>JAGPOW010001338.1:67470017-67488407 GCA_030014935.1 Caiman crocodilus
ACTGTGGGATGCATTAACTGAAGCTCATTGGATGAGCTTTAGTTAGAGTGCCCCTGCAGCCATTTTGAAAAGCATGGGGGCTTAATGCATGTGATGCTAAGGTGATGCTAGAGCATTCTGTTTAGAAAGTGGAACAGACTTGATTGGGTCTGTTCATTTGCATTTTAATTAGAACATGAAAAAGCACATCTATAGGCAGCCACATATTACTAACAGAGCTGTCCATCTATTAGGAGCAGACAGAGAGCTAATCTGGCAGCCTCTGAGAATATCTCTGTACTACTTATTAATGTCAGCTATACCAACAGGCTAAGGCTAAGTGAATTCTGGACTTCTTGGTTCTGTGACCAAACACAAAAAGTGGAAACAAATATTTTTGGGAAAATAAAAAAAACCAACCCATTTCAATTGAACCTGACACATATTGCATTAGAACAATGGTTCAGGGGAACAGCAAAGGTTAATTCATTTCTAAAGCCTGTTTGTGACAAAGTTTCCTTCAAGGTCTACTGCGATTGACACAGGCAAGCAGCAAGCAGACACACACAGAGGCAGGGAAACTGAAGACATGCACCACAGTGTTTCATAACAGTGTTTCATAAGGGACTGTTATGGATTGGTTAGGTTACAGTGTCCAACTGCAGGGCCATTGGGATTTCCGGTTTTGGTAAATGGACTGAATTAGGAGTAAAAGCCCAAATTAGGATGTATGCATGTGATGAGTTTGTGAAGCAAAGCAATATAGTGACAGGACAGAATGCATATGGTATTATGACCACAGAGAGACCAATCAATAAAGCCCAGAGATACAGAGTCATCAGAGGAGAGAAAGAATATAAAAGAAGGGATTTCAAAGCAGCAAAGTGTCCCTGAGTGGGGAACCTGAGACCACCATGGACAGAGGGCACACCACCAGCTCATCTCCCCCATGCCACTGTGGGGGGTGGGCTTTGGCCTTTGACCTCTAAGCTGCTGACATCTGAAATCCAAGAGAGGACCTCAGAGCGAAGCTTGCACGCTGGCTAGCCGTACCTTAACTCAGTGAAGCCTGAGGCTGGTAAATATAGAATTGTTTGCACATATCTTTTATCACTGTGTATCAATAAAATTCACCTATTATTGAATGGAGAGGTCACAGTCAGTCTGACAGTTTGCGTATGCCTGGAGCAAGGTATTTGGGTCATAAATCCAGTGCCAACATCACTATTACCAATCATTGGTTGTTAAGTCTTTGTTGAATCTAATCAATCTCTCATCCATGAGAACTTTAGTCCCAGTGTCAACTCCAGTCAATGCAGGCTCCTAAACGCAGAATGGTCTCTGCCACTCTGCACACAAACACACACACACACGTAATACTGGGAAACAGCTTCTGGTTATGGTCCGTGTGGGTACCAATGACATAGGGAAGTGCAGGAGAGAGGTCCTAGAGCTAGGCAGGAGGTTAAAGTCCAGAACCTCCACAGTAGTATTTTCTGAAATGCTTCCCAGTCCACACGCAGGGTCCAAGAGACAGGCAGAACTCTACAGTCTCAATGCATACATGAAATGATGGTGTCAGGAGAAGAGGTTTACGTTTATCAGGAACAGGGGAAGTCTTGGGACAGGAGAAATCTATGGAGAAAAGATGGGCTTCACTTGAACCAGAACAGAACCAGACTACTGGCACTAAAGATTAAAAAGGCCATAGAGCAGATTTTAAACTAAAAAGTGGAGGAAAGCTGATGGGTATAGAAGACCACACAGACTGGGTTGATGTAACCTCAAAAGGGGGCCATCATGTAGTCTCTATACTGTGTTGAGGAGGACAGTAGGGGAATAAAAAATATAATTGTAGATAACAGTGAAGATAAGTATATTTTTATAGTGTTAAACAAATAGCATGAGCAGTAACAGGCAGCTGAGCAAAGACAAAATATATAGACTGGATAAACACCTGGGAAAACCACTCTAATACATAACTTTAGGAAGGGAAATTATACAAAAATGAAGAAGTTAGGTAGAAAGAAGTTTAAAAGAGCACACAAAAGCATAAAGACCTGCCAGTAGCTTGGAAGCTGTTTAAAAAGGCTTAGGAAAAGTGTATCACAAAAATAAAAAAGGATACAAAGCAGTCCAATAAAACCCATGCATAGTTTAATGGCACAGGTAAGAAGGGCATTCAAGGCAGAAAGGGATCCTTTAAAGTAGGGAAGGCATGCCCACATGAGGAAAACAGGAAAGTTCCCAAACTCTGGCAGGTCAAGTGTAATAGTGAAATAAGGCAGGCTAGAAAAGAATTTGAGGAACATTTAGTAAAAGATGCTAAAGTTAATAATAAAAACTTATAAAAAATATACCAGAAGCAGGAAGCCAGCTAGAGAATCGGTGGGACGACCAGGGTGTAAAAGGTAAATTCAGAGATGATAAGACAACAGCAGACAGCAAAACAAGCTCCCCTTTGCACTGGTATATGTTGCAGAAGATACTGGGGAAATCCCCATGCCAAATCATGCCATTTCTAGTAAATGGGTCTGAAGAGTTGGACCACGTTGAAGTAACAACAGAGGACATTTCGGAACAAACTGATAAACTTAATTAATTTTGTTAGTAGATGTTAAGAATCATGAACCAAAAAGATGACAAAGCCAGAAGGGCAATACAGACCGCCCGAGAAAGGGACTAACATAAGAGGGATGGGGGTGAGGAGCGGAACTCAACTAGGTTTCAGAAAATACAATGTTAGCCACTGAGTATGGCTAAAAAGAAAATGCAATGTTAGCCTGGTGACTAGTACGTCAGAAGGAGCAGATGCCATTCAACCGAGAGTTGTGAAGGAACTCAAAAGTTTCGATATCATTTATTTGACCAACCCAAATGCTTGGAGAATAGTTATTAAGAAAGCTTTCGGGTTCAAAACCCTTTGTCAGGTTAAAGAAGCTTCAGCAGTTGGTGTGTGCACATGGATAATGGGGGTCCAGCTGACATAATATATCTGGACTTTCAAAAAGCAATTTTCAAGGTTCTTCAGCAAAGGCTTTTAAAAACCCTGCACTGTCATGGGATTGGACAGAAGGTTCTTTTGTAAAGTGAGAGCTGATTAAAAGATAGGAAGCAAAGGATTATTTTTCAAGAGAGAGGGATGTCGAAAGTCAAAGTCTGCAGGGATCTGTGCCGGGCCCTGTTTTGTTTAACATTTTCATCAATGACCTGGAAATGAGGCTGCACAGAGAAATCTCCAAGCCTACAGATAATATCAAATTATACTAGGTAGTCAAGTCTCAAGCTAATGAAGAGGAGATGCAAAAAGATCTCACCAAACTGAGTGGGCAAAAAAATGACAGATGAGTGTCAGTGTTGATAAGTGCAACATAACGCACCTGGGGAAAAATAACCTCAAATATACGTATACAACACTGGGTCCTGAACTAGCTGTTACAATGCAGGAAAGAGACTTTGGGGTCACTGAGAGAGTTTTATAAAAATGTCAGCTCAATGTGCAGCAGTGACCAAAGAAGCCAATAAAACATTGGGCATCATTAAGGAGGGAATTAAAAACAAAGCAGACATCATTATGCTATTATACAAAGCCATGGTGCACCTACATCTTGAATACTGTTTGCAGTTCTGGTCTCAAAAAGGATGTAGTAAAATTAGAAAAAATGCAGAGAAGGGCAACTAAAATGACCAGGGATGTGAAGCAGTTGCAGTACAATGAGAAACTAAACAGGCTAGGACTCTTCAATTTGGAAAGGAGAAGGCTTAGGAAGGATATGATAGAGGCCTATAAAAGCATGAAGGGTGTGACCCAAGTGAACAGGGGACTGTTGTAGTTAAAGCCAGAAGATAAAGCACTTTTCTATGCAACATGTGTTTGATTTGTAGAAATCACTGCCTCAGGAGGTGGTAGAGGCAGACAGCACAGTCAAGTTCAAAAAGGAACTGGGCTAATTCATGGATGATCTATTCCTCAGTGGCTATTGAACAAAATGACTGGAGATGTTTCCTCAACCATCCCTAACTTAATAAACGGTGGATGCCAGGGAGGATACTGAATAGGGGATAAATCCCTCAAGAGATTTCCAATTCAGTGCTCTCCCTGTATAGCATCTGCTTCTACCACTTTTGGAGACAGGATGCTGGGCTAAACAGAACATTGGTCTGACCCAATGCTGCGTTTCTTATGCTCTTTATACACAAAATCATTTTATTGATACACCCCTTTCTGTCTCCAAACCGTAAGAATTAAAAAAAACAAAAAATGTGCCTAATTCTCCTATTAGAAAAATACACAGCGGGTACATCATACTGCAATATGCACCCGAGCTTATAGGTGCGCATTAACAGGACATGTAGATGTACCCGCTGTGTATTTTTCTGGTATTATCTGTGTATTCTTCTGTTTTTTCCGGTGCATATTGCACCAGAGCTTATGGCTCTTGAGCACTGCATTTGAACTTGCGCCTGGGTCCGCAACACACTGAGCCAGGTCAGAGCAGCCCTGGCTGGAAAGGACCTTGCGGGGTCAGCCCTGGTCTACTCCATCCTGGCTCAGTGTGCTGAGAGGGGCTGGCTGGGGCGGGAGGGTGTTCTAGTGTGGCGCTAGCCGGCGGGCAGCCCCTGCATTGAAGCACTCTCATGCCCCAGCCAGCCCCGTACGTGTCTAAACATGTGTTGCTGTGCACTAAAAAACTCCACTGCCGGATACTGCTTGTATTTACAAGAACTAACCTGCGGCAGAGTTTATTAATTTACTGCACCCTAATAAGTAGCGCACATGTAGATGCTGAAACATTTACTGTGGAACTAATTAGTTAGCTCTGCAGTAAACATCTTGTGTAGACATACCTAGTAAATACAGTAGCCCAGATGCTGGGTATAGTGATTGCTTGCAGATTATTGCTTTTTAATAGTGATCACTAGGTGCTAAACCTTAATAATACTTTTTATTATATTTATCAATGTCATCATCAAGAATAGTACTTACTTCCCTCCACTCATAATTGGGGAATAAATATACCATCTCAGATACTCTGGTGTTGTAGTAGAACACTCTGCTTCTCATCAAGAAAGTACTTTGCAAACAATTAATGGTTGCATCCTTGTACCATTTCCCTTACATAAATAATGCTGGTTTATATTACTATAATTGCTTTCATAAAAAAGCAATGCAATACGCTTTATATACTATAAACACAGAGATCAGTTCACCCACCACTGAAATATAGCTCCTCTTCTAGGGTGAGAATACAGCAGGCATTCTACACCAGTAATAATGCACGGTATTTCTTCCGGAAGCAGTGCGATGGGTGGAGTACTGAACCGAGACATACTCTACTCTTACTCTGCTCCTAAACTGCTGTGTAACTATGGGTAAATTACTTCATTTCTGTGTCTCAGCTTTCTACTAAAGGATAATGTTATTTAAATTCCTTTGTATTGCCCTTTGCAAGCTACAGTATAAAGTGTTCTTTCTATAGGAGCTAAATGTTACTCTAATTTTAGGTGGAGAAGCAAAATAATTTCTACAAATGAACAGCAGGATGAGTGTAAGAAGGTAAAATGTAATTGAAGTTACTACACTGAAAATGATATTATTACTAAAATCATGTGAGAAAAACATGTAACAAAAGCAAAAGAAACCCAAATCACTATGATAAAATCAGGAGTTGATGGGGAACTATTGATGTGTTTTCTTGTTTACTGGCCAGCAGTCTATGTGGGATTTGGATCTCACAATATACACACAAATGGACTTAAGCCCTGATCTTTCAATTGGGAGGATCTTATGGCCTCAGAAAGCTTTGCTGCCTTTGGACAGCAACTAATTGTAAGGCTGTAGCTTTCTTCAATAAGTAGTTTGCTTATAGGATTAGGGCATATTAATTACACTTAAAACATGAGCCTCTGCATATTCGAGCAGGAGAATGTGCTAAGTGTGATCAGCAGACAAGTTTCTTTGGGGAAATCCAATATCCTGAGACGATACTCAGGGTCCAAGGGGTGACGATCCCAACAAGAAGCAAGGGAGACAAGAGTGCCCAAAAGCCTCCCTGGCTCACCAAGGATGTCTGGGAATGCCTGGTTGCCAAAAAGGTAGCATACACCTGGTGGAAGGGGGGCGCTATCTCCAAAGAAGAGTATATTTCCACTACTCGGGCCTGTAGGGGGGCTGTTAGGAAAGCTAAGGTGGACATAAAGCTAGGACTAGCATCCAAGAGGAGTATCTCCAAGATACTGTTAGAAAAGCTAGGGCAGACATAGAGCTAGGACTAGCGTTCAAGAGGAGTTTGTACTATGTAACACGTTTGCCCATCATGAGACTGGTCTATGGCGACAATTCAAGGTCAAGACTGGTGCCGTGTGGGGCTGGGGCCAATAATCAGCTGCTTGTCAGTTCTAGCCCTGGCACCACAGCAGAGCTGGTTCAAGACTTGTGTGTGATGCTGTCGCTGGGACTCCACTAGGGGCGATTCAGGACTCTGGTTTGGTGCCAGGGCTGGGACCGACAATTAGCTGGTTGCTGGTTCCAGTCCAAGCACTGCATCAGCTCTGGTTCAAGGTTTTGGTGCGGTGCTATGGCTGGAACGGACAAACAGTGAGCTGTGCATATTAGAGATCATAGCAAATGCACTGTGCGACTGCTCAGAACACATTCTAAATTTAATAATGCACGGATTTATCATGTATTAAGTGTCCCGTGCAACAAGGCCCTTAGGCATAAGCTTTACCGGAAACTAAGTAATAACCAGGTAGGATCAAGGTATGTACTATGGCTACCATAAGGCTATAACTTTACGTAGGTGACACATAGGTGACTCAGAGCTGCAAGACTACAGAACAAGTGGTAAACAAGAGCAGGAAAGCAGCTGATAGGGAACAAAATAGAAACACTGCAAACAATTGCTCAGGAAGTACAGGATGTTGTTTTGAATGGAAAAGTAGAATTTTAGGTGGCATGGTAGACAACGAAGTGGGACTTGTACTAATGACTGTGAAGAAAATCGGATGATCTACCTGTGTAAGGTGGGGACCCTAAAAAAGTAAGGGTTACAAGTCAACTCAAGGAAAAGGGGAGGTCATCATCATCATCTAGATTGACATATCCTAATGCAAATACAAAGTACACATTAATGGCATATGAAATAAATAAGACTTCTGGTGCTGCACATTTCAAGAGGGCATTTCTAACTGGGGAAAGCACCTGTCTCACCTGCTTCAAGTCTCTCCCCCACATGGTATAGTATACGTCACATGAACGCTAGATGTTCTATAATGCTTTTCTCTCCCTTGTCTGTTCACACCTGTGCTGTTTTACTCAGGCTTGCTATTAACTGTGTTATCTTGGAATGCTCTGTTTAATGACAACCTTGCAATTACTGCAATCAGGAGGGTGGACTCTTGCATGCTAAATTTTAATTGACACATACAATTCAATTCCAGATTAGGCTACAAATACTTGGCTGGCCCTTTGTTGATTCCTGGGTCTTGGGTGTATTTTTGCCAATCTTGGAAGCAATGTGTGAGCTTTTTTCAAAGATGACATGCAAGGAACAAGAGTCATTTTCATAATGTTTGTTTTCTCTTTGCACTTAAGCCTTAATCATGTGTTAACCATAAAAACAAACAAATCCTCCTATTTTCTTTCTGCTTAAACAATAGAGTGTCCCTGTTCTAGCAGAAATGTTTACTGCTTTGAAAGAGCCAGTAAATGAGCTGCAAATACTCACCACAGTGATGAACCGCTGCATCTTTAAAGAGCTTATTAAAATGCAGTGTAAATCCTTGCTGTTAAACTAGGACTGATTGAAATAAAAAAAACCCCCAAAAACAAAAAAACCAAACCTCAATGGTAACCTAATATGACTAGGATTGCCTAGGTGTTTATCCAAGTTAGTTTATTACAACAACAGCTATTACCCAGAAAGGCTGGAATGGAAGCTGTTGATTATAAATGAAAGTAGTGAGAAGCCATGCCCTAGTGAGAAACAATGTATTTGCCATTTACCTCCTGATACACATCTCCTTGCTATCTCCCAGAGGATAAGGCCAAAACTATACATGTCAGCCATGATGTAGGACTGAAAGTGATTTCTGTTCAAGCTTTCATCCAGCACCTCAGGAGGCATATAGCGCTTTGTTCCTACGCGGGTGTTTGGTGGGATGTCTACCTCATTAGTATCACTAAAAGAAAAAACAAAGAAGAATCAAACATGTAATAATGCAGCTTGAAATGATCACCTCTGAAAATCTATTTGGATGTGAAAAAAGGAAAATTCAAATCAAATCCATTCTGGGGTAAGGTCAAAAGTAATACATAATCTTAATGGAACAATTCTTATAGGGAAAGCGTCTTAGTGTGAACAAGGATCCATCTTAAAAGGCTTACTTGCCTGAGGCTATATTAAGCATGCAAATGCAGAAGCACAGTAGAGATAAGACTCAACAGGGATGCGGTAACATTTGCGAGTTTTCATTAGCATTAGACTAAACTCTACTGCTGGTGATAACAATCAAATCTTCATTAAATGTTATTTTCTTAACTTATTCCACCACCTAATGCTTTCCTCTTAACAGTTAATGGAGGAGACTAAGTAGCTGGGGCAATATCATTTAACTCTGCTGAATCAGGCCTGTGAGAGGGGTACTATTTCTTATGCAGTACCCTTGATCTCACCTAAACTTTCCTTGCATAGGTGTAAAACACTTGGCTATAATGCCCAACCTTGCTAGACAGACAAAGTTCTTTGGGTGAATCTGATATTTTTTATAAGACCAACTCAATAGTTGGAGAACAATTTTTAAACAAGGTTTCAGGTTCAAAACCCCTTCAAAAAAGAAGCTTTTGAACCGGAAACTTTGCTTAAAAATTGTTCTCTGTCTGTGCAAAACAGTTAAGAGATGCCTCGGCACAGCTGTGTTGAGCACACTGCAAGCACGGATGCAAGGATTGTCCCCTGTAGCGCAGGAAAAGTTTCGGTGCACGGTCAGAGCCTGCCAAAACCTTGCAGCTGCACCAGTGAGTGCATGCTTGTGATTGGCTCACGGTAATTTATGCATATGTGTCGGTCGGCAATTGGCTCGCCGACCGAATAAAAGACTTGGGCGATGCCCGCCCAAACTGGAGGAGTGCTCGGACACGCATGAGGAGAGATCCCGCGTGCGTTTCCAAGCCACAAAGGAGGCCTGATCAGCCGACAACGACTCCCCGCCGGATTCATCCGACGCCACATGCCCTGCGTGCCTGCGTCCCTGTTTGAGTTTGTAACTTCAAGGACTGTGCCTACAGCCTACGGACTGTAAGTAAAGGTTTTTTTGGCTTCCAACAACCCGTGTGTCTAGCGACTCAACTCCACCCCATCAGCAGCCCCGTTCTGCCAGCATTTGTTGGCCCCCACGTTCTCCAACTATTTAGTTGGTCTAATAAAAGATATGAGATTTACCCAAAGAACCTTGTCTGCCTATTTCCTCAGACCAACACGGCTACAACCTACACCCCTGCAACCTCGCTAGAAAAACACATCTTGTGTCACACTGACAAAGCAGCAAACAGTCCGGATTTAATACATAAGAAACAGAAAATACAGATGCTTTTAACATACACGACTGGATTTTTTTCTCTCATTCACCCTGCTTCAGCTGTGTCAGATGTAACCGTTTTGAGAGAGTAATTTTTGGATTATTAAAAAAAAAAAAAAAAAAAAAAAAAAAAGCCAGTTGCACTGCACTTTCCAGCTTTCGAAACTAAATATTTTACATTGATTTGAAATGACAAAATCTATAGAGTACTACCCACAGTTATTACGATGCCAATCTAATGGAACCTTAGATGAAAAATTGGTCGCTTACACAGACATTAATGCACGTGCCATTTGGGACACCTGTATACTTCCTAAAGAAAATAAGATATAAATCCAGCAGCCTTCATTATTTTAAAAATTCTATGAAAATCAGTAAACAAGTAGCTGTACTGAAGTCACTTCTTTCTCTCAATACATGCCTGATTATGTCTTATGTTGAGTGTTGCAAAATTTGGGACTCAACAACAGAAACAGTTAAACATATGAAATTAATTTTAGTGCATTTGCAATTAAGGAGTTATATTACTGTGTTCTATTCTAAAACAACAAATCATCAGTTCTAATTCTGATTCATACCTTCTGGGCCCATTACAGCAGATAGGATATATATTTGTAAATGGTAAACTGGCTTCCCTGAAAGCAATGAATGGCATCTTTCTAATAAGTGTTGTATTCTATGTACTTGTTCCCCAAAGTATCATTATTACTTTCATCTTCCTTAAGGAAATGCATTCATAAAAGTAAAACCTAACTACATTAATGGGAAAAGCAGATAAGGCTGTATCTGCACTATGAACAAATTCAGTACAAGACCTTGTTTAGAATCTTTGAATATAATTAAAGGGAGTCACCTTTTCAAACTGGACTTCTTAAAATGCAACGTGCAGATCACACCCGTATTTTTCATTATGAACACGCATTTCTATTAGGATCAGGACTGCAAACTCAACCTGCTTGCAACCAGCCTGAACAAGTGTCAGATGGCAATGAGTGACTTACTCACGGGATTTGTAAAGAAGTCCTACTTGTCTGCTCACCATGTTTAGAAATTGAATTTAAAAGCCATTTCAAAAATCAAATCTATACCGTAGCAATTTGATTTGTAGTAAATGAAACAAAGAGCAGCTCAAAAGAGTGCTTTTCAATAAATTCCTTGTAGTTACATGTGCAAATGATTTGCATTAATCTGGCTGTTATTTAGACATTGGAAAGCCTTAAAGGTTTACATATTAGGCTACTCCTTCAACCTGTCTTGGGGCTCATCAGTTTAATATGCAGTTACATGGATCAGTTTGCTACTAAGTAGCATCAATGTATATACCAGTGCAACTAGCACGCCCATTTAGCTACAACAGTTCCTTATAAATGCATCGTGTTATATGCTGGCTACACCCATCTATACTACACACGTTCATCTATAGGATAGACTGTAGATTGTAGGGATGCCTCAAACATATAGTGGGTACACAAACAATGCACTCACGAATACGCACAGCCACACAAAGAACCTTGGTACATCTCTTTATTGTCCCTTTAACGAAGTAGAAGAAAAGAAAAAAATCAACATTTCTGCTCACATTAGCTAACCTAAGACAGGACAAAATTCTCACGCAAAGCAATGCACTTCGTTTTACTCACCTAATAAACTTAACCGCCAAGCCCAGGTCTGCAATACAGCAGGTTCCATTCTTTTTCACTAAAATGTTCTTACTTTTCAGATCACGGTGAGCAATAGCTGGTTTGCCTTGAGTACTGAAGATCTCAGTGTGCAAGTGGCACAAGCCACTAACGGAGGAATAGGCCAATTTTAGCATAGCTTTTGTATCTAAGGTAGTGGATTTCAGGTAATCATAGAGGGAACCATTCTCATGGTAGTCAGTGATAAGATACAATTGAGTCCACGACCCTGTACCTTTAATATCTGCAGCAATAAACCCTGAAGAAAAAGAGAGACAAGATTTCAAGGTTTTCAGGGCTTTTGATCACCACCTGCAATCTTAAATTGTACGTCTGCTGCTTTGTGTTAATTTAGCTACAAATCAACTTCCTTTATCATTCCTACATGTAGCCATGCTTGCATCAGCACGTTAAAAATATGCAGTATGCTTCATAAAGAAAGAGCCATACAACCATTACTATCGACAACAATGTGTCCGCGTGAAGACTGTCTTATGCTAAAGTTTGTTACTGCTTGATTGTCTAATCTCCAGCGTAATGGTTAGCTTGTGATACGGTTGCTCAGGATGAGAAAAGACTTCATAGAAAGACGTTCTCTGCCCCGTGCTTGTGTAAGGGAAGAATACAACAGTAAATCCTACTTAGCCCTAGGTCCTTCCAGGGATGGAATCGGTTGGGGATGGGGGAGGAGGCGCTGGATTAACATGCTGTGGAAAAAACAATTTTTCACTATCCTAATGGAGGGAGCAGATGTCCAAGCTCATATACAGGACTACATGCATGCCTCTCCTCCCCTTACCCACACCCCTCCACACATGCAGCAGCCTGGGGAAAAACAGGCCTCTTGAGTATAATCCTCCTGGAGCAGCGTAGCACCACAATGCCCCCTCGGGAGAGCTCTGCAAGGTGCAAAACCGAACCTTAAGAAGCAAATGGCATCCTCAGGCTACCTTCCAAGCTTTACACTGGCAGTGCTTTGTGTCAATTTAGTGGTCTTAAGTTTCCTTTTAAGTTTTAAATCCTAGATACATGTGGCAGAACTAGATGTGTGGTTGCTGGGACAAGACCGTCTCAAGTACAATAATTTTCTATTGCACGTAGAACTTTAAAATAGCTTGCTTTAAGACCATTTGCCCAAAATGAGAAATGTTTTATGGTAACTGAAGAGTGGGGCAGGTACCGAAGAAAAGGACATGAGGTAGTGAATGCAAAGTGACTAAACTAAAAAAATGTGCACAACTACACGATCTCTACTTTTAATGATACTTACCCAAAATGTTTTCATGCCTCATGAGGACCGTTTGATAGATTTCTGTCTCTCTGAACCAGCTGGCCTCCTCCGTGGTGAAGAACACTTTCACAGCTACCTTTTCTCCACGCCACTTTCCCATCCAAACTTCTCCGTAGCGACCTTTACCAATCTGCTTTACCATCTGAATTTGTTTTGCTATAGTTCTTTGGACCTGTTGAGACACATAATAATTGCCTCTATAAGAACCGTGTCTCCTTTATTTTTGTTTCTCCTACCCACCCCCCCAGGATAAAAACGTAAGAACTTTTGCACAAAGCAGCAAGACACACACAGACTTGCAGAGCAGATGTCATCAGGGGTGTGAAAGCTGATTTTCACAGAAATGACTACTAGTGAAATTTTTCTTGTAGTTTTGAGGCTCTTGAAGAATCCAGTTGTGGATATATACACAGTCCTTCAAGTCTGTGCATGTCCACAGTGGACAGTATAACAAAAGCTTCATATCTAGCCTAGTAACATATCCTAGGCCAAAAGTGCCAGACAAAGGATGTTATAGTCAGGCTTGTAAATCCGTGTTGGGTACCTAAATAACGCATAACATTTCCATGCTGTGGGAACCGTTTATGTTTTCTTCCCAAGTTGAAGAGAACAGAAATGAAATCTAATGCGTTTGTGACATGAAAAATTAAAAAAAATGCCCAATACAGAATTGCTTAAATGAAATATTTTAACATCCCTAAACTGAAAAAAAAATCATTTTGGTTTATCAAACTAAAACAAAACATTTTTGATTGAGGTCAATTTAGTTGGACATTAATCTGCACTAGTCTAGACTGCTGTATTATTGCATTTTCCTGACATTTTAAAACAGCACCCTCTCCCTTTTCTTTCTGACTCCCTATCTGAACATCTCCCAGGATGGTCCAGGATCGCTGAACTGCTGTAATATGTTGTAGTGGATGAGCCATACGGGAGATCATAACACACTATGGAAGACGCAGACAGGTTAGGGAGCTTAGGCCAAAGGAAAATGATTGATTTTGCTGCAGTATTTAGTTTTCTCATTGAAAATTCTGACTTTGTGGAAGCTCTATTTTCTGTTAAAAACACTAGCACGTTATCCCACATCATGTCTACTAGCCATGCCAATCTATGTGATATAATAACCATGCCCAAGTGTGATATGCCCAGTAGCTTTCACTACCATGAAAAAGAGCTTTTGTAGGATACTCAGCACTTTTGAGAATGAGGGCTTAAAAAGGGGGGGCTCACTGCTAAACACACCTGAATTTATCAAGAGTGGTCACCTACCCCCCTTTAGTTCTTGTGAAACTCGTATCACCATTAATTTAAGTACCTAAATATGGATCGAGAAGCCTAACTCTTGGCTGTTTTTAAAAAAATTCAGCCACAACTTTTAAAGCAATAGTTTGCTAAGGTTTGCTAAGGTTTTCTATTTGTAGCTTGGGGAACTGGAAGCTACAAAGATATCGTTTTCTCAAAGACCACATTTTGGAATCAGCCACTTTTCCATTTTGCAAAGTGGCTGCATTAAAGCTAAATTAAAACACCTCTTGACATTTATCAAAAATGTCATGCAATCAACAACACTTCAGAGAAATCTAAGACTAAGGTGACAGAGAACACACTGAGTTTTAGGAGGAACGACCAACTATTCCCACATCAAACTAAAATGTGGCTAATACTGCCTTGGACTAGTGCCGAACAATTTATACTAATAGAAATGGCAGGTGTCTGGAGGGCACATATTCCTAATCACTAGTAGAAGAAACACTGAAGTAAAAGTTGTGACAGTATTTGCAAAAGTATGAATTGTCATGGTTAAACAATTAACCAGCCCCTTTCCCCAGTCATTAGCCTGGGTAACACATTTCTAAATTTGGCCCAGACTACTTAGTTACAACTTTCTAAACATTTAACTCTAAACATTTAACTCTAGATTTTTTATTCCTCACCAATGTACAAAGCTTAAGGAATTCAACACACCACAAAAACCTGTTACCTTAGTATTTAATGAGATTTATATTCACTTTATGTTAACCATCACAGCCTAAAAACCAAAGGTGGCAAAATAAATCTTTACAACCTGTTCCTGTTTCATTTTTTCCTGGAAGAGTCCAGAGAAAGTTCTCACTTTATTTATGCTTCCCAGTAGCAGGAGACTCATTTTGATAACATAGAACAAAAGGGACACACCTCAAGTCACCCTGAATGCATATGCAAAAAGAAAATTCCACATCTCTTAGGTAAGGCCTATATATATATATATATATATGTGTGTATATAGATATTGTTTTTTTCCACAGTAAGGAACTATTTTTAAAGTGACTGAAATGAAATAAGAACGACACTGACATAAAAAATAACTGAAAGTTCCTACTTTTTTTCTAGACACCTGATGAAGAATGCTTTGTATTCACAAGTTTGTCTAACTGTATCCCAACCCTGCAGCTGGTTCAGTAAAAGATGCTGCCCAAGAAAGTCCTTGCCTACTGTTGTTAGCTATTAAGTCTGAGCTAATTATTTTAGCCCTATTATTTTTCAAACTCTGGCACGGTGAACCCCAGACGGGGGGCAGCATTTTGAGAAGCCCAAGATGGGTGCAGCAAGTCCGGTCGCAGGCTAGTACAGCGACAGACCTCAGCCAGGGGCAGGGTGCTGTGGTGGACCCTGGATAAAAGGGGATAGCAGCACGGCACGCCTGGCAAAAGAGGGTAGCCATGCGGTGGCCCTAAAAGACTGGAGGCTTGATAAGAAGTCCCAGGGAGAAGGCCCAGAAGGGGCACCGAGAGTCCCAAGGGAGGGGCAGGACATTAGACAGCCCGGAGAGGGCACCAAGAGAGCCCAGGAGGGGCACTAGTACAAAGAAGCACAGAGAAGGCCCAAGAGCGGGCTAGATCATAGAGAGGGCGTGTAATCGACTGAACAGTGTCTTTCCCATCTGCGAGGCTTGGGGTGTGGTACTGGGGGTTGGTCGGAGCCACGCGTAGCCCAGAAGGCTAGGGTGCCTGGGGAGCGCCCATCAGACAGTCCGGGAAACTACGGGGACAGGAGGTCCCGAGCAGCCGTGCCCAAGGAGGTACAAGGCAGCCTCCCAACTATATTTACCAGCAAAGACGCAGCGGGCAAGAATTTGAGGGTGCCTTGACGCGGCGAGAGGGACCTCGGGGAGATCACGGCCCTCCGTGGCGGAGCTGCCGTGACGCCCTATTATGAGACTATCAAGACGGTGCCTTCAGTGGTGTTACTTGATTTACACCAATGAAAGTCTGGCTTAATTTTTATTGATCTATCCTTTTATATTCTCATGTAGTGAGTAACAAACAGTTGTATTACACAGTTATATTACTTTTCTTTAGCATTTTGTAATGTAATTTTAACATGGTTACTTTCTATTTTGCCCAATTTAAAAATGTATCCTGAACAGTAATAACATTACATAAAATAACTGGATTTTTATAAACTTATGGAATGACATCATAAAGTATATGAAATTACAGTATTTAATGATGAAAAGTTCCTTATTAAATTACATTAAGAAAATGAAAAAAACACATTTCTGTTATGAATGCTAAGGCAGCTCAATACTCTGTAAAGAGCTTTATCTTGGTTTCCTCCTACAAAGGCCAGCCAAGTTATAGTTATTAAATAAAACAAATTGTTCATTGTAAATATAAATAATTTCTTTATTCATGAACTGTTGATATTTTTTTATGGTTGCCCCGTAGTAATTTATGAGCAGATCTTACAAGTTTTTTAATCTCTGGATTCCTTGTGACAATGAGCAGCTTGCTGATTCTTCAACATTTTAGAATTTATTCTTTTTGCTATGTCACCTTCGCTGACTAGTCATAAAGCTTTTTTTCTTCCACAGCTCAATGACCTAAACATTTACAGACAATTCTCACTTTTCCTCCAACAAAATTCTGGTTTGTCACAGAATTAATTCTAATCGTGACTGAAAAGAGCTTAGCCCAAGGCACAAACTTTGCTGTTTTTAAGATGCATACAAAGCTTTGGTATACAGACTTTAGTCACATGAATGTTTGTGAACAGTCTTGTTATTGTTATAACTATTATTATTATTATTTTCTCAATGGAATTAGAAAAATGCATGAGCCATCTGAATTGAGCATCCCACATCTAATTGAGTAAACTGTTTAACAAACTCAAAAAAGGATTGCTTTGTTATATTGACCACAATTCTGCAAGGTGACCCAAAGGCCAGACAATGAACAATACCTCCTATTTAAATCAATAGGATTCTGGTTGGTGGACAGATTAGCCCAAGCAGTGACTGTATGCAAGGCAAAAAGCCTTTACTTAAGTTCAGAAAATGCTTTGGGAATTAATATTTGACTGACAACATTTAACCTTTTACTAACTGGTGATGCATCTCAGGTGGTACACAGGATGCACGTCTACCCTGTCTTCTGCTGAGCTTAGGGGTAGGCAAAGTACAGCCTGCAGGCTGGATCCAGCCTCCCAAGTGATTATTTTTAATGCAGCCCATGGGAGACAGCCTGCAGCTGAGGTGCCACCTGGTGTGGAGCACAGCCTTCTCTACGTGCCGCTCTCGCACACCGGGAGCTGCAGTCTGCTGGGTGGGTGGCGTGGCAGCAGGGCAGGATGATGCAGCAGCCAGGCTCAGCTTCCCAGTAGCCCCTGCAGTGATGCTGGATGGAGCAGGTGCGCAGGGTCTCCACGCAGACCAGCCTAGGGTCCCCGCAGATAGGATGGGGTCACAAGCAGGCGGGGAGCAGCATTCAGGAGCAGGATGGGTGGGCAGGGACAGAGACAAGGACAGGATCGTGGGGGATGATAGTGTGGGGCAGAGCCCCAATCAGCTCCCTGCATGTTCCTGTGATGGGCACCTGTTCTGTGGGCAGGGGCTGGCCGCTGCCTGCCCATCACAGGGGCACATGGGGAGCAGCTCGCAGCTCTGCCTTCAGCCCCAGCTCCATGCTGCCATCACCTTCTGATCTCTGCCCTGGGCACCCATCCTACTCCTGGACACTTCTTCCTCCTCTGTCCAGCGCCCCATCCCATCTGCCCGGCTGAGTGCACCCTGCACATGATGATCCTGGGTTGGTCTCCAAAGAGACCCTGTCCACTCTATCCAGCACCCCAGCGGTGGGTGCAGGATGGATGGGGCTGGATAGGATCAATTGGTGTCTCCCCGCCCCCCACCCCACCAGGCAGGGTAAACAACCCTGACAAGGGGCCAAAGCTAGTCCATACCCCCCCGTCCCTCAACATCTCGCCAAAGCTCCATGAGCAGCCCTGCAGCTGAAATAACTGCCCATCCCTGGCCTAACTTGTGTGCGAGAGAGATGCAAACTTCTGGGAGGAAAAAAGAAGCCAGAAACCCATAGTGGCACTATTTATATCACCTTAAATATATGAGCTTGACTGAGGGCTATGATATTATTATAAAGCAGGAAATTGGCATTGTTGAGTAACAGATAAGGGATAGTATCTTGCTTAAAGTTTAGATTTGTTGCAATATTTTTATCCAATATAATAAATGGGCTGCTGAAGACAGACAGTATTTTTTATCATAAATTCACATTTTATAAGTTTTGCAAAATGAAACTAAGGTTCATTTTTTTTTCCTTAAGCGTCGGCTTTATTTTTTTTTTTATTTGAGAAATAAATAATAAAGAAGCTGAAAACAAAGAGTTTTGCCACTTGGTTGTTGTACACATTTGTTACTGGTCTGGGGCTACAGCTATTAAGATATACCTGTTTGCTACCACATTTTAAATGTCATGATTTAATACCAAATCCATGGATGCGGGCGTCCCTGTCGACGTAGTCTTTTTAGACTTCAGGAAGGCGTTTGACACGGTCTCCCACCCCATCCTCATTAAAAAGATG
>JAGPOW010001338.1:67491142-67516778 GCA_030014935.1 Caiman crocodilus
GGGGGGGGGCTGCAGCCACCCTAAAATTCCCCATAGCCCCTGCCACTGGCCCCACCCTGGTCTGGGTGCACGTGCCTGCAGCCATGCCCTCCTGCTGCTCACCCACCTGGGGAGAAACCACAGCATTTCCAGGAGGTGCGGGGAGGCTGTGCGAGTGGCAGGAGGACATAGACCCCACTCCCAGCATCTTCTACCACCTATCTAGAGTGTAGCCCAGCCAACCCTGCTCCATGAATATCTGGGAGCACACACCTTCTCCCATGCCCTCACAGACCAGTGGCACGGGGTGGCATGCAGTAGCAGGAGCCCCACTCCCCAGAGCCCCATGCACTGCCCCCCCCACCCCCCGGCTGGGCAGCCCCAAACCCAATCCCTGCCTCACTATGGGAGTGCTGATCTGCCCCCTTCCTTCCCCTCTCTCCCACCACAGCAGGCTTACCAGCTGACGGCAACTGTGTCCAACGGGGTGAAGACTGCTGCCTATTTAGTCTATGGTCAAATTTCCAAATTGGCGCCAAATCTTCGGATCTGAACTGGCCAATTCAAATCACCGAATCAAATCACTGTCCCCCCGAATCAGCCAAATCCAAAGTGAATGCTTGCTGCTTCACACGGGCCTACTTAGAAGCTTATATTTATTTACCATACAAAGTCTTCGCATTACTGTTCCTATCTGTTTTCATACTCTATTATTCGATTTCCCAGTGAAGAAATTTTTAATGATACACTTTTCATGAAAGATATATGAATGAAAGTTGTGTTAAATAGCATAATAATGGTATCTCTGTGATTTTACCATGAGCAAAAGATATAGACTAGCTACTTTTTGTATGTGACTAACTGAAATACAAGGCAAGGCTCCCTCCAATCAGCATAGAGGAAAAAAACCCCTAGGCTTACATTCACATGCAAGGAAACCTCACTAAATACATTGTTTATCATTAAACTGCTGCCAAAAGCAGCATGTGCTTAGTAATGGAAACGGACTATAAAGTTGATTAAACAAAGCCCACACAGAGCATGACTCTAAGGTACGTGGTCCATATTGGGTAAACATGATGGTTGTTTTTTTTTAATTTTGTTTCAAGGGCCAAATCAGTTCTGAATGCTATTGGTCAAAGCCAAATATTAAAGTTTCAAGTTTTGGCTGAACAGACCTCAATCATTCAAGTCTGCATGGTTCTACCATTGGGCAAGAAGCCCCCTCCCAGACCCATCCGTCTGGGGCTTTGGATGCTCCCCAAAATCCAGGCAGGCATCCTACATGCAAGCCTCAAGCCTGGAGGCCTTGGAGTTTGAGTGCCTCCTAATGTTGCTTACTCCAGATCAAAAGGTTGAGGAGCAAACATCTCAGGGAAAGCAAGAACTCAGTCCCAAATTACCACAAAATCAGGGAAGCATGCAGGAATTAGTCCACCCAGAGCGCAAGGGCAGGCTTCACTCTACGCTTGATCAGCTGAGAGGATCCTGGGATCTCTTGCGCCGAGTAAAGTGTTGCTGTTTTTTGAAATGTCACATCTCAGACCAACACAGCCAAATCAGTTCTGAATTCTTTTGACTAAGCAGAGCTCATTCATTCGAGCCTGTGTGCTGCTACCACCAGCAGATATCCTACCTCCCAGACTCATCAGTCTGGGGCTTCAGATACTCCCAAATCCATGGCAGACACGCCAACTGCAAGCTCCAAGCCTGGAGGCCTTGGAGTTTAGATACCCCCTAGCCTACTTGTCCTTAAAAAGGAACAGATCTCTTTTAAATTTCCATGTACCAGGTCAAGTTAGCCAGATCAGCTCCAAATCCTTTGAATCATTCAAAAACCATATGTGGCCCTACTACCAGCAAGTATCCCCCAACCCAGACTTTTCAGCCTGGGACATAGGATGCCTGCCAAAAGATCTGGAAGTATCCCATGTATATAGTGAGGCTATATACAGTATCCCATGTATATAGTGAGGCTATATCCCCAAATGCAGGAAACTCAGCTGCACAATTTTGTGGCAATGGAGGACTGCTTTCTTGCTTCCCCCTAGCAAGCAAGACAAGGGGCTAACCATACCGCAGGGTCCCTGGGCCCTGTGTTGCATGTAGGATGTCTGTGACAGACTTGGGAAGTATCTGAAGCCTCAGACTGATTGGTCTGAGAAGGAAGATACTTGCCCAGAGGTAGAGACACACAGACTTGAATGACTGAGCTCTGCTCTGTCAACTTGGAACTTGCCTATTAGGTTTTGCCAAACAGAATTTGGAACTGATTCGGCCCTTGAAATGGGGAAAAAACGTTGCTTATTTCACAGCCTTTCAGAGAAAAGGAGACTGGGGGGAAGGGGGTGTCTAAACCCCAGGGCCTTTCATACAGGATGCCTGCCTGGATTTTGGGAGTATGCAAAATCCCAGACTGATGGGTCCGGGATGGAAGATATTTGCCCAGTGGTACAGATACACAGACTTGACAACTGAGCTCTGTTCAGTCAAATTTTGGAACCTGACTATTGAGCTTTGCCCAACAGAATTTGGAACTTAACTTTGTACTATATATAAGTAAATACAAAAGAGCTGCTTAACGGTGTGCTTATGGAGTGCCTGTGCTAAACCTTGCAGCAGTTTCAAAAAAAAGTAAGACGCAGTTCATGAAGAAATGATGCATCAGTTCCTACTACATGCACATTACCACAGGTCCATTTATTTTAAAGTTAGCATTTTCACATTTGCTTCTCGCTTCCACGTGCTCAGGAAGAGCAGGGTCTGACAGTAAAGAGCAGGGAAGGGGTAGGATTAGGGAAGAGGGCAAGATACCTCCAATTCATTTTCCCTGCTGTAGCAGCGGGAAGGGGATAAATTCAAAGCAAACCTCCAATAATTAGATTCTATTCCTGGAAAATTATAACAAATTTATAAATTTTCCACATACAAAATGACCCCTCCCCAAAACCTGGACTTTCTACTTGAGTAGATGTATAGCATAAGCTGTTTTAAACAGCAGGCTTACTTCATCAGGAGATCTCATAAATTACATGAGATGCATTGTCCACGGTGTACAAAAGCTTCTTTTATATACTGATTTAGTTAGTCTACAAGGTGCAAATCCACCCTGCCTTTTACCTTACTGAAGACCACTATGGCTATATACCTTTCTCTTCTCTAACTGAATCACAGTTTTGTTTTAATTACATCTTTCATCTTTCCACAACTACTTCCCTTTTACAAACAAAAGTTTTGGGGTTTTTTTATGGGGGGAAGAGGGACTCTTAGGGGAGAGACAGAATGATATTAGGAACAGCGCACAACTCTTCAATATTGCTGACTTAACTTACCTGAAGTAGCAGAATATGATGATCAGCACCAGAAGTATACTGCACACAGTCACAGAGATCAGCAAGGCTTTATGGTGAATGTTCCCTTCAACAAAATCTGAAATAGTGTTGTTGGTTTTTTTGTATTTAAAAAAAAAGAGAGGCCACTGTAAAATGACTTTACTTTTGCCTTAGAAGTCACCACTATGCAAGAATTCCTCAGACACCTTTAACACTAGGGTCAGGTCTAGCCTGTTTCCTGCCTCTCTCAGTCCAGTGTCACACATAAGACAGCATACAAGAATTCATAGATATTTAATAAAACTGTTTCCTGTCTCTTTTTTGATGATTATTGTAAAACACTGCCCTGGATTTCAGAGCCATTTTATGTGCTTGTTCTTTGGCCTTTTGCATTGCTTGAGAACGCCCCGATTCTGCAGTTCTCATTCAGGCAGCCCTCTTATGGTAACAATGGAGCTCTTAACTGTGTTTGCAGTGTTATATTTGGCTCTCAATGAAAAAAAATCAGGAAAAACCCATAGCACCTATATATTTAAAAACGTTAGTGATATTTGCAACAATTTAAGGTCTTCTGCCTCTTTGTCTCTCTCTGCCTCTGTCAGAACACTTCAGCAATTCCCTCCCTCCCTCCTGCTGCGTTCTGTATATTGGGTGGAAATAATAAAATCTTACATTTATGGCTAAAAATATCTATACCATACCAAACTGCCCTTCAAAAACTCACTGAAAGTGCAACATGTAAAACAACTGGCTAGAAACTGGATGATGTGAAAGTGCCTGAAGCATTCAAATTCTGCATTAATCATATATTCTGTTCTAAAACTTAACTGTAACCTCCAAATGTGCATTCCTGCTTCAAACGTGTGTTTGTGCATATTTTCAATGCAAAAAACCGGACAAGTGTTGTCCCATCCTCCTTTAAAACTACATCACCTCAAAATGATGCTACTTCATTCACATGCGCCCCCTCCCTACGTTGGTGCTCATTGTAATGCAGATTAGGATGAGGTTTTCTGAAGCCCTCTCAGACTGATTGTCTTGCTGAACATGCAGTAAACTGCAAGAACTCTATCCTTATCGACTCATCCTGGAATAGCGCTATTACATTTCAGATTTACTAGGGTAATGAGACAAGGAGGTTCCTATGGGACTCTTGACTTACTGTCAGGCACTTTTATTTTAAAGATCTGGTTCCTTTTCTTATTTTTTGCCCCCAACTATTTCTTTTCTTTTCCTTTCTAACAGAAACAGAGATTACCTACCAATATGCCTTTTGATCATATTGGTCATGTTTTAACCTGCCATTACCTGCTCTTGGAGCATTGACAATGTAAACATTCAAGACATGGCCATTGCCTTTGAAAGGAGACACTGACATGATGCCTATCAGGAAAACACTAGAGCACATCATTCTCACCATAGCAGCAGATTTCTACCTGGGCTGTCACTGCAAGTGTGATGGGAGCTGAAAAAGAGAACTCACTAGGGAGCTCAGTCCTCTCTGTCAAGGAGGTGGTTGTTCAGGGAAGCAAAAGGCTCTGTTTCCTGGTGTATAAGCAGTCTAGGTCTGCCAGTCGTTTCCCTCTAAAATGTGTGGTTTGTAACAGTTTAAGATGTCACAGCCTATCAGCCCATGAGAGGATAAATAGAGCATGCAGATCATAGAGGGACTATTTTTTATACTCTGGAGAACAGGGAGATTTGCTCACTGCAAGGGATCCAATTTCATAGAACATTTGACAACAGAAGTTGGGCTGGCAGTTTTTGCAGATGCGAAACACAATGAGCATTGCATACTGCATATAAGAAACTCAATTCTGACCTTGGCTCCTGGGCTAGCATAATTCATACACAGTAACTCTGATAGAAGTCAATGAAATTACACCCATGAGAAACTTGCAAGTTGACAATTAGGGCTCCCTGCCCTTTGGTATTCTTTGGTGTGTGTGTGTGTGTGTGCGTGTGTGTGAGCGTGTGCATGTTTGTTTACAGGACTGTATAAACCATGGTATTTTTAAATAACTCCAACGATAATTCTTCCAAGAACAGTGTCTAAAATTCTATATATTGTGGCAAACATTTTTAAACTTGGGTAGCTGAAGTTCAGGATCTTAACATTCCTATTTAGGTCCCTATACATAAGTGGCCAGATTTGCACAAGCGCTAATTGTGCCAGAATGTGTACAGCAGCCAGCAGGCCTCTACGTACTGTGCACCTCCTGAAATCTGGATGCTTATTATATGGTGCTGCTTGCTAGATGCACCCTCCCCCACCTTTCTGAAGGATTGGGCTGTGCCTTGGGACATCACATCGCTTCATTAATGACTTCCTATATGCACAGCGGTTAGGAAGTGGGCCCTACTACTATAGCAAAGTAGCAGACATCTTTTTTTAAGCCCTTTTGTAAAGCAATAATGTTGGTGGGACAACAACTGAGCCGCCATCATCAGCCCATGCTTCTAATTATCCTGGAGGGATTTCATTTGCTTAGGTTGAAGCTTTGTAAACTATGTGGATGATCAGCAAAATATAAAGAAATGCAGCCTGATTTCCCAACTTTTTAATGTCTGTGAAGTCAAAGGAATGGTGTCAACAATCCTGGGCAATTAAGTCCTCTATCCACCTACAGAATAGAAACCACACACCTCTACCTCCTCTCCCTTAGTTCTAACCTGGTCAGGCTGCTCTCTGGCGGTGGCAGAGGAGCAGGCTAGTTCAGTCCTCGAGCTCGCTCAGTCATTCGTGTGACTGTAAAGGGTGCCAATTAGCAGACAGCCTGTGCTTTGTTTTCTAATGTTTTGTTACTTGGTAACTACAATTATGTCAAGCAGCGAGGTTATAAAAATAAGCAGAAAAGTTTGAGGACGCCATAGTGAGTTATTAACTGTGGGATACCAAATACAATAGCAGCTGGTTAGTGAAGCTCCTTTATATACTCTGGTATATAAAGTGGACATTAGCCATCATCTAGCAACTCAAATGCAAAGATTCAACTTTGTGCGACCAATATAGTGATGCTATTTATAGGCACCACACACAGGTGTCACTGTTGTCTTCAGTACAGGAAGGGAGAGATGATAATGAAAAAAAAGCAGAAAGAAAGTGCCTTAGAAAAAACTTTTCCAATAGTTCTGGTGCTTTTCTGACCCCCATCAGTTGTTCAACTCACCCTGTTACGTATGGTGCTCTGCTGAAATGTGCCTTTAAAACTCACCGCTGTGAGTTCAAGGTAGTGTCAGCATATAAAAAAGATGGGAAGAGTCCCATCACTCCCCAGTTTCCTCCACTGCACAGTGTTCAGATTATCCCTGGTAACTGCAGTAAAATCCAGGGCTTGGAAACTGTGTGCAAAAATCAAACCCCATCATTCCTCCAATCATTCCCTTGCCCATTCATCACTAGCTGTACAGGCAGGGAGCCAGACATGGTGGCACCACCACTTCTGCTTATAAAGGCTTTAAATCAGTGAAGACATATTTCTTCTCTCAACTGCTTTCAGCCTGCACTTTTGCTGGGATTTCCAGTAATAAGTTTTATTGTCCAAAATAAAGGTGTTGTATCAGACTTGATTAGTATTCTCATTTCCTTAATAAGGCAGATGCATGACTACCAAGAGGATAACATGTTATCTCCAAGGTCTTATATTCTACTTCTGCTTCAGTAGAATGTATTCTAACACTACCCAAAAATAGGTTTAGCTGCTGTTGTGTTTCACCTTCCTGCTTGACTAATGTTAATTCTTCCATCTGATACTTTTATGTGTCTGGTACTTCGTTTCTTTTCATGGTAAAAAGAGACAACTCTGTCCAGTAAATGCTAAGCCTGGAAATACACTTCCAGAACATACATTGCATGCATTTGTAGATGTTGTTTCTGTGCATGTGTTAATTTGTAGTTCAGCAACCTTTGACCCGCAGTTGGAAGACCTTGCTAGACCCAATGTTCCCCTGAGATATGACCTTGGTTATAAGTTCCTGATCAGAATCAAACTTCTTTTGTTTCTTTTCAAATGCAAAACAACATCCATTCTTTTTGTATGTAATCCAATGGGGCTTTGTTTCTACAAGTCCATCTTGAATTTGTTTTTTTAACATCATTATTTATATTAAGGCCTAATAACAATTTTCAGAGCATTCACCGTATCATATACTAAACAGAAATCCCAGACAGGAAGAATGGTTATAAACACAGCACTCCTCAGGAGTTATACCAACTAAACAATTTTATATAAGGCTACTGGGAGGATTCACTATCTAAATTACTACCCAGTGCTGAGATAGTGATGGGGCAATAGGAAGTTCTGCCAGTCGCTGGCACCAAGAATTCCAACCGACCGTATTAGCAACTTTGATAAAGGTGCTGCTGACCTCAGAATTGTCAAACACTTGTACACAAGTCCCAGATAACCACATTTTCTAAGGCAGTCTCTAAACTTACACCCACAATTTACTTCCTTAACTTAGTGCCAGATGATGTATTTTTCAAAGAAAGTCTTACATGAATATAGAATCATAGACCAGAAGAGACCTGTAAGCTCATCAAATCCAATCTCATGCCCTAAGCAGGAGGTTAATGAGCTCAAACTAGCTCAAGGAAGTGCTTGTCCAGCTTACTCTTGAACACCTCTATGGATGAGGTGTGTTCTAGGTTCTCGTTACCCTTATAGAGAAGAAATTCTTCCTTATGTCCAATCTAAATCTTCCCTCTACTAGATTGTGCCCATTGGTCCTCGTCCTCCCAAGGGGTGCCTTCCTGAAGCGTTGCTCCCCCAGATCCTGATGTTGTCCCCTGACATATTTGTAGGCAGCTATCAAGTCATCTCACAGCCTCGTCTTACTCAGACTGAACGAGCCCAGCTCCTGGAGTCTCTCCTCATGAGACCTATCCTCCAGGCCCTTCTCTGCACCCTCTCAAACTTATCCGCATCTTTCTTGAAGTGCAGTGCTGAAAACCACATTATAACTGTTGTGTTCTTCAAGATTTTGTAATATCACCTTTTCTTTGTCAAATAATAATTCTGGGAGTACCCCAGCAGCGGAAATGCTGTTTAAACTTTATTTAGTTATATCACTTATTCAACAGATATTTTCTTTGTTATTTGGTCAATTTATCTTATGTAGCTGGCACTTGGTATCTAAATACCATTCCCGTCTTCCTCTACGCTCTCACCTCCTAAAAGCAAACAAATAAAAAAGCAAATATGTTTTGACATTAATACAAACTTGTTTTGGGGGGCTATTTTTGCGTAGCAGAGGCAGAACTCTAGCTGCTGGGTTTTTCTAGGCCAGTGGTTCCCAATGTTTATGTGCCCAAGGGCACATTCGAATTGAAAAGAAAAAGCCAGTATGACAGCATTTTTTGTTGGAATAATGATTGTTACTGATCATGAAAATGTGCATGGGCACCTGAATAAACCCTGGGAGGTGCCACGGCACTCGCAGACACCAAGTTGGAAACTGCTTTTCTAGGCCAATTCATCCTATTCGCACAAATCTAGAGATCTGAATGACTTTTTGTGAAGCGTTTGCCTTCATGTGGAATTTAGCCCAAAATGTTTAGGATAGAAAGGAAAATTCTTTGGAAGACCGAAAAAAGGGAAGAGTTAGGCAAAGATCACTTCATTTCAACTCTGCAGAGTTATCTCAACAAGCTGTAGGGGAAATGGATTTATTTTCTGAATTAAAATAATATTATTGCATATACTAATCCAGCCTGAATAATCTGCACTTAAGAGTCTCCCTCTCCAATAACCATTTTTCTTTTATTAGAGACCAACATAAAACTATTATACTTGGAGTCAGAACGTTATAAGGTTGCGTTGCTTTTATGGTTCACCAGTCATTTGTGAACTATTTACTTTCTCTATTGCCCTCTATGTGTCTCAACCCAGTATCCCTTCTAAAGAATCCCATTGAAAAAAAATGAAAGTGCTGAGTGTCATACTTGAACTATTATGCAGCTACAGACTACAGCCATTTGTAATGGCAGAGGCGATTCATTATCATTACCATTACCATTGTTGTCACCACCATCATTTAACATTAGTATGGCAGTTGCAAAGAGAGGCCCTAATAAGGTTAAGGCTCTGCACAAATTTAGCCAGACATTTTCTGCCCCTGCCTAACATGGATTGAGAGCTTTTTGGGATAGGATTTATTATTTCACTGCAGGCTTGGACAGCACCAGTGGGACTCCCTTTGACTCAACAATACAAATAATACTAAATATCAGGAGCAGTTAAACAGAACTTTTATGCATTTCTTCCAATTCTCCTTACTTTGGGTTTTCTAGGGAAAAAAAAAAGTATGAGTTCCAGACTGGATTTACCTCCTCCACTTACCTCGGTTTTTCAGTGGAGGCAATGTAGGGTGAAGGTGTTTGTTACAGTAATCTTGGCCCGTGCAACATTCAATAGATCTTCTTTGGTGTGATATAGGAGTATCCTGCAATAAAAGAATCCGCAAAACTGAGCACTTTCAGAACTTGAGAAGCAAACAGATCTGCACGGGAGAGAGGAACAGCACCGCAAAAGTGACAGCAGTAATGATTTGTGCCATGCTAATAAATCCACAACTCACTGGAGTTAAACATTAAGAGACAAATTAATCCTTTATACATTTCCCCTGCAGCAACTGTTATTATATAAAGGATTAGGTCCGAGCCAAATGAGAAAGCTGTGTGTGTGAGTGATTATACAAGCATTATTTTCCACATCCAGTGTAAAGCACCCAGAAATTTAACCTGCAGGACAATATTTCCAAAGAAGTAAGTGAATCAAGTCACAGGAGATTGCTGTTGGTACTGGGTACTTCAGAAAATCTGGCCATGCCTGTAGAATGGATCTGGGAACCTCATTTTCTTAGAAAATACTTGGCATTGGAGCATTTGATATAAGGGAATCCCCACCAATAAAAGGAGATTCTGAAGGGCATGACAGGAAGCAGAGCTGGAGAGGCCTGTGGTGACATTTACTGGTATAATGGCTCCTAGGGGGTTTATTATAAACTGGTTTGACTTGAACAACCTTGGGGTTGCTCTCATTTGGTCTGCAGGCTGTAGATTAGTGAATGGGAGCAGAAAGAAGATGTCTACATTGCAGGCGGCCATGCAGGTCAGAATACCTAAGATATCTTTAAAAGAGCTAGCTTCAGTATGAGAAGCAGTTTGGCTGCAGAGCTTCACATACTGCTTTGGCTGAACTGCTTCCGCTACCTGAGCTAGTCTGTTTGGCTGCCTATACACGTGCTGGTTCATGTGCTAATTAGAATGTGTCAGAGTAAGCTCGATTAATTGAGTCTGTTCCACGTTCTAATTAGAATGACCCAGCATGGCCTCACCATCACGTGTATTAAGCCTCCGAGCATTTTAAAATAGTCACAGGTGTGCTTTATCTAAACCGCATTGAATGAGGTTTAGATAAAGTGCCCCATGGCCATTTTTGCAAGGCTTAACACACATGATGATGAGGTGTTTTAATTTGACTGGCTCTCCAGGAACTGCTCTACTTAAAACCCTGAGGACATGTAAAGCAGCGTTTAAAGCTACCTCAGGCATCTCTGTATTATACTGCAGCATTATAGACATACCTTGAGAGACCTCTCTATTTCATTTGCTGCCCTGACTGCCATCCTCCCATCACAGCTGAGGACTTAGCTTCTAGAGATGTCTTTGCTTTAAACATCCAAGCACAAAACAGAATTGCTGCGCAGGATGAAGAGTTTATTGCAGTACATAAAACGGAGTCTGATGTATTTCTATACAGAATAACTTCTTCAGCCAGGGAGAGTCATAACTTTTGCTGTCTAAATATGCAGGACTCAGCTGCTCATCAGTAATGTGTTACAGCCTGGGTGGGGATCGGGGGAGAGAATAACAAGCATACACAATACAGCAGTCTAAGGGAGGAAATTAAAAATGCCCTATATAATTTAAACTGCAGGATGAACTCAGAGACGGAGAATGTATTTATGCATATTACAAATTCATCAGGACATTAAGGTTTGACTCTCACTAACTTACCTAGCAATGCAAGGTCCTGTACCTGAGTAATTTGGTATACAAATGGCATACGCTCAGCCAGTCAGTGCAAAGGACCCATTTCCCCAATGAAGAGAAATCAAAGTTGTTGATGTAGTCATTCTTTCTGACAGCACTTGAGTCAACTGGAAGCTAGCTCAGTGGTTAGACCAAGTTTTGATCATAAAAACTTTCTTACCCGGCACTGGAAGTCTGAGCCCTCTAGTCCTAGACATCCCTTGGTGATTAAATGCCCACCAGCCTCATCTTCTTCTATTATTGTGAAACAATAGCCATCAGTGCTGTTTGAAAGAACAGAACAGAATTAGTCTTTTATAAATCAGAGATGTGCTGTTGGTGACAGCCTGAATGCCACACCGAGGTTTACAAATATATCATTAACAAATCAATGCATCTTAAGTAACAGTGAAACAAAATCCTTATATGACCAAACTTTTACTCTGCTCATAAAAACTCTCAACATAGAAAACAATGGGTGCCACAGGCCATAGGTACCCATGGCAAACAGTTAAAATGCAAGTCAACAGAGTGTGACAGCAATAGCCTACAATAACTTCACTCTGGGGGGCAGAAGAGCCATTTGGCCCAGGCCTCTCATTCACGCAGGGCCTCGAATTTAGACTTTTGACATTATCTCCAAATGAGGTTATGCATACAGACACAGAGATACACTGACAGGATTGAAAGAAGAAGAAAAAAGCTAGAAAAGCACTTGTTAAATAAAAAAGGAACATTTATTACGAATTATTGCATTGTATTTTGAGCCTCAAAAAATGGAAGTGGCCCAGGCTCCTCTCGACCTCTGAGAGGGCCTGTAAAGCTAAAATGCCTTCTCTTTCAGATCCCCAAAGTCATAAACCCAAACTTCAGCTGGACCCCACTGCCAGTGCATAATTCCCATCCTTAACATCCCATCCTTAGCCTTTGCTAAAGCACTGTCCATCTTGCGCAAGAGCACACTGCACAGAGATTTGCACTAGGCTGCAAACAAGAAAGGCCAGAGTCATTGGAATGAACTGTGAAAAGCTATTGAGAGGAAGGCAGGATAGAGATGCACATTATAGACTAAAAGCAGAGAGGCACAACCTTCTGCCTGATTTCAAGCTAACATGTCTAACTACCTCACACTATTAAGAGTGATTTGTGGTTCCTGCTTTAACCATATCAGAAACTGCAACACTCTGTTGTGTATGAGTCCTTGAGTTATCATCAACACCCTTCATAACTGTTTACTTGGTTTTAAGTCTAAAGTGATCCATGATACTTCAGTTTACAAGAACATGTACAGCAGAGGACAAGTATACTAACAGATGGTTAGATGGCGCTGGTGATAAATATCCTTCCCTGATGAAGGTCAAATACATGAATGTTATCAGCGGAAGAAAAAAGGAGAGGGACTTTTAATGGAAGAAAAAAGGAGAGGGACTTTTAATGGAAAAGTCTTTTCCATTAATTTTTCAGCAATTTGGGACCTCAGCATGTTATCAAAAAAACCAAACAAACGAGACTTTTTTGTTGGAAAACCAATATACAAAAATAAAGAGTAAAGCTCTTTAAAACCAACCAATTAAACCAAGCAGCAATAAAATATGACTTTGTTTGGTTTCTTTCTTCTTTCTAAATTTATATTTGTTAAATATTTTCTCAAAGAGATTTTAGACAAAGCACGGAAAAGGAATGAAAGGAACAATTACAGGGCTTCAAGAAAGCAGAATATCATATTGTTCTCTCCTTTCTTGAGTGAAAGAAAAAACTAACAAAAAAAGACAATAAAGAAGTTGAAAGAAGTTGTAGGAAAAAAAGGATTCCTTTATACATTGAATGCATCAACCTAGTCTGTATACACTGGCTAGAACAGAGATGGATACCAGATAGGCTAGCACCAAATATTTGCTGCTGCAGGTTTAAATTAATTGTGTGGGCTCAAGTTAGAGCAAGTTCATTATTTTGAACGTGGGTGGATCTAGAATTTTGAAAGGGTACAGATGGTGTGGTACAACATCCCATATAAAACAGCATATATTTTTATCCAGATAAAAATAAACTAGAAGCTTTAACAATATCCTGGGAGCCTAGCGCTATATTATTCAGTTGAGGATCCAAGCAAAAAAACAAATATAATTTTATTGGAATGTGCCTTAATTTACTATATCACTTATTATATATAAAACACAAACAACTATGCAAGAAAGGTTGCTTTAGTTCTGTTGTCATTAGAATTGTATCTACATTTCTTGCAGATTTATAAAACCAAATCAAGCCTCCTTGCCGACATTATACCCAGTGTTTCATTGCAAGTTATTCCCACAGTCAGAAGCGACCTGAGCAGGGTGTGGGGCCCACGGCAAATCAGCTCACGCGGGGCCCCACACCCACGCTGATTGCAGACCTGAAGAAGCTGCCGCCACCATCGGCATGACCGGCATCAGTGGTGGAGGCGTGGGAGAGTAGCATGTAGCTGGACACGGTGCCACTGCTCCGCCCAGCTTCATGCCACCACTGCTCTGCCTAACTCCGTGGGCCCCTGCAGAGTGTGGAGCCCAGGGTGGTTGCCCTGATTTGTGCCCTCTAAGGACAGCCCTGTCCACAGCTGAGTTAATAGTTCATAGATTTCATAGACATTAGGGCTGGAAGGGACCTCGGAAGATCATCGAGTCCCGCCCCCTGCCCAGGGGCAGGAAGTCAGCAGGGATCATAGGATCCCAGCAAGATAAACATTCAGATGTCTCTTGAAGGCATTCAGAGTAGGTGTAACTAGAATTAAAAACAGCAGGGCGGTGTGAAGCTTCGGTAGCCAATTCGATTTGGAGGAGATTCAGCCCAATTCAGGGACCAAATCTCCAAATCCAAGTCAAAATGGGAGACCAGTTAAAAGTTCTGAATTGATTTGAAGCATCCAAAGCAATTTGGACAAAGATTCAGAAAAGTTTTGGCAATTCAGCCATAGACTAAATAAGCAACTGACATGGCTGGTAAGTCTTTTGGGGTTGGGGAGGAAAGGGGTGTGGGGGAGGAAGGGACTGGGGCTGGGACAAGTTGCTCAACCAGGGCAGGGGGGTGCATTACCCAGGGAGGGGGGCAGGGGGTTTGGGATGCAGGCATGGCACTGCTTGGAGCTGGGGCTCTGCCCTGCTGCGGCTTGCCCAGCCAACGCGGGGGGCGGGGGGAAGTGATGCAGGCATGGCTTGCTCCAGGCATAAGGGGGCAAGTGGCAGCAGGGCATAGCCCCCACTCTCAGCGCTGCCACGCCTGCATCTGTGCTGGGAGTGGGGACTCTGCCCTGCTGCCCCGTACCAGCCAGCACAGCGGGGAGGGGAGGCGGGATGCAGGCGCAGCAGCGCTGGGAGCGGAGCTGTGCCCTGCTGCCGCTTGCCCCCTTCCTCCCATGCTTGCGTCGTGCCCTTCCCACCCCCCAGCCCCATGCCACTTGGGCAAGCAGCAGCAGGGCAGAGCTGTCCTCCAAACTGGCTGAATCCAAAGCAATACTTGCTGCTTCACAGAGGCCTAAAACACAGGGACGTGAAAAAGGAGCTACATTATCAGGGAAAGCTAACAGATAGCAATATTGCACAAAAAAAGGGAGGGGAGAGGAAGAAAAAAAAAATCAAAACCCTTAAAAAAGGATAAAGTCATTAGCACCTGTAAAACAAAGAGTTTAGAAGGATATAATGAGCTATAATGTCAAATGACTGCTACTTGAATAGAAATGCTGCTGCAACCGCCAGGGAGTTGGCTTTAAACTGGGCGGAGCAGGGAGCAAAGGGAACACATATGACTGCCTACCTTTATCCCCCTTGGATCCACCCCCAACTCTGAATAATAATCTATTATAAATTCTGACTGCTGTGTCTGAAAGTGACTAGCTGCAACATTACAAGTTACTTTGCCACTGAAGTGAAGGCTAACTTCTGTACTTGTTTGATGTCATTCATGAGCCTAACGCAAAAGACACAATGACTCTTCTGAGCAACAGCTACCTTCATGCCATTGTTCAAAATCAAGATAGGAATGATAGGATTTCTAAGAGGGACTGAGAAGAACCCATTAGTGTAAAGTATTATATCATATTACATTTTATTTGTTTACACAATGCCTTTGGTTCATCACAATGAAGCAGGGATAACTCCAGGGACAAGGCAACAGAACAGTAATTGCAATTATCTGAAAAACAAATAAACATAAAAATGTAGCAAGTGATAGTCCTCTGAAAAAATCAAGATAATGGGTTCATAAAAGGAGAAGCAATAAAAGAGTTAAGCTGTCAGAAGAAGTAGTAGTAGGAAGGCGGAAAAAACCATACAGAGAAACCTCAAGTTTTATTTGATTTTCCATTGACTTTCAGTGGAACATATATGCTTCTAAATCGTTTCACAAAAAGGGAAGCAATAGGAGAAATACCATGATATGAATTTTGTACTCTGGAATTAAATAAAAATGGGACTGCAGTGGAGGGAGAGGGGTGGTAATTTTAAAGGGAAACATCGAAAAGGAAAGATCAAGTTTTAAACAGAAAAACTACCACCTCCTTGCACTGTAAAGGGCTTTAGGTAGATAGAAGAGGTTTCATGTCCTTCAATACCTGGAAGGTCTCCTCTCTGATGTGACAAACAGATCCTAAGACAACAATATAACAGACCATAAATGCAGAGGAGTACACAGCATATTCCAGCTACCTGGCGTCTCCCCAGGTCAGAAATGGAAATACCTCCACCTTCATAACTAGATGGCAACAAATCTGAGGAAGCATTTATCATGTACATTGTTTATTTTGTGTCTGTATATAGGCATGTGTAACATGGATAATTAATGCATGTAAACTAGAATAAAAACGAACTATTATTCTCAACATTGAAAATGTATAAAATTTAAAATAAAATAACACATTCAAAATATTTTAAAACTTTTGTTATGTAATTATGGATTCAAATTAGATAATACTGAAAAATCAAGCCATGTATATATTCTATTAACTTTTCCCAATGAAACATCATGTGATACTACAGTTCTGAAAAGTTATTAAGCAGATTTTAGATGTAATAGCTTACCAGAGATGTGGCATGTCACATATCTGCCAAGACTAGTTTTTTACAGCCATGTCAAATGCCCCCCCCAAAAAGAAAATAGGTTTATAACTGGAACGCTGACAGGCTCTGAACTGGAAGGTGCTGCTATAATTAAGGATTACCAGAATGAAAGAGTTTATCTTAACTGAGACCTTTACTAAATGTCAGAAGACAGGGAGAGAGGCCAAGGGTTTTGCAGCTGCTTAAGCAGATGTCCGTACTGGACAATGGCCACGTCTCACAAAAGATGCAATACCAAACTTTGATCGTTGAAGATTTTCTTCTGTCTTACACAGCAGCATGACACCAAGAGCTATTTTCTATGTACCACACCAAAGCTCTCTTTTAAATACAAAGCCAGAACTACTTTAAGTAACTAGTCACCTCAAAACAAGTTTACAATTATGCCATAATCTCTTTTTAATTCCTACTCTAAGTAGCCGGAATGACAAAAACTGATTTGCTTGTGTACAAAAATTTCCAGGGACTCAGTTTGAACTTCATTTTTTGTCAGTACCTTACCACATCTTTACTTTTTCTGCCATGAAACCTGTAATATTGTTTCTTAAACTGAACCTCTTGAGCACATTTCTGGACACACTGCTAGCGTAAGTTATATAATCCACAGAGTCCGTTCAAATGAACATGACATCTTCTGCACTGGTTCTTAGCAATGATGGTAGAACTGGACAGTATGGCTTGTGAAGATCCTTGGAAGACCAAGTGCTTTGGGGAACATCTCTGGTTTGGAAATAGGGCTGAAATTCTCAATTCACTTAACACATATTGTCACAATCATCACCCAAGAAATATGATCATAAAGGCCAAATCTAGCTGAACACTGTCTTTGGATACTGTCCATAAAACAAACAGCCACTGTAATTTTGTTCAACATAGACTTGTTTTCCAGAGCAAATAATTTGTTGAGTGACTTTGCATCAGAGTAGTAACATAAAACCCAGTTAGAAGAAGAGCATTACATTACTGCTGAGCCAAATTCATCTTTCACGTGTGCGTGTGTGTAAATACTTTTAAGTTAGCGGGAGCCATGCCGATGCAACAAAACAGAATTTGGCTCATAATGGGCCAAGTCCTCCAGCATGTAAAAAGACCACACAGGCCTCAAAGACAGTCGAACTGCTCATGGTCAGCTGTGTGGTATTTCCCAGCTGCCAAGAGGCCATAGAGCCTGCGTTCCACTCCCAAGTTCAGAGCTGTGCTCTATGATGGGTCTCTCGATAACACTACATAATGAGATAAGATCTGGATTTTAAGCGCAACATTTTGGATTTTAAGGGTGCCATGCAGGCTGGAATAGAGGATTCTCACAATTCCCATAGGAAATCCTTTTATGAAGTCCATGAACCATATTAAATACAGACTATAATTAAATACAGACCCTACACACACACTCATACATGTATATACACACAGACATTGGTTAAGTAGACAGTCCAAAAGCCCAAGGATGAACAGATTCAATCTTTGCAGGTTAATCTTAGCTGCGCAGACTGAACCAATAAGGAAGTGAATATTCACTTTTGATTCCAGAAATGCAGCCACGTGCCTACAGAGGCTCAGGTGAGAAGCTGGGGTGGGAGGCAGGGGGAGGGCACTGGAGCCTGCTGCCCTGTTTGGCTCACACACCTGCTAGGAGGTTCCACCCACCCTGCAAGGAGGACTTGCTGGGGAGGTGCAAAGCATCCTGGGAAGCTGGGGGTGTGAGTTAATTTGAATCTGGAAGGGATCTGGAACAGAAGTTCAATCAACCGACTTAACCTAAATCAGTTAAGTCTGATACTGCTTCCATCCAGGTTTATCGTAAACTGGTTTCAGCCATTTTGAAAGCAGTTTATGTGCACTGAACTTCTGCTGTGTTACAGATTTGAACTGGTTTCTGATCACTTATGCTGGTGTGTGTGTATTTTCTGTTCTTAACCATATTCACCAAGCACTGAGATCATTTACTCTCTATTTCTGCACAGACTTTCTGCCAGCTGGAGGCAGCTGTGTCAACTGACCTTCTGCTTCTGTCCCTACGTGCAACAATATTCATCTTGATAGACTGTAAGGTTATTCTTTGTCTTTGCTTTAGGAAGGCTGAATTTACTGTGGGAGTCTCAGATATTTTGGGGCTTCCTGTCTGAGCAAGTAAGAGCAATAGTGCAAGTGCTAGCAAAATTGCAGCAATCCATGTTATGGGATTCAGCAGAGAAATTGGACTATTATCAGCAGTTATTTACTAGCATATCAATGGACCATAAATACACATGGCCTGCATTTTAACAAGTGAGTCGTGATTTTGAGTGGTCAGCTGAAGACAGCTTAACAAGGCCTGCTTTTCAGAAAGTATAGTCCACCTGCACACTGAAAATCAAGCTGAACATCTGAAAATCACTAGATGCTTGGCAAACTGTAAGCCACAGCCCTTTACAGAGCAAACTGATAGAATTCCCTTCTGCCCTCCCCCACCTTCCTCCAACCCCTAAAACTGAGGTGAGAATAAAAAGACAAGCAGGTTGATGCTGGCGATTATACTAGTTTAGCAAGTAAGGTGGCTTATCCCACTCTGTAGTAGAGGTTTGGTTACGTTAATGAAGGAAAAGAAAAGTTTGGTACAAGGTCTTGTTGTGATGGAATCGCTCAGTCTCATACAGATCCTTGCTCTATTGATGCAAAACATTTTTAGGAATTACACTTAGCCTAGGTTGTGCTGGATTGCAGCAAATTGCAAAATATTTTTTTTCATGTGATAAAAACTTTAGAATGATTCAGACTGCCCTTCTAAAAATATCAAAAGTCAGCTTCTGACAAGCAGATAGCATCTTAATTTGGAATTTTAGTCTAAGTGATTTTCCTATACTCTTAGCTCCATAGCTTAGTGGCAAAATGAGAACATCACTGGCATGTCGTATTGAGCACATCACTTCCAGTAATGCTGGCAGGGAAACTCAATCCTCTTATTACACTTGATAATCAAAGCTACTTTAAAATATTGCTATGAATGATGTAACAGAGAGCCTGGAACTCTCTCCTACTTGATGGAGAAAGGGCCCAGGTAGAGCCCCAGGTTGGGGAGACTGAGAGGGAGAAAGAGGCAGGAGAGCTGACCCAGGGAAACAGCAACTATGAGTGCTTACTGCAGAGTGAGTTGATCTGCAGCACAACAATAGGATGATGCATTGGCAGTAGAAAGTCTACTGCAAGTGCTAGCTGCTCCACAGTGAGCACTACACATGCATTCCCTCCATCCCAAAATTACTCTGGTGTAAACTACTCCAGATTAAGTGGGTTAGGGAGAAGATTTGCACTCAGTTCCGTGTAGCCCTGCAATGGGCCCCTGCTGCCATCAGGAGCTCCAGGCTCCCTCTGGGTCCTAGCCTGGGGGCTGGCAAGGAGCACTGACCTCTGGGGTGGCCGGCTGCTGGGGGGGGTGACAAGCTCCTGGCCCTGGCTCCCTGATCAAGGGCATAGGGTTTGGAAAGAGTTGCAGAGGAGCGACAGATCCCAGCCCCCTGCCCTGATCCACCTAGCTGGTTGCTAGCTGCCCCACCAGAAGATTGGGACAGGAAGCTGAGAAGTACCCCACCCCTGCAGCTCTTTCCAAGCCCTTTCATTCACCCAATTGGATAACAGGGTTGGGAACTGTCCCTGACCGGGACAGTTCCCAGGCTGCCCTGAGCTGCACAGGGAAGTCTGCTTGTGTACCCTGAAGCTGGCTGGGGACTCCCCAAAACGAGACAGTAGACAGTCCTCAGCCACCTCCAGCCTGCACGTGCTTCCCCGCATGGCCTGGGACTGGCTGGGAACTGTCCTGATCGGGGCAGGTCCCAGCCGCCTCCAGGCTGCGTAGGGAACTGACCCCATGAAGTGAACTCCCAGCCCCTGCTCCACAATTGCAATTGTGATCATGGAGTGGGAACTCGGGAGCTTATTCCCAGCCCCTGCTGTGCAATAGCAGAGGGGGTGCTGGGAACAAGCTCCCAATCTAATCCAAGCACTAGCTCCGCAATTGCAGAGCTGCAGCTGGGAAAAAGCTCCCAGCCCCTACCCCGTGATTGGGGAGTCAGGGCTGAAAGCTCCCTGCTGCCAGGGCAGGGGGACACTGTTTCCACCCAGCTCTGTAAGCATGAAGCTGGGGGTGGAACAGTCCAGGGAGCTTGTTCCCAGCCCTGGACCTGTACGCGTGCAACTGTGGAGGGAAGAAGCTCTACAGCCTGTTCCCCATCAGCTCTGTGCTCGTGGAGCTCAGTAGGGAACAAGCTCCCGAGGCCCCACCAGCAGGGAATTCCTAGCACCGGCTCTGTGCCCATGCAGCCACTGCTAGGAGACCCTGAACTTCCAGCCTGAGCTCCGTGGTCACGGGGCTTGGGCTGGGAGACCCTTATAGTTATCAACGGAGCTCAGGCTGGGAGATAAGGGTTTCACAACCCTCCACTCCCTGATCATGATGGTGCAGTGGGGGCTGGTAGATAAGGATGTCCCAGCCCCCACTCCCTGATCGCAATCTGGGAGCACTGGGCTTGGAATTCCCTGCTGTTGGGGCTCCAGTGGCAGAGCCTGCCCCAGCAGCACACAGTTCCCCAACTCCCAGGAGCAGATTTTCCTCCTGGTGAGGTGTCTATATGAGTGTGACGGTGCCTTTAATAACCCCAGGTAAATTTGCTACTTGCTAAAATGGGGGAGATTTACCCTTTTAAAGTGAGTGTGCTGTCTTCCTTTTTCTTGATGTTGGTGTGACCAGAAGGGAGAGTTTGTGTTATAGCTAGGGTGCTTATCTTTTGGTTATAGTTCATAGTGTTTGTTGTGGAAAGGACTATGAGGGGTGTCTTTTGGAGGTCCCATTAGTGGCCTAGGGGCATGTGTGATTTGAGCCTGGTAGGGCCAGGCTCAAATAAGGTAGCAAATTAACCACAGAGTAAAACCAATTTACTGCACAGTAGTAAGCATCAGCATGTGTAGATGGTGATGCTTACTGCCCAGTAAATTGGACTACTGTGCAGTAAAGCATCTAGTGTAGATGCGCCTTTTCAATCTAATAAGTATATCAAGGCATGGTAGGTAAGAAAGAGGGAAGGGTGCCTTAGAGACTGAGTGAAGCACAGGTTATGGGGCCACCCGGAGGCATCATGGCCATCTCTGGAGCTCAATGATGTTACAATGAACTAATCCAGAGGTTGCCAACCCGCGGGCCATGGCCAGGTACCAAGTGTAAAACAGGGTTGGCTGCCACTCCACAATATGCCGGTCACTTCTGATCCGTGGACTGGTCCACAGTGTGCTGGACTGTGATCTAAAAAGGTTGGGAACCACTGAACTAATCAACCAAGGCCATCACATGATATAGAAAACACCAGACTGCCTCAGAAAGCTGTCTAAAAATGCCATGGGACTGTGGGCCACACTTCGAAACTTCAGGCATTCTAACTATGCCTGGAAAACTGGGTATATGATTGTGCACCTAACTGGAAGAAACAGTTACTGTGATTGCACTGTGTGCACAGCCAAATTAAAGTGCTTTTAACATAAAATTATCTAAAAGTGTGCATAAAATTTGTATGTTATTCTGCTTATGTAAATATAGGGCTTTTTTTTTTTAAAGTAAGCCCTGTTTGTCTTGAAAGGATGGTTGAGCTTCTTTATTGGAAGTCTATTTTGAGCCCTGCAACAACACAACTATGTTCAGAAAGAGGATTAAAGTTTCAACAGGTCGCAGGTTAACATAACCTTTACAAATTTAGGATTACAAAGCTCTTACAAATACTTTCACCTCTTCTTGAGAAAGGTCCCTGTTAATCAATCAGTCTTATAAACACCTGTGTGCATGGCCACTGCCTCCCTTAGTTTGACTGACACCATTTGCATACCTTTTGTGATAATGTAAGGTAACAAGGACACATAATACCCCTAGTCTGGAAAACCTATCAGAGTCTGGGGAATTCATGGTGAAGCCCCAAAACAAACATGAAACTAAGCACTCCATCCTGCCTCTGAAATCTAGTGCAAAGCTTGGGTGCAGGGTCTGGGTTTTCAGGACCCAATTACTAGTTAACTACTTGGTAGAGTTGTGACCTTGGAAAGTTTGCAGGTTGGTTTAGATAACTAATTTAAATATTTGCTGTTGGATAACCTCACTGCTTTTAGTATTAAAGATATTTCCTCTAATAAGTATAGGCAAGGATGGAGTGAATACTGAAGATAAGAAGTCACTCCTGGACATTTAAGTAAAACTGCCAAGAGCTTAAAGGGTTGACACTATAACTGTAAATGACAGGGCATATTTATTTTAAAAGAGAAAACAATCAACTGTTTAAGCTGCAATTTTGTCCTCTGCTAACCTGGAGGGCCAAAGTATTGCAAACTATGTACTACATAAAATCAGGTACTGTCTGTGGAACTAGACAGTCATTATGAACCCACAGGGTAGCTGAAAATCGAATACATATTTGATTTTGGAATGCTGCCTTTAAACTAAAGTAGAATTAAAGAAATATCATAGGAGGGAGTTTTAAAGTGTCCACAAGATGTCTTCATGTTATATGAATATCTAGATGGATAATAGTACATTTAAGTGGCTTTCAGTAGTAGCATGCCACCCTCATTAGAGCCTTGCCAAAGTGGACCAAAACGTTAGGGGAAGGTACCAGCTTGCTTTTTGAGGAGAACGTTCAATATTGTACCTTACCACCTGGTGCTAGAGGGGTGTACTTTATATCCGAGTCTGAATGTACCTGGAAATACTTTCCGTCTGAACTTTTAGAAAACTCCCCATTTCCTGACCTGTGAGAGGTCCTGAACTCTTGGTATTGCTCCAGCAGGAGATGTTTCAAACTTGACACCTCTGTAGGGCTTGGGCCAAATGCTCTGGTTGAATTTCACTTGCTCCAGGGCTTTGTCAGGTCAGGGGTGCCCCAGAATGCACTGTTCCATATCTGTGCCCAGTCATATCTCATAACTCATGAGCGCTAAATACAGCAAACAACTTAAGAAATGGCTATAGTTGAAGAGATTGAGATACATTTTATAAAAGGAAAAGTCCCTGTTGGTGATATGGGAATGGGAACACACATATTAAAATGGGTTTGTGCAATCTGATTTCATGTGAACCAACATACTTAAGCTTCCTATAAGCGTACTGGAATCTACTTGAACACTGATACGATAAAATGTTCCTGAATGAAAGATCTTGTTTCGAAGCAACGTACAAACAGTAAATCACCAGCCTACGGTGATCAGTGAAAATAAAGGACTCAGAACTAAAAGGGGGGCCAGTGTCCCAGGTGAGCAGCTCACTTTTGGCCAAACGTCTTGAAATCTGATTTTACAGCCACTAGCAGATGACCTAGCAACTGTTCCAGCTCCATTTCTTCTATCCCTTATTCACACCTTCCCAGTGTTGGAAGGAACACAGTGGAAGGGTGTCTGCGAATTCTCGCTGATTATTTATGTTTTAAATATTGAACAAGTTAAGAAAAAAAATATGAAACAATAAAATGTTGCAAATTAAGCAAAAGATAAGTGTCACTTGGGCACTACAATTCAGGACCCATTCCTATGATATCCTTCTAAATTCTATTTTATACATCATTGAAGAAAAATAATAGGGTAGGGTTTGCTCTTTATTTTGTTTTCTCTAAAAAAATATATCACAAACTTTTACTTTCTAGACAGTTGCTCAGTAATTTTTATTTTATGCCACTCTTCAGTAAGAAGCTAACAAGGCGGCCAGTGTTAAAATCATCACTGGTGGGGAAAAATGGATGTTTTTTTCAGGAAGAGGACTAGAGGGCTAAAATCTGGTTAAATGAAACCCATAACGTAAATAAAAATGGGAAAAGCAGCTCCAGAGTGGCGTGTTTCCCATAAGCTTGACCTGCCGACTGGGATAAACTTACAGCTTGAGCACCATGTTAACAGAACATAAATGTCTAGTATGAATTACTCCTCTTGTTTGGCTTGAAATAAGGTCATTACTTTTGTATTTTACATTTTTAACTTTCATATAAGACTACCTTCAAGCACATAAAGTTGAAAACATTGACAGTTTAAACTGCAAGTGCCTAGGTGTACAAGCCAGTTTAGCATGGTTTAAACCTCCTAACCCATTTCAAAAGCATACCTGGATAATCAAGTATTATTTTGAACTGGTTCTCTATGAACTGGTTATGTATTATGTGCGGACACCTCATGACTATTTTCTCGTTGGCCCTCTGGGCATCCCACACTGCACTGCTCCTCATTCCCTGCCCCTTACACCCCAACCTTCATATGGCAGCTGACTGGTTTGGTACATAGGACACTACTGCCCCAAACTCTACTGCCTGCACTTGACCATGAGGCTGGGGGGTCTCAGGACAGCTCTCTGCTGCTTTTAACGAGCTGGTCAATTTCCTTCCATTGGATGCAACTGACCAGGGCTCTATGCATCCCGGGCTTATTTGGGATGGGACGTGGCCAGGTGGAGAAGGCTAAGTGCCTGGGAGCTGTTGGGGGCTGCCCAAGGGCTCCGGTTGCACTAATGAAAGGAAAATGACCAGCTCTTTAAAAGCAATGAAGATCTGCCACAAAAGCCCCCAGGCACAAAGAAACAGGAGTCCATTCAGCTTAGCCTCTTCCCCTCAACCTGGTCACAACTCCATCCCCAAATCATCCTGGGATGTGCTGAACCCTGGTCAATAAACTGAGTAGCGGCTTGGGGAAGAGTGCTCTTAAAAAGCTGCAACAATTCTGGAGCATCTAGCCCCTTGGGAACACAGAAGCAGGGGCCCAGCAGCCCTTGCCCTATACATACTCACCTAAGCACTTCAGTACATTGTCCAATAGAGTGATGTTTCCCAAAACAGAACTTTTCCTGTATTCTAATAATTTGATTAAAAAATAATCAACTAGAACTTTTCTTCTACTGCTTCCTCTTCTGCGCAAGGTAGCATGCCTGAAATAAGTGGCTCTCAGTAGGCATGACAGGAAATGGCTGACTGAAACAGCAGGGAGCCTGCCTACTGCGGGCAATGTGTGTTTTTAAGGCTTTAAAAACAACATACCATACCACAGGTTTTAAAAGCTGCTTCTACATTGGGCATCAGAGACTGAAGCAGGAGCAGAAAGGAGAAAAGAAAAATAATGTTTACAGCTCTCATCAAAGTCTTGGTATTTTTCAGTTTGACAGGACTTGACATTGTAGGCTGGGAAGAATCATGACAAACTAAGACATAAAAGTTAAAAAA
>JAGPOW010001338.1:67521218-67549332 GCA_030014935.1 Caiman crocodilus
ATGTTTTTTCTATGTACCTGGCAGTACCAAGCACAGCTTGTGAATGCTGAAGTCGTGGGGTGGATGGAGCAAGCAGAGGGGGTCCCTCATATGCTCAGCGGCGGACCCAGAAGTGGACAGAAGTACCCCCAGCATGCTCCTGTGGGATGCTCCATCCGCCCTATCATCTCAGCATTCATGAGCCACGTTTGGTACCTCAAGGTACCTCGAAAAACAGAAAGCTGTGTCTATGGCCAAATCATTGATTTTCCAAATCAGAATCGAATCTTGAGATTCAGATTCGGCCAAATTGAATCAACAAATCGAATCACTGTCCTCCCGAATCCGGATGAATCCCAATCCAAATCAAATACTGCCCACTTCACACACCCCTAAAGGGTAGCTGCCACTGGGCTCTGGCGGTGAGATGCAACAGCACAGAACATCTCAAGTGGAGAGGAATTGCTGGGATGTCTTCTTTGTTTTTCCTACTTACAACCTCCATCTCCTCATGAGGACCCACCGGTCATGCCATTTCTAGTTTGGGACAGGTCGGGACAGTTTTAGTTATCAGTCTTGCATACAGTAAAAGGCTCTGTTATCTGGCATCCTCCGGGAATGGGGGATGCCAGATAACAAAATACGCTGGTTATTTGAGCAGCCCTAGCCGCTGCTTCTCCCGCTGCATTTGGGGTGTCCCTCCTCCCCTCCCGCAGTATCACTGTCCCTCCTGCTGCATCACCGACCATCCTGCGGGTCCTGTGGGACGGGGAAGCAGGCCCCACACAGCCCCGTGCAGCCTGTTATACCCCTGGATCATGGGGGCTCGGCAGCACAGGCTGCTTTGGCCCTGGCCGTGGCAGCTTGGAGAAACTGGAATTGCTGCGGTGGGCACTTCCGGTTTCACTTTATCTTACAAGCCATCATGCCAGTTAGTAGAGCATGCCAGACTGTATGTAAGATGCTGGATAACGCAGCTTTTACTGTACTTCAAAAAAAACGGTTTTTGCATCTCAGTGAAACTTGCCCAGGAAATGGCTATAATTAGTTGACACAGTAAAATAGGGTAAAGGGGTTTGCATTTATTAGTTTTGACGAACGTCAGGCCTTTTTCAGTAAAGATTTTGTAAAGAAGCCCTTTGGATTTGGGTCAATTATGGCCTTAACACACTGAATTCACTACCAATGACTATGGAAAAAAACCATACAAACCTGACCATGAAAAGGTATCAATGATACCAATACAGTGCATGTGACATGCCAACAGAATGCCACAGGACACACACTGTAGAGCATATATAATTTCTATTAATGGCCCATTCAGTAGCTACAGATCTCCTGAAAATCAATGATCGTTTCAGAAATCATCACTTCTGAAAGTCAAACCACAGACTTGTTGTGGTGTACCCTAAACCAGGGGCCAAGATCCTGGGTATCTAGCATTTATGTTTAATGTACAACACATCTGTATGTCTTATCACCTTTTTTCTTGGCAAAAATCAAATCTTAAAACTAAATTACACAAAGGACTGGATGTTTGCCATCACTGGATGCTTACTAGTAGCTGTGACTTAACTTGAGATATTTTCTTTTCTTTAATAAATTAGATTTGAATTAGGGTCTGCTTCTCCAGCTCTAACAGGATTATGGTATTTTTAAATTCAGTCTATGTACATCAAATTAACATCAACAGATGTTCACTTTTTGGGTCAATGGAACATAGATCTTTAAACTAAGTCCTCTTTCAGCAAGCGGTCACAAAGCAGGTTTTGTGACCATATTACATTGTTAGTCATGGATAGGGAAAGAACTATTAAAATTGTTCCAGTCAAAGATTTTCAGACATCTGGTTCATGGGCCAGCAGAGTTAAATAAAAATATTAATTATAATACTGAGTGAAAATGCTAGGCTCTGTTTTCATTTACCATGACATTTTCTGGATATAAGTGAAAGCTATCAAAAGTCCCAGCTGGAATATTAATTTAGGGAAAGGAGAAAGCTAAAATCATAAATTACTAAATCTAGCATAAACAATGGGGAAAGGACACTTAAACATCAGAGTATGTCTAAATTTGATAGCTTCAGACAAGTAAATGCCTTTTTCATGATATATTCAGCTGCATGCCTTTTTCTTGCAAATATCTGAAGACAGACCAATGGGTGGAGACAAATGTGAAGACAGTGTTATGGGTATGGTATTGGTCAACAGGAATTTGATCTCAAATGGCTTCTGCTGTAGTAAAAAATATGAATACAGCAATGATGTACATCCGTGGGTCATTAGGTGTTCAGTTATAACTAAGATGAGTCAGAAAATGGGATTTGAAATCCAAACTATTCTAACTCTCACAGGCACCCAAATACAGACATTTGGTTTGGTTTCAAAGAATAAAGATAAAACAGAAGCTGAAGTCCAGATGTGGGCTTTCCCAAAACTCCAGGGTAGAGATACGGACCTGATCTCTTGATGTGGACTCAGGTCTAGTTTCAAAATGAGAGGAAAACCAGTGTAGTTTAATTGATATGCAAGATGCTTAAATTTACAGAACAGCGCAAGGGTTAGGATTAAATATCAAAATGTCAAGGCTTCCTCAAAAATTATGACCCTACCTCTACTCTCTTTTTTTCCTCAGCCTCCTAGTTCTTGGTGTCCTGGTTGCCTGCTGACAGAATACTACTTTCAGCTCCAAACAACAAGTTGCCTGGCTCCTGGGTTCAGCCTCTATCTCCATAGCAAGGATGTGGAACATTTTGTGAGTTTTTCTCCTTGTCCCACTCAACTGGAGTTGTGTATCAGTAATTGAGTTTTTCCCCACCCCCTTCACTTGTTTTTAGGTTAGAAACTTAAGTAGCACTTATCACTGCACTCTGTAGGATGCAGTGGTCATATGGTATGTACGTCAATACTCCCACTTTGGTGAAAGTATCATGGGTCCTGAAGACTGTTCCAGGAAACTATAGTCTTAGCCTGTGTAGATGCAGTTAATGGTTTTAACTAAGTTGTCTCTTCTAGCTCTCCCATTCCTACTGAGCTGAATATATCTGCACACTATACAGTTGTGGTGGAATAACAGTGTTATAAATGGCAGCTGGTTGCATTAATCCAAGAGGCAGCTACCAAGGGCCAAGAGAGGACCTTCTGAGCAACTGAGACAGAAGCAAGCTTACGGGTAGAGGGGTCAGTAGTATCGGGAAGGGAGGGGCAATCCATTTGGAGAGATACAGGGAAAGCTCTTGGAAGCAGAGGTGACAAAGACAGAGGGAAATGCAAGTTTGTGTGAAAAAGGGAGAAAGGGTGGATGAAACAAAGGAGGGGGCTGGGAGGACTATAAGAGGAGGATTTAATTTTATGAGCAGATTACTCAAACTAATTGGGACTGTGGGGGAATACAAGAGGAGGTGATATGCATTTTGATAAATTTTAATTATTCATAATTTTCTCTGCCTTTTCTATTAAGGTAGCTAAACTTTACCACAATGTACTTACGCTTTTCCACTGTGTGCAAGAGAGTAACAGGCCACCATGCCTCCAGCACCTTTAGCCTATTTGGAGACTTGTTCCTGACAATTTTTTTTCATGTGTCAGCAGCAAGGTTTCGGCTACCTCGTCTCATCATGTGTGCGCTGGTATTTGGAACGCCCTGAAGCCTACCATCAGACAGCCCAAACTTGATCTTTGTGAGTATGGGAAGGGGGCTGCAAAAAGCCAGAAGCTGAGCGAGTGACAGCTGGAAACTATGCTATGGAACACCAGTGGAAAGGGCGAATTGACAAAAGAATGACCAAAACCCTCCTCTTTTAAGGAGGAATCATCTTTTAATTTGTATTTAATCCTCAGGCTCTCTCCTGAGGTTGCGAATAAGGATTTCTGCTCCTTCTGTAGAAGCAGCGATGAGATGTGGACAAGAATTTTTCCACCAGAATCTGGACAAAGACCAAGAACTCATTTCATGGAGGTCAACAGCCATTAAATGGTAACACCCTTTTGGGCACTGATCTGATTCAAACAAGTATGGTAATGTAAGTGATGAAAAGTTCTATAGTTTCTTACCAGGTTCCAATACCCAAGCCAGGAAATTCCCCGAGGAGGAGTAATTAGTAACAGTTCTTACACAAGATCGTGGTTTCTGGACACAATAGATTTTCAATGACATTGTATTGGTTTCTGCTGAGGGCAAAACTCAGCCTTGTTCTATACTGAATCTCAATGGCTGAAAGCAAGTATATAAATAATTTAATATTTGGATAAAGATACTTCTCATGCATCTTTCTAGGAAGAGACCCAGAATATCCCTAATCACCATAATGTCATCCATACAATATCCAGTTTTGCCATGTTACTGTCATTGCTTTTGCCTGCCTGAACACTGGTCAATCAAGCACAGTATTCCCTAGCACCAGCCAGTATTTGAGACACAGGTATCTCTAGGCAATTTTGCAATAATGTACACTGTGTAATAATGTATTAGATAGAGAATAAGAATATTTATAAAGAGGTACCTGAATATTTATAAGAAATAAAAACTTGAAATCTGAAATTTTGTATCAGAATACACAATGTAGTCAAGTTGAAGGCTTCAGTAAGAAACAAAACGCAAGTTCTTTTGAGTTGTCTACAAACCACACTTGTCCATTTATCTACTGTGTTATTTTTAGATGCACTGGTATCAAACATCTACGGATAATAAACCATGAAATAAAGTAACATCCCTTGCTATACCGTCATACACAAGTATGAACTATGGCTAGATAGTATCTCAACAGGCTGCAATTACAGTATTTACATGACTGTTTTATGGGAAAGGGAAATAGTAAACTGCTAACTCCCATTTTACAATCATCAAATAGAAGAATTTCCACAGGATATTTTCCGGCAAGTAATCAACGTGAAAATGTAGCACACTTAAAATTATAATACATTGTGCCTCTTACCTCAGATTGGTCTACTGAAAAAAAACTCTCAAGAAGAGTAAAAATATAGCTTTTGTTGGTGAGGACCATATTTTAAAGAAGAAAAGCTGAATGACAACAAAAATTCCAATGATCCAATTATCAATGTTACCATGAAACTGAAAAAGGCTGCGTGCCATTTGTACAATATTATTACTTCAATGTTATCATCAACATTAGAGTGATCCAAATTCAGCTGATGTCAGATTTTGCTTGACAATAAATTTAATCTGGTACACATCTGAAGAATACTGATGTGCTTGAATACTGAAGGAAATGTGGGATTATAGGTTTTATACTGTGTATACTATATTTTGTTTTCAAAGTTCTTGCAGCTGTGCTGGGCACCAGATTTTGCAGTCCTTGCTGGGTTAAAATTCTCACTGAAAAAATTGAGTATAGATTTCTCTCCCTTCGTAGATTTAAATGTGTTTATTTAAAAAAAAGTCAGGACAAACATGCATTCTGAAGTGCTTAAAAGTCAAGGTATCTAAGGTATCTTTCATCAAGTCCAGGTATCTTTAATAAAGATATAAAAATACAAAAATCATATTATAAAGAAATATGTCCAGCCCCTATTTACCCAAATGTAAGAGTACCCTGATTATATGATGATCCCCCACAATAAGTATATGATATATATGGAAAGTTTATATATTTGTTATAATTTTCCAGGTATAGAATTTAATTATTGGAGGTTTGCCTTGAATATATCCCACTCCCTCTGCTAAGCAGGGATAATAAATCTTGAGGATCAGGTAGCTTTCTTGCCCTCTGGCCCCCACAACTTCTTCCTGCTACAGCCCCTCTGCCTCTTTCTTACTGATACATCCTGCTCTCCCTGAGCACATGGAAGTGAGAAGCAAATTTGAAAACAATGACCTAGGAATAAATATACCTTATAGTAACTTGTATATAAGGAAGTTACTAAAAGTACCCATAGACTTAGTTCACCCCGAATTTGATGCAGGGAGTGGGCATGGGGGTGCACCCTGCCCCACGGACATATGTTGCTGCCGGCAGGTGCTACCTGCACACCCCCCCTCACTGGCTCCCCGGTGCACCCTGAGCCCCATGGCTGTAGCTGGCAGGCAATTCCTGCATGGGAGGCCTGGCACACGACTGCAGGGTACTGTGTGGGGAGTGGGGGCATCCCCCCCCCCCCGGTGGCCACATGCTGCAACCAGTGGGCGCTGCCCATGCACTCTACACCCACAGTCGCTCCCTGCATGGCACCCTGTGGCTGTGCACCATGCCCCCCTGCAGGGCTGCAAGCCATGCACCTCCCCTCCCCTCCCCTCTCCCCTATGCAGTGAAGCACACCTTGATCCCCACTACCTTCACCTCCGTCTCACCTGTGTGTCTGCCAGTAAGGCTTTGGGCAATGCATGTGCAGTTGGTCCAGAGCATTACAGAGAGACAGACAAACAGCTGCAAGTGCAATGGCTTTTGTTATATTAAAATATTATATATCTATAGCATATATATTTTTCAAAAAAATAAAAATGTGCACTAAGTATATACAATATCTACACCTTTATATTATTTATAAATATTATTTATTTATATATAGAATATATATATTCAAAATTAAAAATTTGTATTGTATGCAATATCTACACCTTTCTGTCTCCTAACCAACAGAGTTCACTTGATGGTCTGTAATATAAGGTTTGGATGAGCATCCTCCTCATGACTTTAACTGCAACCACACACCAATGTGCTGGTTGCCATCTTCTTCAATTTACTACAATCGCACAAAACTGACTCTATGCCCCTTACCTTCTCCTCCACCCCCACAAGTCCTCTGTTTATTTCCCTGGTCCATAGTCCACGTCATCTTTGTCATTCTCTTCCTCCCTATTGTCCTCACTGCTCTCCCCCTCTTTGTTGCCATCACTGTCCTCCTCCCCATCTTCACTGTTGCCAGCACCTTCTCTGGTGGTCTTGTTTTTGAACAGTCTATGCCATTCTTTCCTCTTCCATGCATCTTTTGCCATCTTCCCCCCATCATTTTCTTCCAGTATGCCTGTAGCTCACAATGCATGACATTAGTCCAAAGCCAAAAGACTCATAATTTACTATGCAGTTCATTGGACTGGGCTCCACCAGAGTCAATGGCATTTCAAGCCATGGTGACCCCACAGCTCAGTGTGCATGTACTCCAGATATTCCCTACAAAGGATCCATGTGCTAATTAGTCCCCCTGCTCACGACTGACCCAGGTGCTTGTCACATGTACTGGTATCCTTTAAACTTTTATAAGACGATAAAGGCACAAAGCAACCTTGTTTGGCTGAGAGAGGGGGTGAAATGAGGATTCTGGGTGAATTGTTTGGAGCTCTGTTTGGTTATGTTTGCCAGACATTTAAGGCTGGTTACGAAACAGGAATCATCAAACATGGGAAAGAAAGGTGTAGCTTATCTCATGGAGTGAAGAGGAAGTCAATATGTATTCAGTGTAGTAGTTCACTATGGCTTGGAAAAGAACGAGTGCTGACGGGGACAGCACAACGACCACTACCATATATCTTATTCAGATGGCTTACTCTATCCTGTCCTCGTGGCACGTTCCCACCAGTATACCGTCACACATATGGGCCATGCATTTTATAGTATTGCTCAATGTTGGCTCCATTTAATCAGGTTCATAGTTGGTTTCCATTACTGAGCACGTGTTGCTTTTTCAAGCAGTTTAATGACAGACAACATATTCGGTGAAGTTTCCTTGTATGCAAATATAAAACAAGAGGTTCTTTCCCCCCATGTTGTTTGGGGGTTTGGGGGTAAAAAAGCCTTGTCTTATATTTGAGTAAATATGGTATAAACTAGTTGCAAAAACTTGAAATTGTACTTTTTTGCAATACAGAATTTATACATTTTTGTGTTACTCTTACTTTTGTGTTACGTTTATATTTGTTTAGAAAAAGAAAAGCCACAAAGTAATTTCAGTCTTCCTTAGGAAGGCACAGTTGGCAAATCTTTCTGATACTGTTGGTATTCCTGACACAGCTGCAATGGAGCTATGCAGAGAAGAACCTTTATCTCCCTGCTGCATGTTATACAACACAAAGCATAAAACTGAAATGGTCTTACATATTATTTACTGTTTACCACTACCTTGATTTTTTTTTCCATTTGGGAAAAGGCAGGAAGGAGGACCCACTCACTGCTATCCCTGTACTAGGCACAAGGGGAGCTTACGAATGCTCCTTCCTGCTCCATTTGTGCAGGTGCTAGGCTCCACCAGTGAGAGTGGCAGTGGCAGGCAGGTCCCTCTTTTCTATCCCTGCTCCCTACCCGGTTGTCTCTCCCCCATGGCCCCTGCTGACTCCAGCCATGCCTTGTCCCAGCCCCCATGATCTGAGGGGCAGTGCTGGTGGCATCTACTGCAGCTCCCTTTCCTTAATCCTGGATCTGCCACAGACTTCAGTGACTAAATCTCATCCTATTCCACCCTCTGCAAGATTCTCACAAACAGTTCAATCCTTCTCCTGATCCATGCTCTTTGTAACTACATACACTGACATATTTTCAGGGACTGAAGCAGAATGGAATAGCACAACACTTCGGGTGAAGCTACATATTACCCTTAGACCATGCTAAACCTATGCAATGTTAGAACGTGCTGTAAGCCGTCCCGTGGTGAGGGTTAATGCTGTTTACTGCCTGCACAGCTCTTGCCATAAAAGGCCTGGTAAGCAAGGGTGTGGCTGAAAGCCAGGACACCTGGGCTCTAGTTCTGCTCTGGGTAAGGGGCTGAGAGCAGTACATCCTAGGATGCTGGAGGACTGCAAATGCCTAGTTTTATCTCTGTGGAGCAGGCTGAAGTTATTCAAACATAAGCTAGGTAGCACAGCCCAGAGTCAACCCTTGCTTGAAGTGGCACAACTCTGAAATGCTCAAAGGGCACTAAGAACAAGTTAATTACTTTAAGGTGCAGATGCTCGTATTTTAAGCGCCTGTAGTGTGGTTTAAGTGTAACGTATAACTTCAACCTTTGGTGTTTAAGTCCACTTAGCACTTGATAGGTGGATTAGGATCTGGCCTTACCTCTCATAGACCCTCTTTTACAAATTAGCTCTCCTCAGCAAAAGTGTTCTCAAAAGTATGGTTAAGGAAACACATAAATCAGAAATGATACTCCTGAGGGTTATCTTATGACTTATATCACATTTCAGGCACGCAAAAATCTAGTTTCAAATAACTTGATGACCTGCACCTTGCACTGTATTCACCGGACTGCCTCAAATAGATAGCTAAATTTAGCTTGGTTAAATTACTTAATATTATTTTGTTTAAATATTTATACTTGCTTGATGATATAGTTTCATAAGAAAATCAGGCCCCTTAGTATGTAAAAAGAGAGTACATTAGTATTATAATATATATAATATAGTAATATTCTCTAATTCAACATACTTCCTAATTATATTATAAAAATGTGAAGTCTCCCATATATTGAAGAACATATAACAGAAGTTTCACAGCATCAGTCCTTCTCTAGCATTCGGTCTCCCAAAGCAACCAAAAATTGATACTTCATGTAACCTATAACACTTCATAATGCAACTGCCTGTGCAGCATTACAGTGCCCAAATATACCTAGAAAAAAGTATGCTTTCACAAGAGATACCGTGTTTTTTACCCATAGAAACCTATTTTCAGATTTCATAGCCATTAGGGCTGGAAGAAACCTTGGGAGATCATTGAGTCCAGCCCCCTGCCCTAAGGGCAGAAAGTCCACTAGCGTCAAAGGATCCCAGCAAGATAAGCATCCAAATGCTTCTTAAAGGAGTCCAGAGTAGGTACTTGCATCACCTCTGGAGGGAGCCTATTCCAGGCCTTGGGGTCTCAGACAGTAAAGAAGTTTTTCCTTATGTCCAGCCTAAAACGGTCTTGGAGGAGTTTGTGACTTTTTTTGGACCTTGTCAAAAGGTTCCTTTTTTTGGACGTTGTTTTTGTTGGACCTTGTCATCCCTTGGGGCGCTCAGACATTCCCCCAGATCCTGATGCACATCCCTGATGTACTTACAGGCTGCCACCAGGTCACCCCTGAACATGCGCTTTTCCAAGCTGAAGTCCCATGGCTCTCCCCTGGACTCTCTCAAGCTTCTCCACATCCTTCTTGAATTGTGAAGCCCAGAACTGGATGCAGTAGCCCAGCTATGGCCTCACCAAGGCCAAATACAGTGGGAGAATGATATCCTGGCATTTACTTGAGAAGCATCTATGGATACAAACCAGAGTTTGGTTTGCTTTACCAGCTGTGACATCACATTGGTGGCTCACGTTCATCTTTTGGTCAATCATGACCCCCAAGTCTCTTTTGGCCATGGTGCTAGTGAACATAGCACGTCAGAGTCTATAAGCATGCTGCAGGGTTTTTCTCCCAAAGTTGAGTATCTTACATTTGTCAGTATTGAATGTCATCAGGTTTGTATCTGCCTACTTTTTCAGCCTATCCACCAGCCTATCCTCAGGTGTGGATGCTCTACCCCAAAGTTGTGTCTCATCGGCAAACTTGGCCAGTCCACTTCTGACACCAATGTCCACATCATTAATAAAGATGTTAAAGAAAACAGGTCCAAGGACGGAGCCTTGGGGGACACCACTGGTCATGGAGCACCAGGATGTTTCACTTCCATCAACCACCACTCTCTGAGTCTGGCCTCGGAGTCAATTCCCTAGCCACTGGACTGTGATGTAGCCAAGGTTGGCCAATTTTTCCAAGAGATCATGGAACATCAGATCAAACACTTTTTCGGAAGTCCAGATATATGATGTCAATCTCTTCTCCCCTGTCCAGATGATCTGTCACCTGGTCCTAGAAGGAGATGAGATTAGTTAGGCAAGTCCTATCTGCAACAAACCCATGCTGGCTGTCCCTCAGGATGTTGCCATTAGCCAGTTTGTCAAGAATGGTCTCTTTGATGACTTTTTCTAGAATCCTTCCAGAGATTGAGGTCAAGGTGATTGGCCTGTAGTTCCTGGATCTACTTTACTCCCTTTCTTGAAGATGGGTACCACATTGGCCGTCTTCCAACCTTCAGATACTTTACCTGAGCACCAGTTGTTTTTGAAAAACTTTGCCGGTGGCTGGACTATGACTCCTGCCAACTCCTTAAGTACTCCGGGGTGCAATCTGTCAGGACCCGCTGACTTGAACATGTTCTGCCTCTCAAGGTGTTCCTTTAAAAGGTCTACACCAATGCTGGGTATAAATTCACCCTCAGCCTGGTCATCCTTCATCATGCTAGGGAGGGTGGTCCCTTTGGGTTGATGAAAACCTGACACAAAGTACCCATTAAGCAGGTTGGCTTTTTTCTGGGGGTTGGTTGCCAGTTGTCCCATTTGGTTTAACATGGGTCCAATGTTACCTTGCTTTTCTTCAGACTCCCCATGTATCTGAAAAAAGGACTTTTTATTATCCTTGATATGTGTAGCCAGGTGGAATTTGGTTGCATCCTTGGCTTTCCTGGTTCACTCTCTACAGGTACAGATCAGTGCAGAGTACTCCTCCTTTGTGGTGCTTCCTATCTTCCACCCTTTATAAGCCTCTCTTTTTTGGCATAGGAGGTCCACTAGCTCCCTGGTGAGCCAAGAGGGTTGCTGTGACCTTTTGTTATCTTTCCTCTGAGATGGGATGGACATCGCTTGTGCTTTCACGATCACTCCCTTAGGGAGTGACCACTCCTCTTGGACTCTTCTCCCTGTCAAGTCATGGTCCCTTAGGGCCTGGACAACAAGCCTCCTGAGCTTATCAAAGTTGGCTTTCCTAAAGCTGAGGACTTCTGCATTGCTGACTGACTTGCCAGCTTTGTGATGGACAGTAAAATGATTAGCTCATGGTGACTGTCTCTCAGCTTTCCTTTGATTTTTAGGTTGCTGACTAGATCATCCCCTTTAGCCAGTGCCATGTCCAGCAGTGCTTTACCTCTTGTTGGTCCATAGACCTCTTTGGTGAGGTACAGCTCATCCATGCATGTGTGGAAGCTTTGGGACCATTCAGATTTGGCTGAGTGCTCTTGGCATGAGATGTCTGGGTAGCTGAAGTCTCCCATGACAACCATGCACCGAGACAGTGTAGCCTCAGCCAGTTCCCTGGTGAATTCCTAGTTGAGCTCTTGTTCCTGGTTAGGGGGTCTGTAGTAGACTCCTACCATTGTGTCCCCTATGCCACGTTCCCAAGTATTTTAACCCAGAGGGTTTCTACTCACCCTCCCTGGGTGCCAATGTCAGCTTGCAGGGACATGTATCTATCCTTGATATAGAGAGCTACACCACCACCCCTTTTATCTGCACAATCTCTCCTGTACAAGTGTAACACAGGGCCTGCTCCAGGCCATTCTCAGAGTGGCCTGCCCACCTGTTCCTGGGCCAACCCCCCACATTCTCACCTGCCCTGCCTTGTTAAATTAGTTCATTTAGATGTTAATAAGCGGGAGGCTGCCCATTTTCTGCCCTGATGCCAGAAGGCACTATCTGCATCTCCATTCCTCCCCTATACCACAGCCTAAGCCTCACAGATGGCATCTAGATGTTCTCGTTGTCACCGGCCCCCACATTGGGCCCCAAAACCCTACTACTGAACCCCACCTGGATTCCTCCCTTCAGGCGGACACTTCCACCATCATACTGGGCAACATAGCTCCCTGAACCGAACCCCCTTCGGGTGTGATCTCCCCACCGGGACCTTCGGCTTTCTAGCCCTGGCCCACCTCCGGGCTAGTCGGAATCCCAGGCCTTCAGCTCTTGGGCGTTGCTCACAGTGAGCCTCCAGCCCTTTGACCCTTCCAGTCCTGGCCCCAGTATGGGTCAGTCAGGGGAGTTCAGACAGGCCTGAGTCTATGGCCCTTTTCTCACTATCTAAGGGTCCACCCTCTGGGCCCTCAAAACAAAGGGGTCACCCACCAGCTCAAGAAGGCTAGGGGTAAGGCACCCCAACCCACTTTCCACCAGGGTGATAACTGGCCTCGCATTTCCTGGGGGCTCCTGCACCACTGGGAGCCCCACCAGGGCACCCACTCCCAGCAGGGTACAGTTTTAGGTCATGCCCAGGACCAGGAGCCTACTAACCATCCCCTACAGCTCATCCCTTACCTCCAGATGATATCTGCACATCTGTGGCCAGCTGGTGTTGTTGCCTGGCCTCCAGCAGCAGAACTGCCCTGTTTATATGGGCAGCCCTGAATCTAAAATGGCTTCCCTAATCAAGCACCTGCTGGCTGCTGCCCTCTGGCCCTTAAAGTGGCAGGCACAAACAGTGTCCTTCCACAACAAGGTGTAGCTTTCTATACCTGTGGGCCAGTCATAGGTGGAGTTTCACCAGGTCTCTGTTATTCCTATGAGATCATAGTCATTCTTATTTAGTAGGAGAACCAATTTGTCCTGTTTGCTCCCCAAGCTCCTGGCGCTGGTGTACAGATGTGCAAGCATCCCATTGGGAACCCTAGGCTTCCTGACATTCCCAGGAAGACACTGTTCCAGGGCTGGGGATGGAGTGGAACCCCTTGGGTGCCCTAACCTGTTGGTTTTGTAGATATTGCCTAGCTTTGGTGGTTGTCCAACCATCCCCCAGCAGGCTTAGTTTAAAGCCCAGTCAAGCAGGTCATCCATTCTGGCTGAGAAGAGCTTCCTCCACAGTGAAGTGAGGTGGAAATTCTACTAATATTCTGAAGGAAAATTGATAATTTGTGTGGAAGAATCATCTTTTCAGACAAAAAGATTATCTCCCTCACACGTAGCTCCAGGTTGAACAGATTTTTCCTCATCTACATCTTGGGATAATATTTTGGGAGATGGACGTAAAAGTAATATGGACTAGTGCAGCTTCAAAGAAGCTGGAAACAGATCCTGTGTTGCCCAGTATTAACTGATTAGGAATGGGAGCTGAGGCTAGAATATGAAGAAACGAGAATACAAACAGAATTCAGATTTAAACTGCATGCGTGCAGAAGTTATATTCTTGAAGGGTTATTATGTTTATATTTAAGCTTTCTAAAGAGGACTCAAGTCAAAGATCAAAGCTGTAGTTATTTCTATTTTCAGGTTGTAACTCTTAACACCATTCCCTGTGCATTTTAAAGGTCACACAGCAAACACTAAATGTTACCATCTCTACATTAAATAAATATCACTACAAGCAGAAATCTGAAGACTTTCCTGAACATCAGCAAGTGAAGAAAATATAGACTGAGAAACAATGAAACCTGATGCTCTCATTACTAAATTATGCTTTGATATCTGAACTTTAGAAAGCCATCAAAGATTGCAATAAGCACATCATAGCTTTTTACTGATTATCATTTCGGACGATGATATGCAGATTGGCAAAGGCATTAATAGAATGGCATTTAAGTGTAAAAGTAATATAGGACTTTGAATCTTTGCTCTTTTTAGATTAAAGTTATAAATTGTCATTGCTCTACTTCCCTTTTCCAATGAAAAGTGATCTAGAAGCATCACACTAATTAGTGGCCAAGATAAAATATTGTCTACGGGGCCAAAATTTTAAAAACTATCAACTTGATTTTATTCCAGACAGCACAGACTACAGCTGCATATTAAAATATATTTAGGAAATAAATGTGCCAAGCTTGCAAACAGTGTGCCAAAATAATTCTTAACTGCCAGAGCCTTTCTATCCAACTTTGTTTTGGCTGCTTGTGTCTCGAACTAACACAGCACCAGTACAATCTGCACAGTAAACTAGACTTCTATTTTTTCAGTTGTAGGACACAGGAATTCCTTCTCCTTTTTCCTTGGAGCGACAGATTTTCAAGTGAACTAAGGCCCCCTGAAATTAACATATGTAAAGTGAATTTGCAAAACTGCCCAAGGTCACAAAGTTTCCATGTTTTTCCCTTTTGTGCAAATGGTTATATACAGATAATCATCATTACAGATTTGCAGAATTTGTATATTCATCAGAAACCTTCTAGTTTCCATCGCTCTTCCTTTTTCTTGTGACTACACGTCCACTGAGTGGACAGAACAGACAGTATCACCAGAAAACACCAATTCAGTTGCTAAGGCTTTATTTCATGGAAATTGATACCCAGCACCCAAAACACTCACGGATTTTTGTGACACATTCGAGTTCCCAGATGTCACTGAATGAACTACTCAGCTAACCAGAATAATTTTACTGCCCTGAGGCAAATGCCACTCTACCAGGTCACCAGGCCAACTAGCCAGTCAGCATTTTAAGTAACTGAAAAAGTGACGGTTTAAATTCTTGTACTGTTTAGCTGCCAAAGCAGGGAGTAAACTGAACTGACTATTGCTTCTGCTGGACTAAGCTCATGCATGATGAAAGGGAAGTTAAACTACACGTGCGGAAACAGTAAGCAATGAAGAGAATCATTGAGTTAGCTGGCGAGTACTCGGGTTCAAAATATATTTCCTGAAAACATTGTTGAATTCAAGAGAAAGCGTTAGTCCCTTACTCAATTTGACAGGAAGCAAGTAAACATCGTGTTTCAACTGTGGGGAATCTTCTCTATTACACACCAAAATTAATTGCATGCACGAAACAACAGTCAGTTTTAACCACAGATAGCAGGGGCATGATTTGCAAGAAGTGTTCAAGTAGTCTAAAAGCATTTCTGTGTTTCAAAAGCTTGCTCCAAATGGCTGCTCGGCTGTGCTGGAGTAGAAGCACATTCACGTCTGATCTACATCTTCTGATAATAATGTCAGAGATTCAACTAGCCCTTTTGGCAGACGGCCAAATGTTGGTTCTGGCTTTATTCAGGAGAGGATGCTGTATCAACTGTCTGTTTCATGGATTTTTTTTTTTTCAAAATAAAGCACAAACCTGTTTTGAAGGACATTGCTAGGGGTCAAAAGGAATACTTAGTGCCAAAGTTTACATGGCTTAAACTTATTCTATTTTGCAGGACACAGTGGACTAATTATGAAAGCCCCGTGTTTTCTAAAAAAATCATTTCAATGCCTGCAGCATCTTTAGAATATAAATATTCCTAACATTGGGAAAATAATGCACTGCATAAGAACCAAAAAGTGAAATATTTCATAAAATGCTTAATCTATATGTACCTAAGCTGAATCGCCTATAACAAATATACCCACCTACAACATGGGCATATTTACATTCGGTGCTTGGGAAGCTCTTGGAGAGGATCATCAAGGAGCACATCTGTGGGGGCCTGCAGAGGAGATCATGCTCAGGGGCAATCAGCATGGCTTCACCAGAGGCAGGTCCTGCCAGACCAACCTGATTGCCTTTTATGACCAAGTAACTACATCCTTGGATGATGGTGTCGCTGTGGACGTAGTCTTTCTAGACTTTAAGAAGGCCTTTGACACCGTCTCTCACCCCATCCTCATCAATAAATTAAGTGACTGCAGCATTGATGCTGGCACAGTTGGATGGGTAAAAAATTGACTGATGTGGGGGAACCCAGAGAGTAGTGGTGGACAGGTTGTACTCAATCTGGTGAGATGTGAGTAGTGGGGTACCCCAGGGCTCGGTCCTCGGGCCCGCACTGTTTAACATCTTCATCAGTGACTTGGATGAGGGGGTGGAAAGCACGCTGTCCAAGTTTGCTGATGACACGAAGATGTGGGGCAAGATGGACACACTTGAAGGGAGAGAGAGGCTGCAACTATATTTAGACAGACTACAAAAGTGGGAAGATGAGAATAGGATGGGGTTCAGTGTAGACAAATGCAGGGTGTTGCATTCCGGGAGAAGGAATCCCCAGCACACATACAGGGTGGGGAGTTCCCTTCTTGAAAGCACAGAGGTGGAAAGGGATCTCGGAGTCATTATTGACTCCAAGATGAACACTAGCCACCAATGCCAGACCACAGCCAGCAAGGTCAGTTATACCTTGTCATGCATCCAAAGGTGCATCTCAAGCCGGTCCAGAGAGGTGATACTCCCCTCTATGCGACTTTGGTCAGGCCGCAGCTGGAGTACTGCATCCAGTACCGGGCGCCGCACTTCAAAAGGGACGTGGCCAGCCTGGAGAGGGTTCAGAGGAGGCCACCCACTTGGTGAGAGGGCAGCAGGACAGGCCCTATGAGGAGAGAGTGAAGGACCTGAACCTGTTAAGCCTCAGCAAGAGGAGGCTGAGGGGGGACTTGTTGGCTGCCTACAAGCACATCGGGGGGGGATCAACAGCAAATAGGCAGTGCTCTTTTCTCCCCAGAACCACCTGGGGCGATGACGAACAATGGTCATACGCTGATGGAGAATAGGTTTAGGCTGGAGATCAGAAGGCAATATTTTACAGTTAGGGTGGCCAGAATGTAGAACCAACTTCCCAGGGAAGTGGTCCTAGCCCTTATCTTGGGCGTATTCAAGAGGAAGTTGGATGATCACCTATCTGCGATCTTGTGAACCCAGCATTCATTCCTGCCTGTGGCAGGGGGTCAGGCTAGATGATCTGTTCAGGTCCCTCCTGACCCTAGCTACTATGAAACTATGAAGCATTCACCTATTTCAGACTGGCTAGAGAAGCCTAATTCACTAGCCAGTTATACAGTTCTAAGAACTACATGGTGAAATTTCAGTTTCCAGAACCATTAACAGATTTTATGAATGACCAAACAGAAAAATAAAAGGAAAAAAAAATGCACCAAAAAAATACAAAACAACCTGGCCAAAAGAAACAGTTATGGTAGAATAACTGACTCTGTGTTATTTATCAGAATTTATACAAGAAGAGTGTGTCTGCATGTGTGATTAATGCATGCAAATAAACTGACTCCCATACAAGCTGCTCCCAGATGTGCCATTTGAACATGTGCCCAGAAGCAAAAATCTCTGGAACATATTGTCCCACAGTTTATTCATAGGCAGCACGTGGAGTTCGGTCAGAGCAGCCCGAGTTGGCAGGGGGCATGAAGGCTCAGCCTACCAGCCAGGGCTGCTCCAACCAAGATCCAGATGCTGCAGAGGAGCTGGCTGGGGTACAAGGGTGCTTCAGTGCAGCCACCAGCTTGTGCCTCAGCCAGCCCCATCACCATCTATATGTGTGCTATAATGCACAAAGTAACACCACGGAAGAGCACTACTTGTGTTTAGCCAGACTGCCTGGTGATGGCATTAGTCTACCGTGACCTAATAGGGCTGCATGTGTAGATGGTGATGTTATGTGTAGATGGCGATATTTTACTGCAAAGCTAATTAGGTACATCTCATGTAGATGCACCTGGATATAATGTATTATACATTATACATTATGATAAATGGTGAAACTATTCTTGTTCCCTCTGAAATAAATAGAATTTTGCTATAAACTTCACAAGAAACAGGTTTATTCCCACCGACTACGAATCTGAATTTTTATTATTATTGTTGTTGTTATTATTATACAACATTGATTATTTTTGTAATATTTATAAATGAACATTACGATAAAAATGCCTGATTTTTGGCAGTTATTTCCTGATTCATTTCTTTATTTGCTTATAATTGAATAAATGTCAATGTTCTGTTGATATTTTCTTATTTTTCTCATATAATTCTTATTTTTTTCCATGTCATTCAACTCCTTTTGCCTCAAGTGATGAGAACCAGACTGAACCCAAATCCAATAATTCAGCTCTACCAATTTCTTTACAAATTCCTAAATGACTTTATGCAACTGAAAATTACAGAACTGTACATAAGAGACAGATCTAAATATGCTGTATTCTTTTGACTCCCATGTTCTGCTCCATGTGCAGATCTCCACCTTCCACTGCTATCAACTCAGGCTTCCATCCTATTTTTTAAAAAAGACAAAGGACTGGACTTTTCATTTTGGTTTATAATCAGTTTTAGAAAGAACTGTACCTTGCATACTTGTTATAAGTGGCAAATGCACACTTTCACTCCAATTATGCCAGGGGGAAGAGGGCAGCATCTCAGAATTGGGGGAGCAAGTCATGTAGAACACCTGGGGCGTGTCCACACATGGAAGCACGTGCTCTTGCAACAGCTCAACTAGAAGCGGTGCAAATTTGAGCCGGGGCTTTTTGCCTCAGCGCACATGCCTCAACATGCACTTTGGTGTGGAGCAAATTGTACCACCTGGGGCAAAATAACCCTGCCTGGCTCCTCCTGGATCTGTAGCTGGGGAAGCTAGAGCCCAGGGACAGCACCTGTGCTGTCCCCAGCAGTATAAAAAGTTAGCTTGTCAAGTAGCTCAGGGCTACTTGCTTTCAGGAGCTTCTTGGGCCCAGCCATTTGGTACCTGGGCACACTACCCCTTGTACCACCTGGACTGCTGAAGCATCCCTGACAGTCCCCTGCACCTTTTACTCACTGCAGAAGTCTGACAGTGGGGACTGCTGCCTGGCTGTGACCTGCTGAGCACCTGCCAGACCCAGATGGGGACTGCACAGCAAATAGAGGCATCCGTCCCTCTGGGCCAGCTCCCAGTGGGCTGTGGCTGCAGAGTTGGCCTCTTTGTGGCATGTGTGCCCTTGCCATGTGTGCCTTCCACCTATACATCTGAACAGCTATCACTCATAAGATATTTCCAGCATGGTGTCTTGCTATGAATTGTCAAAGCGTGTCCTCCCAACCCCATTTGGCCAGGAGATCAGCCACTTCCACCTAGGACCAAGATACCAGTTCTGAGAAGGCTCCTCTGTCTGGGTCTTGCCGCTTGCCTCACTAGCAGGAATTCTGGTGTTCTCTATCGGAAAACTGAAAAATCCCAAGAAAAACATTCCAAAGTCACTCTGTAAAATACCCTGAAATCCATGTTCCTCCACAATTAAAACAGAAAACCACTAAGAGAGAGAGAGAGAGAGAGAGAGAGAGTGAGAGGCAGAGACCACAATCAGTTGGACAATGTTTGATTGATATATCTAGCACTAAGGCAATTTGGAAGCCTATCGGTGTCTCTATCATAATAATAAAATAATTCTAAATACCTATATGTTTTGCTGTATGCCTCTGGGTTTCTTACCATAGAGTAGTTAGAGCTTCATGTGACCACTTCACTAACCAGGATGTGGGGACAGCTGCCCTTGCAGCTCACAGGTCACAGCCAGCAGGTCTCATCCTGTCTGGCAGCTGGGCACACAGGGTGTGCACTGTGGGGTTTGTAGAATGGGGCAGGAAGGGGAGTGGGTGGCTCTGGGGGGAGTGCAGGGAGCTGCTCACGAGGGGTGGATCTCCTACCTCCTGCAGAGTGCAGCCCCCCTGCACAGCTCACATGAGATTGTCTCCACAAGGCTACAGACCCCCCACAGGGGCCACAGCCACCCAGAGGGGCCACAGCCCCTCCCAACAGGGACTACATGGCCCCACAGGGGCTACCCCCCAGGAGGGCCCACACGATGCCCCCAGTAGCTCCACAAGGCCCCCAGATTGCTGCCTCACCTAGTCCCATCCCCCGCCAGCTCCTACAGCCCCCCCAATGGCTCCCCAACCCTCCACCCACTCCCCCAGACTCCCCAGTGGCTGCCCCAATGGCTGTCCCTCCAGCCCCAGCCTCCTGGTACTTTAAAATAAATAAATCCTCACCCTCACTGGCATTAGGAGGAGCTGTGCGGCTCTCGGGCCATGTGGCAGAGCCTCTCCCCCCCATAAATATTTAATTTAGAAAGAATTTTTTTCACTTTCAGAAACAGAGGTGAGAAATAAAAAGAACCCTTTTGTGAAAAATAAGACAGCTTAATTTCTTGCCAGTCTGGGTTCCAGTTTTGATATCTTCTAAAAGTCCCTGGCTCCTTCTACATCAGAAAGGGAAAGACACAACTTTCTGTGATATCTGCAATATTCTTGCTTGAAACTGACCTCCTCCCTTTAGACAAGCTGTGCTAACAAAAGTGTAAGTGAATATTTTTCCTTGTTACTGAATGTTTATGAATTCTTAGTAGCCTAACATACCTCCTAAGAAAAAAAAAAAACAGGAAAAAAGGTCATATAAACTCTCTAAAATAGGTCCCCACAGAATTATTTGAATTCTGGACAGAGCACACTAATACAGTTAAAACAGCCCTGTTTGGGAAAGACAGCGGAGGAAGTACAGAGAAAGTTGTAAGAATACGTGCATAATAAGAATTAGTCTACCAGTTGCCCCACAATGCAGCTCAGCTCAATACTCATGGTGCATGTTACACCCACTTACTAAGCTTCATTCTCCAGGCATATGTTTCCTTGCTTGACCATTTGTTAAAAAGCACTGGACTTTATTCTCTTTTTAAAAGTGGCCAAACACTGAAAACTGCTTTAGAATTCAGCTTAAACTCTGCTTGATTTTTTCCTTCTAAAAAAGTGCTTTGTAAGATTAAAAAAGCTGACCCTTCTACTTGCATTTGATTTCTGTAAGTTTGTTCCAGCATTGCCAGATTCTCCCGAGTTGAGAGCGATGTGAGGAGGTACAGAGCTGCTACAGGGTTCTACTAACAAACCATAGTATCCTGTGCTGGGCTAATCCCGAACCTGTGATGTGTTAGTCATCAGTTACGAAATACAGTCCAGACTGGTTGCCCAATACAGCTTGGCTGTTTTTATTTGTACTCTCTGGCTAAGGACAAACATTACGCATAAACCGGTTTAAATGATCGGAAACTGTTTTAACCTTAACAAAAGTTCAGTGCGCATAAACCAGTTTGAGAATGGCTGAAAAGGGTTTGAGATAAACCTGGCTGAATATAGTATCAGACTTAACTGATTTAGCTCAAACCATTGTATGCAATGTCTGTCCCACACCCCTTGCTGGTTTAAATTAAATCAGACTCATCCAGCATCCCAGCATGCTTTCTGGGTGGGACGGGACTCTCTGCTCCACAGCAGGACTCTCCTCTCCCCTCTTCTTCCTGGCTGCAGCTTCAGCAGAGACAGGCATAGCAGCATTTGCCTGCTCGCCCCATTCTCTCCCTACTCTCTGCTATATAGGCTTTCCCCAGTCCCTCATGAACACCTCTCAGGATTAGTTAGCAGAGCACATGCTGGCTACTTCCAAGCTGTGGCACACGGGCCAGAAGCAGAATCAACAGGTAGCTAGTGATGTCCTTCTGTAGTTTTATTAATGGAGTTATACACTGAGTTAGGGGTGATAAAAATTCCCTGCTGGGTGTAGGGGGGTGCTCCCTAATCAGAGCCTCCTGCTGGGGCCTGGCCACTCCCCACCTCAGCTCAGTGCTGTGCAAGGAAATGGGGGCTGCTCTAGTGCTCCCCGGCTTCTACCCTGAGACACTGCAGATGCATGCCTGCACTTGCAGACGGTCCGTCTGGTTACAGAACAGATTTAGTATAGCCAGGTTGGACTAACCTGCAAAGATTGAAGCAATTCAAACTCAGGCTTTTTGAATGTCTGTCCAAAGCCTTTCTGATTGCAAACTGGCAAGCAATATTATTCCAGCTAGGCACAAAGTAGCACTCAGGATATGTAGCATATGACAGTAAAAGGTGAAAGAAAGGGCAACCCTAGAACTTTTAAAAAGTTTTGTGACCAATATAGTATTCATTATCATTTCCAGATGGTTAAAAGCTGCCTGCTTCTGAAGCCTGTGGGTGAACTGAGTATTGGCGTTCCAGTCTAACACTACAGCCCTTTTCATGGTGGTAATCTGCATGTGATATAGAACAAAATTCATTGTTTTGGCTCTCACTGCATTAATTTCCTTTTTCAGTAATAATAGAAATAAAAGCAGAAAATGGAGTGTGGTTTATTTAACATGGCAAACATATAAGCAGATTTATCTGTGATTTTTTTTCAGAGGAACAGCCACCCAAAAGTTTTTCAAGTTATGAACTGAAGATATATAATACATCATAGTATATTTAGCAAATGATAAAGCTAATAGAAGAAAAACGTTTGATGCAGAGGAGAATACAGTGCCTTGCTGGAGAGCTGGAGTGTGTCTAGAGCCAAGAGAAAGATTCTGTTGGTTAGGATAAAGGTTTTTCAAAAAATTATAAAATAGTATTTTTCACAGAAAGTCTTCATATCATTTAGCTTGGAAAAATATAGTTCTAATTCAAGAGCTAGTATGCTTGAAAACACATTTACATTAAAGCTAATTATACAGTCATTTTACATACTGCATCTCTTAAATCCAACCAATAGCATGTACCACAGCAAGCTACTCATAACTGCACAGACTGTTACTAACCAACATTTTTCTTTATATTTGTGAACATGTGACATTTCATCTAGAGCAAACTGCTTGCAGGACTTTGCATTTAAACTTCATGCTCCAGAAATGACATTTTGATTTCTGCACTTTAAGTATCTAAACTAATTCCAAGCTTGGCAAATAATTATTAAAACAACAAATATCTATATATTCTGAAAATACATATTCAATTTCTTCTTGCTAACATTAATGCTTTTACTGGTTACCCAGGGGAGCATTTCCAAAGAAACATTTAGGATTATTTCCTTTATATAATGTATGCAACAGAGTTGTTAATTTTCTCAAGAGACCTTGTTTTGTCCTTATCTAAAAACAAATAGTACAGAACTAGAGCAAGAAGAACAGGTAGAAGCTGTACATTTGACAAATCCAGTGTGGAGGACGTGATTCTTGGTGGTATCAAGCCTCCTGTTGTGAGATGCTTCGTGCCCTTCTGCCATTTACTTTATTGAGTGTTACTCACCCTTAATACCTAATTGGATCAGTCCTGCTCTACCTACTCGCCTACTAATTTCATAATAATTTAAGGCCCAAGTATAATCATTTTACATGCCACATCTAAAAGTACATCAGTAATGTAAATGAAACCAAGAAGTGAATATGTACCAGGATGTTTATTTATTAAGGTTTATTTTGTTTTCTTCCTTCTTTTACCCCTTCCTGATCAAGAAAGCTTGCTTAGTTTATTTTGAATTCTTAGAAAATTGCATGTCCAATACTCGTGGTGCATGTTACATCCTAAAAACTATTCTGAAGTCAAACCTTCTTTGGACAAGATAACTTTACCTTTTTAGAACAGATCTTTTAAGAACAGTATTGGATCTCAGGTCTTTTTCAGGATCAGTCCCATACTTGTTTATGAATTTGGAAATAAGGAGACCCTGAGCCTCAACAGTGGTATGAAGCTATGCCATTGCAGTCTCCCATCAAGAATCTTCACATCTAATTACTTTCCATCCAAACCTTTCCTAGTGCTGCCTCATCCATACAGATCTCTTGAAGCATCCAGATTCATGACTGTCTAGTTACCATGCACACCTGCCTGCAACTTGTCTTCCGTTTCAGGGAGAGAGTTCTTCACTTGCCATTGAAGACTCATCATGCTAAACATTGGTCTTAGGCTGGATTGCTAGTGCATGAACATGGGTGTGCGGTGCAGTCTTTGAGTCTTCAAGCACTGAAACATTCCTCTTCTTCAGAAATGAAAGTAGAGATCTCTCTTGCCTCCCTCCCTCCTACAAAGGCAAACCAATACAAAAAGAAGTAAAGAACCACCACTCCTTTCCATAGTGGACATAATGCTGAGCAAAGACTGCAGGGATGCTTGCTGGAGTATTAACAGAAAGGGCGCCAGTCCTCGCAGCCAATGGAAGCTCAGGGCAGGAAAGGGAGCCTGACAGAGAGGGAACAAGGAGGTTGCTAGGAACAGAATGAGAGCATCAACATCAGGTTGGATTACTAATCCAATATATACTATCCAATATATACTAATCCTATTCAAACTTCTGGTTGCTCATCCAAAGCTACTATTCTGAGGGTAAATTATTTCTAATACAAAGTCCCTATCACCAAGGTATTGATACCAAACAAATCTAGAACTATTATTATCACCATGCATATTACTCTGGTTCTCATTACCAAAATGGATCTGTGAAAAATTAATTGCCATTAAATGCAAGTTTCCAGCTATATTTCATATTGGGTGCATTTACATGGGAATTTAACGTGACACAATAAATCCTGGTGCATATTGTGCCAGAGTTTATTGCTCCCAGGCACCACATCTTCACATGTTCCCAGGACTGCAGCACGTTGAGCCAGATCAGAACATCCCCAGCTGGCAGGGAATCTGGGGGGTGAGCTGCCACCCCGGGGCTGCTCCAGTCTGGCTCAGTGTGTTACGGAGGGACTCGCTGGGGCACAAGGTTGTTCCAGTGTGGGGCAGCCAGCAAGCAGCACCCTTGTGCTTCAGGCCAGCCCTGTTAGCATGTATGCATGCATCGCTGCACACTAAAGAATGCTGCCATAAGATAGTACTTGTGTTTACAAGTACTATTATGGCAGAATTAGTTAGTTTACTGTGGCCCAATGGGGCCACTTGTGCAGATGTTGAGACTTTACAGAGGTAATTAGCCAGCTCCACAATAAAAGCCTTGTGTTTATGCACCCATTCTGAGCCTGAAAGAATTGGAGTAGGGTTGCCTATACTAGTGCAAAAAAGATGTATTGTGATATGTTAATTAAAGCGTCAAAATCTGGCTTCCTCTCTATCATCATACACAAAACCAGTCCTAAGTTCTTAGCTACTTGGAACAAAAAAGAATCTCTGGGTGGTGTCAACTGAGTCAATAGATCAATTTATACTAGTAGAAGATACGATTCAATTTGATAAATTTAGGAGATGGTAAGAAATGAGAATGTTACACTGAAACATCAGCATCAAGGAACTTTTGGTCTTTTTGCAAACTCACCTGTTCAAACAATGCACACACATTCATCTGTAATGACATATGTAATGACATGTATACATGCATATACACATGCACATTTCCTTTTCTCTTTTATGAATAGTCTTAGACTCTAGGCAGTTTGAAATGTTTGAAAGCTCCTAATGTCTCTAAAGTGATCCAAAGAGCAAACATACACACCTATATAAACAAATGTTTCAAAAAGGGCTGAAGACCTTCAAAAATGATCCTCAAAAATAATGAACATCTTTGTTATGCTTCTACCTTTTCAATTGCTTTTAAATGCTTTCTGAATTGTTCATATGCCTCATCAACAGAATGGAGGATTTCTCAGTCCTCGGTAGTCTCTTAGAGGCCAAAGGCATAGAAGAACTCCTTCTTTCCAGCACTCTGTCTAGAGAACAGGAATCTCTGCAGTCTGTTCAGGCTCCGCTCTGCCAAGGCCCCAGTCTTTCTGGGACAGTAGTAAACTCACTTGCTGTTTACCATGCTCTCCTCTTCCACCTCTGCAGCATAGAGGGGAGGAGCAGAGCACTATCAGATGCCAGAGGACTTTTACCATGCTGCTTGGCTGGAGCACCATCATTTGCAGGCTGTCAAGGAGATTTGGGAGTGGTTTGGTGAGACTACATGGTTGGGGGGACTGTACGTCTAAATAGCACTTAAGTGCCATACATCTGAAATGCTGCAAATTAGAAAAGAATTTGGAGCATTTCAAAGTTAAGTCTGTTCATGGCCTTAAGTCACCCTTTCTAAAGCAACTCTATGACGGGGACAGTATTTCTTTTATTTCCAATAGCAGATACTTTAATTTGCACTCCTTCATTCTGTCTTTTCTGGTTTTGACTAGCTTACTATCTGATTTCTCAACAATGACCATGTGGTAGTGTGTTCAATTGGCTAACTAGACATGTCTACCACTGACAAAAGATACTGAGTTACCAAGGTATTTCATTCTTCTCAACATGACGGCATAGAAAATTCAAACAGATTTACCGTGCTATATTAATTAAAGCATCAAACTTTATCCTCTCTATCATCACACAGGAAACCAATTCCAAGTTCTTTGCAAACTAGAACAAAAAGGATCTCTCAGTGGTGAATTACATGTTGTTAATTTCATTTCCCCTTTTTACTCTTTCCTAACCATTCTGTATACTGCTTGCTTCATCTACTTTGGGTTACTGTATTACCCTTCTCAAGTGGATGGAAATGGAAGTGGTATTTCTTTCCTCCTCCAATTTCTTCCTGGTTTCCCATCAGTAGAAATGTAGCTACCAATAGCAGAGTCATGAGATAATCCATCTATTCCTGCGCTCCATGCTCTGCTATTATAGGACAAGCTTCTTAATCTAGCTAAGCATCACCCTACATGAGTCATAAGAAGTAGTGGTATATGGCATATCTCAATCTGGAAGTGGAAGAGCGAAAACAGTGAGAAATTTGAAAGCCCAGAAAGAAAAGTTTGGTCGATGACCAGAAATGAAAAGTATGGGAAATGTAATCTTCTGACGCAACTTCAAGGTCCAACCAGGTGACCAAAAAGTTCTGTTTAATATTAGGAAGCATCATCAGACCAACTTTTTTGGTGGCTACAAATTTCCAACTCGGGATCCTTAAAATTCTGATTTATTAGGTGGATTGAAACACTGTAATGAGTTAAATCATAAACCTTGGGGCTGATTCTTACACACACACACGCACACGCGTGCACACAAACACACACACACTAGCAAGCTACAAGAGTCAGGTATACCTATCCCACAGGTGCTAGAGTCTGCCGTTGAGGCTTCTTTCAGCATGGTGTTATCTTCCGGAAGGGCATTGCTGGCTGGTCCTTCTGGCTGGACAGGTCGGGTGCTGGTCAAGTTGGAGATCAAGAGGGCGCCACTGAAGGTCACTTTTCACTGCTTTATATCTGTCCTTGGCAGACTTTGGTGACTCCCCAGTTTTCAGGTTTGCCCAATCCAGGGGTTGTTGACCCTCATGGGACTTCCACTCTCGACGGCTGCTTGATGGCATCTGTCAGCCCCAGGGGTCGTCCACATGTACGTGCAGATTTGGGAACCCATTGATGAATTTTGAATAGGGCTCTGGGAGCGGTCGATTTGGAGATATTCAGCCCAAAAGTTGGTCCCCCGTGTTGATTAACTCAGGCCAAGGCTTCTAGCCCTTGATAAGTGATGTTTAGAGATGTCCCGGTTGTTACATTGTCTTCTACTGAGTTCTTCCATTGGTTGATCTGCAGTTTCCTTAGGTGTTAATTACTGCCTGCTATTGTGGTACACATTCAATCACTGATTCACTCACTCTTTCAGGGCCAGCCTGATACAGGGAAGGGCAGTTTGATTCCTGCCCTTGTTAACATTGTTACAATGTATAACTTACTTATGAAACTTAACACATTTAGTTGAAAGTTGAAAGGTGAGCAGTATAAAATATAAGCTACAAAAGTAATGCCATGGCACACAAATAGATAAAAATACCAAAATACAAGGGAAGATACAAAATGCACACGTACAAATTTCAAAACACAATTCCTTATCTTAAAGTGAAAGAAAGAGGAAGGAAGAAAAGGTAGAAGAGGAAAAACATATCC
>JAGPOW010001338.1:67549432-67566180 GCA_030014935.1 Caiman crocodilus
CACACGTACAAATTTCAAAACACAATTCCTTATCTTAAAGTGAAAGAAAGAGGAAGGAAGAAAAGGTAGAAGAGGAAAAACATATCCAAGGAGGGGAGAACAACTACAGGCAAGAGGAAAAGGGGCTTTCTGCTACATTTTTAATGTTACAGAGATCACCCTAAACACTGTTTCATTTGCTCTGAACCCTGATTATTGTCATTGTGGTTATGTCCCAAAATCTTTGTCTCTTTCTATGTCCATCCACAATACAGTGAGGGTTATGTTACAGAAATAGGATATAAATGATGAAGGGAAAATAAACAGTCAATTAAATCATTCCAAACTCATGAAAAATTTGGTTTGGATTCATCTTGAAAGATCTGGATGAGTTCCAAACTAATATGTAATATGTTACAGGGTAAAGGAACTGCAATGTTACATTAAAACAAATAAGCAATAGTCCCTCTTTCTTTTTCTCAACCTATCATAGGTTCTCTCATGAACACTATTATTGTAATATCCGATCGCCTCATTAACTTTAATACATTTATTCTCAGAGAATCCCTGTGAAGTAGGTTTGTGCTCTGATCCCCAGAGAGAGACGTGGTGATTTTCCCATGCATCATGCCAGAAGACTGGGGAAGAGCAAAGACTTGCATCTTGGTCTTCCAGGATAGGTATCATAAGCACAAATAATCCATCTACTCTCCTGCACCCATTTGCTCAAACAGAAGTCAAAGGGATATTTTTAGAATTGTAAACAGAATTTCTAAATTCTTCTTCTTTACACAATGAAGCATTTTGATGCATTAACACACACTGTTTACTGCCATGTAGATAGTGTGCTGCGCTGCACCCATCTCTTGAGTTCCAACCAATACTATGCTTTGACTTCCCATGTTTTAAAACACCATTAAGAAATAATCATTCTAAATATTGGAATACAGACATATACTCTATTCACTTGAACAACAACAAAGGTTTGAGGTTTATCATTCAGCAGGGATTCTGGTTTTCTATGATTTAAAAAAATCCCCAATTTTCAGTTTAAAAAAAAGTAACCCCAAATCCACATTTTTCCATTATTTAAATGAAACAGCATTTATATATATAATATATATATAGAGATATATAGATATAGATATGCTGTTTATATGCTATATATATATATATACACACACATATATCTATATATAATACAGATATATAGGGGCGTTCCATTTTAACCATGGAAAAATACGGATTTGGTGTTACTTTTTTTAAACCAAAAATTGGGTTTGTTTTTTTTATATCAGAGAAAACTAGGAACCCTGCTTATTAACAATAAAACACACCTCACATGTGTTAAATCTATTTTTATTTTTTTTAAATAAGGATCTTGAATAGAGCTGACATTTAAGTAGCTTTCACTGAAAAGCCCCTGCCCCACACTCTATAATCAAGCAAAGAGAGTAGGCAGAGAAAATTAAAAAGCCATGTTATATTCATGAATATATTAAAATGTCATTAAAGAAAACCTAGCACAAAATGCAGCCTCTACTATCTAATTATTCTCTCTTCAACTTCTAGCACTCAGCCTAATGCATCCTTCAGGATCATTGCCAACACTGGTCAAAGCATTAAAATGATCCTCAATTATTGTGGATATTAAGCGATAAAATGTGTACTGGCAAACAAAACTGAATCAAATTTAAAGAAAATTTGAGGTTATTTACTTTAAAATGAATAAAATAAGCAAGTTCTGGTTCAATTTAGCCTTGTACTCATATTGATAGGAGGTTAGAGGTGGCTGAGGACAATTTTCTGTTCCCAATTAAGATCAGTGAGAAAATAAAGCCTTGTCTACCAGGCGCCATCACATACAAACTATCCTCCCACTGTACAGGGCCCTTGCTCTCTGCAGAGTTCAGTGTCTCCTCACTTGCTCAACAGTATAAGCAGAGGGATCATTAGTTATGACTGGTAGAGTCTAGCAGATAATGTTGACTCTTATTTCAGGAACTATTAAGCTATAAACACAGCTCTGAAAGCCATTTATCTGCATTTTAAGATAAACAGTAGAAGCTACTCAATTAAGTAAATTGCAAGAAATAAGCTATATAGATGCCAAAGTGAGTGACATTTAAATTTTGAAAAGGAAAATCTGTGCATTTAATAAGCACAATCCTAGACTGCAAAATTAATGACACAGACTATATATGCTATTGCAGCTCTCACCAGTTTGAGATATATAATAAAGAAATCAAGATTAACTTGTAATTATGAAATACTTCATTCAAAGCTCTGCAAGCTGGGCACATCTAAGATTTGCAAAAGCTGTCACTAGACATCAGATTTTTGAAGCATGTAATTATAAAAATCAAAATCTTTGTAGAATAGTACTACATGTGCATATTACTATCATTTGAAAACGGTCCTATTACAGAATTGTGCAAATGAGATGCATGCTAAAAAAAGGCACGCCTGCACTTACATTTATTATGAAAAATATTCTCGTTTACAAGCAACAACATGAAATTAGTTTCAGGAGACAATGTGATCAAAACAGGAATTTGCCAAATGCTTATTTCATCAGACAGATCTCCAAGAATCTGCGCTGACACAGTAATCCGTCTATCTATCTAGAAACATCAACCCAAAAGCCTACTTCCAAATAAAGTGATTTATTGTAACACAGTTCTTATAACTTCTTGGAGAAAGTTGTAAAATACCAGGATACCCAGATAGCATGAAGTGGAAAAAATGGGTAGTGTTTGTTTTCTTTACTTGTCACAAAAATGAAAAACCTGCTTTCTCTTTACACTTCGGGATGTCAGGATGTTTTCAAAACAGTTTAGAATTCAGAAAAGAGAACATACAGGTGTGCATTATGTCAGTAGCTGAAAGCAAGAAAGGTTAGGTTGCAATCTGATCCTGTCACCAACACATTCCTGCAGACATTATAAACACTCCCTGAAGGAATATTACCCTAATGCTGACTAATTTTCACAGACATCCCAGATCTCATTAAACCTCCTCTTTATCAGCATTGTGCAAAGCTGCTTTACTGGTAATACTGAACTCGGTTCTAGCCATCTAAAAAAAGATCCTTTTATGTTCTCTCCAGTGTTATTTCTTCTATTCATTTCCACTGACAATACACCATGGGTTTAATAAAAATATTCAGTTTCATCATACACAAGTCTTTCAACCATGTCTGAAAGACTATGACACACAGATTAAGAGAGAGCTTATGTTTTCATAAATAAATACACAGTAGGAAGGCCATTCTCCAATCTTCATTTGATAGATTTATACGGGTGATTCTGGAGAGCTATCAGCTAAGCATAGTTCTGCAGTGAATTAATTGGATGGTGCTCCTAAATATGGACGGGGTTCTCCTAGTGCTGTAATTTTTTGCATGCTTAAGATGATCCTACACTATTTCCATGGGAAAATCTCTCTTTGGCTTAAGCGGGACATGGACCTACACACACACACATGGACTGCTAAACACAGACTAAAGACACTTCTACAAGTTACATTTTTGTGTGATAAGGCCCCTGAAAGCACTCTATACTAATGGCATAACAGACATTCACTGCTGCAGAGCAATTTTAAAGTGGCTGATCATGCAAAAAATTAACCCTTGTGAAATCAGCTATTAGCTGAAGGCACGCACTCTAGAGGAGAGAACCTGAGGGAACCTAAGTTCAGGTTCTGTGTGAGGGTGAAGTGCAGGTGATTCTGCCCACATCCCATGCGTGTTTGTGTGGCTGTCACAGAGAGCGGAGAATTTCCTTCCTGTGCAGTGGGCGAAGCAGGGAAAGGGACGTGAGGGTGGGGATGGGAGAAGGTACCCCTGCTGGGAGGCAAGGGGGCTCGTTCCAAAACCTGCCCCAGTTCTATCTGCGGTAAAGCCAAGCTGGCAACTGTGTGATGCTGCCGTCAAGAGGCAAGGGGGTGGGAGAAGGGAGCCCTGTCCACCTCAAGGGCCCTGCCTGGCTGGGGTACTGAGAAGGCTCCCCTTCTCATCCCTCCCCTACCTGAACTTCTTGACAGAATCAGCACACAGCTCCTGGCCATGGCTGGGGTGGCAGGGGGAGGGGAGTGAAGCTGAAGAGAAGGGCACTTTGGTAGCTTCCTGGGAGACTGCTGCAACAATTCCATCTGCTGGCCAGGATCAGTGCAGGCATGCTCCTGTTGGGCTCAGTAGAGCTGTAACTCATAGCACTGTGTAAAGTGCCATGAGTTAGAGTGCCTCCCCAACAGGCTGACTACGTCTATAGACACCCATAGTCATTCAAAATCACAATTAAATCACAAATTAAAGTAAATAGGTTTTAACATATATTTAAAACTTAGTGACAATGTTTGGTTATCATATATTTTTCCTAGAAAAAGATCTGCTCATCTGAACAGCTTTTTTGTTGTTTAAGACATCTACAAATGTTTTCATGTGACTTGTTTTGTGTCCTTAAGAGCTGCACCTCTATAACTCTGACGTGGAAGTAGTAGGTATCAGCCTACATTCACATACTTGGAATAGTGAGGATTGTGGGGGAGGAACAATACAGCCTAAAAGTAAAAGCAGGGAATGGAGAAATCAAAAGAATAAAGTTCTGTTCCAGACTTGACCATAGTTTATGTAATTATATGCAGCAATCTCTGTTGCTTCATCTACACATTCGGGGCAAAACCTGCATGTACTTTTAAAAGTGCTTTTAATATTAAGGTGAAATATTTACTATATTAATATTGAATATTAAAATTAAGAAATTCCTCCTTTACCCCACAAATTTGTCTTATACACTGCCAAACCCCACATGTAACATGGGATCATCGTATAATCTTGGTACAAGAATAGAGCACATCTGATTAACATACCCATAAAGAAAAAAATTCTGAAATTATTACAGATGAACTGTATTTCTCTTGCCACTGAGGAAAATATTAAACTAAATAGCCCTTTATTTTTTATTGATTCTTCCAAGTATTGTTCAGTGTGCAATCAGACAAGAAATGCTGCTGGGATTAGTGGCACAATCAACTGAAGTAATGCAGGCAAGAGCAAACTAGAAAGGTCCTGCCTAACATCAACCAACTTTGGTCAACCAACTTTATTGTGCTTTGGTCAGGTCACTTTGGATGTTAAAAGCTTTTTGCTAATATCTAAAAATATAAGTCAAGAAGTATTAGTGGAGTACATTTAGCCTGAACTATGGGGGTGCTAAGAGCTAGTTACACCACACAACTGTAGTTCCTTGCTCCTGTGTACTACAATTTTTTCCTTTCTTCATGAACTATCTTAACAGTTCCTAGACAGCTAAAGCCAGCTCCTCATGCAACAAGATATTAATGATTCCATCACCAGTTAGAGTTTCTTTTATCCTGTAGAGTAGGGATGTAGCAGGGCACTAAGGCTTGAGCATGATTATAGCCAGGCAGCTTCTGTTTGTGTTATAGCCTAGGGGTTTCTGTTGCTATTTATGATTGGTGGTTTGGGGGAGGCTATTAGGGGTGGAGGAGGCCTCATAGGGGACCCACAGTAGTGTGGGAACCCCAGTGCCAGCAAGGGTGCAGCATTCATGGTGCATAGACCCAGCCCCAGAGCGGGGGCATTGTGGAGAAGCCCCAGTGCAGGTGTGGTGAGCCCCGGAGAAGGGGGCAGCGCTTGAGAAGGCCCTGGAGAGGGCAGCATTATGGAGGAGAAGGCCCTGGAGAGAGGATGGCGAGCCTGAGTGCCAGAAAGAGAGAGACCAAACAATGCCAGGCATATCTGTGAGGCCTGGGGCGAGGTACAGGGATGGATGGAGTCACGCATAGCCCATAAGGCTGGAGTGTACGAAACACACACTACCGTAGAGAAACTAGAGGTAATAGGACAACCAGGGACCAAAAGATGAAAGGCAGCCTTCCTACAAAATATATATATATTTGGTATATATATATATATATATACAAGATGGAAGTCGTGGTGGGTGAGAAATGGAGGGTGCAATTCGGTAGCTTGACACAGTAAAGGAGGCGGCAGGGGAGAGCACAGCGACCCTGACCGCCCTCCTGTTACAAGGGGTCTTAATCTCATTTGGCCCCATGGTCCAATCTGGACCTTGGTGCTTCCTGCAGGTCAGACGATCCAGAAGAGGTGACAACACTGTGTTAAACCCTGCAGCTTCTGGAGCTGCTGTTTCAATGAGGCTTCTTACCAACCTGTCAGTGCAGTCCTGTCAGAGCTGTTGCACTGATATGGCTTCCAAACCCAGGGGGTAATCACACCCCCTTTTCTCCTGCTCCCTAATTCAGCAGTGGGCAATGAGGTGGGAGTGTGAGCAGCAATGGTGATCACCCCCAGATTTTGGAGCCATGCCAATGCAACAGCTCGGAGAGGACCACACTGATGAGCTAATAGATCCAGAAAGCTCAACAGCATTTCAACCACACCCCTGCATCCTCCTAGATCTGCCCTTCGACTCCCTCTTATTGCCCCTGGCAGTTTACTGCCTCATGTTGGTGAGGTCGAAGAGCCCGCTGCATGTGTGGCACCCCCCTCCAGGATCCACCCAGGGGAGTGTCTGCAACTGAAAAGAAGATTCGAGTGTAGCATTTAGGGTGACCACTCATTCCTAACAGGGTGGGACAGTCCCAAAAAGTGAATATCGAGTCATGGTCCTGGGCTGAGTGACTCCGGGACAGCATTTGTCCCAGATTCCCAGTATCGTGAAGGGATTGGGTTTTCCATTCACCGCATAAAATGTGGGAAATGGTGGTTTTCCCCTTCAGGCTGATGGAGTTCCAGCCTTCAAGGGGCTGCTTGGGGCTGGGGAGAGAGGGATGCACGGGGCGCCACATACACGAGTGTGCATGCACACATGCATGTGGCTGGAAATACAACCAAGCAGCGGTGGAGAGCAGCTCCCTGCAGGTAAATCTATGAGGGGGAAAGTGTACAGGGAGCAGACTGAGGCCCCCCATGATGAAGGAGGGAGTGGGGCAGGGGTGGGAGTACTGCCCAGCTGAGGTGGTGCATGGGGCGCAGGGCCAGAAATGTGCAGCCACAGGGCCTAGCCAGAGAACGACACAGAGCATGGGAGGTTTGTCCAGGGGGGAGGGAAGGGGCTGGCTCTGCACTGATGCATGCATTGCCAGGGAGGAAGGTATGGGGGGCATGCGCTGTCCCTCAGATTTGTGTGAGTGGTGGGGGCAGATGCATGATGGGCCCCAGCAGGGGAGAGTGGAGAGGTTCAGTGCCACCACTGCCAGGAGCCCCATGCCGCCCACACCGCCATGGCAAGGCACAGCTGCAGCAGAGGTGACAGCAGTGGCACAGAGTTTTGCCCCTCACTTCTGCTGGGCAGGGGTTGCCTCGACATGGTGGTGCAGCTGGTGTGGGACTCCTGGGGCCCACAAGAACAGCAGGGCAGAAAGCCCTGAGCCTACATCCTGCATCCTCCCCTGCCCTCCAAGGGCTCTGCTCTGCCCTGGCCATGCTGCTGGCGGAGGAGGGCAAGGGACAGGGGAGGTGGGAATGTGTCCTACCCTTCTATTTTCAAAAGGTGATAACCCTATCCTGCAAAGTTGGGTTCTACCAGAGGAGGAATTTCTATAGACGGCCTAAAATATGGCCTTTTCCTTCATGAGAAAGGTATAATTGTTATTATCATTTGACATGTTTTCAACTACAAATTTTTCTGTGATACTGCTAGGAACTCACTTCATTCTGTTCCCAACTCAATTGCTACAGTTATTTCCCCCACTTCGATCATGCCACTCCTGTTTTAAATCCCTTCCCCTTTTCTCTGAAGTCAAATTCAGCTTCTTTTCCTTCTCCTTGCCCCTCATTAGGTTTTTTTCTTTTTTATCCTTATCACTAACAGTTCACTTTTGACTTTCCTTTACGCATCCGCTTCTCCCACATCCATGTTCATGCTTTGCTTCACATGCTTTCCTAACACGTGGAATTTCCCCAAATGCTTCATAGACACTAATCTCACTTTTAAGTGGCTTAAGACCCACTTCTAACATCATACTCACAAGATATTGGCTCACTTCCATCACATACGCAGAGGGATGGTGATACATTTTTTTTATTTCTATTTTTGAAATAGATTAAATCACATCTGCTTTGATTATATCACATCTGCTTTGATTATATCCCTCCCTCCTAACCCATGGCATATTGCTTGTCCAATTAGCTTATACATTGCTTGGGGCAGGTGCTTTTTCTTAATGTGATAAGCATTTTCCATGTACACACAACAGAAACTGTGTAACTATTAATACATACATACATTTTTTAGATTGCAAAGTGGTTAAACAAATGTAACTCCATAAAAATAACCTTTATGACAACCAATGCCTGTGAATAGGGATTTTATATAAAAGTACTTGGCTAGACTGGACACAGACCTGAGTAGTACATGGTATACAGTCTCTTGAGGAACTCACGGAAAGACTGCACTGCAGGGAGTTGGCAAGAGTACAGCACATGCTGCAATGTTTTAAAGCGGGGATCAGCAACCTACAGCCTTCATAAGAGATCTGGTCTGCAGAGCCATTTTATTTAGCCCACAGGTTTGGGCTTCCACAATGTTTTGGCAGCAAGGGCCTTCGGTGGCATTTCGGGAGCAAAGGGTCTTGCCTGGAAGGTGGGGAGAAGAGGTGACTGAGGCTCTGGCTTTACAGACAGCGATGTGGGTCAGTACGGATGCAGCCCAGCTCAGAACTAAGTTCCGTTTCTAGAAAAACCCCCATTCATAAAACATGCTGATTCCTACCCTAAAGCACGACCAGACCCACAGAGCTTCTGGCCACAGCTGCTGGTGCTGCTGTGTGGACACCAAAGCCAAAAAGTTAACACCATTACTACTCAACCTCTAGAGTCGCAGCAGCAAGAGCCTTAGCATGAGAAATCCTCTGCTTGGTTCTTGAGCTAGCAGTAAGACGAATGGCTGTTTGCAATCTTTGTCTCCCTTCAACATTCACAACAGAAAGGGACCATCCGGTTATAATATTTTGCCTCCTATTTTTGTCTCTCTTTTTACCTCATTTTTTGGTGCATCTTTTCTTTAAAGGTTTGGTTTTCCTCAGTCTGACTTTTCCAGAGCATTTTAAAATTGTTTTTCTCTTCATTCTTTTTTTCATTTTTCTCTCCATAAAAGTTTTAAAAATTAATCCAACTTCTGTCTAAGAGCTTTGTTTTTCCCCTATTCTTCTTTGCCTTTGCTATTGTTTCCCTCACTTGCTGTGCTTGTAGGCTCCTTTGTATTCCTTCTCAGTTCTACATCATCTAAACTGCTCCTCACTCTTTCCCACATTCCTAACAATGTGTCTTCAAACTTCCCAATCTTTTTCTCCCCCCTCCAGGGTTCCATGTTCCCTCCCTTTGTATCTGTTTTAATAAGTGCTTGATTTCACTTATTTCAGGTTCATTTACTCTCTTTCTCTGCTCCCCCATCTTTTCCAGCCTCATATCCTTGGCTCCCTCAAAACACATGCCAGGGGGACACCAGATCCAATACTTGCCATTGCTTCTCTCCCAAAGATGCATGCAAAGTACTCTGTACTATTCCCAACATTCCCAGGTCTTTCCCAGCTTTAGGTATTCTTTTCCCATATTCCTTTTGATTCCTCAGGAGCTTTGAACTTTTCGTGCCATTCCCATGGGAAGAGATCAACTGGATCTCTCTACTTTCCCCACCTTTCTTTTTCCATTGATGAATGACAAGGAGCACGCCACGGACCAGTAAAGTACCTCATGGTTTCCCCCAGCCTTGAGGGCCCCAAAAGAGGAGACAACAGTGTTGTGAAGCACTTGCTATCTACCCTTTGGACTGAAGAGCTCTAGGAAGCATGTAGAAGTATGGGTAATGCCCAGTTTGCCTTTTCCTACTAATAACAAGCAAGAAAGAACACGAGAAAATCTTGAATTGGTTAATGAAAATTGTTACACAATATATAAGAAAATCTTGATTTACTGCTGAACTGATAAGTGCTAGGTGATATACTAGTAAATATCTTCTGCAGGCTCAATTATTCTGACAGCAGTTTTCAACCTCAACAGATCATTGAGTCCGACCCCCACCCCCAGGCACGAGAGAGTGCTGGGGTCAGATGACCCCAGCCAGGTGCCTATCCAGCCTTCTCTTAAAGACCCCACGGTAGGGGGGAACACCACTTCCCTTGGGACCCCATTCCAAATTTTGGCCACCCTTATCATGAAGAAGTTTTTCCTGATATCTAGCCTAAATCTGATCTCTGTCAGTTTGACCATTGTTCCTTATTACCCCAAGAAGCGCCCTGATGAAAAGAGCATCTCCGATACCTTGCTGCATCCTGCTAAAGAAGTTGTAGGCAGCCACAAGATCACCTCTCAGCCTTCTCTTGCGGAGGCTGAAGAGGTCCAGGTCCCTCTGTCTCTCCTCGTAGGGCTTCTCCTGTAAGCCCCTAATCATATGAGTGGCCTTCCTGTGGACCCTCTTGAGTCTATCAACATCCTTCTTGAAGTACAGTGCCCAAAACTGGACTCAGTACTCCAACTGAGGTCTGACCAGTGACCAATAGAGGGGAAGTATCACCTCCTTGGTTCTATCTGTCATGCATCTGCTGATGCATGATGAAATCAAAGCTAACCGTACTTTTTCACACTAATGGCTCACGTTCATCTTAGAGTCCACTATGACTCCAAGATCCCTTTCCGCTTCTGTGCTGCTGAGGGGGTCATTTGCCAGCCAGTAGATGTGCTGGATATTTTTGCACCCTAGATGCAGCACTCTGCACTTGTCCTTGTCGAACTGCATCCTATTGTGTACTGCCCACTTTTCTAACCTGTCCAGATCTACCTGCAATCGTCCCATTTCGGACTGTCCTACCCTCCGAAGTGTGCACTTCACCTCCACGTCCAAGTCACTGACGAAGATATTGAAGAGTACAGGTCCAAAGACCAAACTCTGTGGGACCCCACTTCCCACATCCTTCCAGTTCAACATCAACCCATCTACTACCACTCTCTGGGTGCGACCACTAAACCAATTTGCCAGTCACTGGACCATGTAAACTTCTATGTCACAGCCTCTTAATTTATTTATGAGAATGGGATACAATATTGAAGGCCTTGCTAAAATCCAAGAAAAGGATATCCACCTCTACTCCTGTGTCTAAGCATTTCTGTGACCCTGTCATAAATCAAAACCAGATTGGTCAGGCATGATCTACCTGCTACGAATCCATGCTGGTTTCCCTGCTGCATTATTTTTCCTGCTAGACTTCCACAAATATGACCCTTTATAATCTTTTCAAAGACCTTGCCAAGGATGGAGGTGGGATTGAATGGCGTATAATTACTCAGATCCTCCTTTCTCCTCTTCTTGAAAATAGGGACCACACTGGCCGTTTTCCAGTCCTCCGGGACCTAACCCAAATATCACGAGCACCGGCCAATTCCTTCAGTACCCTCAGATGCAGCTCATCTGGGCTTGCTGACTCGAACACATGCAGCCCATGCAAGTGACTCTGCACCAAGTCAGCGTCGACAGTTGGTGGGCTGGTGTCCCTGTGATGCCCATCTAAGAACCCATCAGGAAACTTAACTTGAGCCCTGTTCAGGAACACTGAGGCAAAAAACTCATTGAATAGCTCAGCCTTGTCCCCCCTGTCTGTCACTAATTGCTCCTCCTTGTTCAGTAGAGGTCCTGTGCTGTACTGCACCTTCCTTTTACCCCCTACATAACTAAAAATAGACTTTTTGACCTCTTTAATTATTATTCCAATTATTTGTCTCGAAATACTTTTTTAATTTCACTTTTATACAGGCTGTGGCTGTTTCCCTACCTGCTCCCTCACCTGCCAAGTTCTTTTGTTTGTGTCAGAGGGAAAACAAGGGAACTTTACTACTGATAAACATTGACAAGTCTTAGTACACAGCCCAACTGAAGCTGTCATATTTACAGATTTGTGGCAGGTTTACTCAGAAATAATAGTAAAATATGCAAATACTTGCGCTTTGTTAATTAATAAGTGTAAGGCAGAATATAGCGGTTAATATGTTGAATGATTCTTAAACAAACAACATTAGAGTGATTATACAGGTCAGATATCTATGACCCATGAAAGCAAAGATAACTATATTATTCTGTAAGATATTGTTTGACAAACCTTAATTACCTGGACTGAAATTCTTCCTGCTGAGTGCCTTCCTGAGGCTGTGTTTTACTTCTTTGAAAATTCCAACCAAATTGTTTCAGCAATATTTGATTTGCACATGTTCAACTGTTCTTCAGTCTCTTTTATTTATTTATTTTGAAAGACTCCATCTGTTCCATACTTTAGAGCAGGGGCTCGAAAGTGAAAAAATAGGAATGGTCACAGTCTTAAGAACGCTAAGTAAGGGTGGAATTTTTAGGGAAACATAACTGCTAAAATGTTAGTAGAGGTGAATAGCTTGACCAAATTTGGGTAGATTTTCACAGGCACAGAAATGGTACATCCCTGAAACACAGCCCAGCTCTTTCCTACTTCTAAGTACCATCCATTCTGTCCTCTGAAAGAGACAGGGGCACTACAGAATTGAACCATAAGATATACACACAAACAAGTGGAACTGGGTTTGGACTATTGGTTCTAGCAGTTACTTTGCTGGATCAAGGGGATAGGTTAGCACTGTGAACCTGATGATTTATGTAAGTGCTAGTACTGATGCCACAGCACAGAATCTCTACAGTCATGAGGACATAATCACATGATTTTTGTTTCAACAGTGTTTCCAGCTCATGCTATATACGGTATGCATATACAACTAATGAACATTTTGTCAATATGCTTGCTTTTCCTCGTTGTCCCAAGCCTTATTTACTGCATACATTTCAAATTCTCTGGGGGACAGATATATATTGAATGCAATCAGAACTATATTATGCACATACACATATCTAATCATACTGGATATAGTACAACACACTGTATTGGAGGACAGGCAATCTTAATTCTTGCCTCTGCTAACTTCTAAGGGCTTGCATTCACAACCTTAATCATGTTCTTCTGATAGAGTTTTTTCCCTGTAATGTAATTACACTTTAATAATATTAAGCATCCCTGCCCTGAGAGAATTTACCACACCAGTAATGTAAACAACTTTGTGCTATAAATATGTGAACATGTACCGCATAGAAAAATGCGTTAAACTGCCCCTTCTAAATAAGGTTCACTCTGTATTTTTCACACAGTTGGCCTTTATTTTCATGAAACATAGAAGCTCCCCTTTTTGGAGGACATTTAGCAATACATGTTTAAAACGAATTACACATAGGAGTAATATACTGCTCTCTAAGTATTTCAGCTGAGATCCAATCTCTTGGTTAACTGAGCCTAGAGAAGAACAGCTTTCATTTGCTTCCCAGCATCTGGCTTTTAATCCTTGACCCAACTGAAGTCAACACATGCCTGCAGCGTGTACCACTCAAAACCAGAGCCTGGGCAGCCAGGCGCTGCACATGCAAATAACCACCACTGCAGCCCAGATGCTGGCCCCAGCCTCTGCTACCCCACCTGGGGCAACTTGCTGCATGACAGAGCACACATGCAGGGATGTTTCCAGGGGACAACTACCCCAGGTAGGGTAGCAGAGGCTGGGGCTGCCACCGAGATGGCAGTGGTGGCTGTTTGGGTGTGCAGAGCCTGGCTGCCCAGGCTCTGGTTTTGAGTGGTGCATGCTGCAGGCATGTGCACTGCTCTGTCTTCTTTTGGACTGTTTCTTTTTAAGTACTGAGATTTCTGAACTGGGGTTTTGGGGTTTTTTTTACTTACTAGATATTTTTAAAGATGGTCCTTGTCAATGAATAGCAGTTCCATTTAAAAGATTCACTCAATCGCTAAAAATACACTGAATAATGAGAACTAGGTGTCTAACCCAAATCTGTTTCATGTTTGGACACCATGTAATTTGTAAGAGGAAAAAAAATATATTTTCCCAAGCTTTTAACTTTCCATTGTATAAAACAGTTTATTTTATAGCTAGGCAAAGCTGTTAAATTAGAGTAAACTTCTTCATTAATGTAATGTACTGTATTTTACTATAAATACTGTAAGCACAAGTCAATGAATTCATTGTGCACTATGTTCCATCAGAATACATAAGGAAATAGATGCCAAATATAGGGTAAGGTAATATAATAATGAGTTCATTTTCTTCTGCAAAATATTGAAATTCCTGAAAAGTGTGTTGGTGGTCAAATCTCTAACAAACAAGAGGTTCTTTCAGGGCCATACAGCTCTATTATTGGCTTGATCAGTCATTTACTGGGAAACAAGAAAGTGGATATTCTGTATATATGCACAGGTATTATTGTTCCTAAAAGCATTACAATTCCTTCCTCTCAACTTGTTTTGTGTATTTCAGTTGTTTTAAAGCAATCCACGTTTATTCGTTCTCTACTCAGGTAGGCACTAAGCTCCTTCCCAGGCAGAGAACATACTGGAGGAGCAGAACCAGTACCACTTTATCCCAGCCCACAGGGGGACGTGGGGTTGAGGGCAAGTCAAGTTTTGTCTGTGATGATGCAGCTGTACAAGCTATCTTTCAGACAGATAACAGTTTATGCTGGTATAGTGCATTCCTTTGCAAAGTAGCTTCTCAGCAGACCACAGATGGTGGATGGTACATTTCATGTGCTGAGAGGCTGGGGCCGAATTCCTTGTCTGAGTGCTTCTTTATGCAAAGAAACTGTGTATACAATTCAGGAGCGAATCCAGGAGGATGTGGCTGCACTGGCCTGTTTGCACTGTGTGCTGAAGCCCGCTTGTTGAAGGCATGCCAGCAGGTTCAGGTTCCCCCTGGTCCCAGATGCCTGTGACCCCTGATACCAGGCAGAAAGGGAGGACAAGACATGGCTGGAACCCCTGACTGGAAAGGGACACCTGGAGGGTGGCAGCAAGCATGGGAAGGTTGAACTCAATAGCAAAGCTAGGGGACAGAAGTGGGACATCAGCCCAAAGGCACCAACTTAGTAGGGGTACAAAAGTGGTTCCCTCACCCCCAAGGAATTAATGCCCCAACAGAAACAGCAGCCCCAGGACGTTGCTGTTGCAGCAGCAGCCAGGTGCACACATACCATGATACTCTTATTGGAGCAACAATTAAATCAAGTTGAAGAAGCTGCAGCAACTGGAGACTCTTTTTGAGTCCTTAGACTAGTTAAGTCCTCAGACACTCAGTGGCACCTCCCCACCCATTCTTATAGGGTTTGCCCATGGTGCAAACCCTGCTCATTGAGCACAGGGGTGGGGGAAGTCCCAGAGCTACTCCTGGCCCACTCCAGCTGTAGAACATGACTGCACGGGGCCTAGGCATGGCTGAGGACAGTGGAAGGCAAGTTCTTTCTTTCTATCCCTGCTCCCTGTCAGATGAGGACAAAGGGGAGAAGACAAGGAACAGGCACAGGAAGGTGGGCTAAAGCAGGTAGGAATTTCCCCTTCTCCACTCTCAGAGACTCCTCCATCTGCTGCTGTCTCTGCTGTCCCAGGGGCAGGGGAACCTCCAGATTACTTGTGGCCTGTGGCAGCTGGGCTGCATTGGAACTGGGCCCAGCTGGAGTAGGCAAGGGAGGCAGGGAGGCAGTTAGATGGGCCAAAGCTACCATGGAGCTGAGGATGGCATCCCGAGTAAAGGATAAAAAGAAATTGTTTGTTAGATCTATAGGAAGTAAAAGGAAGGCACGGAGGAATAGGACCCCTACACAATGGGCAAAAGCAATTGGTGACAGACAGGGGGACAAGGCTGAACTCCTCAATGAGTTCTTTGCCTCAGTGCTCCTAAGAGAGGGGCAAGACAAGGCTCTCACTGGGGTTGTAGAGAGGCAGCAGCAAGGCGCTAGACTACCATGTGTAGACCCTGAGATGGTGCAGAGTCACTTGGATACTTTTAAGTTGGCAGGCCCGGATGAGCTCCATCCGAGGGTACTGAAGGCACTGGCCGACGTCATTACACAGCCACTGGCGGGAATGTTTGAACGATCGTGGCGCACGGGCCAAGCCCCAGAGGACAAAGGGCCAGTGTGGTCCCCATTTTCAAGAAGGGGAGGTAGGAGAACCCGGGCAACTATAGGCCAGTCAGTCTCACCTCCATTCTTGGCAAAGCCTCTGAAAAAATTATCAAGGCTCACATTTGCAAGAGACCGGCAGGATAAATTATGCTGAGGGGAAACCAGCACGGGTTCGTAGCGGGCAGATCATGCCCGACTAAACTAGTCTCTTTTAATGACCAGGTTACGAAACACCTGGACACATGAGTAGGGGTGGATGTCGTATACTTAGACTTCAGGAAGGCCTTCGATACAGTATCCCACCCCATACTGATGAACAAGTTAAGAGGCTGTGACTTGGATGACTACGCAGTCCGGTGGGTGGCGAATTGGCTAGATGGTCGCACCCAGAGAGTTGTGCTGGGTCAGTTTCGACCTGGAAGGGTGTGGGCAGTGGGGTCCCGCCGGGCTCAGTCCTTGGACCGATACTCTTTAATGTCTTCATCAGCGACTTGGACAAGGGATTGAAGTGTACTCTCTTCAAGTTTGCGGATGACACTAAACTGTGGGGAGAAGTGGACACACTGGAGGGCAGGGAACAGCTGCAAGCGAACCTGGACAGGTTGGACAAGTGGGCAGAAAACAACAGAATGCAATTCAACAAGGAGAAATTCGAAGTGCTGCACCTAGGGAGGAAAAATGTCCAGCATACCTACTGCCTAGGAAATGACCTGCTGGGTGGCACGGAAGTGGAAAGGGATCTTGGAGTCCTAG
>JAGPOW010001338.1:67571068-67604375 GCA_030014935.1 Caiman crocodilus
AAAGGACAGCCAGGGATGCAGAGCCAGAGGCAGCAACAAGAAAAGCTTCCTATACAATTAATTACACATTGATCTTGTAACAAGGTTTTTTTCTTCATCTAGGTAGCTGAGTGCCCATGTCTCGCATGGTATTTGGCCATTCAGCTAAACACAGTGCTGGACTGGTGATGTGAGAGATGGAGCCAAGATCCAGTAAACGCACCCTGGAAGGGTGAAGTGGCTTATTGAACTCTCTCCCATCCTGCTCATGCTTCCCATGAGTTTCTCCCATTCCATCAGCTACCTTTTACCCATTTATCCTGTCTCTTCGTTAGAGACTGTCAACCTTCCCTTCACAATTTTCCTTTCTCCTTTCCCAATAGTGGCTCTCTGTCCTGGTTGTAGTCAGCTCCCTTACATGAACCACTTCCAGTCAGGAAGATCTCTCGTCTCCTGGGCCAAGCTAAATAGTAGGGCTGTGAGACGTTAAGGCTGCTGATTCAATTCGGTGGAGATTCAGCTTGATTCGCCGGCCAGATCTCCAAATCCAAATCGAGTCAGGAGACCCTTTAATCTCTCTAAATTGAACTGGAACCCTCCCAATCAGTTTGGAGAGCTTTGGAAAGGTTCGACGATTTGGACATAGACACAGCTTTAAATGTTTTTTTTGTACATGCCTCAAGGTACCAAGTGGCTTGTGAATGCGGAGGTGCTGGGGCAGACGAAGCATCTCACAGGAGCGTGGGGGAGTCCCCAGCGTGCTCAGCAGGGGACCTGGAAGTGAATCAGAAGCACTTCTTGTCCACTTCATGGTCTGCCAAAGAGCATGTGGGGGACCAATCCCCCCCACCCCTGGCTCAGCAAGTGGTGACCTGGGTTTGGGGGGACACCTGGAGTCCCCCTGCGGCCTACTGCAGGGATGCAAAAGGTCCCCTGCGTGCTTTGCAGCAGGCCCAGAAGTGGACCAGAAATACTTCTGGTCCACTTCCAGGTTCACTGCAAAGCACGCAGCAGAAAGTGCTGGAGGTCTTTCCCCCCACTCAATTCTTCCTGGAGATGAGAAGAAGACAAATTGCAGCTGCTGCCTTGCACCTTCCATGGACTAGAGTGGTCCTGGTCTGTGGAAGAGGGGGCGGTCAGGACATACCCCTGCTGCTTGACTCTTCAAAGTCCTGGGACGAGTCAAGTTGCTTCCTCCCCACAACAGCCCCTTGCCATTCACGGTTCTGAGTCACTCCAGTCTGCAGCAGCCGTCGGAGGCATTTCCGTCAGGTGATCATGGTGCAATCAGCAGCAGCTCAGGGTGAGAGAAATGTGCAGTGCTAGGAACTGAATGTCTGTCCTTAGCACTAGTAAAAATTTCATTCAACTTATTTCTCCTATTATTATTATTATTATTTTTTGTAATGGAGATAAATCTACCAGTTCCACAACATCCTTTTGGAGTACACATGGACTCTCACATTGAACAGTCTATTTGTAACACCATTAACCTTTACATAAGAAACCAGGCATGTATTTTCTTCAACTCTACAGTAATATAGGACCACCCAACTCCCAGGAACAGTATCAAGTGACTACACCAAGGCAGGTGGGGAGAGACCCTTTCTTTAATCAAGCTGAAGATGTCATAAGCAGCTGATGCTTGGTTTCATACAAATGACAGATTTCCACATGTTCACTCAAGGACAAGGAATGAAACTATGTAGTTCAACCAATTAATCCTTTTTACTCGCTTCCACAAATCTATCAATTAGAGTGAGGTCAGAGGAGTCTACTTCTACAGACCTAGGGTAGGGACCCCATTATTTCAACAAAATGATGCAAAAACCAAAACCAAACCACGCCACCTCTGTGAAATTTAGAGATCCCTTGGCAATAGGGAATGAACAGTTACCCTTTAATTCTAGTATTCCCTAGCTGATTGGCTAATTAAATAATTCATATCCCAAAGCTAAATAGTCTCTTTTTGATCTCGTAACTGGCACCAAAAACAAAACCACTTATCTTTAGGCTCTTACAGACTGCATACATTGATCATTCTTTCCACTGACATAAGAGAGACATGGAGATTTGAAAGAAAAAGAAAAGACTCATTTTCTGTTAACATTTTGAAAATAAACTAGCAAATTCTATTTTTGCAATCCCCTAAAACCTGTCAAACACTGCTCTAAAGCTCATTGCCAAAAAATAATATAACAACTGCCCCTTTGCCATTACATTCAGTCAGCTAATCAGTAAGACATTTGCAGATATTTGCTTTTAGAACAAGAGAAACTTTTAAGACTAAATTTCCTCTCACCAGAAGTATCTGCCTTCCCATTGCCAAAATTCAGAAATATGTGCCTCACACCATGGCACATTTGTTTGTTTCAACTAGCAGTACCATGACAAAACCCAGGGTCTTATGAAGACAAACTATGTACTATGTTTTAGTGTAAATTATTTTTAGGAAAGGCAAGCAGACTGCGATGGGTCTTTGTTTATTCATAATTTAAATACTCTACTGCTCCTTCAGAGTCACTAATAGAAGAGGAAGTCTGAAAGTTTCTATTTGAGGAAAATCTCTGCCTGATTTATAATTTCCACCATAAAAAAAATACCTTTTTAATTTAAAAATTGTTTTGAAAGGTAGTAGCAATCCAAACACAGCATTGAGGCTCACCTCATGAAGTTGCCTATGATTTCTTTAAAAATAATCTCGTGTTTTATTAGTAATAGATTCTGGCTCCGCAGTCATAGCGCTTACTACAAATCAGTCTCTCTCTCCTACATAACCTACATCCATGGTTATATTCCAGGTGTGAAATAAGGATTTCAGCAGCAGGTGATGCCAACCCTGCCAACTAAGAAGCAGCACAAGGAAGACTCAAAATAATGCTTTTCCATGATTCCATGGAAAAACATTTTGCAAGATAGAGAGGAAGTATTCTCTCATAAGTTTGCTTCTGTAAGAAACTCACTCCTTCACCCTCTGAATAGGCCTCCTCAAAAAAATCTGGTAGCAGGGAGCTGACTTCACCTCTCCTGAATATAAATATAAAAGAGAAAAAAAGTAAAGAGTAATAGTCAACATCAAACTAAGTTACATAAGAAATGCAATTAAGCTAAGAATATCCTTTTCCCCCTCTCTGTCTTTTCTGTTTGTGGTCTGCATCATTTCACTTAGCTTGCCAAATTACTGCTAATTTCACTCATATTTCTAAGCCAGCCTCACTTTCTGGTTCACTTGTAATACCATAACCTTGTTCAGGTTTAGATTTTATATTGCAGAACATTCAAATCTGCCAAATCATGTAAAAGGACAGCCAGGGATGCAGAGCCAGAGGCAGCAACAAGAAAAGCTTCCTATACAATTAATTACACATTGATCTTGTAACAAGGTTTTTTTCTTCATCCAGGTGGACCTAGGTATGTCTCGCATGGTATTTGGCCATTCAGCTAAACACAGTGCTGGACTGGTGATGTGAGAGATGGAGCCAAGATCCAGTAAACACATCCTGGAAGGGTGAAGTGGCTTATTGAACTCTCCCATCCTGCTCATGCTTCCCATGAGTTTCTCCCATTCTATCAGCTAGCTTTTACCCATTTATCCTGCCTCTTCGTTAGAGACTGTCAACCTTCCCTTCACAATTTTCCTTTCTCCTTTCCCCATATTACATTTAGTGGCTCTCTGTCCTGGCTGCAGTCAGCTCCCCTATTACAGCAACCTCCTTTTCTCTCTGCAGGACTCCATGCTGTCCATGAACCAGGAGGGAGAGAGGAGGATAGTCAGAGGGGAAACAGAGTCCACCTAGTTGCCTGCACACCTGATGCCACAGCTGTTTGCAGCAGCCAGTCATCAAGTGCTGCACAAGCACTGCTTAAAACATGAAGTCCACCTAAATATGTAACAGTCAGACAGGGAAATAGTGGGAGAACTTGCAGGCTTGCGTGTCAGGTGACATACATGATACTTCTTCAGTTAGTTAAATTAACAACAACAGTGTTTTAGGGGAAAAAAAATTATCCACAGAGCCTTTCAAATGCAGACTGTCAGCAAGCTCCCTACGGCACCTCTTAGTCGAACTGCTATGTGCATATTTATACTTTTACTCTTCACTTTTATTATCCTGGTTTTGCCATAAATTCCACAAGAACAAGGCTGGACACACATTTATAGATCTGGATTTCTTTGTAGGACTGGGGGCGCTGCCTATTTCCACAGGAGCATGACTTATTTTGATACTTTCTCCTGAATTCCTTTAACTTGATCAAAATATTTCTAATAATACACCATATTTACTTGATTATAGGATAACCCTGACATCTTGAGTACAAGATGCCCTCCTCCCCCATAATTAGATTGTGTATATGGAAAATGTATGAATTTATTATAATTTTCCAGGCATAAAATCTAATTATTGGAGATTTGCCTTGAATTTGTCCCCTTCCCATTGCTACAGCAGGGAATACAAATATGGGGGTGGGGAGGGAGGCTTAGGTGGCTCCCTTGCTTTTTGTGCCTCCAGCCTCTTCTCTCTCACCCTTTACTATCAGCTATTACTCTCCCTAAGCATACACAAACTTGATAATAAACCTAGCGATATTAATTTAATTCATCCAGAATTGATACATTTTACCTTTTTTGAAATTGCTGCACGTTTTAGCACATGTATTCCATAAACACACTTCTAAGCAGCAGTTCTTTACCTACTTCTACATAATACAAACTATGAATGATATTAGACCAAAGCCAACAGCCTCATGATTTACCATCTAGTTCACTGGGCTGGGCCCCACCAGAGTCAGCAGCATTTACTGAGCAGTGCTGAGCTGTGGGGTCGGCACGGCTTGAAATGCTGCTGTGTTTACTCCACATAACCCCCCACTAAGGTGCCATGTGCTAATTAGCCCCCACTCAGGACTAGGAGCCAGGTGTTTTTGTCGTGAGTCTTCCAAATATTTATATGCAGATGAGGTGCAGGGCAACCTGGTACGACTCCACCTCCTGGTGGGCAGGACCACACTTTTTACACGCAACAGGTTGAGAAGCAGGGCACGACAGGGTTTCTGGATGATTGGTTTGGGGCTATGTTTGGCAGTGTTTGCCAGACGTTTAAGGCTGGTGGAGAAACAGAAGTAATTGGAAATGGGAAAGAACATCATAGCTCAGCACATGGCGGTGAAGAAAAAGAAGTTACACTGTATGTATTGTCGTAGAGATGTGCAAGGTTAAATGATTATTCATTTAAGCAATAAGCCCAGTGATCCCTGGCTAGTTTACCAGTTATCGTTTAGCATGCAGCTGGACACAGCCTGATAAGGAAGGGAAGCCATGAAGTGCTCTAGCGGTTACCAGAAGGCGGCAGCATATGCAGGAGGGAGAGGGAAAGAGGAAGGGGCAGGGGCAGGGGCAAGGGGGGAATAACACCCACAGCTTATGAGATTTTAGAAGAAAACAGTGGGCAACCTAAAGACTCATTAATTAAGCAATTAGCTTTCACATGTGCTTGCTCCCTCTCTCCCAGCATAGGGTTTCATCTGAGCTGTGTTGTTTGGAAGGGCTTGCCAATGCCTCCTCCCACACTCTGTATTAAAGGGCCCAGGGAACACCTCCCAGCAGCAGCTGTCTGAGATTCTGTGGTTTTGGTTAACCTTTTCAATAATATAATTAGAGGAGCTTAAATGGATAATTTTTTAAAATAATATTTACATCCCTACAATGCAGTGGCTCGCCCTGACTTGAAAAGGAGTCTGTGCTGAGGGGGACTGAGCACATCTTATTCAGATGGGCCATACTAACATGTCCTTGTGGTAGGTTCCCATCAGCATCTCAGCCTTTTTATCTATAATCAAATTTAACACTTTTGGCACCAAGGGGGGAGAAGGGGAAGGACTAGCTCTGGTCCTCCCAGTGCCTGCCTGATGTTGTGGTACATCCAGGCCCAGTGCCAGTTCCCTGCGGAGGGAACACCTGCCTGTTTTTTAAGTGTCACACGCGTGCACACACACACACACAAGTTCCCATCAGCCTGGGACTTTGGCCACTCCCCAAATCCATGGCAGGTATCCATTGTGCAGGCCCCAAGCTCAAAGGCACTGGAGTTCAGATGCCTCCTAGTCTTGCTTGCTCCTAGCCAAAAGGCCAAAGCAGCAAGTCAGAGGGAAAGCACAAATGCAGACCCCCATTACCACAAAACTGTGTAGTCAAGTTTCTCACATTTGGAAAACGGACAGGAGTCAGCCTATCCAGAGTGCAATGGACAGGCTTCACTCTGGAAAAACCTGTTGATCATAGTACCTTCCCTGTCAGGTGGGTCTGGAAGGGAGGAGATTGGCCTGGTGGGAGAACCACACAGATTTGAACAATTGAGCTCGGCTCAGTCTATTTGGAATTCAAAACTAATTTGTCCTTGAGACAAAAAAAAAGAAGCAGCATTACTAAACAAATGCAACTTTGGCAGCAGTTTAATGAGAGATAATGTATTTAATGTGGTGCCATTGTGTGCAAATGTAAGACAAGGAGCTTTTTCCCATATACAGACTGGGGGCAGAAGGGGGCGGGGGGTACAGTATGGGACCTTGTCTTACGTCTGAGTAAATATAGTAATTTCCAGCTTTTTTTTCCCTTTTAATGTGAGCCCTCTTGGCATACAACCCAAAACTGCATCCACCTTTTTCACTACTATATCATGTTGAAAAATGTGCACCGATATTAGGCAGTTTTTTATTACTATATGTATTACACTTCATTTTTAAACCAAATCTGTGTCTTTATTTTCTCATGTCTCTATACTAGAATTATCTTTATTTGTGTTCAAAATACAATGCTTAACTAGGAATTCATCGATGTGGTATTTATTCCCTTTACTAGATTGCTAATCAAGGAGCTATTTAAAACAGGACCCAACACTAAACTCTTACATACCCAACTAGCCTCCTGCCCCAACATGGAACATTGCTGTTAATAATTACCTTTTGTTTCTAGTCCGTCAGCCAGCTTTCAGTCCACATGATAGAGTTCATATTCAAGTTAATTTGAACTGAATTTATCATTAAGATTTTGTAAGATAGTATCAAATGCCTTATTAAGATTGAAATATATGGCATTTAAGGCATTCTTTCATTCACTTGTTCTGTAATTCCATCAAGCTCCGAAACACCACTAAGGTAACACCCTCCATGTTGTACGTGGAATGTAAAAAAAATTATTGGATGAAAAGTTCACTGCCAATGAAGTTAACAAAATTATTCACATTAATGTGAACTATTCCTAGTAGTAAATAGTTGTTCTGTCAATTAGCTCTATTATGTTACTGGCTCATTTACATCAGATAGGTGTGGATGTGGATTACAGGTTGCTTTATTTTGCTTGAATAAGAACCTGAATTCTCCAATAAGTGCTACGATGCTGCTGAAGGACACTGAACCTAGCTACCACTATCAGAAAACAGCTTTAGACAGTACCTCTATATAACACATTCCCCCATCCCAATCCAAACCTTAGATATGATGTATATATCCATATGTAATTTCACGGCAGTTACTGTTTTTAAAAATCATGTAAAGGAACTCTGTTTACATGACATGGACTTATTGACCGGTATTACATTTTTTAGGATTAAACTTGCTTAGACTAATATAGATATAAATATAAAGAGATAAATATAACTTCCATTAACCTTTTTTTACTTTTATTTTTGTATTGCCCACATTATGAAGAGTGATAACAAAGGATGACTAGATAAAAGGACTTTATTTAATAGCAGATTAATTGTAAATGCTTCTGGTGGTAGGGTTTTTTCCATGCTCTAGAGGTCAGAGGTGACATAACTGTCAGGATTCTCTTCCCCTTTCATGCCACCTTTCTGTCACCGGAAACTTCGCCTTTATTCATCGAGAGAAAGAAAGGATGAAAGCATGGACTTTTGAAATGACCAGAGGCAAAACTCTGCCCTCAGTTACTTACACTACGCATTGGAACATGTGCGTCTGAGGGTAGAATGTTGCTCTTTGTTGAGAGGATAAAGGCCTCACTTTATGATTATAAAAAGTTTACATAAATGTATTACATTCTTTTGGGAAAGAAACCATGGACTCTAATTCTTCGAGCTTTCAGCTCTTATGTATGCTCACTCTCATAAACAGTAGTTTCTGTCTAAATCTTTAATGTACTGATGGAAGTCAAGATTTCCAAATCAAATGCTCTTTGCTAACTTCTGCAGGGTGAATAGACAATGGCACATACGCTCATGAATGTATGGATGTTTCTATCTGCCTAGCAACAGTGAGATTTGCTATGAGGAATACCACGTATTTAACTCAAATCTCTGGAATTCACTTTAGAATGGATAAAACACCACAAAGATCTTAGCAAGTGCTATTGTGAAGAGCCTATTACAACAGGCTGTGTGAAAGGCTTTAGACAGGTTGGCAGTGATCATTTAAAATGAGATACAATGAGCCTGATTCACTTTTAACTTCATTTGGTAATAAGACCCCTCTGCAAATCCAGAACATATTAAAGGGGGTTTCGGGAACATGAAAATCAGGTTCAATATATGGTACAATTGTTAAATAAATTATTTAGTGAATTCCGATACAGTATTAAGATGGCAGCTGGGTGGGCTTTGTCTGACTGTGCAAATGAACTAATATGCATATGTTCCTTAATAACATCTCCTGAGCAACTGGATGTCTAAGGATGAACAAAGCAGTGGGGCTGATTTCTCACTTTCCTCTGCTTGTTGTACAAATTTTGATGCGGCAGATGTAAATGGAAGGGAGTTTTCTGTGCTGCTCAGGCAAGTAGCTAGACAGAACTTCATGTAGATTTTATTGAACTAATCAGGCACATTTCTGATTGTGATTGTCCTGCTGTCATTTTCTTAAGGGTCTCTCTCAAGTCACTTAGATGACCCACTAACTCCTGGCAGAAAACCTACAGAAATAACTGAAAAGGCTCTTCTGAATATTATTTCCAATTAAAGCACTGCACCACTTCCTTCTGCAGACTGTTAAGGATATCTGTTTTGTGCTCATATTCCACGGAGAGAACAACTGTTGTTTTTCTAGTCTGCTTGCAGGCCAGGGAAGCTTGCAAGACAAATTACACTGATAAAAAGCAGGTGATTTTCCTCCTACATCATCTGTATCACTGCTTCTTGAGTCGGTTTTCTGACCTAGATGTTACTTCAACTACAAACTACTTATGGGCTTAGGAATCCGCCGCCACCATATCCAAGATAATGAGTAGGATGCTTAACACTTTTATTCTTTAAAAACAAAAAACAAGTCTAATAAACCAGATCTCGTACAAGGCTTTCCTTTTCTGTCTCACGTTCTCACGTGACAAGGTATTTAGCAGAATTCGCAGATTTGCTGGAATCTGTCAGAGCTATGCCGTGAGCACTTCTGCTATGGCCTTAAACTCTTGACCTCTGGGCTTCTAGCCGCTCAAATTCTCGATTGGTGGGCACCCTAGATGAAATACATATTATCCAGAACGCTGTCTTTTTTCAATTAAGATATTTAACAGATGAATATGGTCAAGAATCAGAATTGCCTGCACTAGTTTAAGAATAAGCACTCCACCCAAACAGTATTAATGTGTCACTCTGTATAATAAATACATGACTTACTGTACAAAGGCGCATAGTTGAATGCCTTTGGTGTTGTACAAGGCTAATTTATTACAAGTCTAAATATAACAAGTTCCTTTGACAATGAATTGTGTAATGTCTACAAGACAAAAACCGGCACACTTTGTTAGCTACAGAAAGGCAGGTGGACCAACAGAAACTTCCACTTAGTGCTTTATTGGCTGCCTGCCATTCTCTGAATGGGGGCAATTATGAAAAAATTGAGCACATGACTTTAATAAGGTTCAATATGGATTGCTGTCTGGTAAAAACAGATAATAATTTACAAGGAGTCTAGTCCTTGCTACTGAGAACAAATGTGTTATTCCAGGAGACGTCAATCATATATTGAAACAGGTTGAGAGAGTACTGGCATGTGAAAATGGGTGCGATACAAAACACTGAGAGAATATTTCTTCTGAAGTGTGGTGGATATGAGCTTGGATCTTGATTCACCTGCCTGCATAAAGTACTATATCATTCTGCTCGTGGACTTCGGCAAGGAAGAGCAGTTACATTTTATAGCTAGGGCTCAATCTCAATCTCTTGCTTCGTGTACTGGGCATTAAGAGCTAAAACTTCCTCAATTAAAAGTTGAGCTCTGTAGAAAACTTGTATTTTCTATCCCTCTCCCATCCTTTCCCATCTCTGACTAACCACTCACATCCCTTCAGAAGGGAATGGCCCATGCTCTGGGAAACACTGAGCAGGGCGTCTCCAAAGCACCAATCATTTTTGGAGCTGTGCTTGCTGGGACTTGGTCTATATGACAGTAGGACACCTTTCATTTTTACAATGTTAGTAAATTAAGAGCAAGGGATTATTTACTGTCATTATCTAATCTTCCAGTGGGCTGAGGTTCCTCTGCCATCCTGAAGCAGTGGCTGACAATTACAGGAACGGTGGTGTAATTCACCCACTCTCCCCCTCTGCCCCTGCCCTCCCCCACAATTTGAGTCATAGTCCACCCAAAGTTTAAACCAACTGCCTGGCAGTAGCAGCAGCCAGAGAGTCAGCTGACTTCATGGCTCATTATAATCTTTCCAATATCTTTTAAACACTTCACTCCAAAGGTTTTAATGACCCTCTCTCCTTTTAATGCCTTGATTTTCACTAATCAAGCTATCTTTTCTTCTGCAATTCTGCTAGTTGCTCCTAGTAATGTACTTCATATTTTACAGCGCTACCAACTGTTTTTTAACTATAGAGAAAATAATAACTCAGGTGTGGAAATAACTTTCAGTGAAGCATTGGATGCACTGTCAAGATGTTCAAGAAGGCTAGATTTTGCTTTATGACTCTGCAAAAGAGATGCATTTAATTCTAATTATTACAGAACTAATGAAACAACAGCTTGTGATTATTTTTGCCGAGTTTGTTGTGTTTTTTAATATAGACTTTATAATATAGCAAATGAATGTGCATCTCAATACAGTTATATTTTTCTTGGATCTTAAACTGAATAATATAGACCTAGGTAGGGTTACCATATTTCCAATTCCAAAAAAGAGGACATCTGTCAGTGGAGGGGGCACCTCACTCCTAAACCACAGCTCCCAGCTGAGGGGTGGGCAAAATATGGCCTGTGGGCCGAATCTAGCCCGCCGGGCCATTCTATCAAACCTGTGAGGCCCCTAAAAAAATTAGAAAATGAATATTTACCTGCCCCTGCCTGCCTGTCAAAGATAACAGGAGACTGGGGCACTAGGACCCAGGGGAACCCACAGCAGGATTCTGCAACAGCAAGGCCCACCCAGCCAGAAGCCCCTGCCTAACAGAGGCTTCTGGCCTGGGACCTTCAGGTTGCTTGTGCCTCCCCATGCCTCAGTGGGAAATTCAGGCAAGAAGGGGGTGGGGAGAGGACTGCGGGCAATCACCCGTCCTTGGGACTGGGCAGACTCCTGCAGTTTGGCCATACAGCCAGGAGCCATGTGGTGCAGAGCAGCTGGCTGGCAGGCAGGCAAGTGAGGAAAGTGGAGGCAGGGCTCAGGAGAAGTGGAAGCAAGCAGGTGTGTAGGGCCTGCACCAGTGTCCCAGGGCCAGTACCAGTGGTGCCCAGAGCAGAGCAGCAGGAACATGGGGTGCAGGCTGGCAGGGGTCTACAGAGCCAGGCTGGGCTGCACCAGCAGGGAGAGAGGGGAGCTGGCCTGGCTCCACAGAGCCCCTGCTGGTTGGGACCCCACACTTCTGCTGCCCCACTCTGGGCCCTGCCAGCGCTGAGCCTAGGACACTAACATGGGTCCTGCACTCCTGTTCAGCTGTTGCTGGCTCCTGCACACTCACTCACTCCCAGTCCCTCCCCCCACTGTACAGGCAGGGACAGCGTGCACAGTCCCAACCCCGTGCACCCTGTGCTCACTCATCTGGGGTAAGCAGTGGTGATGCAGAACAAACTGCTGCTCAGCATAGGGGGAAGGTGGCCCCTCCCCCTCCCCATGGCCAGCACTTCCTGGTGCAGCCACTCGCAGCCTGCACAGGGGTGTCTTGTGTCTCCACCGTGTCAATGCTGACATTGGGCTGTCCTGTGGGGCAGCGGTGACAGTGCAGAGCAGACATAGGGCAGTCCTGCATGGGCTCTGAGAAAGCACCGGCACCGGGACGGGAGCAGCAGTTTGTCCCATACCACTGCTACACTGAGCAGCAGTATGTCTCATGCTGCCACTGCTCAGCCTGGATCCCAGTGCTTGCTCCAGACTTGCCCACTGGGGATGAGCAGCGGCAGCTGCACCTGGGCAGAAACTGCTGCTTGACATGGGGAAAAGCAGCCCCATCCCCTCACTGCTGCTGGGCATTTTTTACTGCAGCCACCCAGAGCCTATGTCTACTAGGCTGTTATGTGGCTCCTTTATCGTCACCTGTGAGCTGCACTGCAGCTGCTCCACACTGTCAGTGCTGTTATCCTGGGCAGCCCAGAGGTGGTGGTGAAGGAGCTACAAGGCAGGTCAGCGCAGCACTGGCTCTGGGTGGCCACAGCAAAAACTGTCTGGTGGTAGCGAGGAAGAGAAGCCACTTTCCCCCACGCTGAACAGCAGTTTGTTGAGCAGCTGCTGCTCAGTCCCAACAGGTGGACGCATAGCTAGTGCACGGTGTGCAGAATCACAGTTGTGCACACTGGTCTCCACTGCTACCACAGTATGCTCAGGGGTGGCAGTACAGTGCAGAGCATTTTTGGCGCATTCTGGGGCTGCATGCTGTTGGTGGTAGCATGAAGGCACTGCAATACACTTGGGCTCTGGGCTGTTGTGGGGTGGAGGCAGTTGTTTACTGGCTCACAAGGGGTGTGCACAAGACGGCTCACACTCCACATACTCTCAAACCATCACACACCCCACAAATACTGTACACACACACAAACACACATCCCCACAAACCCCCCATACCCATCCACCCACAGCTCCCTACAAACTCCACACCTGCCCGATACCCCCTACTATCCCAACATACTGCACAAACTATACAAGAGTTAGACTACATATTCAGCTATTATGCAATCACTTCTACATATACTGCACAAATACACACAAATCACTGGGAAATATTTTATTTAAACTAATATTTTAATTATTATTATAAAATTAAAGTAATATAATATAATAATTAAAATTATTATATTATTATTCTTATTATAAAATTAAATTAAAATATATTATTATGGGTGTTTGATTTTTAGTATGCAATTTGTTTTGTTTTTTTCTGTCCTAAGATGGCAAACCCTCTTGCCCAAAGGAGCACTTCCAAATGCAAGGGGATGGATGTCTGCTGGCAAAGGTCAGAGATTAGGGACTTTTGGTCCCAAAATGGTGATCAGGGGGCAGGGCACCTGTAAAGGGGTGGGACTACCCATGTAGCCCTCTACAGCTCGCCAAAACTCGGTAAGCGGGCCTCCGCCCAAAATAACTGTGTCCCGGGGAAGAGCGGGGGAAAGAACCCCAAATTACAAATGGGGACTCCCAGGGATGGGAACCCCCTGAAGAAAAGAAAATTAAAATGGACAATAAACAAGGAAAGAACTCATCTGCAGCAGGACCCGTGACACAGCTGAAACAGAAGAAACCCACGCGGAACGTTAGCCGCACTTTTATACAACTGAGACTGGCTGGTGACGTCATGGATAATCACCGGTTGGCGTGAATAAAACAAATCACCGGTGAAGGTGGAGGGGAGGGGAGATCAGAGCCAATGAAGGCACCAATACTGGGTGCCTCCTGAGAGTCCCTTCAGGGGAAAAAGCTTGCGGAGGCTGCTCCTTATTCCGGTAGTAGTGACAGAGGGAGCAGGGAGCCAGAAGCAGCTCTTTACTCCAGCAAAAGCAGCAGAGGGAGCAAGGAAGCAGAAGCTGTTCCTGACATTGGTGACAGCATCAAAGAGAACGTGAAGTCCGAAGGGGGCCCTGACGCCAGCACCGGCAACGGAAGGACTGGAGAGCCAGATGTGACTCTCGCCGATCCCAACTGTTACGGTGCAGAGGGCACCGGAGAGGTGGAAAAGATGCTCCCTCCGGAAGGTGCTAGATGGGAACAGCGCGTAGGGCAGTGCAGCGAGGTCACAAGGGATGGGGTGCCAATCCTGGGTGTGAGAAGCGACCAGGCATCCTCAGAGGGGCTGCAAGGCACCCGGTGGGGGATGCTACTAAAGGAGGAAACCAGGAGCAGGGCTGTAATCCATAGAAGGTTGGGAAAAAGGGGAAACGACCCGGGCGAGAGACCATGGGCTACCCTGGCCACAAGTAGGTTTTAGCCCCCGACAAACCATTAGAGAGTCAGGTACCGGAACCCTGGCAGAAGGGCACAGGAGGGGACCGTGCAAGTCCCTTGAAACAACAGTGAGATTTTTTTGATTGGTATTTGTGTTTCCCCCTTTTTGAAGGGGTTGAAGAGTAGGGTGGGATGACGGTAGCGGAGCTCTTTTGAGCTCTATCTTTGCTTGGGACCTGGGTCAAGCTTCATGCTCTGAGGAAGGTGAATCGGCCCCGTGACCCAATTTAAATAACACAAGCAATCTAGGACTCTTCAGGCAGTGCACCCTTTGGGAGCTAATACTCCAGATGTGACAGGGGTATCCAGACCAACATAGACAGGGGGCACAATGGTGTAAGGAGTATGTCCAAAGAAACATAGTGATCTGCCGAGGATTGGTGTGAGGTCGGGGTGTAGGAGAGGTGGAGCCCTGCAGACTACCGCCGCATGGACCACCCGCCACTGAGGGACCCCAAGTGGTCAGACCCCCACTACTGATAGAGCATTTAAAGTTGTAGCAGGTGAGATTGGGGGTGACTGCTCCGGGAATAAACACCTACTCAACAGCCTACAGGAGATGATAGGGCAAACATCACTGACCAGCTGGGGCAAGGCCGCATGTGACCGGATGTTCAAGGCTAGGTGGTCACAAACTGCTTGTCCCTGCTCTAGCCCTACTGGTACCCCTTATTCCCAACCTACAGCCCCCCATCCCTGGTGCTGCCCCTCATTCCAAACTGGCAGAATCCTAGACCTGCTGCTGCCCCTCTCCTTACCCACAGTTCCCCACCTCTCCCCCAAACCATGCTGGTGCCCTTCATGCCTAACCCAAAGCCCTTGGAGCTGCCAGTGCCCCACATTCCCAGCTCACAGCACCCACCCCCAGTGCCCCTCACTCCCTACCCAAAGCCTCTCTTATCCCTCCCTTATCCCATCACTCTCAACCCACAACCCACCTACTCCCTGCAGCCTTGCCGTAGGGGGCCCCCAGGTCCCCCATCCTGACTGGGCCAGAACATAGTGGCTGCGGCAGCTCCAGCTCATGTGGGTGACAGTAGAGCAAGTCCAGCCCCAGTGCGGGCTGGAGGGAGGAGGATGGGACACCTGTAGTACCCTCCATCCAAGACTGGGTCTCCTGTGCCATGCCAGGTGGCCTCGTTATGCCCTCCCCACCAAGGCAACATTTCTCAGGTGCCTTGAGCCTGCAAGTATAGGCACTGGCCCCCAGTGCCACTAGCCCAGCCGTGCAGCTCCCCACTGTCCCTAAAGGCCCCTCCTGCTCCCCTCCCCTGCTGAAGGGACAGGCACCTCTTCCCTGCCACAGCCCTCATGCCTAGATGCCATTCTCCAGTACCAACAGTCACTTGACCGTCCTCACATACCCACCCCCTCCACTGTCCTCCTCGACAGTCCCCAAACCCTGGCCCTCAATCCCAGTTCCCCATAGACTTACCTGCATCCAGCAGCCAAAGCTGCTCCCACCACCCTGCCTGGCTGCATGCCAGCCATATGCATGTATATATGCACAAACAAATGGTGTCCCTGCCTCTAATCATCCTCCCCCTGAGCCCACCAGTGGAGCACACCAAAATCCCAGACATTTGTTCAGATTTCAAAAAGCTGCCTGGATGGAGATGGGAGGACCCAAAAAGAGGGCATGTCTGGGAAAGCCCGGATATACGGTAACCCTAGCCCTAGGCCCTTAATATATTAGTAAATCTTCTAGTTTCTTTTTAACTGGAAAAAATATGAGTTGTATAATTATATACGGTGTTGCACCATATGTTCTATATGCCCCATTCCAAAAGTTACATTTTGCAGATCACTCAGTCTTAGAATATTTCCAGTTTGGGTTGCATTTCAGAATGCTATATAATTTAAACTTTCATTAAAATAAAAAGTTTCTACCTTTTGCTATTGCTACGATGCAGTTGCTGAAATACAAACAGCTCTGTTATTGCTATCCTGCATACTCAGATCTGCAGGTAGTTTTCTTTATTGTCTGGACCAATGGTTCTCATCCAGGTTGCTGGGGCACTTTGGAGTACTATGACATCCTTTGAGGGGTGCTGCAGAGCCCCATGCAATATTAGCACTGTTAGATATGCAAACATGATTCAAAAGTTAAACCCAGAAACTTCAAATAGGAATTCACAGTCTGTTTTCTTTTTTCTGAGTTCTTTGCACTAGAAAATAATTACTCTATTATTTCACTGTAGTCAAAAATCAAGTGAAAATTTAGAGCTGACCTTTTCCAAGAGGTGCCTTGAGTCTGAAAAGTTGAAAACTACTGCTCTACCATTACTAGTATAAACAAATATGAAAATAAACTCTTTCTTCAGTTTATTCCACCCCACAATTTGACCTTCAAATTCTTCTAACAACTGGTATGACATGAATACGGATATATTAAGCACACAACATTTCTCATTACTTACTACACATATTTGATACAAATAAGGCAAGTAAACATGAAATACTAAGTGAATGCAAGCTAAAAGTTACATATTTAAAAATTCTAAACTTGAAGAAACACAAAAGGTCCACTATGTTAGTTCACTATGCAATATATTAAGTGTAAAATCTATGTTAATACAATACTAAAATTAATCTGCATTTTATATATGTCCCCTATATTTAAGATTGCCTAACATGTTCAGTAATAAGATTTTGATTTCATTTTTTTGTAATTCTGGTAGACCGCGAACAATTAGACTGATTTCCTTTCCTCTTCCCTTATCAGGTTAGAGAAACACAGATAATTTGTGTCAAATAAAAAATTTCTTACAATTGAAATACTGCATCACAATAAATATACAAAACTGAGACAAATGAAGGCTGCAGAAAAAATTTTAATACCAGCATTTTCAAACTTTCAAGTTCTTGACTTTGTAAACTCAGTATGCTTTTTATTAATTTTCCCCATGCAGTCTGTGTGTACACATAGACAATGCTAACTCATACATTAATGTACATTCATACATAAATCTGCATGTGTACACACACATACACTCATTCAGGCATATGCTTTCTTTAAAAGATGCACTAAAAAAGGTCATATCTATCTCAGAAGCTAATTATAGCTGTTTCCAAGCCAATGCAACATGTAGCACAATCCCTGAAACCATGGGAAAAAGTTACTAGAATTCCTTAAAAATAAAGAAAAGAGGAAGATATAAAAAATCTTGCTGCATTCAAAGAGAAACATAAAACTCCATGTGAACTTACACATCTTTTAGAGTGGAAAACACATAAGATTGTAAGGTATTCTGAATGACCTTGGTCTTAAATATGCTTATATCATTAGGAGAAGTTGCATTGCTTAATTTACTCAGTGATAATACAATTATTCCTCGTTTCAGGTTTCAATTTTAGGCCACTGAGCGCATAATGCTTCCATTTAAAGTTGAATTTTTCCTGTTTGCATATATCCTTTTCTTTTTCATGTGTTTGAGGAATGCTGGATAACAGACTTCTGAGTAGTTTCATGCCAGATATTCTAACATAATTAAAGTATACAAATCATAACTTCCAAAAACTAAAAATATAGAGTATATTGCAACCATGGGGCTAAGAGTAACTTGCATATCAAAAGTAACAACCTTATAACTGTATTTGCTTGCTATATTATTTAATAGTTTTATCAGTAACTGTTACAAACAATGCTGTTCTAGTTCCAAAGCATCTAATTTTATATTAAAAATATAGGTGATTAGGGACAAAGGTATACAAAATTATTTCTGACAAGAATAATCTGATAAAAATGCACTGGGAGGGGTGGGGGCAAAGCTGTTATCAACTCACAGTCAAATTAAGCAAATAGCTTCATTCAAACCTTGCCCCCCACGCCAAATAACTGCAAAGCAAAATAATTCCATTTACCTCAACAATGAAAACTTGAAAAAAAGCCAAAAACAATTTTCACTTTGATTTGACTCATCTTTATTTATTTAGTTAGTTCACAAAACTGCTATGTGCATAGTGAATTGCTTCTATTTCCTTCTAATTAGGAAAAGGTATGACTTTTATATTGTGTTCAGATACAGAGATAAATAAATGATTAAGTAAAAAATTCACTTGGGTGGTACTCTGCAGTTAAGCCTCAAATAGTTAATTCACTGTACAGCTCACAGCCACTGCAAAAGCAAAGTGAAGTAATAGCTAAAACAATTCTGAGAAAAACATCTTGTAAGAAAGTGTTTCTCTCTTTTCAGAAAAGGCACTGAAGTACTTAACTTATGGAAATAAGAGATTGCAAATTTAGTTTTTTCCTTAACTTTGGAACCTGAGAGTAGGGAAAATAGTAAACAACTGGCAGAGTCAAAATAAACTTTGTTCGTTAAATTCCTTTTTGGTACAAGCTGAGCCTGATTTACTCCTCTGTTAATCTAGGTCTGTGATGCTGTATAAAAAGTTGTGTTGGAACCAGCACTATGCCTTAACATAAGATTTCTTGTCAACATTTGGATAACGTTTTTAATGGAGGATAAAATATTGTTTTTCAGATGTTCCCAGAATTTAGATCATTCAACAGAATTTGTAAGCATTGCTATTCTCGAAAGTGCTCCATTCCATAAATAATTATGTATTTTTAAAGGACTGATCTTTAAATAACACTTTGAAGGTCAAAAGACACAAATTGGTTTGATTATTCAAATAATTAGAAGCAAAATATTGATAAGCAATGAGATTTACTAGCATCCCATATGCATGGTTATTTGTGAGAGTTAGCTTCTGCCTCATATTGGGTTAGGAACATAACACTGAAAGGGGACTTCTGGGCCATCAAGTGCAGTCCCATGCATTCATATGCAACCATTTATCTAAAACAGTCCACAAAAAAATCTACTCTGGCCCCTCTCACACACTACACTTAAACACAAAGGCTAGGGACAGACACTCAAAAAGCCTGAGCCTGAATTGATTCAGTCTTTGCAGGTTAGTCTAACCTGGCTAGGCTAAACTGGTTTGTAGCTGCACAGATTTCCCCTCTGGACTAACACAGTGTTTATCACCCCTAACTCAGTATTTAATCAGCTCATTAAGAAAACAACAGCCTCTCTCCATTAATTCAAACTCTTCTTAAACAGCTTTTCCAAGGAAGGAAGAGAGGGACATTACCAACTACCTGTTGATTACTTCCAAAGAGCCCTAAACTGACACAGTTGTGTCTGCCTTTGTCCTGTCTCCCACACTGCGGATATAGCCAGCATGTGGTATGCTACCTAATGCTGAGAGGTGTCTGTGTAAGGCAAAGGGGAGGGGAGGAGCGGGAGGAAGACAAACAGACCCCACTGTATGTGCAGTCTCTGCCAGAGCTGCATTCAGGGAGAAGAGAGGGGCCAGCCCAGCTCCTTGGAACAGAGAGCCCCACCCAGCCCAGAGAGCATGCTGGGATGCTGGGGGACTCTGATTTAACTTAAACCAGGAAGGTGTCTGAGACAGACATTGCATAAACCGGTTTGACCCAAATCATTTAAGTCTGATACTACATTCAACCTAGTTTATCTCAAACTGGTTTCAGCCATTTTCAAACTTGTTTATGTGCACTGAACTTCTGTCCTGTTACAGATTTAAACCAGTTGCTGATCACTTAAACCTGTTTATGTGTAATGACTGTCCCTAGCCAAAGAGGTATGCAGAGAACTCTAAACCATGCTATAGGCAAAAAAAGCATGGTAGACAAAGCTCCACTAGCAATGAAATGGGCAGATGTTTGTTAGATTACCCACCTCCGGCTGCCTCTCCTTTACATTTTTTGAATTGTTTGCATTATTGATGTCCTGTGTTGTATACTGTGTTGAACTGTTGACTTTTGAGGAGAAGGCAGAAGGTCTTTTTTTTTAAATACAATTTAAAAAAACCCAGGACATCTGTAATAGTAACCATGGACAAATTGTGTGTAGGAAAGTAGAGATAAGAGCAAGACAAGTACAGGGGACTGGCAGAAAGCACAGTAAAGAGAGGTAAATCACATTAGGTATGCTTGAGCAAGTGATAGTCTTCTCTTACCAAGGACCAAACTGTTATATCCAAGCAGGTAAATCAGTATAATCAAAGGTTTAAAAAATTCTCTTAAAGTGAGAAATAAAATGCTATTTGTAACTTGTCACTCATACCAACTCTCAAGGATTTAAGGCAGTGATTCTCAACCAGGGTGCCATGACAATGTTAGCTGCACAAACAAAATTCACAAGATAAATCCAGAGTTCAAATACAAATCCTGAGAGTTAAAACAGTTTGACCTGTTTTTTAATTATTTGCAAAAAAAATAAGAAACCTAGGAGCTGCCATTTTCCAATCTTATGCCTTATCTTGAGTAATTTAAGGAAAGAGACACCATGGGCACATCTATACATGCAATTAACACACATCAATACATTCTGGCACATACTGAGCCAGAGCTTATTGCTCCCAAGATCCATGTTTGAACACGCACCCAGGAATGCAGCACATTGAGTTGAGTCGGAGCAGTCCTAAATGGCAGGGGACCCAGTACTTTTATTTACAAGTACTAATCTCTAGCAGAGTTTATTAGTTTACTGCAGCCTAATAGGGTTGCACATGTAGATACTGAGATATTTACTGTGGAGCTAATAAGTCAGCTCTGCAGCAAACCTCTCCTGTGCATATCTAGTGCAGAAGGGTTGGAACCGATGATCTTGCAAGGTCCCTTCCAGCCCCTTACAATCTAGGTCCCACATGTTTTCAGCTTTGCAGAAATATCTTGAATTTTTTTTCAATCTAAAAGGTTTCAGTTTAAATTCCAAACAATAAACTCCTGGTAACCTGTTAAAGTGTTTTACATGGAGGACACTGCATTCAACTTTATGTTTCGGGAAGAACACACAGGTGTTTTGGAGGAACACAGTCTAAAACCTGTATTTTCATTATACTGGCTTTGGAAAGCTTTTGAAGAGAAAGATCTGACAACAATTCTGGGCTTTGTTTAGAGAATTTAATCCACATTCCCCTAGCTGCTGACAAGAAGAGACCATGTTTTGCTTAACTTCAAATTCCTCTCTCAGAATCAGGGACAAGAGAGTACAGAACAGCAGAAAGAATTTTCTCCCTGTCCAGCTGAGCTACAAACACTGTACAGATTCAACTTGTGCTTACTTCTGATTTCCCGTTTCCTTCAACATCTGAACTACAAGCAACATAAAAAATAACTTGTTCTCTTCTTTCACATTCATCAAATCTGGAAGCCTCTAATTAAACAATTGATAGCCTGGAGATGTTAGAGTAAAAGCAACAAAAAGCTTCCATTTGACACATCCTGATTCTATAGCTTATTGTGGTTTGACAGTGGGTGCATTTACATATGTAATTCATGGGACCGAATATACTCCAGCTCAATTTGACCCAGAGTATGTCACCATCTGGAAGTGTGTTTAAGCACAGTAATTTACTGTGCTGCCAGATACCACTTGTATCTGACAGGACTATTTGGCAATGCAATAAATTAGTCTAATATGACTCAATTCCTGTGCATGTGTAGATGATGATGGCTTTACTGCACAGAAAATTAGTCTAGTATGCAGCAAAGCATCTTATGTTGATGTGCCCAGTATTAATCAATTTGCAAAAACCAGACACTGGCTGTTACAAATCATAGACCATCTTCATGCTGTTTTAGAGGATTATTTTTGACCTTTGAGAAAAACTGGCATTATCTTGTTTAGCCAGGTAGTTCACACAGTACCATAAAGCTCACATTACTACTACTGTACTGACAGAAGACACTGGTTCTGGGTAGCAGATTTTTCAAGGTACATCTCACAATATGATTTTTTTTGTTTTAAAGATTAGTATGTAGTGTGCCTGGCATATGAGGCAATTCTGAAAATTTCCACTTTAGTCTTAGTTAAAACGTTCTGGTGACCTTTTCTCTATTGGACCCATGCTTTGGAGAAGAAACTTGAAATCTGGCAAAGGCTGGGTGGACTTTGTGCCAGAGAGATATCTTTTGCCTTTTCTTTGAAAATCCACCCAAATTGGACTAGTAATACAAGCATGAAAAATCACAGTTTGCTAGTGCTCGTTAGATACTTAGATTTTAGCAGTTAAATTCCCTCAAAATTCTGCCCACGTTGGCTATATCGCTGTCTGAGGCCGAGAAGAACTTTCCTTTCAACTATAACTTGCAGCTGCCTTAGGCCAAACCAGGCACCAGAATCAAGAACAAAAAGCTTGTTCTGCTTCTCCTGTTTCCTTAGTAACTGTTGCCTTTCCTGGGCAATCTGAAGCTGCACAAATTGAATGCAGAGGGGATAAGGCCTACACCTTGAGCAAGGGATGGGAAGGCATACTGAGACAAGAAGTCGGGTGGGGGGAGGGAAGAAGAAAGCAAAATAGGCACTGGGAGGCGTTAAAAAAGCTGGGGCAGGATGGAAGAGGGTAGATGAGATGCCAAGTGTGGGGAACTAAGACAAATAGAGAAGGGGGGCTGAAAGGAAGTTCAATAGAAAGGTAGACTGGGAATAGTTTGGTCAAAAATACTGAGACAAGACACCAAATGAATGGGGAGAGAAGATGACTGAAGATAGCTAGGAAAGAAAAAAAGTCACTGGGATGAAAAGCACAAGAAGTAAAGACTGAGATCTGTTAGGTGAGAAGAATGGACTGGAACCAAGGGCCAGGAGGGTGAGAGACTGGGATGAAATAGATTGTAGGCAAAGGGGGAAAGGAGTTAAGCATGGCAGAAATAGACCACTCCAGGGCCTTGGTTACAAAGTCCAGCATTTCACAGATGGAAAATAAAGGTTGAATTCAGCTGCATGTGATTCCTTAATTCACCTCCAATGTGAGTAAACATTGTGATGCATGTTTAACTACAGAATCATATCTTGTTCTTTCCAGCAGGATTTCTGCCTCACTCAGCACACCGAATGAACATATTCCAGGATAGGGCTGTGCAAAATTTCACCACCAGGTTTGTTTCAATGCTGTTTCAATCTGCTTTGAGGACAAAACAGCAAAACTGAAATGAAACAGATATGGTCGAAACAGCCTCGAAACAAAACTAGGCAAGTCAAAACGTTTTGTCGTTTCAACCATAGGCTATAATGGGGAAGGTTGAAACAGCCTATAACTTTGTCACTTCTGGCCAGATTTGGTTAAATCTTGCAGAAATGGTAGCCCCTTCTGAGGGCAAAGAGTGTGCCAAGTTTCAGGAAGATAGGTGCAGGGGGGTTGGAAAAACTGCACCCCAGAATCCTGAAAGCAAAACTCATGTCTTGCATACGTGTTAAGTCACAGTTGGGTCAAAACTACACACTAGCCCCTGTGGAAGCCACAAAGCCTGCTAAGTTTCAAGGAGATAGGTGCAGGAGTTTGGGGAAACTGCACCCCAAAATTTTGAAAGCAAAGCTCATGACATGTGTACATGTTAAGCCAGCAAGGTCAAAACTGCAGGCATGCTAGCTAGCTCCTGCTGAGGCCACAAAGCCTGCCACGTTTCAAGGAGATAGGTGCAGCGGTTTGGGGGTAACTGCACCTCAAGCTGTGGACAAGCAAAACTCATGACATGGGTGACACTGTGTGTGTTAAGGCGCAGCAGGGTGACAGCTGCAGGGATGGTAGCCCCAACTGAGGCCCCAAAGCCTGCCAGGGAGCCTGCTTGTGCAATTGCTGCCTCCCATCAGGCAGCAGGACTAAAGATTCCCCATCACATGCCACCATAGACCTGGAGGTAATAATTGACCACAGTATGAACATGATCTGGCAGTGTGATGCTGTAGCCAGCAGAGCCAACAATATGCTGGAATGCATCAATTGATGGTCACAGTCTGGACACCCTAGTTGTGAAGTAGTTTTTCCTAATGTTGAACCTGAAACAAGCCTGAAATGATCTTCCACAAATTTGTGACCATTACTCCAAGGGTGTCCTGGTGAACAGTTTTTCACCAAGCCCTAGATGTACGCTTCTGATGTAGCAGTAAGCTGCTACCAAGTCTCCTCTCAGCCTTCCCTTTTTCAGGCTAAAGAGTCCCAGGTCCCTCAGCCTTTTCTCATATGGCTTGCTGTGCAAGTCTCTTACCATATGGGTAGCCCTTCTCTGGACTCTCTCAAGCTTTACCATGTCCTTCTTAAGGTGCGGAGCCCAGAGCTGGATGCAGTACTCCAGCTGCCATCTCACCAGTGCTGAGTAGAGGTGAGCAGAGCAGGAAAATCACTTCTTTGCAATGGTTTTGCTGGAGATGCATTAATCAATGCATGCCAGCATATTGTTGGCCCTGCTGGCTACAGCATCACACTGCCAGCTCATATTCATACTGTGGTCAATTATTACCCTCAGGTCTTGGTGACAAGTGATAGGGGATTTTCAATCCTGCTGCCTGATGAGAGGCGACAGTTGCACAAGCACCTATGACACGAGTTTTACCTGTGAGCAGCTAGGGATGCAGGGCCCCTGCACTGATATCCTTGACAGCTGGCAGGCTTTGTGGCCGCAACAGGGCCTAGCAGCCAGGCCTGCAGTGGTTCCAAGACAAACACAGTTGCACAACACCCATGACACAGATTTTTCTTGCCTGTGGCCAGAGGTGCAGGGCCCAAAACCCAGAACCCCTGCACCTCTCTCACAGACACCTGGCAGGCTTTGGGGCCTCACAGGGGCTACCATCCCTGCAGCTTTCACCCTCCTGTGCCTTAACACACACAGTGTCACCCATGTCACAAGTTTTGCTTGTCCGCAGCTTGAGGTGCAGTTCCCCCACAAACCCGTGCATCTATCTCCTTGAAACTTGACAGACTTCGTGGCCTCAGCAGGGGCTACCAAGCCTGCACTTTTGACCCTGCTGTGGCTTAACACATACACGTGACATGAGTTTTGCTTTCAAGATTTTGGGGTGCAGTTTCCCCAAACCCCTGCACCTATCTCCTTGAAACTTAGCAGGATTTGTGGCTTCCACAGGTACTAGGATGCCTGCAGTTTTGACCCCACTGTATCTTAACGCATACATACGATACAAGTTTTGCCTTCAAGATTTTGGGGTGCAGTTTCCCCAACCCCTGCACCTATCTCCTTTAAATGTGGCAGGCTTTGTTGCCTCAGCAGGGGCTACCATCCCTGCAGTTTTGACCCCGTTTTGACTTAATACAAACACATGACATGAGTTTTTCTCTCAAGATTTTGGGGTACAGTTTCTCCAAACCCCCTGTACCTATCTTCTTGAAACATGGCACGCGTCATGCCCTCAGAAGGGACTACCATTCCTATAAGTTTCATCCAAATGTAGCTAGAAATAACAAAGTTATAGCCGTTTTGACCTACCCCATTATATCCTATGGGCGAAACATCAAAACGTTTTGCCGTTTCCACCCTGTTTCAACGGAGCAGCCGTACTGACTTCAAAGAAAAGTCAAAACGAAACACTCTTCTGTCGAACCGGAATGCTTCCGTTTTGCACAGCCCTAGGCCAGGACTCAATCATGGTTGTCTACTGAAGGAGATTTTGGTCTATAGGCTAAGTTATTTTTTGTAGAAGTCAGGAAGCATGCAGGAAACGAGGATGAGGACTACTGACAAGAAGTAACTGAATGCAGTCCTGGGTAATAAGATTACATCACTATGTGATTCTAGGCAAGTTACTTAAGCTAAACTGGTCATTTGTTTTTCATTTTCTGGGAGCCCAACTTGAGTCCCTGGGATCTGCTTTGCAGACACAGTGAACACTCTCAGTTGCATCTAAAATCCTGGGAGGTATACTTTGAGTATATTAAGTGTTTTACAGTGCTAAGTAGCCTGAACAATTAGGTCTGAGAAATCTCAAATTGGGCATACTTTTGACTTAATTGCTTTATGTCTCGGTTCTCCATTTGTGAAATAGGAGTAATAGTGCCTCTGTCTCCAAGGAAGATAGAAAAATAAATGATTCTTTATGAACCACTCAGATACTATTAGAATGATGGGAACCACCAAAAAACCCATGAGAAAATTAATGCTTTTGTCTTCAGAACAAATTTTGAATAGCATGCAGTAAATAAGGCATGGGACACTCACTGAACAAGGAGGATAAAACAAAATACTTAACAGCTGTGGCAAAAATGCATGATCATGTAACTAAAGACAAATGTACTGCATTTGCACAAGAATTTAAATTAAGGTGGCACAGAAAATTAATTTGGGCACTTCCTTACTTTTGAGTGCTTGCCTTTGCACTAAACATATTAAGGGATATGTGTGTGAGATGAGAGAGAGAGAGAGATACTAGAGTGTTATTAATTATACAGCTTATTAAAGGATGCAGCAGACTGGCTATCACCTGCAGCCTGCAAATAGCTTTTCTAAAAAATATGGTCTATTTTCATTTCTCAAAGAATCACTGAATGAAATTTTATGGCCTACAATATACAGGTCAGACTAGACTGTAATTGTCTTCTCTGGCTTAATAATATAGTTTAATTATTTATGTTGTTATGGCAGCTTGTTTCCATCAAATCCCTCTCTTTGCTTTTTGGGATAGGACCAGAACACCGTTGTTCTCACTTTCCAAATGGAGTAGACTTGGGAGGCATGTGAGGAAGGGACTCAATGGAAGGTTTAGCAAATAAAAAAAGCAAAAGGTTCCTTCTAATTCCCTAGAAAGAGATTTATCCGATTTGATTGTAGGACAAGCTCCAGTTTGAGTTGTCAAGAATAGAGAGGGGTACTTAACAAGAAACAATTTAAAGAGAAAAACTTTGAAGTTTGAATAAATGGGCTGTCACAACCTTGCAAAGCTCCTAACAAGCAGGCTAGTCAAACTATCTCAATGAGAGATGACTACAAGGCACAGCATATTAGATTTGGACTCTTTGTTTACTCCTGTTTGTCACCAGACTATGTAGGCACATCATAATTAATTAATTTATTACATAATAAACCCATGAGATTGAGACATTTGATTTACTATCCCAATGGGAAAATGAAGCAGGGAAAGATTAAGAGCAAGTCTAATTCTTGCTGAAATCAAGGGACGTTATATTCCTAAATATCTTTGTGGGTGTGGGTCCAAGTCATTTTCCCAAAGAAACACAGGAAGTCTGCCGCAAATTGAACCTAAGGCTCCCACTTCCATTCCTGAACCAAAGACATCTTTTCCAAGGTCACTAGGGGAGTGAGAGTACAAATTCATGTACTCAGAAGCGTGGCTGAAAGCTTTATTTCTGTAAATCATAGTAGGGTAACAAGAAGCCGGCAAATGAAATTCAAAAAAACATCAGTACTGTTCAACTTCAGGAATCTGATTCTTGATTCAAAATGATCACAGCAATAGGTATGACACTTCTTTTCCCACTCTTTATCCCTTTTTTATAGTGCCTCATACACAAGAAGCAACAGCACATTTAAAACCACAGGAGCATGAAATACAAGGAAATCTTCAAGGCTGACATACAATAAGAGAAAAAAAATGCTTGTCTTTTTAGCCAACAGCTTCATAAGCAGATTGCTATAAAGCATTCATACCACATCTTTAATTAGCTCTTTAAAACCCTTAGATATCAAATACAAGATTGAAAGCTAAACCACAGAACCAACAAGAACACACTCCTCCAACTGTTCAAATCAAAGCCTGGAACTCGCATGCCCATTAGAAGCAACGTATAGTTTGAAGTGGCAGTGAAAATAGTATACCATCTAGGGTAATTTACTCACTAAAGCCACTTCCTACATATTCATGAATGTGTCTGTAGCAAGTGCACAAGACTGTTCTAAAAGCTACCTAAATAAATCCAAAACTGCCAAGATACTCAACAAAGAACATTTAACATTGCAGGTTTAACATTATAAAAATTACACTGTAGCAATACAATAAAAGGGTGCACAAATCTGTTGAGAAAGACACCAAAGTCTGCTCTCAGACTGTAGAGTGTGCACTCTAATAGTCAGAAGGTCTGACAAATAATTTTCCTTCATTCTTACAGTACATTCAGGAAAACAACGGTTCCTTCTTTTTTAAACAAATGTGTTTTAGCAACAGAATGTTGTGGCTCGTTTCCTCCCCACCGACCCAGCCCATATTTCACTATATTAAACTAAAATAAAATGCAGAGCTATTTTTGGCAGAGAAGGATGGCACTGAATGGCACTGAGCTGCATTTTAACACATTCATACTAACAGAATGATAGCACAATAAATATTCAGGTGAAATGCTTTGTGCCAAAATTTTTGTGAGGCTGAAACAAGACTAATTAAAAGAGAACCTGTACATGAGGAACTGCCTGTGCACATTATGAGCTCCTATAATACCATGGCATTGTGTTTTATTCTTGATGGAAGTTTATTCTTCTTTATTAGCACTACTTAGTTAAGCGTACACATTTAAATCAATACAAATCCAATACATACAAAGCAATGAACACACTGGATTTTTGCTTTCTGTCCAAAGGAACTCATTGGAATAATTCATGTAGCAGCCACAAAACCTGATTTTAGGAGTTATACCATTGGAGTTTGAGTTTTACCATCAACTTTGATAGTCTTAGACTTCTCACGAATGCTTTCAGAAGTCCCAATCTAAGACCTTGTTTCCAGCCATAATGGACTATCAAAATGGTATAGTTACAGTAGTATGGGTGCATCTACAGGAGATGCTTTACTGCACAGTAGTGTATTCGGATGAAGCAGGCCAGGGTTAAAGTTGAAGCGGTTCTGGTACAGTTGTACTGATGCAGGCTCATGCAGATTCATGCAGTTACAGTTGTGCCATCTTGAGCAGTAGCATGCCCTCCCCTTTGGAAGCTAAAAGTGTACATCTGTCTATGCCCTAAGATTAAACTGTACCAAAGTAGAAGTAGTAAATTAAAAACATAGAGATTGAAGGATATCATGCTCAGAAGTACTTCCAAGAAAAGACAGTAAATAAACTTCCCCAAAGCAAATGAATACAAATGGAGTTTAAGTCAAATGAGCTCAAAAAAGCATTTGTAAAGCAGACATAAAATATCTGTGGAAGAAGAAGTCAGAAATGGGAAGGAAACACTATGGTGGGATGAAAAGGTACAAAAAACAGTTTGCGAAAAGAACAAAGACTGGATCACAGCATCTGATGAAGCAGGCTGTCACCTATGAAAGCTTATGTTCTCTGAACCATAGTCTCTTCTCTAAGATGCCTCCCCGCCTTGCTTTCTGCCAAGCTTCTTAATGGGATTATGAAAGGAATTCTCAGCTGGCTGAATGAATGGGTAGGGAAAGAAGTGTTCGTTGACTGTGCGCGGGACTGGGATGAAAGTAGAGAATTGCAATGCAACCTTGAAGCATGGAGCGTTAGTATAACAAAATTTGGGCGCAGAATCAGTAAAGATCAGACTGAAACAACAGCTGCGGCAAGGAATAGGCACGGATGGAAGAATTACTTTAATAGGAGAAAAATTAAATTACCTTGGTTAATGTAAATGCCGCCTTAAAGTTATCACAAGTGATGGAAGGACTAGAGAGGAGTTGACAAGAATGTTGCAGCTTGAACGGAACATTTGTTGAAACACCCTAAAGGTTCACGTGGGGCAGAAATGTCCCTACAGAAGCCAAGTTACCAATGTACAGGGTTTATTGTATCCCACCCATGTTGTATGGTAATGGACTTGGGATTTAACGAAGAGGAATTTTATTTGGCTACAAACTGATTGCTAGTTGGTTGCAAGCTGCAGAAATAAGCTGTGGGAAGTTGGGAAGAGGTTGCAAGAGAAATGATTGTATAAGAAGTACATTAAATCAGCACAGCTGGAACACACAAATGGAAGGACAAAGGCTGGTGAAGTTTGGACAAGTAAAAGAACACATGAGAACAGACTAGCATACAGAACGTTAAAGATGTGTGTCACGGGCCAGAAGATCAAGGAAAAAACCAAGGAAAAGGTGGTTCCTTGGACGAAACTACAGGAGAAAGATAGTGGGAAGGCAGGAAGAGATAGGTTAACATTTCATGAAACACAATGAAAGGCTGAAATCAGCAATTCAGAACAATGATACTTGAATGTGCAATAAAACCAAACTACAGGAAGAGAATAAATTAAGCTACAAATACTCTGGGCGTATTCAACTCAGGAGATGGGTAGAAACTCCACCTAAGTACAAGCAATTATCTTTATTTCTGAGGAGTGTGTTAATAACATACAGGGCCCCTCTACATGTTAGATTTAGACCTCAGTTAATATATTAACAGTGACAAAAATGGCAAAAGCTACACCTGCACCCAGTTGAAGGCACCAAAAAGGCAATGTTTAATTGGTGGGGGGCACAGAGTCATGATCGTGCACTGGCAAGCAGAAGGGGCACAATTGGGATCTAATACCTAGTCCCAAAATTGTGCCTCCTGCCAGTCATGTGTGTCATGGCAGGAGGCACAATTGGTAGGATCAGGGATCAGATCCCATGGTGCATTTAAATGAGCCACAAAAAACAGAATCAACTTCAAAATGCATTTCAGAGGTTCTTTTTGTCATGGCAGAATATTTGCAATCACGGATGAGGATCTAGACTTTGTCCCTTTCTATTTCAGATCATTCGAAGGCCAGTCCAAAAAGATTATTAGGGATTTTCCAGTTTAATCTCCAGTTATACAATTTCTTTTAATGAGGCCCAGATGCCCATGATCATCAAGAAATCAAAAGACTACTGTTCATTTTACTGTCCAGAAGAAAATGCCAACATGTACCTACTTTGCTGCCCATGTTGATCTAGGACAGTGGATGTCAACTGGATGTATGTGTACCCCTTGGGGTACGTAAAAAGGTTGTAGGGGATACACTACAGGTGGAGGGAGAAAAAATTATTTGGGGGGGGGGCTGACTCCATGCACACGTGCTGTCCCCCCACAACAGGTAAGTCTGTGGGGGAAGGGCCGCAGGGAGGAGAGATAGCTTCGGGGGGGGGGGGGTTACAGATCAAGGCCCCAGCTGTGATGGAGGGAGAAGGGCAAGGGTAGGGGCTGGGGTGCCTGGGGTGCCAGCCAGGCTGGGTCATGGGACTATCAAAGCCTGGGTAGCTTGTTCGGGGGGGGGGGCCGGTTCCTGCCACTGTGTCTACCCCAGTGGGGGCTCAGGGGGAATGTACGCTGGATCTGTGCATGGGGCACAGGCGGCTGCTGCTGCATGCTGGGTTTTGTTCCCTGCTGCTACTGCCTCCAAGCTACGCAACGCCATATATGTCCCGCCGCAGGGTGGGTAGGGGCCATGGTGCAGCCCAGCAGGCACGTGGTGTTGTGCCGCTCCCAGGACAACTGCAGTGGCATGCAAAGCCCAGTACACAGCAGCAACTGCCTCCACCCTGAGCACAAATTGGGGGACACGTATCCCGAGCCTCCGCTGGGCTCTGCATAGCAGTGAAAGTGCCCCCCACGAAGAGCCACTGGGCTCCGACTGTCCCACCATCCTGCCTGGCCAGGGCCCCATTCACCCAAGCCCCTGCCCCTGCCTCGTTCCCTCCCTCATCACTGGGGCTTCAATTTGCTGTCCCCAAGAAAAAAATATAAAGGGGTACATGAGCTGAGACTTTGAGACCGAAGGTGCACTTGTTAAAAAAGGTTGAAAACCCCTAAGCTAGGACACTCTATCGTAAACTTAACACTGATCATTCTACTTAATGAAAAGAACTGCAGCCATTTGTTCCCAAAGCCAGGCTTCATGTGCTGCACTCCCCATGTTCTTGCAAAGCCACCAAGCAATTCTGCTGTTGGCAAGTAACAGAAATTTGCTAGAAAGCCTTAGCAAATGAAACCCAGCTGCTTAAGCAGAATCCCAGATGTCTCCTACAATATGTAGCTTTGATAGATTAAATTGAGCGTAAGAAAAAGATGAAATATTTATGAAAATTACATTTACAGGATGTATGTTTGTAAGCCTGGAAAACACTTTTTCAAATGAAGACAGGAAACCACATTTTTCACCTCAACAAGTTAGGTTATAGAAATGGTATTCACATTAGCCTCTGAGATGCTTATGTTTCATGCGGGATGATTAGCTTTCATTCAAACCATGCATTCCAGAAATGGCAACCAGGACTACAGACTTTGATGCTAGCATATCAAGCATTTTTAAACTACATGCATAAATGAAATTTTATGGTTACTTTTTTTTCTTGTGTAAGAGTTTAGTAGTTTTGGGACTGGCACAAAGCCATCATCACATACAGGATGGATACTCTAACATTTGACATCTAACACTAACGGAATGAAAAAATGAACTACTATAAATTTTGAGGCACTGTACTGGATAAGCACCCATCTAATTCAAAATAAATACTTTTGACTTTTAGATGCGTCTTCATTACATCACAGCTTTCCTTTGGCGATTTTGCGCAAAAATACTCATGGAAGCAAAAAAAATATTAGGAAAAATCAGTAAAAAAAAAATACCAAATCGATTTAAAATAAAATTGGGACTGAACAGCTTAGAGGAATGATAATGGATTCACAGCTCTGTAGAATTAGATCACCAAGGGGAATACAGCTAAAGGGAATTATTTACTCTTTCATGACTTTAAGGTAGCATATTTGAAAAAACTTGCAGAAGTATCAGTTGATTTTACAATGAGAAATGTCCACACGAAGGCCACCAGCCCAGCTGGCAGCTCTACATGGTCTAAACCTAGCTGACGCACAAGCGCTCTTCCTTATGCAACATGCAGTCAGTGGAGAGGCTCTAGAATTCATTTGCGAATTGCTCCTAGTTTGATCTTGGACTACTCGTGGGGTATTCTTGTTAAAAGGTTTTAAGAGATGCAATGAACTTTTTCTAGTGGATTGAAAAAGCCCAGAACATACAGTGTCAGTGTACAGTGCAAAGGTTATTTTTTTACGCAGAACTATATTTGAGCTCCAAGTTAATTCAACAGCATGAGCTAATGTTGTGCCTTGGGAGTAATTTTTTGTGGCTCTTCAGCCATCTGTTATTTTGAAAAGTCTGCTTGATATAACTGTCCATGTGCTGAGGGATTAGAAAACGTATGCAGTTTTTATCATATAATAATAATAATAATAATAATA
>JAGPOW010001338.1:67604475-67640134 GCA_030014935.1 Caiman crocodilus
ATAATAATAATAATAATAATAATAGCTATAAAATGAAACAGAACCCCACAACTGAAAGGAAGAATAGAAACAGAATAACAACCTCACCTTCCAGTGGGCCTTTAGAGCTACAGAACAAGCAATTGGAGTAAACCTGCACCGACACTGCTAACATCGTACCTGCTCTGTGGACTAACAGAGGGCTGCCTGTTCACTATTTTTCTCACAGAAATTAAAAGTTCCCTGACCCCAATGAACTAAGAAAAATAAAATTCAATCACTTCTACTGTAAAAATGACTTCTGTCAACATAACTGGGTCACTGGAAGGACCAGGCTGATGGAACTGTTTGCCAGTTCTCTCCACAGAGATGTCAACCATTGATATCACGAAACACCATAAGAAGGCTATAATGGGTCAGATCATTAGTCCATGTAGCCCAATATCCTGTCTCCAAACGTGGCAGGAGTGGATGCTATAGAGGAAGAACACCTAACTAGATACATCTGGAGTGATCTATTCCCACATCCATTACCCTCCTTGGCATCCACCGACATTGGCTTTGAGATGGCCGAGGAGATTTCTCCGACTCTTCTGTTTAACAGCTATTAATAGATGTATCGTTTGTAAATGTTGAGTCCCTTTCTGAACCTGGCTATGCTATCTTTCTCTGCTACTTCCCGTGTCAATGAATTTCACAAGTTAACTATGTGTTGCGTAAAAAAGTACTTTCAATTTTTAGTATTATACCTGTCTCCTACTCATTTCAGCAGGTACTCCCTCATCCTAGTATTCTGCGACTCTGTTCACTTGGTTCACACCCTTCATGATTTTATAGACTTCCAGCATATCCTTCCAGATCCTTCTTCTTTTCAGACTGAAGGGTCTTAGGCTTTTTAGTCTCTCATATAATATCAGCTCTATACCCCTGATCATTTTGGTTGCCCTTCTCTGCATTTTGTAAATTTCGCTACATCCTTTTTGAGACCACAGCAGTACAAGATGCAAGATGTGGGCACACCATGGATCTGATGGCATGGTGATAACATCTCTTTTTTGTTTTCAATTCCCTCCTTAATTACACCCAACATTTTATTGGCTTTTTTTGGTCATTCCTGCACATTGAGCTGATATTTTTAGAGAATTACCTATGATGACCAGGGATCCCGGTTTTCTTTGACTAAAAAAAACCCCCAATTTTTGGTTAAAAGTAAATAACGCCAAAGTCATGTTTTCCCATGATTAAATGAAACACTACTATCTATCTGTCTGTCTGTCTGTCAGCGGTGTTTTATTTAAATCATGGACAAAGGTGGATTTGGGGTTACTTTTGTTTAACCAAAAATTGTCAATTTTTTTAAAATCAAAGAAAACCAGGATACCTGATGATGACGCCAAGGCCTCTTTCCTGAGTCATAACAGCTAGCTCAGAACCCGGCACTGTTCACTTATCCTGGCGAGATCTTTCTACAGCTCCTCTCAGTAATCTTGGGATTTGACTACCTCGAATCATTTGACAGTCTCCAAACCTGGAGATTTCACCGTGGACCACCTTTTCCAGATCATTGATTAAAAAGTTAAACAAAATTGGGTCCAACGATCCTTGTAGGGCCTTTGACGTCCTCCATCCTGAAAAGTGACCATTTAAAAGCCCTACCCTTTGCCTCTCGTCTTTTAACCTGCTTTTAATCCACAAAAGAACCTTCCCTCCAATTTCAAGGCAAAACAACTTTCTTAAAAGGCTTTGGTGAGGGATCTTGTTGGAAGAGTTTTAGAAGTCCAAATGTATTGTCAACTAGATCCCACTTCTCCAGATACTTGTTGACACCCTAAAGAACTCAAGCAGGTTGATGAGGCAGGATTTCCCTTTGCAAAATCCATGTCAAATCTTCCCTAGCAGTCCATGTGACTGACGATTTTAGTTTTTATTAAAGTTTCTGCCAACTTGAGGAAGTAAGACTCACTGGTTTATAGTTCCCAGGATTAATCATCTCTGGAGCCCTTTTTGAAGACGGGTGTTACATGGATAACCTACCAATCCACTGTCACAGAGGCTGCCTGTAACAATGGGTTACATATTATTGCCAGCAATTCTGCAATTTCACCTATGAGTTCCTTCAGAACTCCTGGGAGAATGCCATCTAGTCCTACTGACTTATTAGTATTTAATTTATTGATTAAGTTGAGCATATTTTGCTAGACACTTGTCCACATTCTTTTTTGACCTGCCTTATTTCACTTTTACACTTGACCTGCCAGACCCTGCAAGTTTTCCTGTCTCCATCTTTGGGCATGCATTTTTGAAGGATATCTTTTTGCCTTGAATGGCCTCTTAAACTTTGTGTAATGGGGTCCCTGCCCCATTACTGATAGGAGGAGGGAGTCTAGGGCCTGCTGGCCAGGCCAGCCTTTTGAACAGACTTAATGATAAAAAGGGACCTTAAATAAGATGGCCACCCATCCCAGGTATAGGCAGTGATTGGCAGGCCTGGAGCAGAAGTAGAGAGTCAGGTGACCCAGGAAGAGGCTCAAAAGCCCAGGGCTTCACCCAGAAGGGGAACTCTGGCTGTAGGAGCCGCAGGAGGCAGAGCTCTAGAAAAGAGCCAGCCAAGACTGCCTGGGAGAGAGTATTTTGTGTTACAGAAGAGCAGAAGGGACTCCTGAAGAGGTTGGAGCCCACTGATGAGCCAAGCCAGGAACCTTTTCATGCCAGCAATGAACATTTAGCTTATATTTTGGAATTAAACCATGCAGGGGTTTTAATGGTCCACTTTCTGCCCTTTCTGATCTATGGTACAAACTTTTCCTGAGGTTCTAATGTGATATTTTTAAACAGCTTCCAAACCGCCTTGCAGGCTTTTTACATTTTTGACTGCTCCTTCAAACTTCTTTCTAGCTTCCTCAGTTTTGTGTAATCTCCATTCCTAACGTTGTATTTTCAGCTGATTCCCTCCCTTTGGAGTGTTAAACATGACTATGTTGTGGTCATTACTACAGAGCGGCTCACCAGCTGATAACTCCTGAAGTAGGTCCTGTGTGTTATTCAGGATCAGGTCTAGAATTGCTTCTCCTGTTGTGGGTACCAAGATGAGCTGTTCCAGGAAGCAGTCGTATCTCACAACCACAAACTTTAGTTCCACATCTTGTAGCTATTAGCAGTTTCTCTAAGCTCCCTGGAATCAGAACTCATGGTAGAGGTGATATCTTTTATTAGACCAACTAGATTTTTGCAACAAAAAATTGCTTAATCTAATCTCCCTGAGCATTTCATAATCACATTCACCTTCCTGATCAGGTGGTCAGTAGTACAGGTCTAGTACTAAATTCTTTTTATTCCGGTATGGACTTTCTACCCACAGGAGTTGTATAGTAGTTTTTCCTGTTAGATGAAATTGTTATGCTGTTACCGTCTAAACCAACCCTCGATGTTCTGACTTATCCTCACCATTTGTAACATATTCCAAAATCTTTTTTTTTTTTAAAGTACAAATATTTCTCTCTTTTTAATGGGATCTTTGTATAGTCAGAATAGAGAATGTTTACTCTGCCACGCCAATAGGGTGTCAGGATTCAGCAGAGAATATAATAAGCATTCAGAGTGCACATTTGTCTGTTCTGTTTGCATTAGCATTTTGTGTTTGAAACAATATTGTAAGAAATTGCTGATATAACATCATTGCCTTTCTAATGATATCACAGTGGCTCCACAGTCCAGCAGATGTCACTAAAATCAATAAGGTTAGAAAATAACTCTTTGCAGTTAGTATCCACTGCAGAATACTGACATGTATTAAATGGTATGAGTAGAAGCCAACAAGTGTACTCATTTGCTTTCTATCCTCAAACACAGGAGTCTATTCTGCTCTTTCTAAGTGGTAGCACACATTATTCCTATTACTTTTAATGAGGGCAAGGGCCCCAGTTCAGCCAAGTATTTAATCAAGGGAGTAGTTCCATTGTTTTCATGGGGATTACTTAGACTTAAGTACCCTTTAATCAAGGCCACTCAACTACTTAGGTTAACTACTTGTGCAACCAATTTCAGTCCACTTAAATTATTCATGTGCAAGCTCTGAATATGTAACAATTGAGACTTAAGTAGAAATTCTACGAATGTAGCACTTTTCACGTCAGAACACACCTCTAGGCCTCAAATCCAGATCCAGCACTTGGCAAGGTAAGTATGAAGGCAGAATCCAATTTTGCCAAAAGATGCAAAAAGGCTCCTTACAAACCACTTGTCTAACTAGCTGCTTAAGTGCAATTCGATTTCCCTTTTTTCCAGAACTGAATTGCACTTACTTAGCTAAATGACTTACCCAGTTACAACAGTGACCATTGAGTATGCCCTGTAGAGATCCTATTCATCTCAGGAGGGATGTAGTTTCCACTTGGACCCCGGAGCAATTCTATTTCTCTCTTCTGGGCAACAAGGGGCTGCTCAGAGCCCAAACAAGTCCAGGACTAGGCAACCAGCAGAACTAGGCAGCAGGACTAGGCAGCCCAACCAGGCAGTACATAGCTACTCACAGCAGTGCAGCTGCAGGTGCAGCTGCTGCACTGCTTTGCAGGAAATCTGAACCTAGACTACAAACAAGGGGAAGGCAATAAGCAGGCAGAGTGAACATGAGCCAGGCTACGTAAGAGAGGTAACTGAGAGTGACCCTAATGGCTAGGGACAGACATTCAAAAAGCCTGAACTGATTCAATAATTACAGGTTAGTCTAACCTGGCTAGACTAAATCATTTTGTAACTGCACAAACATCCCAGACATGTAGGCACATGCCTGCAGTGGCTCAGGCTAAAAGGCAGGGTGCTAGAGCAGCCCTCTCTTCCCTTCCACAGGACTGAGCTGGGGAGGGGGGGCATGGCCAGGCCCCAGCTGGATGCTCCGATTAGTCCAGCAGGGAATTGATAACACTGTTTATTTATCACCCCTAACTCAGTGTTTATCATCCCATTAAGAAAACAACAGAGGGACATTACCAGCTACCTGTTGATTCAGCACAGACCATACCCAGCGTGTGGCCTGCTAGCTAACACACAGACACCTCTTCAAAAGGTAGAGGGGAGGGGGGAATTCCTGCTTAACAGGGAGTGCTGAGGGGGAAGGGGGGAGCAGCTACAGTCTCTGCCACAGCTGCAGCCAGGGAGCAGAGGGGAGGACCCAGCCCTGCTGTGAAGTAGAGAGCCCTGCCCAGCCCAGAGAGCATGCTGGGATGCTGGGGGAGTCGGATTTATCTTAAACCAGCAAAGGGTCTGGGGCAGACATTGCATAAACTGGTTTGATCCAAATCAGTTAAGTCTGACACTACATTCAACCAGGTTTATCTCAAACCCATTTCAGCCATTTTCAAACTGGTTTACATACACTGAACATCTGTTTCATTACAGGTTTAAACCAGTTTCTGATCACTTAAACTGGTGTATGTGTAATGTCTGTTCCTAGACAAAGAGAGCAGATAGCTAAATACAGGACATGCAGGGATTAGGAGGCAAGGGAATCAACTAGGGAGTAAAGTGGACTAGGGGGTGCCATGTAGGAGACAGAGACAGTTTAGGGACAGCTCAGGCAGGAAACTAAGGCCAGGGAACAGAATGCACCTATCCAGACAGGGCTGGGACACCTAGGGCATCAGTGAATGACTGGATACCAGGATAGGGAGCAGAGGGGGGACTCTTGAAAGAGGACTGGGTCACAGAATGAAAAGGGATATATATTGTCCTGCACATCATGGTGCTGGCCATTCAGTGGCACTGGCTTGTCTAGGGGAAATCTCAGCTGCATGCAAACAGTCAACATCGGGCAAGTCCTGCACACGATGAATACAGCATATGTTAACATCAAGAACCCCATGCAGCATTCTCCCTTGTCCATGTGCACCTACTGTATGAATGAATATGATGCTGGTCAGCAGTGTCCACCTTGAGTTATACCCAATATCATAGTCATGTTCCCTGGGTTCAGTCATGATGTCTCCATGTGATCCCAACAGTTCCTACTCCAGGAGCTCCACCACAGCAGGTCTGCACCTTGAAGGCTTCACCTCTTTGTTCCGGACCACAGCTGCCTGGCCCCCTGCAGCTGGGCTCCTTTGGCTCTTGGAATATTTGTTAAACCGGCCTGCAGCAGAAGTCAGCTCTCATGAGGCATCACTCTCAAGGCCATCTCTCTTTTGTCTCTGCGTAACTGATTGTTAATGGCTCCTTTCCTTCCTGCTGCATTCTCAGAATCAATGCCAGAATGCTGCAAAACTGTTCACAACAATGCACCAAACCACTTGAAGAAAGGGCTGTCAGCCCATTCAGTGTATGCTAGCCATTTCTGAATGCATCCAGTGGCACATTATAAGTAAGCCCAGAAAAGGTAAGCAGGATTTTTATGGCTTGTTGTATTAGCAGAATGTAGCTATAAGTCACAGATTTCCTATGCCTGAACTTCAGGAGACAGACAAAGGAAGTAAGGTGGAAACCATGGTGAAGGAGGCAGCAGAGGAGAGCAGTCTCAGTCCTACAGCCTACAAGGACATGAGCCTGAAAATCCAAGATGGAAAAGGAGGCATATGGGGCTGCACCACTGGCCAGGGGGCACCAGGTCATGTCTCCTTGCTCAACTGGAGCAAACATCTTGGGCCAAAACTACCCTGCCCACCCTGCAAGGGAAGGTACAAAGCATCCAGGATGCTGGGGGACTGTGAGTTAACTTGAATCTGGAGGGGACCTGGTAACTCACCACCTGGATAAGGAAAATGAGGTTAGTTAAATCTGATACTTCAGCATCCATCCAGGCTAATCTTAAACCAGTTTCAACCATCTTGAAAGCAGTTTATATGCACTGGACCTGTATTGTGTTACAGATTTGCACCAGTTTCTAATCACTGTTTCTGGCTCGTGTAATTTCTGTTCCTAGCCTGCATGCATCACATGTCCCAGGAACTGAACATGCCATGTGTGGGGGTCAACTTGAGATTCAGAGCCACTGCCAGAAGTTAAGATGATGTGACTCCAGCCTGTGGACTGTATCTTCGATACCCCTGCTTTACTGCATTGGCTCCAGGGGATACTTTGCATCTGCTGACATTCACCCAGGACTAGCCTAGGATTTCTGCAGAGCACTATTATAAAAAGAGTATTTCTAAACTGGAAAATGTCATCCTAATTATTCAGAACACTGTTTTGCATCTGAATAGCGCCTTTCATTTGTAGACTGCAAACTAAGTCTCACAGTGATCCTGAGAATCAGAGAAAAATAAGTGATTTGGCTAAGATCAGCCCATCAGTGGAAGAGACAGAAACAGAACATCAGGGGTGGCTCATTTTACATCACAAACACTACATTTCCTTTACTCTTAAAGCAACCTCTCTTCTTCCATTTGAAATATCTTGAATTATTTATGGTAAAGAGAGGTTACATACAGTGGTCTTTATACCTTGCCAAAATTAATCCTAAATAATCCCATTTCAGGTTTTCAGAACCCCCCCTTATTTTTTTTTACACCTACGTTTTAGTGTGTACATACATGTATGGTCCTTGTGGACTTGATTATTTTAATTTAGACACAAAACTATTTAAATCTGCCTGCAGATACAGCAAGCTACCTGGGCTGTAAAAGTACGACCTAATTAGAACCCTGCACTACTACTTTTTCTGCCATTCATATGAGTCTGTGTCCCATATTATATTTGGATTTAGGAAGTTAGGAAGCACTGAACATACATGATCTATAGAAAATGAAAGTTGGGACAATCTGAAAATTAATCTGAAAGTTTTCTTGCCAGGTGTATAGTAATTGATACTAGCATATAGTGAAACACGCTGATGAGAAATGTTTTCTTTGTTGAGTTTATATCTGGAAGAAAAATAAATAGAAACCTGACCGGCCTGAAGGATTAGTTACAAAAACAGTCTCTTGCAAGTAAACAGCTGCTGCTTCAAAATGGAACACAATTATAAATAAATAAATAAAATACCAAATCCCGTAGTTAAAACAAACAACACACATGCATTAAATTCACTACCTTGATTTATACATTTCATGTAACCTTATCAAATTATTTTCATATCAGCCATTAAAGGCACTAGTTTAAGTAATGGATGTCATGTGGATATTTTCCTTGTAACAAGTAGTTTAAACAATGCTACCTTTTGACCTGTTTGCACTGAACTGTTTTTGGAATGTTACACCTGTGTATAGTATAACACGGAAAGAAAGAAAGAAAGAAAAAGGTTGAGATACCAAAATTTTGCCATTTTCCCCTCAGGTACAATGCAAGAGAGATCAAATTTCGAGCATCTGTGATGCTTACCACAAGCTGCTTTTTACTACAGACTAATAGTGGGAGATTAATAGCTGGGCATGCCACATAATAGCTTTAGTATAAAACTCTTAAACACACGATCTTACTTATGCATTTAGCAGCTGTGTGAGCCTTAACCATTCAAACTTTCAGTATATTTTGCCATATGGTAACTAGGATCATTTTACACTTAAAAATTATTACTTTAAATGCATGTTATAGCTGTATTGCCTATGAACTTCTGCAGCAACATATTCTAGGGTTATTTATCCTCATGTTCCCTGACACAGTTATTAGTTTTTACATTACCTAAGAAAGTCAATTTGTATCTCATAGCTAAGATTTTTCTGAGTTTATATCCTAAGACAAAACTACAATATATTGGTGTGGAGCAAGCATCACAGTTTTGGAGAAGAGGTCTGAAACTTTGCCAGATGACAGTTTGACCAGCAGGTGAACATGAATTTTTTGAGGTCAAACTATAGTACCACCTGCTAAACCCCTTGGGCAGTGAACTGCGTAACAAGTAATTACATCAAAGAATTCTGTTACATTAGGTTTATATATTTATCAGATTGCAACTGCAATTAACAACTTGGTCCTATGCAAAGGCCCTGTGTATTTAACACATATGCAACAGAGAACTATTCATTCTGAAGGCAGTCCTTCTACAAGCCAAGGCTAAAGCACACAACAGGGTGCACAATCTGTAAAGACTTATGTAGTGTCCCGCAAGGTGCTTGCCTCCCAGGCTATTAAATCCAAACGCTTTTAGCAAACATTAAATTAATCTGAAAAGCCGAGAAAACTCAAATGCCTACAGAGTTAACAGACAATGATTTAAGACTAGAGTATGCCATAACTGTTGTGCCCCTAAAGGGAAGGATGGAGGGTCACTTATGGCTGTGTGCTAGCTACTTTCGTCAGAGGGACCAAGGAAAAAGAAAACATACCATGGGGGTAGATGTGTATGGAGCAACCCTGATCCCATTATTACAATGTGGTGTGCAATGTATGCAAGTCCGGATATAGGATGCATGAGAACCTCTCCTCTGCAATGCTAGATTTTTTTTTTTAACTATTTTTCATTTCTATAATGAACTTGGCTTTCCTGGGATAATTGTGGCCTGCAGCTTTTGTTTTAAAATATGAGGTGGTTTCAAGAAGATGACTTTTCAACCTTTTCCCTTCATTCATCTCAGTATGCGTTTTCTTCAATTCTGTCCAATTAGAAACCCTCCATGCTCATTTCTTATGCCTGAATTTTCAACCAGTAAATGTATTTCCTAAGCCTGTTTTTGAAAAGTAAAGAATTCTTTACAAATTAGTTACCTGAAACTTTAAATGTCAGCTCAAATATCTGTTGCTGGAAATTTGTCATAACACTTGAAATTTTTAAGTATCATGCAGTATACACCCGAGAGAATAAGTTCTGCAATTTAATTTGGTACGTCACTTTACTCTCTCTCCCCAGTTCAAAACGACATGATGGGCCTAAGTTACAAGAAGATGAAACTTCAGCTGCTCTCTGATTCGTGGCACAACTGCCTCTGAAATTAGCATGTGAGAAGTGCATATATATGTTTACAGGTAAAAATTACCTATCTGACTACAGAATAATCACTCAAGGGAATCAGTGGAAACACACTATCTTGAGCCATTTCAAATTAGACTGGACAATGTCTTAGACAATGTGTTGCAAGAAAGAACACTCTACACACTTGGAGGCACAGACTACACAGTTTCAAATGTCTTTTTGCATAGACTGAGTCTTTTTATCTTGTGCTTGTACGCTGACTAGATAAAGTGGGGCACAGCTGTGCTACCACAATATGCATTATTGTTTAATAACCATCACTTCCTGCAATTTTTTTCCCTGAAACGCTCTGATCCTAAGATACTTTAAAGCATCCATAACTTTCCTGGGTATAACTTTGGTTTTTATTCGCCTAGAATCAACACATTTTAGGCCAACAGACTCCAGGGCTGGCAGGCTTTTCTGGGCACATACCAAAATCACTTAGGTCAGAGAAGGCTGGGTGCTAGGACCCAGCCACTGACTGCCTCCACAGTGACGTAAGATCACCTGCAGCAGAAGCCCCCTGTCCATGGACTGGATCCAGTGGTTCAATAGGCCGAATCTTTGCACTGCTGCACTATCCTTTGTTTTAACATTTAAAAACGGAGGCGAAATTTTCACATGTAAAAGCCTCAATTTTTGCTTTAAAATCCATAGTTAGATAACTTACAAAAATAATCCGGGTACAGACAGTACAATATCAACAAAGGCCTGGGCTAACCTCTGGTTGCACACTATAGAAGAAATAAAGAACAAAGCAGCATCACAACAGACAAGGAAAATGGGACACGTGCAGCATGCACAAATGTGCCAGTACCGCTGCCATGCATAGATATGCACCAAGGGTTATTCAGACATGGTGCACTGGACCATTAAAGTAGTGTTTAGGAGGATGTGGGACAGATGAAAGCACCTACTTCAATGTGCATGAGCAAAGATTGGTTAAGATACGCAGAGGCATGCTGCTCTTGCTCAGAGAAACAGTGACAACTAACAAATACGTTCTAAGGCAGCAAGAAGCCTCCTGGTGAACTAATTACCAATCATGACAAACTTCATGTAGCTGTTCATCATTCAAGGCACGATTTGACTTGTAAATGACTATATATTGAAGGACAGTTCCAAATGAAACATGAATTCATGAGCATTTGTAGCCGGGGCTAAAGTATGGCATAGACGCCTGATAACACATGTAGTTACACTGTTGATAAGTTGTATGATTCTAGCTATTAATTTTCTTTTAGATTCGTTTTTCTCTATTTGACTTTTTTTTTAAATTTTAATCCAATTAAAATTACCAAGACAAGCAACCTGGATCTCTTATGGTAAAAAAATAATAATTAAAAAAAAGTGTGTGTGTGTATTGTGTGTGTGTGTATTTTATATAATACACACACACACACACACACACACAATACACACACACATACACTATATATAAATATATATAGAGAGAGAATATGTGCACATCTTTTACAAACTCCCTACATGTTTCCTCTATAAATTGATCTATACCCTCATAGATGCTCATATCTCACTAACCTGAAGGTCAGGTATGCCATTGAGACCCTGGGTCTCTGTGGCGAAGCAAATTGTAGACTAGTTTATAGGCCTATTTTTTAACGGGATCTCATACACACATAGGAACTCATATTTTTAATAAACCTAGCAACTAGTCTACAGTTTTACTTCACCCACAGTAAATTGTGTTTTGAAAGCTTCCTAAACCTCTGGAATAACAAAAAAAAATCTTTTTCCAAGTAGCCACGTGAGATAAAGGAAGGGGGAATTCGCATCCATGCATCCAAACTTTCAAAAGAATAGGAGGATAAATACAATTTGAACTACAAACAGAGTCTTTAAATACTCAGAAGCCTGTCACAAGAGCTGATGGAGATCTTCATGAGAAGCTGAGTAGAATTAAACTCCCTTGGCAGGCAGCAGAGGGTGCTGAAGGAGTAGTGAGCTCTCCCTATAAACGCACACACTGAAAATAAAGCGTGACACCTCCAATTTATCTACAAAAGTCTGCTCCCTCGTTCAGGTATCATGTTGTCCAAACAGTCTTAAACTGAATAGTTTTAAACTGGATTTAGCACTTTGTGTGTGTGTGTGTGTGTGTGTGTATATATATAAGCATGTGTGTGCACACATTCACATACCGTTCACATAATATAAACTTAATTTTCTGGGTCTAAGCATCTCACCTAAGAACCAGGTTCTAAACTTTAAAGGGTAGAGGGGGTCACTAATTTGGTGAGATAATTAACTGGGGAGCAGGAAGATCAGCTCTGGATCTAAAATTCAGAAAACTCCAGCGAGGTTTGGATGCAAGGTTTTATTTGGCTTCACAGTGCTATAGTTAGTACAGACTCAATGAAGTTAATTTTCTCCTACCCTTTCCATTCCTACCCTCCTACTACACTAACCCGTCAAGAGCAAATTGACTAAACAAGTGTGCTACTGCTGTTTCTTCAGGTCATTGGGTTTAACTGTATCATGTCCTATTAGGGAACAGTAAGAATCTCTAAAGAATCAGAAAAACCTATGTTCAGTACTGAAGGATTGGAGGTGAGGTCACTGAAAGTTTAACTGTTTAATAAACGGAATCGACTAATTTATGGGAAGAAAGAAAATCCTTCCTTGCAGTGCATATTTATTTTTCCTTTGTGATGTAAAATTAGCTTGATAACTTATTGCTACATGATGAAAATAAGCAAGTGAAAAGACAAAGCATGTCTCCAGAAATTATTTGCAAATATTGTGAAAATACATTACTTTAAAAATTAACCCCTTGCAAATTACTGTAAGCCAATTCATCTATGAAAACCATTCCTTTTCCATTAGTGCATACTCAATTTGCTTTCAATTATAGTGGTATTGGAAAGACACTTCAAAGTCGTTACATAGATTCCTATTTTCACACTCCCCCTGACTTATAATGCAACTACATCTTTCTTGTCAGTCAGAGCTCTCTCTTACTAATAAATGTCTGTATTTTTTAATTATGTCAAAATGTTGCTTTCTGACTGTAGAACACAGTGGTATTATCTATAGTTAAAACTGTTCATCACTTTCTGCTTTTTAGAGTGAAGTATGGTCTAAATCCTCTTACTAAATCAGCATACCATTTTTTCAATCCATAAGTACTGATAAATAAAGCTTTGCTGTTAAACTGGATGACGTTAATGAACAATCTGTTAAAGCTAAGAAGTACCTAAAATTAAAACTGAAGCTATATTTCATAATCTTTAACAGTTTTAATTTAAGGTGGCTGTTAAAATGATCTGTCTTTAACCACCTAACATGCTCAAATAATCACATCAAAAAGAAAACATCACTTGGCGCTATCATTTACTGTATCCATAAATATGTTGGCTGATTGTACCAACTCTATGCATCAAGAGAATCATTTACATATTTAGTCCGAACTGTTTGAAAAGTGCCTCAGACGACTCCTGTTTTAATGAAAAGCTTCTACTGTACCCTTCTGATAACATCTCTGCAATTCAATCATGCTACCTAAATATGTAACGTATATACAGTAGTTAATACTGTACTTTCACACAGTGCACTGTGGTTTGGAAATTCTTAAGTTCTGAGACACCCTTCTAAGCTTTTTCTTTCATTAATATAATTGAACAGTGAGCTGTTATCTTAAGCTCATTCCCCCTGCCATAACTACATTGCCAAATACTTTTTCTTCTTACCCCTGGTATGCATGGATAGCAGCATGATCAAGGAAATGTGAAGATGCCAGTAAGGTTCTTCTAGCCAACCCATTGCAGCAGGAGAGGAGTGATTCTGATTTGCCCGTGTTAGTCTCCTGTTTCTTTTCTTCCCGTATTTCACGACAGTCTTTTGGTACGGCTCTGTCAGGTCCTCAGACAAGTCTGCCAGCAAGCCTAAGATGAGAATGTGAAAGACAAGCCTGTTACAAACTGGTTCTGTCACCACATAGACCTCAATTGATCACCTCGTGGGGAGGACAACAAAAGGGCAGCAAGGATCCTAAGCTGGACTGGATTCCTGACACAGGAGCATGGATTGACTGCCCGCACAGGGATTTGTGTAAACTTAGAAGCTGCAGCCGGACAAGAGTCTTTAACTCCCTCTTTACTTTACACAAACAAAAAACAAAGCCTTGAAATTTCACTGGAGGTTTTCAAGTGGGTGCAAGCAAAAGCCTCCTGTCAGACTACTTGTAAATTGTTTACTTTATAAATTAAGCACTGCCTATTCCTTTTACTTTAAATCACACCACAGTTTTCTTGTGAATTCCCAATATTAAGGATTGCGCTGCAACAATAACAGGGAATGGCTAGGAACAATCAGGGAGATTCAGAATGGCTGTGTCTGCACATTGTGAGTGTAAGATAAAGTTTCCATTTTTGGGGTATTCATTGTTATTTATAGGAAAACTGTAAATACACTTTTTAAAAAGTCTGTGAGATGCTGTACATGTGTATACATTATCTGAAACTGCAGTAAACTTATATGAAGTAGAAATGTATACAGATCTCATTAAATTAAATCTACCCAAACTATGTATTTGGTCACAGTAGTTTCCAGACATGTGGGGGGGAAGGGGAGAAGGAAAAAAAAGAGAAGGAAGGCGGGACATGGGGTGGGGTGGGGAGAGATGAGTTTTACAATGATAAAGTTAGAAAGAATACAGCGCGGTCACAGTTCCAAATTCCTGTTCGTTTCATTTTATACAGATATAAAGGTTACTGCACTTTATCTGTTGTCTTATACTCTGCTATAGCTTCTGGAATATATCCACAGCTAATGTCCACTGGACATAGGTCCACTGACATAGATCCACTGACATAGGTCCACTGGATCCATCAGAATTTAACACCAGCTAGGATCAGCTCTCCCCACAACCCCACCTGGTCTTGATCTACCAAGAAGGAAAAAGAAAAGGCTGCACAAATTAGCATTGCAATAAAAAACCCTTAAATACCGAATAACCTTATTAATCCACCTACAAAAATGGATTGACAGCCTCACCACCCTTGAGCAAAGATTTAATAGCACTGAGAGCTCATATTCCTCATGTATATTCACAAATATACTACAGTACTGTACATTTATTACTACATATTGATATATTATCATTAATAATTAAAATACATTACAATTGTCTAAATAAATGAGGAAAATACATTTTGTGATGCATTAGTCTTGCTTTTTTATTGTGTTTGTTCAATTAAGATACTGTACCACTGCAGTCATTGAGAGCTTTGGCGTCTCAGTGGGCAAGGTTCTCTTATTCTTACTTGAATAGTCCCACACTCTAAAAGTAGACGCGCGTAGGTTCTCCAGAACAGAGCTCACCTCTTTGTTATATTTTTACACATCACCTGGGAAAATGATATCTAGCCCCCACCCCAAGATGAGCCCTTCAGCAATACTACTGTACAAATAAACAATAAGCAACAATGGAATAAAGACTTACTTATTGTAAGAATAATCAGATATTCGCCTGGCAGAAATAGGACTTCACAAGCTATTTGGGAATTGTGTAATGTTACCTTTGGATTCCCAGGCATTAGCATGAATTACTTAGGGCCCATGCATTAATTATGTTTTTATCTAACTTTTTAAACATTTGTTTTAATTCTTTACTTCCTAACTTCACTATTATCTTATAAAGCAACTGTATTGCAGATCTGCATATTCATCCTCCACCTAAAACATATACTATCACTCTGGTTTCTCTTCACATCACTTCAAACCATTCACATGCAGAATTGGAAAGTACAGAAATAAAGCAACATGTATGTTTCTAGCCTAAACAGTGTTTACTCTGAGTTGCAAACTTTTCATCATTTTGTGGAAAAATGTGATCCTAGCTGCTAATTTATTTTAATCAATTTATTTTTACTTCTGCTTTCTTCCAAAGGTGCCATCCAAGTTTCTTTACACAGCTCACAAACAGAGCTTAGGATAAAGTTTAATCAAATGCTGATGCCAATTTAAACTTGTTCCTGATACATAGATACACACACACACCCCTCCTCATGAAGAAACCATATCTTTTATCAAGCAAAATCTACTGAACAGGCCATTCTAATCAGCAGGGATCGGAGATTTGTCATGGAAATATGCAATGAACCTGGATTTTCTCATTTTAAGGAGAAAAATCCAGCTTTTCTCCTTTAAAGGAGAAAAATGCAGGAAATGGTGAGCTTCCCCCGCAACCTGGCGGAGTTACAGAATGCAAGGGGCCAGGGGGTGTCCTGGGGGCAGCAGTGGGACTGGCTCCCCATCGCTGTGCATACTCCTGGGAAGGGCATGGGGAGCATACGCCTCCTGGTTTGTGTGCAAGGTGGGGAGCGCGTGCAGCCTGCCCACTGTGAGCTTGGGCTTCCTGCCCTGCTCCCCTCCCCCCAGGCCTCTGCAGCTCAGCAGGTGAGACCCAGTGCAGCAAGACGGAGTGGGGTCGGGAAACTCAGTGCCACCACTGCGAGTCACGTGCCACCATTGCAAAGCACCCCCAGCCTGCCCAGCAGCAGCAGGTGGCACAACCCCACGCTGCCACCCCTGCTGCTGCGGGGGGCACAGGGGGAGCCTCACCAGCACGTGGCTGTCAGGGATGACATTGAGCTTCCCCGCCTGGCCTTGCTCTGCTCTGCTGTCCTGGGTCCCGTCTGCTGGGCTGTGGAGGCCCCACGGGGAGGGCAGCAGGATGGGAGCCCAAGCCTGCAGAGGGCAGCTTGCACCTGCCCCGACGAGCTCCACTCTGGCCATGCTACCCATGGGGAAGGGGGAGCCAGGCTGCAGCCGTCATCTCCCATGGGTGGCAGCCATGGCTCCTTTACTGTTGTGCGGGGATGGGGGCTGTGGACCCAAGTCCCTGGCCCTGTAGCTCTGGCAGCTGGGTGCCCTCTCCAGCAGGACTGGTAGGGCAGGGGCCGTGGGTGGGGAGTGAGGGGCAGCAGCAGGGTCCAGGGGGGCTGTGGGTGGGAATGACGGGCACCAAAAGGGCTGCGGGACTGTGGGTCAGGAGGGAGGGGTAATGGCATGGGCAGGGCACCAACTTACCAGGGCTGCTGAGAGCCACAAAGCAGCAGGGACACGACCATGGCTAGACCCCCTAGTGAGAGAAGGGTGCAGGGGGAGCTCCGAAATCCAAAATCAAATGTCAAAACGTATAGGCGTTCAGATTGATTTTATTACGGTGACGGAGGCACTGATAGGCTTCCAAACGGCTTTAAAATTGTAAACCTATCAAAAAAACATTGTGTTCAGCCGATGCCTTTACACATAATGGCATTTCATTTTAATCGTGAAAAATGCGGACTGGGGGTTTTTCATAAGAGAATTTGTGATTTTTATCAGACAATTGATGATTGTTAAACAAAGAAAACCAGGATTCCTGCTAATCAGCATGGTATTTATTCCGTTCAGTCACCTACATCGCCATCTAAGTCCCAAAAATGCCAGTTACCTCACAAGCCGGCACTTTATTCCTGCGTTCACAGCCCTACACACGTGAATGGCTATCTATGTATATACTCAGAAACTGAATGTGAACCTGGCATGAGAAAAGAGCAGGATGTGCCCCTAAATGTTTAAGTGCCTGGGAAGGAGTGTGGTATGCTATTCTGCACCAACCTCTGCACTGTGTGTGGCTATCACAGCACAAGTCCTTGTGAGTGAAGAAAATATTTCAAGTGAAAAGCAGAAGATAATAGGATGGGAGATAGTATGAGCAGAGAGTACAATGTTAGCTTGTAAGCCTGCAACTGTAGTTTGAATCTAAAAAAATGCTTTCACAGGAGAAAAAAAAGCTAATTAGGATACTCTGACCCCAAGGAGACTACACTTTGCTCTGAGCTCCACCATCATCAGAAGGAAGGCTAGTGAGAGCACCAAAGGGAGTATGCGTTTCTAAGATCTAGTTTAAAATCTTGTGTGAATATGTCAACAGATATCAACTGCCAGAGATATGTAGATATACTAGCACTAGTGAAGAATTCTTAAAAACACAACGTGGTAGAAGTAATATCAGATGATGCCACAAAGCTCAGCTACAGACGGGGCTGCAAGAGAGTGTAGATCAGGGGCACTCAACCCCCTGTTCGCAGAGCTGTGACATCTAGCCTGCAAGGCTCCCGAGAGGTTAGGAAATTTGGTAGCAGTGGCAATTAATATCGCCGCCCTCCCCTGCTGCCAAACTCCCAAGCTCTGCATCTGGGTTGGGAGCTAGGCCATTCCCCCTTCTCCCCCAACCATGCAGCTGGACCTGGGCCGGGCCATGCCCCCTCTCCCCATGTGGCTGGGCAGACTCTCTCTCCCCTCTGTGCAGCTGTATTGGGCCCCCTGGTCAGATCCGGCCTGTGGAGGGAACAGGAACCGCCCGGCCAACCCAAAGGCCAAAACGATTGAGCACCAGTCTTCTCTTGCAGTTGGCAACCTATTCAGATGAGTTTGGGCTAGAGATGCTGGTTCACGAAGGAGAGAGATTAAAGGCATAGAAGTATGGAAACTACAAACGTGGAGAGAGGCAGACTTGGAAGCAAAACCTATATACCCACAAAATCATGACAACATTAACTTACTATTACCAAGTCCTTTTCTATACTAATTACCAGTCGTATCAAATTACAAGGCTGTTAATGCATTAGCTGTGGAGATTTACTTTTCGTTTGTGGCTGACACATAAGATGGGGAGTCAATAACTTCTCCATCTAAATCAGATTTTTACTAGTACTGTATGTCCATCATTGTATTATGTAGATCAGTGGTGGTCAACCTGATGTACAAGTGCACCAAGTGGCACGGACATCCTCTGTGTGTGGCATGTGGCAGATCAGGGAGAGGGCAGGCACCACAATGGCAGATCAGGCAGAAAGCAGAAAGCCAAGCAGTAGGTCAGGCCAGGAGCACAAGGAAAGGATGCAGGAAACAAAGCAGCAAATCCAAGACAGAAAGGGAATCAGAGTGGCACTTGGGGAAGGTGCAAGGCTGATTTGTGGCATGCCTGCCAAAAAGCTAATAGATATAGATTACAGATTATATTTCTCTCTCTGCTACCAATTTTTCCTTGTGCCCATGAAGGATCCAGATAACTAAGGGAAAGAAACTATTTTTGGGATGGAGCTTAATGTATGACACATTTAATATCATGATTATCTGCAATAGTAGGGGACTAGACTCAATGACATAAGGGCTAAGTACATACAGTTAAAAACCCTAAGGCCAAATTAATTTAATCTTCACAGGTTAATCTAAAATGTGCAGACTGAACTGATGAACAAATAGACAGACATTCACTTTTGCTTCTGGAAATGCAGCCACATGCTTGAAATGGTTGAGGCAAGAGACTTGGGGGAGCTGGAACATGGTTCCCTGCCTGGCTGGAGGAGACGGCTAACCCAAGGCTAGCCTGCCCAACATGCAAGGGGGGATTTGCAGGGAAGGTGCAAAGCATCCTGGAAGGGTGGGGGACCGTGAATTAATGTGAAACTGGACAGGATCTGGGACAGAAATTCAAGAAACTGATTTAACCTAAATCAGTTAAGTCTAATACTAAATCCATCTACGTTTATCTTAAACCAGTGTAGGCCATTTTGCAAACAGTTTCTGTTCACTGAACTTTTATTGTTTACAGACTTGAACTGGTTTCTGATCGCTTATACCAGTTTATGTGTAATTTCCGTCCCTAGCCAAGAGATTCCTTCCAGCCGCATGTTCCTAAATTAGTCTGGTGGGGGCTTAAATAACACTTGTACATATGATGGAGGTTTAGTCCCTAAACTGAAGCAGTGGGTTTTTAATTGTGACCTGTTTCAATTTAGGGATTTCCATCACCGTTACAATGAGGGGCCCAATCGTTTTCCTTTCTTTGCAGGCGCATCTTCCACAGCCAGGGTCGAACTGCCATCAGGCTAAGCAGCCCCTGATCTGTGGGGAGCCCTGGTCTATTCCTCTGTGGTGGTGGCACCCCCTGGGGCCACCTGGGTGGGCTGGTAGTGGGTGGGTGCCACCTGGGGGCTCTACTGCCATGGAGAGAAGGTCTGGGCCCCCCCTGCAGCTCGGCCTACTGGCAGCTTGCCCCCAGGCTGCAGAAGAAAAAAAATATCAGGCAGCTTTCTGCTTGCTTTTTCTTTTCTCAGCAGAGCCTTCCCACACAGGGGCCCCCGGACCTTCCCTACATGGTGGCAGCCTCCCGAGGGCCACCTGGGTGGGCAGCCGGTGGGTGGGTCCTGCCCCAGCTCACCGGCAGCACCCAGCCCAATCCAACTGTTCCTTGAGCCTGAGCTGGGGCAGCATCTGCCCACTAGCAGCCCACCCGTGTGGCACCCAGGGGTGTTGCCACCATGGAAGGAAGAACTGGGGCCCCCCACAGCTCAGTGGCCACTTGGCCCACTGGCAGTTCACCCCCAGCCGAGGGAGACATGGGTAGGCTCCACAAATAAAAAAGGACCAGGCCCCTTGCTGCTTCTGCCTCGAGCCCGCCTCGAGGGCAGGGTCGGGCAGGGCGGGGGTGACTCGTCAAAGGATGCGACATTACAAATAGCTATGTTGCAAACTAAACTACATGATGATGTGGGGTCGGGAAACTCCGTGCCACACGTGTAATGCAGCAAACTCATTTCAATCATAAAAAGTCCAGCACACATACAGCGTAACAATTAAACTGCAAAGCCAGCCAGTTTGCATCACATGTACAACCACCCCCTCAGACTAGAGTTATGACAGCTGAGCTGTAGGGAAAAAAAAGAGAAAGGCCTCTGAATTGATGCCCTTATTTTGTTTAATTTTTTGCTGTTTACAGTACATTAAGTATTCATGCTATCTGAGGAATCTGTTTACTTTATTATGTGTTTTTAAATCAGTGCCAATTGTGCTGTCTTTGGTATCAATGTCAAAATCACAATAAATACATTAATAATAAATTTCTATAATTATACGATTTGTAGACAAACTCTTAGGGTTTATGGATCTTCCATTCAGTACTGGATATTAAACTGGCATTTTACAATACATAAGGAAGCAAAACCACTTCAAAATGCTGTGTGGGTGGGATCATTATATTTCAGAGAATGGAAATAAATTTTGCAAGATACCATAAATGTGGAAAAAATCTCAATTATTTCCACCACTTGGAGAATGACATCATTGTTTCCATAGTCGTTAATGTCACCAATGGTGTAACTCTAGTCTTGATTCCTTTAGTACTAATTGCCCTATTTTATTTTTAAAAGCTCTTTACCCTGCTCCCTCCACCTGAATATCTCACAGTTGCAACATTTCATGGAAAGAGAAAGAAAAACATTTCCTCCTCTCCTGGCTTAGGAAACAACTGAGCGGCTAAGCTAGAAGAGCTAAGTAAGGTGCATAGCCGAGAAGGCACTATGCATAATATTAAACCTTGGTCATGTTTGGGTTTTTGTTCAGAAAAAGATGGTCAGCAAATTCTTGATTTTTAAAAGCTATTAATTACCGTACTGTGGTGACACACAGCAACCACGTCATGGACGACACACCAGTGAGCTAGACGCTAATCAAGTGCAGAACCAAAAATAAGGCTCCGGTGATGGAGGTTAAATAAGGTCCTCGCCACACAAAGTATAAGCGACGAGACGTTTTCATTGTATGTTGCAAATAAAATAAGGGAGGTCATCTTTGTCAAGATAACTTAAATGTTTCCAGTACCAACTTTATATAAAACCTGGGTTTGGGTTTATAATGTTTGAAAATCAGACAACTTGGCGTTCAACCATGTTGAAGGGGTTTAGACAGACTTAAATAGTGTAAAAGTGAGTTCAACATGTTTCCGTCAGATTCTTTCCTTCCCACTCCATTCCCAACTCGCAGCATTCCACATCACTAGTCATCAGCGACCCTAAGGAGAGAAGTTCACTTCAGCCTTTCAGGGAAGAGACTATCACTTTGTTACAAATAAACAATTCCCATCCCCCTGCTCAACTGAACGAGCAGTGTAGTATTCTGAGCACGTACTTCTTGGGCTTTCGAGAGATCTGCCAAAGTTTCCCCCCTTCCCCCTGAACAGAAGGGGTAGAACCGGAGAAGGGAGAAAATCCCACAACTTGTCCAAAGCATGCAGACGATGATTTGTGTTCTCACTTATGGGGTATGACTGTCACTGCTGATCTGCTTTCAGGCCTAGATTACATGTGATAAGGGCTGACCTTATTTGAGTATTCACACATTATGCACTCATGGAGAGCAAGCTGGACACAAAAGTCCCTCAGATGTTCTGGGCATCAATCAAGCTCACAGCATGGAGGCTGCCAAACTTTTCTTCCATTTAACTCAGGAGAGGAAAGGGTAGTTCAAGGCAGACTTAATAAAGTTTAAAGCTGTGCCACAGTATATTTGGGGCCCATTGTCTTCTAAAAGTGTGCTTTTCAACAAATTCCCAGCAGTTGCCATTGGCAACAATTTGTCTTTAACAAATTTGAGAGGGAGAGGGGGCCAGGAAACAAAGGGCTAACTACACCCTTAAAAACAACCAAAATCTTCTCTCCTGCCCTCTTACTTCTAACTGTTTACAAACAACAGTACTTCTTTATATAGAAACCCTGTTGTTTTACACCTGATTTTAAGCCCACATTTCTAAAATGAATCACTGCGTGCTTTTAAAAAAAACCTGAATCACAGCTATAACTAAATTTAACAACAAAAGCTCTTATAGCAAGAAAGACCAAAATCTATGGTTGGTATTTTTCCCGCTTCCACAAAAGCAATAGCTACGTTTGGCAACTCTTATTCCCAGTACTAGTATTAATTTAAAAACAAGGGACATAGATAGTAGGCAATATGGTGCACAGAGCAGGACAGAAAATGCACATAACAACCATACTCAAAGGGAACCTGAACAAACTACAATATTACTTCAGTGTTTCTTTTGTGGCCACAACTGCAGAATTCAAACTTCTACTTACCAAAAATAATTTAAAAAAAAAATAATTCTAGCCCATATATGTTTAATTCCCTGAGCAAATAACTGCAAACAACACCTATAAGAGAAAGTATGAACTGTTCTGCCAATCACAAGAACGTTAATTCAAGCCTAATTACGACAGGTTATTGCTGCTGGCTCTCCCACTGCTAATTATTTCAATAATGCTATCCCGCTAAGAACGTGTTCTAAAGGTCTAGAAATAATATAAGAGGTGGAAAAATCCCATCCCTCAAGAGTTAATGTTGGCTTGTTCCATATTGTATCTTTTCCTATGCTTTTACCAATCTAGTTTGAGATGTCGTAAGGGATGCATCCTGCACCATTTCCCTCAGGAGATTAGTCCAGGTGTCAATGGATCTTCTCATCTCCTCCTCCTACTCTGATTTTTAATAACATGCCATTACCTTAAAGTGTCACCCTAGGGCTAAGGACAGAAATTACATATAAACCAGTGTAAGTGATCAGAAACTGGTTCAAATCTGTAACACAACAGAAATTCAGTGCACGTAAACCACTTTCAAAAGGGCCAAAACAGGTTTAAGATAAACCTGGATGGATATAAAATCAAACTTAACTGATTTAGGTTAAATCAGTTTAGTGAACTTCTATCCCAGATCCCTTCCAGATTCAAGTTAACCCTCAGTCTCCCCGCATCCCAGGATGCTTTGCCCCTCGCCCCCCAACCCCCCTCCCCCACCTTGCATGGTGGGTGGGCTAGCCTTGGCCCACGCTGTCTGCTCCAGTCAAGCAGGGAGGCATGTTTTAGCACTCCACGGCTTCTGGCTGGACCACTGCAGGCTTGTGACTGCATTTCTGGAATCAAAAGTGATTATCTGTTCACTTGCTGTAGTTTAATCGACGCAGCTTAGACTAACCTGTTAAGATTGAATTACATCAGCCTTGGGCTTTTTGACTGTCTGTACTTAGCCCAGGGGTTTGAATGAGCTATAGGAAAAGGAGGGACAGGGAAGAGAGGGTTGCAAACTACTGGGAGAGGTGAAGAGACAACTGATATACTTCTGGAGAAAGTGCATTAAGAGGGAGGTTGCCCTAAGGTACAGGAAGAGCTGGTGGCTTCCAAGGGCCACCATTTAAAAGCTAGGAAACTGATACTGATTTTCACCCAGTTATCTTGACTTGATATTGTTTTTACATAATATAATCACACTGAATTCAGAAATGTAAATGTTATAGTATTTATAGGAACCTTAAATGAATACATGTAGTGCAATATAACTGAGAGCTAACCAGTGACAGAAAGAAAACAATTTTTTAAATTCATGGAATACGTATGTGGTTATGCACACACTCAAACCTGCACCCTGTTCAAATACACAGATGACACTAAGGTGCAGGGAGAAGTGGGCAGGCTAGAAGGGAGGAATAGGCTGCAATCAGACCTAGACAGGTTGCAGGGGTGGGTGGATGAGAACAGGATCGGTTCCAACACTGACAAGTGCAGGGTACTGCACCTGGAGAGGAAGAACCAGCAGCACACCTACAGGTTGGGGAACTCGCTTCTCGTCAGTGCAGAGGCAGAAAAGGATCTTGGAGTCATTATTGATTCTAAAATGAACATGGGCAATAGTGTGGGGACACGGTCAGGAAGGCCCAACCACACCTTGTCATGCATCCACAGATGCATCTCAAGCAGGTCCAAGGAGATGATCCTTCCCCTCTATGTGACACTGGTCAGGCCGCAGTTGGAGTACTGCATCCAGTTCTGGGCGCCGCGCTTCAGGAGGGATGTAGACAACAAGGAGAGGGTCCAGAGGAGGCCACCCGCATGATCAGGGGGCAGCAGGGCAGGCCCTACGAGGAGAGGCTATGGGACCTGAACCTGTTCAGCCTCCACAAGAGAAGGCTAAGGCAGGATCTAGTGGCCATTTACAAACTAGTCAGGGGGGACCAGCAGGTATTGGGGGAGTCCCCATTCCCCCGAGCACTGCCAGGAGTGACAAGAAATAATGGTCACAAGCTGGCAGAGGGTAGGTTCAGGCAACTTCACAGTCAGGGCGGCTAGGACCTGGAACCAACTTCCAAGAGAAGTGGTGCTGGATCCTACCCTGGGGGTCTTTAAGAGGAGGCTGGATAAACACCTCGCCAGGGTAGTTTGACCCCAGTACTCCTTCCTGCCATTGCAGGGGGTCAGACTTGATGAACTGCTAAAGTCCTTTCCGACCCTACCAACACTGAAACTATGAAACAGCCCTTGCTCACAGTTTTACCCTCCCTCTTGTAAGATGCAATTCATTCATTAACAATTATTTGATAAATTTAAAAAATAAACAAATAATAACAAATATTAACAACATTTCCTACAAACAATAAAGAAAACTTATTACGTGAGAAGACTATTTTAAAACAGATACACTTTACTTAAATGTAAGTAAGGGATGAAACTAAATAAAGTTAAACTGTAATTTCTAAAATAGTGTTGTACATAATACTCTGTTCTCTAAGTTCACATCTAATCATTTAAGTGCTGGTTCAAGCGCTGGCATAAATTGTCAGCCACAGCTAAATGTCCTAATGTAGACATATTGTGGCTGTGTTTCCTGTACTGCAATGCATTCTTTCCCAAACACAAATAGCTATCCATCACTCTCCTCACAACTTTAGAGCAGGATACTGTAGGCTAGTTTGTAAAGAAAGCCTGAGTTACGTCCAAGCTTTCTACCTAGAAAACAAACTGCAGCTCTTAACTAATTATTTTTAAAATGTACAGTACTGGATCGTGACATTTTAAGGAAAATTAAGTCAAGTAAAACACTCCGCAATATGCTTGTTTTTTTTCTTGTTTTAACCTAAACGAAAAATCACTTACATCTTGGCCTGCACGTTTAATATTTGCAGTGAAATATCTGCAATGAAAATAAATCCCCAAACATTTGTATATGCATGTGTGCAGACACACACATACACAGTGAGTGTTTTCAAAATTAATTTGCCAGTTTCAAAAGCATGACTTTTCTAGAATAAAAAGACATCTTTGAGGCAAAGTTGAACTACAATCTAAACTTGCAAGAAAGGAAATTGTCTTTTACTTTATATAACTTCTAAACTTTTCACTAAGGTGAATGTATTTCATTAAGACACGAAAATCATTAAACAGTATCTGATCAGTAAAGCTAAATGAACTCAGAAATGTGTTGACCTGAGAGACCAAAGCCGTAAGTATTTACAAGATTATATAGTATTGTGTAAAAATATTAAATATATGTATAGCCATGGAAGCCATGATCCTGCAATGAGATTTGTCTGCACACAGCTCAGTGTAGGATTAAAAGCTAAATGTGTTCATCTTTGATTAGAGCAGATTAAAAAACTTAATTTTTTTATGGTAAAAAAACATCAGTTGAACAAGACCAGTGATCCTAAGGCCCACAGTGGTGGATAAGGCTCCCAAAGTGACTGGACTTGGCCTGCAGGATGGAGAGCCAAGCAGCTTGTCCAGAGCATCCTTTTCCTTGCCCTGTTGATCCTGTCTGCAGACCTCCCTTCTTGGTGCCCTTCCCATCACCCTCCTCCTGCCCACACACACACTGGCAGCTATTTCCTCCCCCCTTTTCTCACTCCCTCTCTCTCCTCCCAGAAGTGGAGTGGTGACCTGCAGTGTAGCCAGGTCAGAAGCACCCAGCCCACCTCTCTAAGGCTAAGCACAGACAATCAAAAGTCCTGAGACTAAATTGATTCAGTCTTCGAAGGTTAGTCTAAACCACAGAGATTAAATTGAAACAGAAGTGGACAGACATTCAGGGAGGGTAGCCACATGCCTGCACTGGCTCAGGCCACACATTAGGGGGTGATAGAGCGCAGTTCTCTGGCATAGCCAGCATGGGCTGTGTGTTCATTTCCTCTCTGTGCTGCCCCAGAGGTCTCTAGGATTTGTAGTCCAAAATCACAACAACAGAACTGTGCAGGTTTGCTCATCACTTCCTCTTCCTGCTCCCACATGCCTCTGGGATTTGTAGTCTGCAGCTACAACCAGCAGTAAATTTGAACGGAGAAAGGGTGTTTAACCCCCCTCCCTGGGCCCAGACCAAGCCAGGGTTTGCCCCCACTCCAGGCTTGACCCCCCTCCACTGCCTTATCAGCCAGCCCTCACTACTCGAGCAAGGGAGCAGAGGTGCGAGGCCAGCCCAGCTCTCTGGAGCAGACAGCTGGGATGCTGGAGGACTGTGATTTAACTTGAACCAGGAAAGGGTCTGGGACAGAAGTTTTATAAAGCAGTTTGATCCAAATCAGTTCAGTCTGATACTATATTGAACTAGGTTTATCTTAAATCAGTCTCAGACATTTTGAAACTGGTTTATGTGCACTGAGCTTCTGTTCTGTTACAGGCTTAAACCGATTTCTGATCACTTGAACTGGTTTATGTGTAATTTCTGTCTCTAGCCTAAAAGGTTGAGCTCCACTGATCAAGACCAAAACTTTTCATGGAAATGCATCAGTGTCAAAGAAGCTTTCATCAGAAGGTTTTCTAGGAACAGGACTAGAGAGGACCCATCCAGAGTAGCCAGTAGTTCAGTGGTTATGGCACAAGAGACCAAATCTCTAGTCATTCTCTGATTCAGAGCAGAAATGTGGCCTAATCTCTAGGTTGTTGTCTATTCTGTATTGGTTTGGTCCCACGCTCTCTCACTGATCTTTTACAAAGAAATTTTAAAGGTCTCAATTTCCTGGTCACTAACTAGAATTTAAGAGAAAAAAAATGATTTCAATTTTAACTTAGAAAAGGTTTTGAATTGACTGACTAGAGAAAGGTATACTTTATTTGTCCACAATAAAAGAGAAATGGGTGGGAGCAATACAGTTTTCCCTTCAAAGCTATATCAATGTGCTCACACACATATCCCTTCAAAGCTATATCAATGTGCTCACACACATACACTATACATTTATTTAGGAATAGCTATCCAATTCAATTATCCTCCTCATTCACTGACATTTGAGCAATTCGTGAAGAAGAGTGAAGAAGATACAGAGCTCTCTTTGCTACAGCCAAGAAGGAGGGGGAGCTAATAGGAGAGTTACTTGCTGAAGTAGAAAAAAGTAGAACTTCCCTGTATTTTTAGCAGACATGGAGCTGTTTTCTTCAATCACCCTCTTGCATTGGCTTCTGAAGTTGAGACTGTCAAGAGTAAGAGTTGTGTTGGAATCTGTGGTGATTTTGTAAATGTTCTTCACTGGGAGCCAAACCAAATTTTAAAAAGCAGAAACAAAAACAAAAGTAACAGCTTTTAACATCTAGCAAACTGATTTGTCTACCCAGGCAAATTTAGCCCAGGCTGGTAGCTAGCTGGGTCTCTTATAGTCATGACAACTAGCCCCTGCCATTGTGACTCAGTTTCTCAGAATATATCACTACACTACACTCTATCTATCATCGCTGAGCCAATTAGAAGAAAAAAATCTCTGATCAAGGGCAGATGTGTCTTTACGCTTCCTTGTAATGCTGAGTGAACACAAGACCTGGAATCTAAGCAGGGAGGATGGTCTAATGGACAGAGTCTGGGACTAATACTTACATTCAGTTCTCAGATTAACTGTGGACTCTATCATCTGCTCTGGCCCAATCTGTTAAATAGGGCTAAACACTTCCCTATTTCATGGGTATTGTGGGAAATGGGTGGAGGACAGAATCCACTCATGACAGGAAGGTATTTAGATACTATAGGAATACATGTTATGTAAGAAAATAGGAAGGCGCTTCGAAGCTGACACTGGATCAGACCAACATAGTCTGTATGTCTCCAAGAAATAAATTATAGACTCCACAGCCTGTGTGTTTCCCGTCACCAGGAAAAAGGGTTTTCTTTTATTAACATTAACTTGAATTCCATTCAGAATATCTCCTGTCTTGTATTATATGAAAGGTTAAATAGGAGAATCCACTTTACATCTTCTTTGCATATATATTATTTCATATATCATGTCTCCTCTTACTTAAATGTTATCTAAACAGTCGCAATAGTTTAAATCCTGCCTCGTGCGATAGTCCTGACTTTTTGGCACTCATCTCTGCCTTCATTCTATTTCTGGTGTATCTTTTTCAGAATACGTGACATTCAGATATTTACCGTATCTGCCCAAATGTGTATATGCTTTTTCTGTTCTTTTGACCGTGCTGCACATAAAACAGAGGTTTTCATTAAATGTTCACAAGGTTTTTGAGCATTTACCCTTAAATTATAATTTAGGAACGCGTGTGCACATTTCATAGTCTTCTTTTTCAACATGCTTTAACTTGCATTTTTTTCTATTCACTTAGCTTTGCCCAGTCCCTGCAATCATCTTTGTTCTCTCTGAACCAGTCCAACTTAAGCAAATTTGCTCATCTGCAATATTTGTTCACCTCACCATTAAGTCTCATTTTCTATACCATTCAGTTCCAGAGCTGATCATCAGGCCCACCCTGAATAGGTATGAGCCTCCTAAGCTTCCTACATACACCAAAAGCTAACTTCTATTAGAAGCTACAAAAGGAAAGGGCATCACCAGCAACACCACAAAAAGGTAATGTGAATTAGCAGAATTGGCGATTTTTTTGTAACCATGCTTTTTACGTGACTGGAATTGTATATGAATAGTGATTCACATAATTTGGTTCAAATAGCCGCCCTAAGTTTCAAATTTTTGAATTTTTTAAAAGTTTACTTCCTTCAGAAGAAGTATAATTTAGATCAAGAGTGCAAGTCTACAGGTCTGTATGATCTGAGCTATGTGTCTTCAACTGAACTTGCCTGTGGTATGCACAGCCGGTTTGGCGTGCGGGTTGGAGCCAGCACTGCAAACACCGCTTAGAGTACAGGGGGTTGGTTTGGGGTATGCATTATATGCAGCACCCACTCTGGAGTGACCCTATACATTGCCTCTGGGGTCAGTCCAGCGCCAGAGCCAGTATGCAGGGACGGTCTGGTGGTACACCACATACACAATGTGCCCCGGGGCTAAGTACTCACTCAACAACTGGTGCTGTCTGCAATATGTAGACTGGACCTAGCAGTGCAGACACTGCCCAGGACATAGGGGGCAGCACAGGAAGTGTGTTGTATGCAGAACCTCACTAGATCAGCCCTGTGCACTGGCTTTGGTGTGCGCAGACAGCTGAAGCCTGATCCAAACTGGCCCCAGTGCCAGTGTACAAGGCCAGTCCAGAAGTGTGCTATATTCAGTGCACACCCCTTGCGGGTCCTCTGAAATGCCTTTGATGCCACGTGCAGTTCAGCCTATGAGCCATGTGCAGTGCAAGTCCTGGAGCAGAGCTGGTGTGTGCTGCCTGCAGCACAGGGATAACGCTGCATGTGACGCATCACTGGACCAGCCCAGTGTACTAGCTCCTGCATGGCCAAATCTAGCCTGCAGACTGGCCTAGAGACTGTCATCCAGCTTGCAGGGCAAGATGGGTTTGATACTCCTGATTTAAATCATCGTTAACAAGATTTTCCGTGTACATAGTATACATTTGGCCAACATTAAATGAGAGTTTTTCCACCCCCAACTAAGTACACTGTTAGTGGTAAGATATGAGCCTGGCTGTGTACCATCAGGAAAGCCTTATTGCGTATACTAAGGAACCAACGCCCTCACAGCCTGCTTCTGCTGAATGAAAGCGTCCCTAAAATGACACGAGACAACTGCCATCTAAGCATACCACCTGCTTCCATGCCGCAGAGAAATCTGCAGCTGCTGTCCACTCCCCTTCCTCCTTCTCTTTTTACATCTGTCACCACCTGGGTGCCTCAGTTCAGCCCTCTGCTCTGGCAGAGGTAAAAGCTCTAGTGGGCAGGACTATGTATAAGTTATCTCTGCCTCATTTGGAGGCGTAATCAGAGCGTACACGTCCCCGGGTGATCCTGTCCATTCTTTTCTCCACAGGCCAAAATTGCTAAAGACTGCTAGAACAGGATGGCACAAAATTATAAAAGTTAGAAATGTCAAGGTTTATTTGGATGTGGTAAATTCATCGGTGAGCATTCCTGATGCCTTCAAAACTTTGGAAAAATGAGGTTTCGTGTGCCTGAAGTAAATCAGTAAAAGATTTTTTTCAAAATATAATCATTTTTATCAAGTCTTACATGGATTGGGGGTGGGAGATTTTGATACATCATTTAATAGAAGAAGTTTCTACATTTAACAACTTCTCTTCAACACAAAATGTATATTTCAGTGTCCAAACTATTTTTTCATTTGATTAAAAATCAAAATGAGGGTCCATTCAAGTCACACATTTATTTATTTGTGCATTGAGGGTGCTTTATGGTAAAAGATAAAATATCTTATAAGTATGATACCAACATTGAAAACACATGGCTAAAAATATTAGAGTATTTTTACAACGCTGATATAGATTTATATTATTAAAGTGGTAATGAAGCAACTTTATAACATGCATCTAATTTCCAAAAGAATAAATCATATTTTGCACTGTACATAACAGCCCTTGTTCCTCACTGGGGATAAATATTACTCTATGCCTTGGGCTACGCAGGAACCTTGTGGCCCCTTTGAGTCTATGGAAGCCAACTGCATGACAAAAAGTACTGCTGATCACATCCCCATCATGAAAGTACTACGACTGGCTTTTACATTAAAAAAAGAAATCCAAACAAGGAAGTGGAAATGCAATTTGTGCAATACTTTGCACTCCCCCCACAACAACATGAGTTGTATTTAGCCAGACTAAAATAAATATTTCTGATGGTCAACTATGTCTCCAGATACTAAAACTGTTTAAAAACAATTTTTCCTCTGGGATCAGAGAAAGACTTCTGTAGTCAAATTCAGTATGAATCAAAATTAAAAACTAAGACCAAACTCTAACCTGATCTGGGTTTTACCCACCACTTCTTGCCCTCTATTTCATGAATGGATTCAACTTCTAAGCAAAGAGGCTACCATACTGTCTGTTGCCTACTAAACACCAAGATACAAAGCTCAGTACTATCCATCTAGTCCACATAAATGGACAATAACACCAGATAGCAGTATTTTGATGTCTGTAGCATAACAGCATTCACTATTCTTAACAGTTAATTTTTACTATGACAAAATCTGAAACTCTCTCTTTACAAAAAGGGACTGTTTCTTTATTCCTTCAAATTCCTTCACCTGTCCCCTATTACATAGTGCAGCTGCTAGGGGGTTGTGATTTTTTTTGTGAAGTAACAGTTCATGATAATCTCATTAAATCCTTCTAACACTTTCCAGTTCATACAGGATTTCCTCAGCCTGGGCGACTGCAGCTTGGATTGGTTGTTTAAACAATCTCCTTGCAAAAGAAAGTAAAACAAAACCCTCCTTACAGAGCAAACCAAAGCAGTGACTGACACAGTGCAGAGAAAACAGAGCTTAGCTGAAAGTGTGAAACTAAAACAAACACTGAGATGCAGGAGCTCTTTTCAGCAACCCAATTATAATATAGCATTAAAGACATAATCCCTGCTATCTTCAGTGTGAAACAAATCAAGTGATAACAGTAAGATGCCTTCCCCTGTAAATTATTTGGTTTTAAAATGGGAAAAAGACTTGATTTGTTAATGTATGAAGCACTTGTTTCAAAGTAACAACGGGGGGCCTCTATAAAGGGGAAAAGATATACAATTGTACTCACTGCTCAGAGCAAACAGACAGAGACATCCACGTTTAACTGGGCAAGGAAAAAAAATGCTCTTTACAGAAAGAGATGGTGAAACAAGGCAGGTCAAAACAATCAAAGACCTGACCTGAATAGAAATGCTTTGTATAAATAACCTTGAAGACTGTCCCAGAGGAGCTCCTGTGGTTATTTTCAGGGACAGAGTCCCACAGACAGACTTCTGGGCCCTGAAAGCCCTCATAGGTGCACGTATTCATCCAAGACATTTGGTACAGAAAGCAAGACAAGCCAAGGCCTCTTTTAATAACTCTGATGTTTTAATAAGGACATTTTCAGGATCTATCAGAAAACCAATTTAGAGGTAACTACTTCTATTACAATTAGGCATACTTTTCATCCCGTAATAGCATAGTCTCTTCCATTTAAGAGTTTAATGCAGTTCACTCTATTAATATGCACTTCAGTGGCAAACACATTTCCTGCTTCAATTGTCAAGACTTTTTTTCTAGTTTGGCTGGTTAAGATTATCTGAAAGAACAACGCAAAATGTGTAGTTTGCCATCTAAAACAAAAGCAGGCAAGGGCAAGGCCAGGCGGCTCGGGGATCTGGTCACAAGATACAGAAGCTTTTCACCAGCTCGAATCCAACAGAGCTCAGAGCAAGTGAAAATTCTCTTTTCCAGCAGCATTTTAGTGGCACGTGTAAAAATCCCTGCTAGTCTCAGTCCAGTTTTAGTCCACACTTCCTAGGTTACAGTAACTAATAACCGGCATTATGCAGCAACAAACTCAGAAAAACAGGCCTATCTTGCCTGTCCCTGGTTCAGGGTAGACCAGGGTTAGACCAGGGTAGACCAGGGACAGGCAAGATAGGCCAGGCCGTTCTATCTCGCTGGCGGGGTCCCGCCAATATTTACAAAATGATTTTTCCATCCAAGAGTGGAAACTTATATAAGAACAGGTGAATGGAGGGAGGGGAAAGATCACTGGCACACCAGGAGCCAGCCCAACAGGCACCACGTGGTACCCAGCTCCATGGCCGGGATTGCATGGCACAGCATGGAGCCAGACAAGAACCACAGAGGCCAGGTTGGGCCAGGGTGGCTCCTGCGGCGTTCTGCTGCCCTGGCCATGGAGCTGGAAACCACGCGCTGCCAAAACGGCCAGTAGATAGATGGGCAGGGTGAAGCAGTGGTGGGTAGCAAAGTAGGCAAGTGGCAGAGGAAGGACAGCAGGCAGGAGAAGTGGCAGTGGCAGCAGGACAGGGGCAAGGGGCAGTGAGTAGGCAGGTGGGAGCGTGGAGCCTGCACCAGTGCCCCAGGGCCAGGGCTGGTGGGGGACCAGGGTGGGGCGGCAGTAGCATACAGACTGAGCTGGTAGCGGCTCTATGGAGCCAGGCCAGTTCCACCCCCTCCGTGCTGGCAGCCCAGCCACATGCAGTCCTGGGAACTGCACACCACTGGGGGTCTCTGCCTGCTGTGGGCCATGAGCATCCTGAGGCCTTACCACCTGCTGCTGTCACTGGTGGCAGGGGCTGTGCGCAATGAGGGAGGGGAGCGTGTGGAGGGTGGCATTTGTAGTGGGGCTCCCACACACACGTGTACCCACACCCTCCTCTTGCACCATCATACACATGCACCTACACCCTCACACATTCCAGACACCCTTGCCTGCTACACACACCACAACCCCCATAGCCACCCTCCCCCCACACACTCACAGCTCCCCACAAACCCCATACCCACCTACCCACACCCCCACAAATCCCATGTACCCATCCACACACAACACCCCCCACACACACAGCCCCCTACAAACCCTGCATCCATCCACTCATATCCCCCACATCCTTTCATACCCCCACTATACAAAAGTAAGAATTAATTTTAAGCTATTATGCAATCACCTCTATACACACTACACAAATGCATATAAATTAGGACAAACATTTTTTTTTAAATCAAATTAATGTATGTTGTAATAGATGTTTGAATTTTAGAATATAACTCATTTTTTTTCCAGTTCCAAGATGGCAAACCCCATTGCCAAAAGGAATACTTCTGGGGGCAAGGGGAGGGACTTCCAGTGGCAAAGGTTAGGGGTTAGGAAGCAGGATGTCAAGTTCCAAAATGGAAACCAGGAGGCGGGCCACCTGTCAAGGGGTGGGGCTATGCTTGCAGCCATCAATGGCTTGCCAAAACATGTTAAGTGGACCTCTAGCTGATATAATTGCCCACACCTGAGGAAGACTCTGAGTTTTTAAGCTTGATGATGGAGTGCTGTGAGGAATATTCTAGTACTACTACCTGGAAGCCTGATGTTTGGTTCCAGGGAAAAAAGGGCCGTCTGTCCTACACCTTTCAGAGGCCTTCTATTCAATTTTAAAGCCAGTTTGCCTCCTTTCAAAGGTGTAGTCAATTAAAATCATGTACCTTTAAGTTGTACAAACTTGAATCCACCACTTAACTTCCTTTTAATTGATGAGGTGGAAAAACTATTGCTCTAAGCCACCTGCAGAAAAGCAAACGTCAAAATTTACTCTATTTTTCTTTAACCACTAGGAACAGTTCTGTTGATTGAGACTTCACAGATGCTATGCAGAAATGTTTTCCTCCTCTTACAGTTACAACACCTAATTTAAGAAAGACTGTGCACGTCTACATGAGATGCTAAATGCTCAGTAGACTAATTCTATTGTGCATTAGCGCATCACAGAGAAACCCATGCTAATGCGCTAATGTACAGCAGACTTAGTCTACTACACACATTAGTGTCACTAAAATGGCTACTGCATAGTAGTGCTGGTTACTGCACATTGTGTTAGTGCCTGTTATTACAGAAACTAAGCTTAGAGTGCAGTAACTCTGGTACATTAAAGCACTTGTAGATAGTGCTCACTGAGCACTAAACCTCATCCTTTGAAATTTTGGAACCTTTCCCTCCCATTCACTGTGTTGCAGGCCAGCAATACGCCACCATGACTCGTAAGGATAAGGCTGGTGAAAAGAACATTAAGAGGGAGCCAGAGTTAAAAAATATATATATAATGTTCTCCTAGATCACTGACAGTATGGTTTGTTAGCTGAACATCTTTCTCTGGGGTTGTCTGAAAAAAAAAAGGTTGTTATGAATTTCATAGGACGACACAATAAAACAAGACTCTTTGTCTAATGGGAAACCTTCAGTCTAACTTAAGGAAGCTGTAGGAACTGCACATCTCTCATTCACACGGTTGAGTGGGTCAGAAACCGGCTGA
>JAGPOW010001338.1:67646156-67660656 GCA_030014935.1 Caiman crocodilus
GGGCTAGTATGCTGAGTCATGGGCAGTGACTCGACAGAGGGGCAGAGGCCCTGACATCATTAGGCAGTGAGCCGTGGTTAAGTTCAGGGGAATTTTGTTTTAGTTGTGTTACCCCGGGTTTGAAGGGGCTGAGGTGTGGTGATAGGGGGAGTGAGCAAAAGGTGAGCTCATTAGTGGCGTGCCTGAGGGAGCATCAACAGGAACACCAAGATCCGCCGGGTAGGGTAAGGGCGAGGTGAAAGGGGAGGAGGAGCCTTGCAGAAGACCTCTACTGCAGGTAGCTGAAGAGGGTGACCGCACTGCAGGAAGCCCCACCCACTGGAAAATCAAAGTCATGGCAGGCAAGAAAGGGGCGGACCACAGCGCGGAGAGAGACCTGCTCCGAAGCTACCTGCGATGGCAAGCTGGATATCTGAAAACCTTCGGAGCAAAGAAACCCGAGGTAGGATGTTTGAGGCCCGGCGGCTACAATAACACATACCTTTTCCCCCAAAATTGGGGTGTGTGGATTAAGTAGGGAAGCTGATTTTCTGCCCAGAACGGAAGCAACCTTCTTTGATGCACTCCATAGTGCAGCAGCTGTTGTTCAGATGAGGGCCATGGGAAAGGCCCAAAAGGCTGAACATCTGCTGGCTGAGGCAAAAAGAGATAAGCCTGATGGCCCTCCGGGGTCACTCAAAGGGAGCAAGGTAGAGCGTGTGTAGCCCAAGAGGGCCGTATGAAAGAGGCCCAAGATGGGTGGCATGAGAGCGCCCTGGTGAGAGTACTGGGGGGTGAAAGAGGCCCCAGTGACGGGAGGTAGTATGTGTGCGTCCCAGAAGGGGGCAGGAACTGTGTGTTGAGTTTGCTCTGGCCTCAAGTCGGAGGAAATACCCAAACAGAATGTGTTATCTGCAAGTCATGGGGCACATAAAGGGGTGGTCAGAGCGTGTATATTTGGCCATTGTCATCAGGGCAGTGAAAGGGCAGCTTCTTGCTTATTAACAACTGGAACAATTTACAAGGCATGGCAGACAAACTGGGGAGCGGTGTGCCCGCAGCCAAAGGAGTGGGCCAGTCTCGCGACTGGGCCTGGGAGTTGGCTCCTTTTTGCCTCACACCCATTGAGACCAGTTTCAGCAACAGTTAGGGTTTCAGATTTAGATAAGCAGGAAAGAGAAGGTGAGTCAGCTGAAGATTAGGCTCTGGCCCTGCTCTATGCAGTTATAACGAAGTATAGAAACATTTTTTTCTTCATTTTGCCTTTCAAAGCCATGTTGAGTATAGCTGAGATTTCACCAGTGGTTTTCATCATATTGTTGCATCAATTAACCCTCATTTAATTATCTCCATATAGAAAGCAGCAAAGAAAAGTTATTGGACCCTTTTCATGTTGAGACTTCACTGTGCAATGGAAGACAAACTTTTCAGATGATTATATTTGCAAAATAATGAAATGCCACTGTATTCACCTCAACCCTGACAAAAAAACAAAGTGGAGAATTTTTTAAATATATAATGTTTTTATAAATACAAACATGTCACTCACATTTCAGAAAATAATAATTCAAACTGAAAAAGAGAAAAGAAATTAAGGGAAACTCTTACCCATTTCCAGAGAGGAAAAATAGGGATAGGATACACAATCACTGAATTGCCTTTACTTAATACAAGTACATTTTTTTTTCTATAAACTTTTAAGAGAGATTGCCATTTCCCCTTGGAAGTACCCATCTGAACTAGAAAAGCAAATCCGCCATTATGAAGGGCAACAAGGTACATCTACTTTTATACTCTAGGATTTAGAGAAATTTACTGTTTTCCTGATATATTAAAGTTACGAAAGATAGCAACACTGAGAGCTGGCTACCCCATGGGCAGAAAGTCTGAAATTTTGTTAGTTTGCTCTTCTTGCTCAAAACCCTTCATCAGCTTCTTACAATGTAAAGCTATGTATCTAAAAAAAAAGGGGGGGGGAATATTTTTAGCTTTGTTTTGAAAATGTTTATATGCATACTCTTCTAAGTGCCTCATAACTAAATTGGCAGTTTTGTTATCAGTGGGGGCAGACTAGGTAGGGACAAAGTGGGTCATCTTGATTAATACACCCCGTGACCCTGATCATAGAACAGTTCTCAGAACGCGGAAGGTCTTCAATGAAGTCTATTGAAAATATTGAGCATGGTAGTGCAGGTGTGGGTAATGGCTGGAGAAGCCCATCTAGCCTGGTTTGAGATTTCTTGGTTTGGGCACAGGTTGAACTTAAGTATATCTGCTCTTCAACCTTAAGCCCCATCTGAGGGCATGATAATTGATAAGAATATCATAGCCCTGGCTGGAGACATGGAGGGTCTGATGAATTCCTTACAGAGGCTCTCTGTACTGAATTCTTTGAGAACCTTGAGCTCTGGTTTGGAAAGGGAATAAAAGCACCCAAAGGGAATCTGTGCTCCTGGCAAAAGACCAATGGGGCAATCATAAGAGTGATGCATAGAAAGCTGGTTGGCCCCTTTTTTATCAAAGATGTCTGCCAAGGCATGATATTTACCAGGGAGCAATGGGTCAGAGTCTGTTAGGCAGGTATCTCCCACTAATGCCTAGTATGAGGTATCTACAGTCAATGCAAAGGGCCTGGTATCTTCAACCCAGCTTCTAGACTGTGACCCAGTTCAAGGATCTTTCTCTAAACAAGAGCTTGAACAGTAGGATGAGACATATGTCCCTTCCTTAAGCCCCATAAGATCCCCTTAAGATCATGGTGGGATAACCAAGAAATCCCCAGGATAGCTGAAAAATGAGGGGAGCAGGTAAGGTAAAAACAAAGAGATTGCCGGTGGTCCTTTATTGATACTCCTAGCGGATCCGTCTTGCTGGAAATGGGAACCAAAGAGATTGGGGGTTTATCCATGGTCTCCACTACTTCGAGGTTCTTTTGTGGTCTGACCGGTATTTGATGCTGTTCTACAAAGGTCGAGTACATGAAGTTACTAAGGCTCCAGTGTCTAACAAGGTACGGACAAAGATATTTACACCAAACCGGTCCTGTAGGCAGTGGGTGACTAGCAAGGTTGAGTCTTAGGGCTTGATAGCACTTCAGAGCCTAATGCAGGTCAAGAGCCTGGCTGCACAATTGGTGGCAGGCCTGGACTACGTCCCTCCAATAAAGCCAGGCCAGGGAGTCTTCTCAAAGATGGGGTGAGATCCCCTTGTTAGGTAGGTCTGGGCAAAATGTCCTGACTCTCCACAATACAGGCAGAGGTCCTCAAAATGATGGTGAGCCTTCTCCTCTGGGGAAAGTCTTTTCCTCTTCATGTCAATCTGAATGGCTTCCACCAGGATGGCATTAGCTCTCTCGGGATCCTAGCACACCTAGGGGGTGAGATGTAGCCTTATAGTCCTGTTGCCGCTTAGACAGGTGACCATCAGTATGGAGGCTAAGATCAATAAGGCCTCCAAGTTATATGGGAGCTCCATCCGGGCCAATTTTTCCTTAATGTGGCCCTGGAGCCCTTGACAGAAGCACAAGTGTTGAGCTGCCTCATTCTACTGAGTGTCGGTGACGAGCTCTCTCAACTTCGCAACATAGCTTGTTTGACTATATATACATTCTGCTTACATAGCAGCACACTTTACAGTGTGGACTTGAAGGATCTTGGCCATGGCCTGGATAAAAATCTTCAAGTTTCTCCAGGAAGGGGTCTACTGATTCAGGAAGTGAAGAAGTCTAGGCCAGGGCATTGCCACTCAAGAGGCTGAGGATCAGATTCACTCTGGCTATGTCAGGAGGGTAGGTATTGGGGCAGAGACAAAAAGAGGTGACACAAGTAGCAGCTGTGATCCCCATCTAACTTGGGAGATGGCAGAATCCAGTGTTCAGGGTGAGACAAGTGGGCTAGCCACACCAGTGGGCCTGGAAGCAAGGCGCATTGGGCTTACAGGGCTGTGATCTGGCCTTGTAATCTGTGTAAGACAGTCAGCAGCTCATGCCCAGAGATCTGCCTTAGTGGCAGATCCATCCCCCTCAGCGGGTCTGAGAAGAACACCTTGCTGGGAGAGTTTGGGCAGGACATAGGTGGTCAGGCCTGCAGGTAGGCCCTGAAGGGCAAACAGGAGGTCAGCTAGGTGGGGTTACAGGTACTGGTGCTTCAGGTTGGGGTCTGGATCAGCAGAGAATGGGGGACCAAGTCTGACTAACCAGAGGCCTTGATTGACATTCAGAGACTGAGCCCATACTGACCAGTAGAAGTGCTTAGGTCTCCCATTCTGTTAATGCCTTATGCATCTTTAGAGCATCCAAGGAGTCAGTCACCAGTCGACAGCCAAAAGAAGATGCTATATAGAAATATTTCTGAGTTCAAGGGTGTACATTATGTGCCTCCTGTTTATTTTGGAATCCTGTTCAATTTGTGGAGAAGATGCCCATGTGGAGGATGGCTCATCCACCTTTCGCCCAGTAGCATAGCAATTAGGATATATGTGCACTTGTGAGGCTAGCTCCATAGCCTTTACCACATAATGAAACTGGCACAGTGAGTAGCCAAGCTACAAGAATCATGGGGCTAGAATGAGAGCGAGAAAAAGGGAATCTAACTCTCTAGACCAGCAGAGAGGGCACACCCCTGGGAGAAATGCAAAACTGTAATATTAAGAAATGTTGTCATTTCTTAATGTGTACACATTTGACCAAGTATTACACGGGTTCATTACTATTACAGCTTCTCCATTCCTCCAAGGTTCTGAGTTCGCTCAACAGTAATTAGAAACTGGGGATAGTCGATGTATTTTTAAGGGAACTGCTCCCTTAAAAATTACCAGTATTATTTTAGCTTCTCTGTTCTGTATTGGGAGGAAATGGTTTCATCAGATTATTTAATTCTGTCCTGTTGCTAAAAGTATCTGTTCCTTTCTCTTTTTTATATGTAACGTCTATTTGAGGCTAACTTCTGTGCATTATGAATTCAGCCAGGTTTAATGTTTAGAATTAATTTCTAATTTTGCTGTGAAATTGTCTAGAGGTGATTCAACTTAGGATATCAGAGGTGATGGTCTGGTAATTTTTTTCTGTTCTGTGCAAATATCAAAATAAATCACTAATACTAAGGAAATGAAAACTTCATCCTTTGAGGTTCTGAGTTCCCTCAACTCCAATTGGAAACTAAAGATAGTGTATTGCAGGGCTGCTCTCTCTTATTATTTTCAATTATTTTACTTATCCACAAAAATAATATGCATCTCAAAAGGACTGAGGAATCATGGGTCTTAATTAACAGTGGGTAAGTAGATATAAATATAATACTTTCCTGTAGCTTGAAATAATAAAACTGAAGTTTTTGAATGATGACTACGTTTCATATTGTTTGCTTGTGTAGCTAGAAGCTTCTTATAAAGTGGTGAGTTTTCAGATCAAAATTTTTAATTTTTTATGTCTGCTTAGTTTACTCATTAGCTGTACGGCATGTCTTCTTCTGCAGTGTGCTGCAACTTGAAAATGAAATACTGATAACCTTATGTTGAGAAGAAGGAATCATAAATATTTATCATGTGTGAAATGATGGATTTCCAAAAGTAATAACTGCTGAAGAAGCATACAGAGTAATTCACTGGCTTAATAAAGGGTCATCTGAAAAGTAATATTTCTTAAATGCAACTGAATTTAATAAAATAAAACAAATCTGGTAGTGACTACATGGGCCCATTTTACACTTGTGTGCAGCAATAATCTTGCTGTATGACTGTAGCTTGCCAGTGTTTTGGAAGCAATTCAAACTTGTAGCCATTCTGCCAGCTATGAGAGAACTCCACTTGGGCACTGGGCTGCTTACCGTTTATATCTCTCGGTAAGTTTTAAAAGCACCTGAGGTATTGTTCCAAGGTTGGATTTATTCACTGTTTGATCGTTAGTCTAAGGGCAGTATGCAGATGAGTGAATGTGAAACAAACTAGAGGCCATGAATGGGAAGCACCTGAAATGGTCAACTATGTAGGCAGAATGTATACAGAGGTCTTACCCTATATATATAATATATTATCTGACCTTGGAACAATATTTCAGGTGTGTTTAAAACTTACGATAACTAAGGTGACCCTGCTTCTCCTAGCCCAGTTTGCATATAATGCCATATTTACTCAAATACAAGATAAGGTTTTGCCTACTAATTATCATGCGGGATAAAAATCCCCTCATCTTACATTTGCATCCAAAGAAACCACGTTAAAAACACTGTGGATGCATCTACACATGCATTAATGTGCTGGTCCTAATGCACATTAAATTGAGTAGGTCCAATGTGAGGTATTAAATTAATGTGCATTAAACTGCTCTAATGCACAGTAGCTCAAGCACACGCTTTTTAGGTAATACTTAACGCTCAGTAGGCTATTTTGCTGTTCATCAGCATAATAGCACAGTTTTTTAAGCACCGCTTTAATGCACAGAAAAATAAGCTACTGCATATTAAAATGCAGATGTAGACATGCCTTATACCTTCGAACTGCTGCTAAAAGCAGCATGTAGTCAGAAATGGAAACCAACTCTGATGTTGATTAAATGCAGCCAACCCTGAGTATGATTATAAAGCATATTGAACCTACCATAAAGATAGATTAGTGCAACCCATCTGTATAAAATGGTACTGCCCATTCAGTGCAGTTGCCCTCAGCACCTACTCTTTTCCAAGTCATAGTGAGCCACTACGCTGCATACATTTTAACTTGTTTTTCACTCCCACAGCTGAACTGCACCTTTCTTTCCTAATTCCAGTGATCCCTTTTTCTTCATCAGCCTTAAATATCTGGCAAACATCACGAAATGGGACCCCAAACAGTTCACCCAGAATCCCTCTATTGCCCCAACTCTTAGCCTGGTGCATATGATTACTGTGGCCCTACCCTCCATAAGGTGAAGCCAGACCAGACTACTCTATGCCTTTGCTGCATATCATTTTTTGCACGATCCCAGGACCCATGACAAGAACACCTAGTTGCAGTCAGGAGTGGGGGCCAATTAGCACATGCATACTGAATGGTGCTGAGCTGTGGGGTCACCTTGGCTTGAAATGTTGCTGACTCTGCTGTTGGATCTTCCCTTGAAGTCGATACCCAGCTCTGTGATTCTCCTGGCTTCTGATTTCAACTTGCCCCCATGACTATCTCTCTCAGATCATTGTCTCAGCTTTCCTGGAACCTGGTCCCATGTTCTCCATTGTGTTGATTCAGATCTTGACCTGATGCCTTGGTAACCTGTACGCTTCCTTACCTGAAGGTCCAGCTGAACCTTTACATTGGAGATGCAGTAAATTGTCTATTGAGATAATGGGAGAATTAAGGATCTCTCCAATCAATTTTTGTTTCCACCATTATTTTAGCTCTCTCTCTATTGGTAGTCTAGCTCATCATGATATAAAGTACTAGATCTGGTAATTAAGCACCATACTGAACACTGTAGGATCTGAACACCTCCACCACAATATAGATTGTCTATAATAAAAAAAATAAAAAGTTTTCCGGTCGCTGCATTTTGACTCTAAAGCATTAAAATAGATCAGTGAACATCTGTTTACATTTCTCACCTGCCTCTCTCTTATTTGGTTAGTGCTGGTACAGCATAAGTCTGCAAATATATCTAAGCAGTTGGAAAAAAACAGGGAAGCTACTCATAAATATGCATTCATAATGTGCAGTTTATTCATGAAAGAAAAATATTTTTTTTTCTCTATTTGGTATACTTCTTGTGAGAGAGTTACAAAAGCACATTTGGAATTTCTTGAATAATCTTTCAATGGCTCCTCATCTTTCTATAACACACACATTTAAGACACCAAAATGAAAAGCCAGTCACCTCTCATTTGGATACAGTTTCAATGGAAGGAAGGGGTGGAGTGATTTCAAAAAAGGAAAAACTGAATAAATTGCATTGAATATAACCATTCATTCAAAAATTGCTAAACAGAGATTACCTGCACACTACCAATAAATACTAGGGCTGCAGGTGTATTTTATCTAGTATACTCTTTATGCCAGTCCCACCTGCAGTGTAGCACAATACTCTCTACCCCAGGGGCAGACAATTATTTCAGGTGGAGGGAGGGGAACTTACTGAGTTTAGGCAAGCTGTCAAAGGCTGCATGGGTAGCCCACCCCTTAACAGGTGCCTCACCCCCTGGTCGCCATCTTGGCACCAGAAGTCCCGCCACCCCTAACCTCTGACCTTTACCACTGGAAGTCCCACCCCTTACCTGTGGAAGTACTCTTTTGGGGGAGGGGGTTTGCCACTGGGGGGGAGGGCGGGGGACCAAACTGCATAATAAAACTCAAAACACCCATAATAGTATATTTTAATTGTATTAAAAATATATTTTTGTCTTGATTTGTGTACGTTTGTGGTATATATAAAGAAGTGATTGCACATGAGAGTTTGTGGGAAGGTGTGTGTGTGGGTACAGGAGCCACGTAGTGCAGAATGGCTGGCAGACAGGCAGGAAAGTGATGAAAGTGGTGTGGGGGAGTTGAACCAAGCAGGAGCATGGGGCCTGAACCAGTGCCCCACGGCTAGCACTGGCAGGGCTCAGAGTGGGCCAGTAGGAGTGTGGGATGAGGGCTAGCAGGGGGCTGTGGGGCCAGGCTGGGCTGCACCAGCAGGGAGAGGGGGGAGCTGACCCAGCCCACAGAACCCCTGCTGGTCATGCACCTGCCACCCTGCTCTGGACTCTGCTGGTGCTGGCCCTGGGACACTGGTGTGTGCCCCACACTCCTGCCTGGCTGTCACTGGCTCCCATGCACCCACGCACTCCCAGTGCCCCAGCCCCACCCAGCCCCAACTCTGCATGTCCCACGCTCACCCATGAGGAACAAGCTGGTGCTCAGTGCAGATGAAAGTGCCCCCTCCTTCCCGTGGCTGGCACCCCATCATGTTGCAGCCACATACAGCCCGTGCAGTGTCATGCTGCGCCCCTGCTCTGTTACCACTGTCTCATGGGGAAGCAGTGACAATAGAGAGCAGGCACAGGCAGCTCCATGGGGCACTAGCAACAGGGAGGGGTAATGGCTACTGTTTCCCAAGGCTGAGCACCAGCTCGTTCCCCAGAAACCGCTGTTCAGTGCAGAGGAAAGCACCCCCACCCTACCGCTCATCACCTCCAGGCAGTGTTTGCTGCAGCTGCCTGCCCAGAGCTCATGCCACACTAGGCTGCAGTGTGGCTGCTTTGCTGCTGCTTCTGTGCTCCCCAGCATGGCAACAGCAGCATGTGGAGCAGCCACTGGGCAGCACAGAGGCAGTGGTGGAGCAGCTGCACTGCAGCCTAGCATGGCATGAGCTGCGGGTGGGCAGCTATAGCAAATACTGCCCCAGTGGTGGTGAGCAGGGGGGCTGCTTTCCTCCATGCCAAGCAGCAGCTTCTGCCCAGCTGTTGCTGCCAGGCTCACCCCCAACAGATGAGACTAGAGCTGGCATGGGGTCCTGGCTAGCAGCCGCAGCAGCAGGGAATGAACTGGTGCTCAGAGGGGGAGGGAAAGTGACCACTCCCCTCCCTGTGGCTGGTGCTGTGTGCTGCAGCAGCTCAGAGCCCCCATGGGGCTGTCTGTGCCTGCTCTCTGTTGCTGCCACTGCCCCACGGGGTGCCGCTGACACAGAGGAGAGGCAGAACAGCCCCACACAGGCTGCAAGCAGCTGCAGCACAAGGTGCCAGCCATCAGGCGGGGGCGCTTTCCCCCCCACGCTGAGCACCAGCTTGTTCCCTGCGGGTTCGTGGCTGCACAGGGCTGAGGCAGGGGCACCAGGTGTGCATGGATGTGTGCAAGCCACTGGCATCCCAGCAGGAGCACGGGGCCCACAGCGATGTCCCAGGGCCATCTCCAGCGAGACCCAAAGCAGGGTGGCAGAAGCACAGGGTCCCAGACAGCAGGGCCTCTATGGATTCGGGTTAGCTCCTCCCTCTGTCTGCTGATGCATCCCAGCTCAGTTGCACAGACCCCTGCCAGCCCACGGCTGGTGCTCCTACTGCCACACTCTGGGCCCTGCCAGCACTGACCTGGGACATTGGTGTAGGCCCCGCACTCCCACTCTCCCCCACCACATCCCCGTCACCACTTTTCCACCCACCCACCAGCTCCCAGCTGCATGGCCAGACTGTGGGGCTTAGCAGGAGCTGGCCTGACCCCAAGGACTGGGGTGATCCCTGCAGTTCTCCCTTGCCTCCCTAGCCTGCTTTCTTACCTGAATTTCCCTCACCCGCACAGCCGCGAACATCTCTACAGTCCCAGACAAGAAGCCCTTGCTAAGCAGGGGTTTCTAGCTGGGGGTGGTGGTGCCCGGTGGGCCCTCCTGTTGCAAGAACCTGCCGGGGCTTCCCCTGGGTCCTACTGTCCTTGGTTCCCATCATCCTTGACAGGAGGCAGGGCAGATAAATATGAATTTTTTAAAAATTGTAGGGGCCCCGCAGGCTGAACAGACTGGCCTGGTGGGCTGGATGCAGCCCACAGGATGTATATGTTGCCCCTTCTCTAATGCTAAGAAAAACAGCACCTCAATAATGGGACAGCTTTAGTTATATTAACTATGGAGAAAAAATATCATGTCTAATAAATAAACTGTGTTTAATATTTTAAAAGTAATTAAGTTGATTAACTGCTTATCTTACTCTACCATTTATGCTGTTTATTTAAGCCCTGATTCTGCAGAGGCTCAAGAACACCCTACACGGTACACAGAACTGTTTCGCTGTAAACAGTACCAGAGGCACAGGTAAAGTTAGACATATGCATTCATTCTTGCAGGATTGGGACTGGGTTTCTTTGTTTTCTTTTGTTTTTTAAAGTATATATCTCCTCTTGAACCATGTCCATAAAACAGTTAACTAGAACTTTTACTCTCTAGTCCAAAACTTCCCATAAAAATTGTTCAAAAACATGAATCAAGTTATTCCTCCCCTCCTCTCCTCCCCAAACAACCCTCAAAGTGAAATTAGTTTTAAAATAATAAAATATAAAAATAAGAGTGCCTGCATACATTTTTACTTGTCATCTGGCTTTGAAGTCCTTAGGGCCCTTGTTTTCAAGCTTTTTTTCTGGCTCCATGAGGGTTCAGAATTTACTTTTCTTTTTTAAATGAAAGCTGAGAGTCTCATGTGACCACCCAACTATAAGATCTGGGGCTTTAAGAAAAACACCAGTTAACATGAGACATTTGACAAAACTGCAAGATCTGACAATATTGTGTTAGGGGTCACAACACTTCAGGAGACTGTTTCTATGCTGTCTGCTTATTCCTTAGCCCCCACATTGGAAACATTTTATTTGCATTTCAAAGCATTTAATGGAAGCAAATTGCATTCCAATTAGACTTCCTAAAACACTGTTAATAGTCTGTGACCTTTCTTTTTTTTATGGGTGGACTTCTTTCTACAATGCAACTACCACCAACACAGATATACTAACTAATGTGCTTTAGGATCCCAGGCATCTTCACTTTAGCATGACACCTCATGGAGAAATTGGGGAGGGAGCTTAGAAAGGAAGCACAAAGGCAAAGGAGGTACTGTACAACAAAAAATTCAGTATCCTGGTTGGGTACTGCTTTCCTTACACTTTCTAATCATTTGTACCACTGGCAATCAAGCTATAAAGGGAATTAGCTGAGCTTCAACAGAAAATGAGAGAGAGAGTTCAATTTAATGAAAAAGCAAGAAAGAAAATGAAAGTGTTATAAAGACTGTTAAAAAAAAGGCCTGAAATGTGTGTTACTGAAAGGTGCTTCATGCCCTCCTAGTAAAAGAAGCATCAAGGGGTACTGCATGTGCACTGCATCAAGGGGTACTGCATGTGCACTGCATCAAGGGGTACTGCATGTGCACATTTTCATTCTGTGAATGGTCTCTGATGAGATGCAACATTGCAATTTTGTTGTAGCCGTGACAGTACAGGGAATATACAAGAAGCACGATTTGTTTAGTTGTATCTTCTATGGGACCACCTTTATAGCTTAGAGGGCTGTTAAAAAAAAAAATGGGGGCACAAAAGCCCTTCCTCAGTTCTGGGGAAAAGACAGATATAGCTTAAGCTAAATACCAGTTAGAACAAGCTATGGTTAAGCAGGTCAGATATACCCTATGAAAGTTTCATCTGGCACGCAGTGGTGGGACACAAATCAGTGGATCATGGCAGCAGCTGAGTCACATGTGGTAGCCCACTACTGGTAAAAGGTTGCTAACCCCTGAATTGGGGCATTTACTTCCGTTTAACCCCACTATATAAATTAAAGGGATTGTTGAAAAAAAAGGGAAATAACCTGAAAAGAAAAAAAAATTACCAAAAGTAGCTACAGGCCAAGTATAAAACCGTTAAAACCCATACATTTAATTATGTTAAAAAGGGTAAATGAGCCCATTCAAAAGGAAAGAGGGCCATTATCACCGGGTGGAGCAATGAATGGTAAGTACAGGTGGCAGGTAAGTTGTAATATACCATAAGCTTGTTGTCTATTTAAGTTAATGGTTTTTGATGTCCAGTAAAATTATGAATTTTTGCTTCCAGATCTATCTTTTTAAAGTAGTGGACAGTTTCACTGGAGGACAGGACTAGTGAGATTAGACAGGGAGTCTGTTCTGGGAAAAGCGTTTTCTCACTGGTCACTATATATTTCGGTCTTCTTTCAGTTTTTTGTGTCACGGGTACAACTGAGGTTGTAAGTCAGAAGATGAGGAACGGCAATATCTAAGTTCAGAAGCCAAAGCTGGGGATCACAATACCAGGTGTCAGTCTGAGTGGTGCATCACACCAGGGGTCAAGCAGGTCTGTGGTCAAGGCTAGGCTACAGAGGTCAGGACCCAGAGAACCAATAAGCAGGAGTAAGGTAATGGAGTCCAAGACATGAACAAGGCTGGAGCAAGGCTGGAGGCCTGGCGGGAAGGTTTAAGGAAGAGGTGGAGAGAGGAGCAAGCGAGGGAGAGGTTCAGAACCAGGCAATCCAAGACAGGAACAGGAGTCAGGCAAGGAGGTTCACAGCAGGGAAAATGGGAGAAGCATTGCAGGGACAAAGCTCTACATAAAGTGGAACTCTCCCAGGTCACTTGATGCCTTGCTAGGAACCTCAAAGGAGGGCCCACACTGAGCTGGAGCAGGTACATGTCTAGTCTCCTGGCAGCACCATAGCCTAGTTCTCTGCCTGCATGTGCCATGGAGTGGGGTGTGAATCCCAGGGGCCTTGAAAGTGACAGTCCATTCTGAAGTATGTGGTTTAATTTCACCCACATGGCTTTCATGACCATACTGGATGAGGTTCATCTTACTACATCATTGTGTACTGTATGCATTTGTGATGAATTATGAGATTTTGGGGGTAATATTTCTGTTTTAACTGCATTCATGTTGTAGTAATATTGAAGTGCCTTAGCTTTCCTGACTAGCTTCTACATAAGCAAAGAAGGGTTAAGAGCGTTCCTGCCTGCCTAAAGTCAGCCTTTCGGATGAGACCAGATGGATCTCCAGCATCAACAGAGAATCCATAACCTTGTTGACACTTCAACAAGATGGGATTACAGGTGACACCCAGGGAGCCTCTAGGGAAGAAAGAGAAATAAAGATAATGATCTGATGGACAGAACAGCTTGTAAAGGAATGCCGCTGGCTAATGACTGGGAGAGTCAGAAGTAAGGGAACAGCCAGGCTACTTTGGGGTACTCTGGCTATGCAGACTAGAGAAAGAACAGCTGAGCTAGCTTTGGGGTGCTCCGGGCTTTTATGGGCTAGGCTGTAGACAAAGGTCTGCCTAACCCTTTGGGTGGGATCTTTTTACTCTGTGGCCTTTGCCCCAACTAAATGCCCTCACTGAAGAGAAACTGTCTGCTCTGATGCTCCGACCTTTGGGGTGGAATTCTCCCTGTGCACTGCTCCCTATCAAGAGATGAAGTTCTTCCCTCAGGAAGCTCTCTAAGACAGGGCTATAGAGAAGCCAAGGGAGGGTCTGAGATTGAAAGACCAGTCTCAGAGTCTGAAAATGCTTCCAGGGAACTGTCAGAGAGAACAGACAAGGCTGTAGAGTTTCTAGGTAAGAGCTCTCCCATGACACCAATAAATGGTGAGTTGACCACCGCTTTAGAATCTCATTCATTTACAATACTAGAGAGTGGAATCCAGTGCATACAGACATTTCAGGGCTTGGTGGCTTTCCAAAATAGAGGTTCTCCCCCGTGCACAGTTCCAGCTTGCCTTTAGCACATGCTAAAAGAAGTTATAGTATAATATATTAACTTTGTTTTACAATGGCTAATGATAGCAACCAATGACAAGACCTAGCAGACTACTGCAGAAGCAAAGCCCCAAGTCAGATGAGTGCAAGATGTGAGATCTTGACAGTATATATAGCATCTATTATTTACTTTCTTATCTCTATAAAATGTTTGTAAAACAAAAGATATGTTGTGTTTGGACTTAACTAGGACCAATGGTTACAAGTTACTGGAGAGCAGGTTTAGGTTGGACATTAGGAGGCACTACTTCACAGTTAGGGTGGCTAGGACGTGGAACCGGC
>JAGPOW010001338.1:67660756-67672543 GCA_030014935.1 Caiman crocodilus
TTCCTGCCATTGGCAGGGGGTCAGACTAGATGGCCTGCTCTAGGCCCCTTCTGACCCTAGATACTATGATACTATGATAAAGCAAATTTTTGTTCCCTATCCTAAAATGTCAAGATTAACTAAACAAAACAATATTGTGAGCTTCCAGGAAAGCAGACCTTTTACATCCTATGATGTTTGTAGCCTGTGAAAAAATACACATAAAATGCAACTAATCCAAATGTTAGATAAAAAACCTCATATATGAATATATTTGTGTTATTAATTTTTCCCAGAAAAAAAAGATTTATTTACATAATATTTTCCTACATATTCCCCCTGCTGTTACTGAAAGTATTTGGATTTAATAAATGGTTTCTCAGCACCGCATCCCAAATCATCTTTCTGCTGGATCATGCAACAAAGGCAAAGTTTATACTTATGGGATATTGTTAATGCTATGAAAATTACTACACTTTTATTCCTCAAATTTCAACCTTCTGCGAGTAACCACAATACCAATAACTTCATTTAAGTTTAAACAGCAAAGGAAGGAAACAACCTTTCATTTAAGAAAATATAGGTAGCATGATTAAGGCACTGTTATACACATTGCCTCTCTAGCTCCCATTTCACTACCCAGTCCCCATCATTACACTCTCCAGCCTCATGACCCCCACTTATCCCAACCTAGAAGCCTGCCCTAGCTCACCAGTCCCCTACTGGCACGTCACAGCTGTGCAGGCTGGGGACAGTCAGAAAAGGCTTTTAGCTTTAACATGCGACTGCTCTAAACTGGAGCGAACATTAACATCAATCAACATTTGAGGACCTTAACGTGTAATGTGTAACAAAGCCCTTAGATAGGTGTTAAGAAACATCAAGCCATTAGAAACACATGCAGGTTGTATTTACCTCAGCCGGGATTTAAATGTTTAGGTTTCTAAAAAAATTTTAAATTGAAAATCTCTCTTCACGGAGCAAATGTAAAGAAAGGTAGCTATGAATTCTAATAAATTGACTTACATATCCAAAACTGATAGTGTTTCATAAGAGAAAGAGGCTTTTTATTTTGTTATTCAATTTGAAATAAATCCTTTCCTATAGTATGGCAATCTCAACAATACATGCACAGTTTAATTTATGGTCCAAGGCAGGTTTGTCTAACTTTTGTGTGGCCAGGAGCAGCATGCCCGCCAACCACATGTCACATGGGGCCATATGCCCCCCAGACTGCATGCCACTCAAGCTGCACACTGAGCTGCACCATGTGGGCCCACTCCCCCCTGCCATGCTGCGTGGTGGGTACCACTGCCCCCATGTCACACCACACCAATGCCCACGGGCCCCCCAAAACTTTTTTCAGCCTTTCCATACACCGTAACCCACCCTCAAGAGTAGGCAGGGTTCAAACCACACTTTGACTCTTGGGGAGGTCTACAAAAGAAATTAAAACCAGTTCATGGATCAACAAGTCCACCTAAGTGAAGGAGCAATCCTATCAGAAACCACCCCCCTGGTTATGACTTTTGAATCTCACAGAGCGGCTCTTGCCTTTATGGGGAGGCTCAGCCCCCTACCCCACGCCCAAGAACCCCCTTAATTTGCACCCTGGGAGTAGGAGCAGGAAGCAGAAGCTGAAGAAAGGAGGCAGAGCCCACAGACCCCAATGGAAGTAGCAGAAGAATGATTCATAGATGTTACAGCTGGAAGGGACCTCAGCAGGTCACGGAGTCTGACCCCCTGCTCTGGGCACGAAAGAGCACAGGGGTCAGACAGCCCCAGTTAGGTGCTTCGCCAGTCTCCTCTGAAAGACCCCCAGGGTAGGGGAGAGCACCACCTCCCTTAGAAGCCCATTCCAGACTCTGGCAACCCTTACTGTGAAGAAGTGCTTTCTAATGTTCAACCTACATCTGCTCTGTCAATTTGTGATTATTGTTTCTAGTTACTTCAGGGGGTGCCCTAGTAAATAGAGCATATCCTCTTCCCCACTGCCCTCTCCTGATGAATCTATATGCAGCCACAAGACCACCTCTCAGCCTTCTCTTGCAAAGGCTGAATAGATCTAGGTCCCTCGGTCTCTCCTCGTAGGGCCTTGCCTGCAGGCCTCTGACCAGGAGTGGGTCCTCCTCTGAACCCTCTCAAGATTCTCCACATCCCTCTTGAATTACTACGCCCAAAACTGGATGCAGTCCTCCAACTGTGGCCTGACCAGTGCTGCACAGAGGGGAAGCATCACCTCCCTGAACCTGTTCGTCGTGCACCTGCTAATGTATGATAAAGTGTGGGGGGCCTTGTTGGTTACTTCGTCACACTGATGACTCACGTTCATCTCGGAGTCAACTATGACTCTAGGATCCCTTTCTGCTGCTGTGCTGTCATCCCCCAGCCTGTAAGTGTGTTGGTGGGTCTTTCTGCCCAGGTGCAGCACTTGGCATTTGTCTTTGTTGAACTGCATCCTATTTCATTCTGCCCATTTTTCCAAGCTGTCCAGATCCACCTGAATCCATTCCCTTCCCTCCAGTGTGTTAACTTTGCCCTAGAATTTGGTATCAAAGGATGTGGGGAGCAGAGCCTGGATTGGGAGCCTTGGGACTGCAGAGAGGGTGCAGTGGAACATTTGCATCCCCCTTCTGGATCACAAGAAGGATCAGCGAGGACTTTAAAATCCATCCCCCCACCCCCCAAGCCAGGCTCAGCAGGGATAGATGCAGTGGCATTGGATGCGTTACCTTTTCCTGCCTGGTCACAGCTCCACTGTTCCCTGACAACCTGGGACCAGGGGCAGGGAGGTGGAGCGGTCCCTCATGCAGTCACAACCTGCTATCCCACATAGAATGAGGCAGGAGCAGCTGAGGCATCAGCAGATCTCCCTGACCCTTTCCTTATTCCCAGAGGAGTACAGGGGGTGGGGGGGAATAGGAAGAAAAGTGATGTGTCATAAGCACAGATTGCAAGGTAGGGGTGCCGAGAGTAGAGGAGGGGGGAAAGTCGTACTTGAGTCAGGGACTTAAAAGTATCCCCCGCCACCTGCTGCTCCTGCAACATGATCTGCCCATGGAGGGGCAGGGGACAAGGCTGGGAATGGGGGGTGGGGGGGTTCAGCTACCTCTGCAGTGCCAGTTGCTGCTCTTGCATCACACTTTTCCCCATCCCCTTCCCCCTTTTAAAGTCTGGGATCTACCCACGACAGCAGGTTACCCCCTTGGGGGCTGTATCTGATCAGCCTTTTGGTTACCCATGGTCTAAGGAAAACAAGTCAGTGTTGCACATATGGACTGGATCGCTTTGTAAATGGATCACTACCTTTAACCCAGAATTTGAGGCTTTAGCAAAAATGATGATGATCATGATTTGATGACTAAATTAATTAATTTACATTGCTCAAAAAAAAAGTCCAAAGTTCTTCAGTTCCTAAGCCTTGGAAATATGCTAAAATTGAGAGAGCACTTCTTTTCATTAGGTCTACTTTGATAGAGATTATTTTAGCTAGCGAGTGTACAAGTTAAACCTGAAAATTCTTACCTCACTTTATGGTTTTACTTCCTGTGTAAGATCTTCCTCTTAGATAAAACTTCACGGCAGTGTTTCTAAGCCATGTAATTTTAATTTTCACTTTCATTTAACACCCTTCTTCTCCTTTCCTGACCACGAAAAATGTTTATTTTATCCTTTTAAGGACATACAGGAGGACTTTCATTTAAAAGAAGAGACAGTTCTAAAATAAATGGCTTACATTTCTGGAGTGCTAATGAGTGCAGACATATACACAGAGGCTCTAGACTGGCAACAGTATTTAGTGTGTAGTGGTGTTATGGAGGTTACAATCGCAGAACTGTCCCTGACCAGTGAACTCCTACTGGAACAAAAAAAGAAAAGAAAAGAAAGAAAAAGAACTGTTGAAAGTTCATGCACCCCTATTACACATTCATTTTAATTAAACAAAGAGATTATACAGACTTTGCTGACAAGGATTATCAAAATAGAATGGCACCACCTGCCTCTTGCAACCCCATTAATTAGCAGAGATCTGAGGTGCCAATTAACACAAAGAAATGGGAGGGATGAGTAAACACAGTTTCTGGCAAACTTGAGAATTAACTCTTTCAGCTCAAGTCCCACAACTGCATTTGGGAACAGAGACTGGTAGATCCCAGAGTTAGCTTTGTGGCTGCAGGAGCCAGTACTCCTTATCTCACAGCACTGGCTCCATGGCCACAGGGCTAGTGTTGGGAGATATTCTTATCTCCCAGTACCAACCCTGCAACCATGGAGCCAACCCTGGGAGCTCCCTGCTGTTGAGGCTGGGAAGCCTGTTCCCCATGCAGCTCCACGATCACAAAACTGAGCAGGGAACAAGCTCTCCAGCCCCTGCCCCAGATCATGGAGTGGAGGCTGGGAACTGTCCCAGTCAGGGCCTGGTCCCAGCCCTGCATCCTGATTGGGCAATTGAGATGCAGGGCTTAGAAAGAGCTGCAGGAGAGAAGAAGGTCCCAGCCTCCTGCCCTTGGGACTGAACTGCTCCCAGATCTAATGCACATGTAGATACACCCACTGAATGCATCTACATGTGCACTTTGCTATGGAGTAGATTAATTTGCTGTGCAATAAAGTGTCAACATCTACACGTGCAGCAGTTTTAGGCCACAGTAACCTAGTTAACTCTCCTGGAAGATAGTATTGTCAGTGATAGCACTATCTAATAACTGTGATTAAACGCATATAAATGCTGATTGCAGACGCAATTTATGCCCAGTCACCCCAGGCAGTTGAAGGCCATACTCCTTTCTCCCGTCTAGCTATACAGGTCTGCTCTTGTGACACCCTCGTGCCCTAGCCAGCCCCTCTACTATCCAATGCCACCATCCAGAGCCCAGGGCTGACCATTTGTGCCACCTGCCAGCCTTCCTCTGCCCCAGCTCAAATTGTTGCTGTTCCAGACACATGTCTAGATGCTGTGCCTAAGAGCAGTTGACTACAGCTTAAACTGCTACAGAGTTTATTGCTTCATATTAATTGCACATGTAGATGCACCAAGTTTACTGAGAGTTGATTCAGGCCCTTAACCTCTGTTATAGTGTCCTGCCATTACAAGCATAGAGATAAAAGGCCCAATTCAGAACTCTGGGCTGATCCCAAGTGAAAGGTCTCCAAGACATTTAAAACAGAAAATGGGAAAGAAAGGTACAACAGTACAGGTTCTCTGCTAAGTCAGTCTTCTTGCTATCCACGGAAGAGAGTCAAGCTCACTCTGTATTTTGCGGGTTAATTAATTGCTATTGTAAATGTGGTTTTAAACCTCTCAATGGTAGACACTAGGCCTTGTCATCATTATTATAGTGTATATCTATTAACAAGAAAGTGAAACACTAAATTATTACTGTAAGTTAGATTATCACACAGTCAAAATACAATTCTGCTTCCCAGCTGCCTGGGGGGTCAATCATTCAGCACACACGTGAAACAACAAAAAGGTAACTGCTTTCTTACATACACCCAGTTAAGATTTATATGAATGACACCTTTTCCAAGGTCAACAGTTCTTATCTAATTAACTCCCTTCCGCCACCACATGCATTATACATCAGTTAAGTGAAAGGCATGGAATGAAACACTGACTTATTTTTATTAAAATAAATGGAGAAGTTGGGTCAATTTTTGTCGTCAGTTTCAATATAGGTTAAATTTGTTGTCACTGTTGTTTTTGTAACGTGAGTCCTGAATTATGCTGCCATAACCAAGTGTAGAATTGGGTCCCTCATCTAGTCCAACTTCTTTGTAAATATTAAAATGTCTGCGAAAAAAAATACTTTCCTTGACAGTCCAGTAACATGCTGACTGAAAGAGCAGATAGGTAACAATTTAGTTGATGAAATAAACAGTAATGTTATTAATCTGCAAGTGTCAGAAGCCTCAACAGAAAAGCTTTCAAGTCATATCCTCTTTGTAAATTTTTATTTAAATTCCCAGTGGGTGCATATATACTTGCCATTAAGGTGATATGATACACTCCAGTGCAGTTTGCGCTGCAGTCAACTGCTCCTGGGTGCAGCACCTGCACATGCACCCAGGACCACAGGAGTATAAACTGGGGTGGAGCAACCCCAGGCTCTTGGCATCTGGCAGTGGAGGGGGTGTCTGGGGCACAAGGGTGCTAAAGCGTGGGGCTAGCCAGCAGACAGCCCCCCACACTTCAGCACCCTCATGCCCCAGCCAGCCCTGGTCACTGCCCAGTTTCAGTGCATGTAATTACACTGCCATAGGGTAGTACTGTCGGGGACAACCCCTACCAGTACTATTCTACGGTAGAGTTAATTCATTTACTATGCCCTAATACCAGCACACGTCTAGATGGTGATGCTTTACTGCTAAGTGCACCTAGTACCGATGCAGTTACATAATTCAAAATTGCAATTTCTGTTTCAACCATTATGTAAACACGAAACAAGCTCTCTGAAGTTTCACTGCATGCAGTGTATTAACTTTCAATTACAAAATGCTGTTTGATGAGGCAGCATTCAACAGCTTTTATTGCCTGGCAGTCAGGGGTTAGAGGTTCAGTTCCACATCGTAAGATTTCTCCTCTGCTGTACAATGCCTGGAGAAGAGAAATAAACCAGAGGAGGAACATATTTGTATCCAAAGAACTAGCAACATACTACAAGTGCTCTAAATTGCTGAAATAAAAATGCATCACAACAGTTAACTCGGTCAGGCCTCCACATACCTGTGAGGTGTGAAAAGTCCAGCATAGCTCATCATAATACATCAGGATTGAGTTCATCTTATCAAATGGGTCTTTGAGTGTATTGTGAAGTAATTTACCAAGTGAAAAAATTATAACCATTTTCCACATCATTTACTTCAACAGTAGCTATGTTATGTCAATAGTTTTAAACATTTAATTAGAAACACCACGTGTTTTATGCTCTACTAATTACATAAAATTGTGTGCAATAATTTCTTCCCATTGAAAGAAAGCTTAAACAGCTGTTAAAACTCTAATTGGACGAATGCTTCCACACAGTGCATTTGATTCAGAGCCAAGTAAGTCTTTCCCCAATGGCAAACAGAGTTTTTCCAATATTCATAAGGGAATTGTAAACACATGTCAATCTGTACACTAGAATTTAGCCAAGGAAAGAATTAAAAACATTTATTTTGCCTGTCAACTTTAGAAAGCAAAAAAAAAAAGTATAACACAGAACTAATACAGAAGATGTTTAATTATATTAGACTTTTAATTTTTGCCACTCTAATTTTTACCTCAAGAAGTTGACGTTAATGTGATAGAGGCTGTGCCTGTCCAAACATTATTTTTTACAGCCATTTACAATCTGATTCATAGCCATTAGGGCTGGAAGGGACCTTAAAGAGCATCAAGTCCAACCCCCTGCCCCAGGGGCAGGACTAGTTAACACAGTTTCTGATATCAAAACTGCACTACAAACGTTATCAAATGTAGTTACACACAGGTACTTGCTGCCTGCTGCTTCATGCAAACCGGGATGTCACATTTTCTGGACACGTGGAAGGAGCCACCCCAGCCCCACTGCATGTTCAGGGGGCAAGAGGACACGTCATGGTGGGTGGCACAGAGCAGGCGCGGGGCACACAGGGGCTGTGTGCTGGTGGCAGGGAGGTGCAACAGAGAGCACAGGCTCTGGGCTGTTGTGGGGCAGGGGCGGTCGTTCACCAGACCAAGTTAGTGTGTGCAGGGGCTCCCATAAGCACCACACCATACCCTCAAACCCTCCCCCCACAAACTCTCCAACCACACTCTTCCCCACACACAATCACAAGCCCCACAAACACCACACCCACCCACGTCCTCCCCCCACACTCACACCTGCATGCCTCTGGGGAAAGCCCCACTCACTGCTACACACACCCCCACCACACATACACCCTCCCCCTCCACATATTCCCCAAACCCATCCACACATACATGCACACATCCCCACACCCGCCCATACCCACCCATCCACATCCACACATACTCCTACACCTCCCCATATCCCACATACACACAACATCTACACATACATATCCACAACCCCCGACAGACCCCATACCCTCCTACCCATACCCGTAGGTGGTAGAAGGCAGGGACTAACAGGGCTCAGCCCCCCAAATACAGGACAGCAGCAGGCAATTGCCCTAGGGCAGCCCGGCAGCAGGGTTCTGCAGCAGTGGGGAGGGGCGGGCCCGCTGAGCTACCCTTCACACTCACAGCCAGGATTGCAGCCGGCCCAGCCACAGGCAGGTAAGTATCTTTTAAACTTTTTTTTCATTTCCATGGGCTTGAGGGCAGGACAGATCGAGACCCCACATTGCAGGAGACAGTGGGATAGGGGAAGGGTGAATCATGCACCCCTGCCCCTGGCCTGCCCCTCCTGCACTGTGGGGATTGTTCCACAACCTGGCCAGGCCGGGGACCCATTCACTGGGAAAGGGGCCCCAGCCAGCTCGGGTTGTCGGACAATCAAAGCCCGGTACCAGGCACATGGGGGGGGGCATGTGACCCCCCCACCCCCCCGTCCCGAACTGTTGCACAGTCAAGAACAGGCCACAGCTGTGGCCTGGGCTAAGCCTCTGCTCTGTATCTCTGCACCTCACCCCCACCACTTTCAGAATGGTGGGTGCCACCATATGCCTTTCTAACCGGCCCACCTACCAGTGGGACGTACATGGCAGCACCCACCACTTTCAAAGTGAGGCATGGAGACACAGAGCAAAAGCTGAACCCAGCTCATAGCTGTGGCCCACCCTTACCCATGCAAAGATAGGTGGGGGGGAACGGTGTGACCGCCCCCTGCGAGCTGCCTGGTGCCAGACCTTTGGAGGAGCTGTGAGGCTCTCACAGCCTCACAGCTGTGTGAGCTCCACGTAATCCAGGGATTACGTGAGGTGGTGCAGGGCAGGCGTGAGAGTCCCAGAGGCTCCACCCCTTTCAGTCTGGTGGTGCAGCTGACACTTACCTGACTCTGGTCCCTAGCTCTGGCCCCCTCGATCAGTGTACAGGCAGGGCCAGAGTGGAGAGGCAGCTGGGGCCAATGCAACTGAGGCCAGTACATCCAAGAGGCACCAAGGGCAGGTGTGGTACCTGGGGCCAAGACGGCATTGGTGAGGCTGGGGGGGAGCCGGGGCCAGTACTGGCGCAGCCAGGGCCAGGAGGCAACTGAAGCTGGGAGGCAGGTGCAACATCTCGAGCTGGCATGGTCAGGGCCAGGAGGTGGCTGGGACAGCACAGTGCGGCACCAGACAATGCTGTTCCCTGCCTTGGCCCTTTCCCCTCCCCACCTCAGACCTTCCCATGGGGGAGGTCTGTGTGCATGCATGCGTGCACACACGCACAGCCCCCCACAAATATTTTTCTTCCTCTGCCAATGCCCATACCCCACACCCACTCCCCAACAATGTACAAGAGTAAGACTTCATTTGAGCTATTATGGAATCACTTCCATATACACAGTGCAAATGCACACAAATCAAGACAAAAATATTTTTGATAGTAAAATTAAAATATATTATAGAACAGGGGTCAGCAACCACTGGCATGCGCGCCAAGCATGGCATGCAAGGCCATTTTCCTTGGCATGCTGCAGTCAGCCCTGGTTCCGGATAGCTGCTGCCAGCGATGGAACCCAGGTTGCTCCCAGCAGGGCTTGCAGTGTCCCAGCTGCCTGCTGGGAGCAGCCCAGGATCCTGGCTGGCAGCAGCTCTCCAGAGCTGGGTCTAGCTGCAGCCAGGAGACTCCAAACTGCTGTGCCAGGCTCCAGCATCAACTCCGCACCGGCATGTGCAGGCACACCTCAGAGTGGGCAGTGGAGGAGGGGCCTGAGGCAGCACAGCCCAGGTCTCTCCCCCACTCCTGGCACGGAGATGATGAGCCTGGCATAGCTGTTTGTAGCCAGTCCAGGCTCTGGGCAGCTGCAGCAAGCAGCGGGCAGAGTGCAAACAGCTGTGCCAAGCTGCACAGCTCTGGCATCTGCTCCGTGCTGGCAGCAACTGCACATGCACCTTGGGGCGGGCTGTGCGGTCCCACTACCCACTCCAAGGCGCACCTGCACACGCCGGTGTAGAGCTGATGCTGGAGCCCGGCACAGTTGTTTTGAGCCTCTCCTTTGCAGCCGGTCCCAGATCTAGGGAGCTCCTGCCAGCTGGGATCTCAGGCTGCTCCCAGCAGGCCACTGGGACGCTGCTGGGAGCAGCCCAGACTCCAGCAGCTATCCAGAGGCGGGGTAGCTGCTGGCAGCCACAGAGCCCAGGCTGTAGGGTGGGGGGCAATGGGCAGCAGGGCTGGGGGGCAGGGGCTTTTGGTGGCAGGCAAGGGGCACAAGCAGGGCATCCTGGTATGTACCCCTTGCCCTCATTTTGTTTTTCTGCCATGTTTGCACTCCAGCACCTTCCAAGGTAGGCATTGTGGTGTTTTTCAGCACTCCAGCCAAAAAATGTTGCCTACCCCTGCTACAGAAGTTTGATTTTTACTATACATTTTTTTTCCTGGTTCCAAGATGCCAAACCCCCTTTCCAAAAAGAGTACTTCTGGGGGCAAGGGAAGGGACTTGCGGTGGCAAAGCTCACAGGTTAGGGGGTAGGACTTCTGGTCCCAAGATGGCAACAAGGGAGCATGGTGCTTGTCAAGGCGCCGGGCTACCCTCAGTCCTCCACAGCTCACCAAAACTTCTTAAGCAATCATCCACTGGAAATAATTGTCCACCACAGCCCCAGACCCTTGCAAGGGCGGTAGTAAGACTGTTACTTCATTACTATAAGTAGTATTATATAAGTTCTTATAAATAAAGTGTTTTCATATCACATGCCTCAAAGTACTGCCAGCAGTTCATTTGCTGCTTCAGGCACAAGTTACAGTGCTCAATCAATACCTACGGCTGTGCACACAGTGAACACAGAATTCTGCCATTTAAGGGTTTTTTAAGCCAGGCACGAGGAGTGCCATCTTGGCAGTTATATGGTATGAACTGTGTCTTCAACTGTGCTTCTTTTCCAGTGAAGAAAACATTTTCCCTCCTTGAGGCATGAACCCTGGGGAGGGGGGGAGCCGCGCATGGTGACTTTTAGGGGGGAAGGTGCATGTTGTGCAAGAAAATACAGTAGTTATTTATTTAGCAGGTTCAGCAATGAATTATTCAACTTGTTAACTATTTATAAAAATACACACTTGTATAATTTTAAATGCAAGGAGTTTACTTATTCACAAAATTATTTTAATATACCAATCTGATCATCAATTTTAATTTGAAAAACAATTATTTCATTTGCTTATCCTGTGCCTATTTTTGTACAGTTGTTACCCATCATTAGATTTGCACCTGCTTTCCCTAATACCCCTTTCTCCCAAGACAAGCACGTTTTCTCAGATAAGTTCTTATAACATCATTGGGGCAACTCTATGCATGTAGGGAAGGTGCTATGGATTCTAATACATGATCATATGTGCATGGCAGAAAGTGTGATTGTATGAATCATGCATTAGATCCCATTCCACCTTGTTGCTGGGAGGTGGGGGGGAGCAAATCCAGGGTCCAGGACTTTCATGCACCCATGAGCCTAGGGATTACAGCTGCCTCAATTCCTGGGCATCATGCACCTCCACAGTTGGGAGCCCTGTCAATTGGCAGTGCTCCCAGCCACAGGGGAAACCTGCTACGAGTGCAAATTAAAGCTTGATAGCAACTGGCTATAAAGTTAGTATACATTATCAAGGTATAACTTTACAGTTGGTTGGAGCCTTTTAACGTGTCATGTGTGATTTAGCTACATATTTACTTATAACTGCAGGTA
>JAGPOW010001338.1:67678443-67694050 GCA_030014935.1 Caiman crocodilus
TGGGGGCCATATATAATATCTGCATAATATGAACACATGGGAAGGAATCTCTAGAGAAATTTCACCAGAGCTTAAACAACTTCCACACTTCCTTCTAGAATACTACACCTAGCAAACTCATTTTCTACACACTAGAGTGAAGGTTTTTAATGGCCACATTACCAATATATTGTATCAGAAACTAGCCAACTGCCACAGCTACCTTCACACCACCAGCTTTCATCCTAAGTTCACTACTAGATACATCATTTACAGCCAAGCTCAACATTGGCTGATCCTACTGACCAGCACAGACACTATAAGGATCTGGAGCAGGAATTTCTACAATTAGACTATAATCCCCAAACTAGCAATTCAAATCAGCGAAGCCAAACTCAGACCCTGCTCCAACCTGATACAATACGAATCCTAAGACAAGGACAAGAGAATCCCTCTGTTTGTCACCTACTTTTTTCAGCCTCGAGTCAGATTGTCATGGGTTCCATTAGGGGAAGAGTTATTTCTTCCCTTTAAAATAGGGTTATCTTGGCATCCCCATTAAATTGTTGGCATTTGTTAAAGATAGGGAATAGCCACAATGCAATGATAATACCAATATTTATAGTTCCAGTTCTTATGAATCGACTCTGTGTACATGCATCCCTACACAGAACCTTATGGAAACATCAGTGACCCTAACATAAACCAACCGGCTTCAAGTGGCTCCACAAAGGTATAAGGATAAGGTCACCCAGAGTGTGGTAATTGTCAACATTGTCACAGTGACCAGTACAGCACAGTTCACTTGTAAAACAAATAAATACACCGCTACCTCCAACTTCTTATGATGATAGAAAAAGATTGGGACAAAAAACATTAAAAAAAAATAAAAATTCGTAATAATTTTTTTAAATGTAAAAATAGATTAAATTCGTTAAAAAAAAGTGTTCAGATTTTTCACTTACCTTTAATTACAACCTACTCATTCTATCTACCACCACTGTTAAATTAGAATAAATTCTTCTCTTAGATGTACCAGTGAATGCTCTGACCTAGCTTGGTGCCTGCTGATTTATGACAATATATTTATTGAGTAAACAAAAGCCCAGTGCTATGCAACCTTTTACTGAAGTTAAATTTATGTACCCGAAAGTAAATAATTGGATGGTGACTTCTTGAAAAATGTACTTACCTTTCCACATTAGAGAGAAAGCAAGTATATGTGCATGCGGATGTGTGTATGTGCATGTGTACGTGCATGTGCGTGTGTGTACATATGATGGGCAGGAAGGGAGAGGGCAACAGGTGTTTGCACGCATGCCTGTGTGTGCACATGCATGTACACAAGAGAGATAACTTAGAACAACATAGAAAAGGCTTCAGATTTTCAGAAGCATCTTAAGCAACAATCTGATCCTGCAGGTTTCCTGTATAGTTTGGCAAAAGTCTTCTACTAAATATCCAGATGCAGTTCTGAGAAGATACTCAGAAACTCCTGCCTCTATTGGACAGATGTTTTAGGATTGCTTTGAATGAAAAAGGTCTTATTGTACTTCAGTAAAAGCAGTCTTTGGCCTACATGTATTACAAGGCTGTGCACTAGAAAATTAATTGTAGCCATAAAGAATAAAAACAAACGAGGTTCCTTTTTTATATAACATTAAAAAAAAAAAAAATGTTGGGTTTTTTTTATAGCAAGCCAAGAGAATGGCTACTTAATAGGAATCCCACAATTTTCTGATATGATAAAATGGCTCTAGACAATAAGATTGAAACTAATCATTGTTAGATGCTGTGGAAGCACTGGAAGACCAGCAAGGCAAGTGTGCTACATGCACGTACACATGCACATACACTACATAAGACTACAGCTAGGCGTTCTGAAGCATACGTGTGTTATAGCTCCCTAGCTAGAGCGATATACGTGCAAGCTCGTAAGTCAAGTAGCACAAGAGAACTGCTCTCTGGGTCACTCCTGCACTTAGGGGAGCCATTATTTGACAACCTGTCCTTTCCCCTCCTAGGAAGGGGGTAAGCTGTCAAAAGGCAAACCCCTGGCTTTTAAGCCACCCCATGTGTTACCCAACTGGGCAGCACACGAGGTAACTGAAAACCAGAGGTGCTGGGAACTGGAATGGGAAGAGCCTCCCCAAGTCCACTCCTGGCTTCCCATTGCAGTTTGTGCTTAGCAGTTGGCAGTCCCCTTCTCCAGCAAAGAGGTGGGGAGCAGCAGCTCTGGTCCCCTTAGGCTAGGGACAGACATTACTCATAAACCAGTTTAAGTGATCAGAAACTGGTTTAAACCTGTAACAGAACAGATGTTTAGTGCACAGAAACCAGTTCAAAAATGACTGAAGCCGGTTTGAAATAAATCTCGTTGACTGCAGCATCAGACTTAACTGATCTGGCTCAAATCAACTGATGCAATGTCTGTCCCAGACCCCTTCCTAGTTTAAGATAAATCAGACTCCCCAGCATACCGGCATGGTCCTGGGTTGCGCAGGGCTCTCTGCTCCACAGCAGGGCTGGCCTCTCCTCTCTGCTCTCTAGCCAGAGCAGGGGCAGGATGTGGCCTGATGCTGGCCTGCCATGGTCCCCGAGTCAAATTTCTCCCTCTGTCCACTCTCCCCAATTACTTCCTCTGGCAAATGCTAAGGACTGCAGCTGCTGTTTGCCAGCCCCAGCCAAAGCTCCATGGCTTGCCCTCAAACAGGCAGGGACTGTCTGTCCCCTCTCTCCCCCCGAACGCCAGGGCTTTGGCTGTAGTCTGTGAGGCTTGCACAGCAGTCCTGGAGCAGGGGAGAGACGCAAGCAGATCTTGTGCAGATCCAAGCCCTGATGCAGCTCTGGGCCCACAACTAAGACTTGCAGGACCAGACTGAGAGGTGGAAAGTGTTGGCAAAGACCTGACAATCATCAGTGATGACACATGCTGGAGATGTAGTTAAGAGAAGCTGCACCAAAGAATGCAGAGATCTACATTTACATTATAAAGCAGAAGATATAAACAAAGCCTCTCTAAATGCCCGTCTGTAAGGAGACACTCTGCCCTCAGGATTAGTAAAATGAACTCGTGTCTTTCTGGTTCACATTTTAAGTTAGACTAAGTTGTGTATGCTATGTTTTACAGGGCTGTATCTTAGCTTAGGCAAAGATTTTTGGTAGTTCCCTGCTGTATGCTTTGGAAATTGCTGTGTTGAATACCTTGCTTCAGAGAAAGGACTTTTCCCCCAACCCGTGTGCTAGCCCTGGCTGGTGCCTGGTCATACCCACTCCACTCCACTCCAGCAAAGAGGGGTGAGAGCCTTGGAGGGCATCTCTCTTTCCTCCCCTTTGGCAGTGGCTGGCAGGCATGCTCCAGCACCCCCCCCCGCTTCTGGCTTGAGCCACTGTAGCATAAGCCTGCATTTCCTGGTTTAACAGAGCATGTCTGTCCAGCTATTAATCAGTTTTAGCTGCACGGGTTAGACTAACCTGCAAAAAGGAAATCAATTCAGGCTTGGGCTTTTTGAATGTCTGTCCCTAGCCTCCCAGATCCGTCCAGGAGAGGACTGGAACAAAGGGGCAAGGCCCCCCCCATATCAGCCAGTTCCTGGTTTGGGGAAGTATGGAGTGACACTGCCCAACTACAATCTCTCCCAGAAGATCTGTCTACCTGGGGAGGTAAGTTTTCCCAGGGAGAAACTGAATGAATACCAGTACTTGTAGGTTCACATTTCTACTGAGAGAGCGGCCACTCTCTTGGAAGAAACATAACTCCTATAAGTAAGACAGTCCTGTACCTTCCAACTCTGAACACCATTTAAGCACATGAAACTAAATGCAGTCCACTTCAATACTGTCATATTAATGTTATTAATTGCCTACAGATTGCTATTTTTACATCTCAGACCTTGAGAAAAGCTGCAGTTAAATGGTAAGCAATGCACCATAACCGGAATCCCCTAAAACAGTGGAGCTCAACTTTTTAGAGTGGCGGACAAGGGTCTTGTCATCCAGCTGTACTGGAGACCACCCTCCCCTTCATTAGGGAAAAGGGTATCTGCTAGTGTCTGAGGGAAGGGAGGAAGAAAGAAACAGAGCTTACCTCTGGTAAACAACAGCTGCTGCAAGGGAAAGGAGAGTGTAGGGAGGGCTGTGGAGGGGATCAGGGGCATGACAAAAGGGAAGGGTCAAGTGGTTTGCTACTGATTCCCCATGCCGCAAAACAGGTCCGGTCCCTTTGAGGGCTGGATCCAGCCCGTGGGCCATGGGCCATAGGTAGAATGCACTAAAATGAATGGGACAATTTATTGCTTTCTGTGTTATTGTTTCAATGTCTGTGAAAATTTAGGGTATGACTGTCTAAAGCTACAGTAAAGTAAGGTAGGATGCAAATTTACAGTGCCTTAGCCCCTCTGCAGTAACTGTTCTTGTATAAACCCTTATCCTGAGGTATATGAAAGCTACCTTGTACTTACCATGAGGTAAGACCCTGGGTACACAGGCAATGTACTTACTGCAGAGCAGCTAATATACCACAAATTCACACCCTAGCTCACATTGCAATAACTTGCTTGCGTAGCCATACCCTCATTAACACAGTGATGTACCTGGAACATGTAAATCTTGCTTTAAAGTTTTCTTTCCAAATAGAGAGAGATAAACAAACAAACCAACCCCAGGCACAGCACAAAGTGGATGCTAGAGAACAAATGCTAAGCTCCCTTAAAATATTCTTCTGTGTTGTCCCAGGGATTCATGAAAGATTTGGAAAACACTGTTTTATCACTCATATGGTATTCAATAGCAGTGCTCATATACTTCAAAAGCTGTAATTCACATAGCTAGCTACCAGAGTAAGTATTATGTGAATAAGCCTAAAACTGCCCCTACCCTATCAAAAACAATTTACAGAATCTAATAAATTAAAAATGGTCTTAAGCAGTCATACATTTCAGAATAAATATATGCTCTTTGATCACAACTGAGTGTGCTTTGTTTTGATTAATTTTTCTACAGTAACTGTTATTGCTTCTAAATAGGTTTGCTACACAAGACTAGTCAGCTAGTACTTTTACCTTTACCTTTTGTCTTTTCATCTTCCACCCAAGTTAAAAATTTGCAGCAACCTAGTATTTATGGCATAACATTCTCTATAGGCGCCATTTCACTTCATGGGAGCAAAGCAAAGCCCAATATTTCTTTGGTTACTTCACGTCTAAAAGCATATACTGAAGCCATATACATCATTATAATTTTAGTGCTAAACACATGCATCTAGATTAGTGATGCTCAACCTTTTTAAACTCAAGGCACCCTTTCTAAATCTAAATTCAAGGCAACCCTTGAAAAAATACCAGCTCTTACCTTTCACACTCATTGTTTTATGGAAAAAGAAATAGATCAATTCTGTTCCTACACAGAACTGAGACAGACCCGAGCAGGTCAGAATGGATGGATTCCTATTTGAAATCTTTGGGATTATCTTGTGAATCATATGTAGGTGTTTGAACACCGAACAGTTCTAATAGTGAGTGTCAGTAACCCTGCAATACTCTTAAAAGGATCTTGTGACACCTTTTTTGAGAATCACTTATCTAGATCAGGTATGCCAAAGATCTGAGCCACAGACCCTTATCATCTGGCTCGTCGTGCTGCTCATGGGTCTTGGACTGGACCTGCACACCGAATGGAGTTGATCTAGTGCATGCACTACATGCAGAATATGGGGCTAATCCAATACACTTCACACAGCATCCCCACTGAACCAGCCCTGCATACTGGACCGGGCACGTAGGACTGGACTGAAGGCCCAATATTGCACATGGACCAGCCCTATGCCATTCAATCAGACTGTGGACTAGCCACCCACGGGGCCTAATGAGTTCAATGCCCCTGTTTCAGATCAACAGATGGTGGAATCAAGTTCCAGTCCAGATACAGATTAATTTTTACCTACTGGAAATAGTACTACAGGCTGTTACAGCATTCCAGGCATTAGATCGCTAAAAAATATGAAGCAGGTGCCTCTCCTCCTCCAATATTCTCAATGTACATGAAAGTGCTAATTCGTCTCTTCTTGGTAAGCTTTGACTGGATTAGTGTTTTATGCTTTTTAAAAGGTGACACTTCTCCCTTTTGCTTATTCTGTAGCACCTCACTTTCTCAAATGCCTCCATGTCATATTTGCTCTTAAGTAACTTCTAAATGCCTTCTGTTTCACTCTATGCCTGTCAGAGAAATTGTCTGCTTACAAACTAAATATACACCCTCCTACACAGATGATCACAGGTTTATGAGACTTGCCCAGAATGTGTTGTATACTTGCCCTTTGGAGTCTGAGATCTATGTAGTGTTACATACCAGACTTAAGGGAAGAAAATACTACGAGATACTCAATAAAATGGACATGATTAGATTGGAGAGGAAAGAGAGAAAAAAAACTGGAGAACCAGACGGGTTTTGGAATTTACCACCAACTAGTAAATATATTTTCTTGGCATATAAACTGGAACTCAGTTTTGCTGGGATGAGGTCCATTCTGACAATCCAAGGGAGCGTCATAGAAACAATGAAACTGAGTCAAACTGAGCAGTATAAAATAGCATCAGTGTCATGACCAGAATTCCCTCCCTTATTAAAAATTCATATAGAAAGACATGTTGCTGCCTGCATATGTTTGTGACTTCTGCACAAATGTTTGCATGCACAAAAGAAATAAAAAGACATGCTTTAAACAAAGTGAAAGAAGCAACACCTCATTGGCCTCGCAATAAGAAACAGAACAGGATATTTCATATGAGGCAACATGACTCAGTATGCATTATTAAAAGTCATTATATAAATTCTTATTGTGTAGGCCATGGTCTAAATGTATCAGTATAAGCAATCAGGCCTTAGGAGTATTATTATTGTAGCTATTGTTGATGACAATGATGATGATTTACTTTTGCTTCTTGTGATTTCATTTATGTTCCGGAGGAAGTAATATGTATAGAGATATTCAATAGCACTGATGTTTGGCCTCCCAAAGGCTATAGCTGCAAATAGTATGGGGTTATGCATGAAGTAAGCAACTATGAACTTTTTTATTTTGGACTAAGGCCATAATAGACCGTCTCAGTTAAAAAATCAAAAATTAAAATCAATTCTGTAACTACCCACAGGAAGCCAGTGCAATGGGAACCAAATGGGAGTAATGTGACCCAGCTGGTTGGAATGGGTACAAAAAAAGCACATAGACGGCTGTGTATTGTACAAATTGAAGCCTGGAGATGATTATTCTTGAACCCTCCAAAATGAAGAACGGCTGTAAACTAGTGTAAAAGAGTAAACTGCATCAATCGAAATACCTTAGTTTCTGAGGTGTTAAGAAAAAGGAACATAATTTAATTTTCTAATAGCAGAAGTGTTCATGCTATAAATAAATTACATTTAGGAATAAATATAAATTAGCGCATATACAATTTATTTACTCTAAATTGAAATAAGATCTAAACACCATGGAATTGATTCTCCTAAACACCATGGGAATGATTCTTCTCTAACGTACAACAGGTTTTCACTGGTGTAAATGGAATGTAATTTGTATTTTCTCTGCTGAGGGTGGAGAGCCAGACCTAGTTTCCTTCTCACCTATCTGCATCATTCCCTAATAGAAAGTTTAGGGGGAAAAGCAAAATATAGCTCTTTAACCTCAAGAACAGCAAATAGTCAGGCTTCCTATAATGTGCAGGATGATAAGGAACTCAGCTAAAATGTGCTACTCTATACATAACATGCAAGAATAAATACCCTTTAAGAGCCAGCATTATAATATAGTTGGGGGTACATCAGTTCAACCTTTTCAAAGGCCAAGGTCTTATATCCATATGCAAATAAAACACATATGGAAAAATACACATTTAGCACAAAATGCTCAGTTCTCTTGAAAGAAAATAAATATCTAAGACAGCAAGTAGGCTAGTTACCTGGATAAAAAAGACACAATGATGCCAGCAAATAAGCCAACTGAAGTTGAAGACAAGACATTTGCCTTGAAGTTCCAATCCTGGACATGTAACTTGCACAAATATTTAACCTTATGCATTGTGAGCAGCGGTGTTGACTACAGAGTGCGCTTATAGGGCACACACATAGTGTGTAACAGGGTGGTCTGTCTCTTTAAGAGAAAACAGTCAGCCCTGTTGCAAGAATCCAGGTATAGGACATTTGGATAATGAGGGAGTATCTCACAGAGAGCTTAAAACTACCGGGGAAAAGGCAGAAAGGCAGCAAATGCAAGCTGGAGGCAAACTGTGACAAATACAAACTTGCTACGATGGAGAGGCCAAGCTGACGTGATCTCATCAGAGCCCCTCCTAGTGCCCGGACCAGGACAGAACGATTTGGCCTCGTTGTTTATTTGTTCATTTGTTTGCTGTTCAAAGGCAGCGAATTATTTAGGAGTTCTGCCTGAGGAGCTCCCCAGGGGGTAAAACCCACAAGCTAAGCAACCCACTTGCAGTGGGCATCTGTCTCTATGGTCAGAGCTTTAGTAGGTTGTCTAGCAGTGTATATGACACCTTGATGGACTCATTGCTCTTACAGACCCCCAAAAAGGTATTTCAGAAGCCCTAGCAAAGTCCCGAACAAATCATGAGAAGAACAGAAATAATGTGAGCGATAGCAACCAACAGGACTCTGCTCCTTTATGATCCTGGGGTTTTAGGGATTGAAGCGGCATAACAGGGCAGTGACAATGCACAGGGTAGTGGCATTGCTGCGTAGCAGCAGTAGCAGCTGTTTTTTTGCATATCCAAGTTGACACCCAGGACTGCTTTTCCAGTCACCCCCCCACTTAGTTATGCTACTGGGAATTCATTTGAATGACAGGGCAAGAAGTAGCTGTCAGCCTAGGTGAAAAACTGTTCTTGTATCTCATATTCCTGAGAATCAACACCAAGGTTCAGTGTGAAAACTTTACATAAAAAAACAATCTATCTGTCTATAAGTTATGCATGGTAAAAGCACTGCATGGATTTTAGCAGCACAGTTTCCATTACAAGGATTGGGGAACCAGAAAATTGAACAAACAAACAAATTCAGACCCAAATAATGAGGAATTCTTTAATTTCTTCAGCTCTAACTTGGCATTGAAAAAATATCACAAAGGATGAATTTATACTTTTGTTTATTTCTGTTTTCTGGGCCAACCAGCCATTTATTCAGCTGACCTGGCTCATTTGTTAATTTTGCTAACAAAAATGAACGTCTTTGCAACATGTGGCACAAGAAAGATATTGTGAGGGAGATGTAAGCCAGCTGCCAAATGTCTAGAAATCCCATGGAGCTAAATGCAAAAGATGAAATATCAAAGGAAACAGACTGGGTAGCAAACAAAACACTGAAAGGCTCTTGGTGCTGAAAAACACTAAGACCAAACAGAATAAAGCCAACAGTAAATTTATGTTGATATCATAGTAAGAACAAAAGCAGAACAGAGACAAAGGAACCAAGAAAGAATGGCTCTCTCATCCTGATCATATTTTTTAAAAAATCCCTATTATACAATACCAATTTGCAATCATGGGGAACCCCCAAGAATCAATTCTAGCATAGAGGAATTTGGCTTGAATTGACACTGTTCAAAGATACTGAGCAAGTACATAGTTCCAAATACTACAGAAGTATTTTCCACATATGGGATAAAGTAATCACATTTCTTTGCCTATCTGTAGGTAAATTTTTGAATTTGAAGAATTCTACCTTAGCCATAATGTCAAAGTTATTTCTATGTTAAGGATCATAATGCATGGCAGCATAATAGGTATATTTGTGTGTGCTTAAAAACAACTATTTTTAATTCAATACCTCAACTGGCCCCATGCTTTGGAGATAGAAAACAGGCAAGTCAGATTATTGTGTTTCAAAAATAGCAGACACTCTTGCTTCAAATGAGCACAGAAGGTACACAGCGTGTAGGAAGTCCCCCCTGATTTTGTTGATCTCTGCAGAGAAGAAATATTGCAGGTAAGAACAGCATAAAACAAGTGAATGCTGGGGACAAGACAGTGCTGACATAGCAAAAATATATTGTATCAAAGTACTTAAGAGTGAGTTAGTGAGGAAAGGGAAGAGAGCTCATAGAACATAAGAGGTGAATAAATAACCTGTAAAAGTTCAGTGCCATAAAACCAATACTATACATTGTTTGTGGTGGTAAACAGGCTGAGAGATGGCTGGCATTTCCTTTAATGAGAGAACAGGTCTAAGTAAATCCCATGTGAAACAGAAATCAGAAACATCTGCTAAAGACACAAATGGTTTGCTAGCTGACGTCAGCCATACTGGGAAAGTCTCCAGTACGTTAGGTCTCCACTCACCAGCAGGTGTTGCTGTAATTTTTTTGAATAATTAGAGGTGACATTTCCAAAATCAAGAAGACTGTAGGATCGATGAATGAAGCAAGCAAGGCATTGTCAGCGACGGAAATCTTCATATGTCTTCTATATCCCTTATGCAGTTATACAGAAACTACTCTTTTCCAGAGCAATGTTTCTATAGCTTGCATCATGGCCTAATACTTTCGAATGCTTTAGCATGCCTCACTGCCCTAAAATCAGCAGGAGTATGTGCGAAAAAAGATCCTAGTCAATATGCTTATTATAACAATAAAACTTCAGCCTGGCAAAGAGAAACGCTATGAAGAAATTTTTATTCGGACATTACATTTTCCTGCTTTTAACAGTGAGCCAGTAGTGCAGGAGCGTTAAAATTATGGCCCGCACGCCAAATCCAGACTACTGAACCCCATCATCTAGTCCCCAGTGCTGCCCATCAGTCTTGAGTTGACCCACAAGCCAGGGACGTGTGTTACATGTGACACCTGCTCTGGCCACTCCTGGACTTGCACTGCATGCAGTGCCCACTCTGACCAGTCTGAGATGCTTATTGCACGCACTGTGCATTGCAGACCAGCCTCACATGGATGCCAGACACGGCATAGTCCCAAACCAGCCAGAGCAGGTGCCACATGCATTAGATCTGCCATGCAGGAGAGGAGGTCTGTGGGGCCAGTACCTCACCATTCATCTACCCCATGGACTCATCCCATGCCACTCATCTAGCCCACAGGGCCAAACAAGTTAGATACCCCTGCAATACAGTAAGGATTTACAATTATTTGTGCACACACCAATGACTACTTAATAAACATGATGTTTGCTTAGTGCCAAAGTTTACACTTGATAAACTGTCTCATCATATTTTCCCTTTTATCTGTATTTCTGGTGAAGAGCTCTGTAGTTCCTGCCACATATTTTCTTTCACTACATCTATCCTTGACCTGATGATTGGTATATATGTGGATACAAAGATTTTCCCCACAGCTTCTTTTCAATGGCCCTTCTTCTCTTCCTCGGATTATTGAACAAAACGTGCTATATATATACACAGTACCCTCTACCTAGACTACAAAGTATGTACCGCTTTGGAGATCAGCGGCAACACAGTATAACCAATTGTAAGACCTTCTCTTTCTCCCACAGGCCACATGCATTACTTGTCTCCAATACCTGAAACAAGGCCTCTAACTGTTCTGCGAATTATGATGTTTTCATCATAGGTTGAGCTCGCCCAACTGGACATCACATATTCAAATCACACTTTTGATTCCTCATCTGCCTCCAGACTGAGACAAATAAGCAGGCTGTAAGTAATACAGTTTTTTAGTGAACTAGCAGTCTTGACAAAAATAAGTCTGCTACCAGTGGGACTGCTACCGAATCAGTCACCAGTAGGACAGATTTGTACAAGCTTTACATCACAGAACCATGTCATTACACCACAGTCATAACCACTATCTTGTGACTGTAACAGGCCTGATTGTAACCTATCTTTACCACCGACCTCAATGGACTCACAAACACACCTTTAGTCAAATGCAAAGTCTTCGATTAGGTGAAGCGTGTTACAGGGTTTGTGACTGATGAAGACTAAACAAAGAACACTGGACTCTGTTTTGCAATGAGCTGAGCATAAGCCTCCAAAATGAAAGTCTCTCCTTACATGGACAGTAATTTATATTTGTAAATAGTTTGTGGAGCCTCTCAAAGGACATTTCTAATAAAAGCACAAGAGATGTTATCCAGAAACCTGAGGAAAAAACTGACAGGCAATCACTCCTCTGATGTACAACCAGAGTAAGACACACTTTACAAGAAAGTGACTATTACATTGTAATCACTTTGTGATTAAACTTTTTTATGATTTTCAGTCATTCATATGGTAAGAAATGAAAGTTAATTACATAGCTAAAAATACCTTTCTGGTCCCAGCTGAAACATACTTTGTGCCCTTTACCATGTTAATGAATCCTCTCTATCACAATTTCCCAAAATGAACATACTACTATTTCCCTGCCTCACAGAAACATTAAGAAGGTGCTTTTAAGATTAAAAATACTATTTACGTGATAGACATTAAATAACTTTTATAAATCTGAGGATGGAAGAGAATTAAAGCTCTTGATTGGCACGTGTTCAAAAAAGCAACAGCAGCAAAGGAATGAGCCCTGAAAGTCCAAATATACTCTGAAATGTGGCTTGGCAAAAATGACATAATGAAATGTAATATTTGCCGTTAAAGGACTTGAGTAAATTTTCTCACTTTACAAGTTTAAAAAAAGTTGTTCTTTAACTGCCTGCTCTACAAACTCCACCTGAAATCTGACCTGAAGTCAAGCTGTGCTCTTTCTGACTCAAAGTTAGAATTTAATTAACAATTTTGTTGATGATCAACAAACCAAAATAGAATCCAGCTCATTTGCTTCTCATGCTATAGAGCTATCAGGAGTAAAAAGTTACCAACATTTGTTTTTGAACTAAGGAAAACAGACAAAAGTCTAGAAACACATGGATCAGTGAAGAAAAATTGCAACATTTTGACACAGTACTTAGGTACCAGAAAGACAAATGCATATGCAAAAAACATCCACTTTCCTTTACACACAGGATGATATGCCATTTCCTTTCCTAAAACTTTTAAAAGTATTTGAGGAAAACAATGGCCTTTCAACAGATGAGCACTCAGATATCTTAATATAATGAGTAAGGCTAATGACTCAGAGTTAACTCCTAGTATATTTCTTATTTATAGTATTCATTAAGAAATATTTTACTTTTCAAATGTCAAAAATTCATTGAGGATTTTGTATACAATTATTGTTTTCCATTTCATTGCAATATAACATTTTAATAATAATAACCCTCCAACATTATGCTGGGACCTTTTTTGCTGTACTTTACTACTCTTTACTTCCCTCCTGCTACTCTGTACACCAGACATATTACAGTCAACAGAATAGATAGTAGAGCAAAGCAACGTAGTAGGGAAGGCCCAAAGACATAATGCTGGGAAAGCACATGGTCAACACTCTGCACAGTGCTGAGATTAGCACTAGATGGGAGACTGATGTTAGAAACTGTTAGGGCAAGGCAGCCCGGAAGCATTTTGCATGGGAATAATCCTGCCACTTTAGTGTCTCGTTGATGCGGAGACACTAAATTAGGTCCATCCTTGAATCGGCAGTGGCTCAGATCAATACACATGCAACACGTTCAGTGAGTGTGAGGGAAAGAGAATAATGGGATGAGCACTTTGTACCATGTAAGTAATCCCTACGTTACTAATGCAAGTTACTCAGAGGAGCTATGACTAAAGCAAATCAGACACCTAAAGCCACATCCAGATGAGTGCGGATGTGCGGTATGTGATACCACATACCTGTCTGCGGTGCCATACACAGCACATGTAGGCATTCCCCACACCGCTACCTTGCACTGTGGAGTGGGGGGAGGTTGACCCTGAGGTCAAAAAATCCCATGCTAAAAAAAGTGAGGTGTCACATGTGGCGGTAGCACATGCCACCCAAAACCAGAGCCTGGCTGGCTGGAGAAATGCTTTGGCTGCCAGTCAGGCTCCCAGCTGCAGGAGTGCCATGGCTGCAGGTTCCCGAAGCCCCCAGGTAAGGCTGCTGGGGCCACAACAGCTGCTGAACCCAGACTCTCCTACCCCATCCAGAGTAACCTGCTGTGTGCCAGATTGCATGTGGCATGGGTACAAGGTGTGCCATTGCCACTTGTCCCCAGGGAAAAAAAAAACATCCTCACTCAAGTGGACACAGCCTGAGAGCCCATCTATATCATTAACATTTTATGAGAAAAAGAAGAGGCTGTATCCAGCAACCTGTTTCTTCCTAATTTCTTACTTCCACCATGGATCAATGGTAGAGGTAAGCAAGTAAAAGTGCCAACTATAAAGAAACAGGCTGCTGGATGCACAGGCTTAAAAGTCCAGGACTCCTAAAGAGCAAGATGGTACAGTAACGCCTTTTAGTATGATAGTTTATATACCAGCTCATACACAGAGAATAAAGTTATACTTCTGCTTCATTCTGATCTAGTTTGTTCAAGTGAACATTTCAGTTTGAGCATAAGTCTTCAGCACTAGAGGCCTAAAAGTAATTTTGATTGTGATACTCAGCAACTTGTCTCAAATTAAGCAAAAGGGCTGAGAGGCAACACATCCTGAACATAACAATTTTAACTTTTTCACTAACCACTAGAGGGTGCATTTGGAATGACCTTACTCCCACTCAGAAGACTGACTTATAGTCAGTTACCATAGCAGAGGATTAAATCAATACCAATGCACCCAATTTTTAAATTTTCATGTCCTTAGGTACTACCAGGTGATATTAAGAGAGAGAAAATGTTACATACGTATAAAAAATTACATATATGAGCCACGGAAAGGGTTACACACTCAACAATTCAGGTCCCACATTAATAATTAGCTAACAAAATGAGTTGCAGAGTTTGTAATTTGATACATTGAAAAAGAAAAAGTATTCTGAGAGCCCTGAATGATTTTAACAGAACTATGCGTCCTAGGTCACCCTGCTTCCCCTAGCCTTCCCATCTTATTGTCAAGCTCAATTTGGCAGCACGGTTCTGACAATAAACACTAAGATACACTCAAGTTTAGCAGACAAAACTGCTACTAGATGTAATGATAATGATAAACTGTTGTAGTGATGAAGGTAAGGAGATGCTGCAATAGAAAATGAAGTTATTTTTGCTTAGAGAAGATATCGCCTTCTTTGATTGCTGCCTGTCATTTATTGTAACTTTGCAATTAATACCACCTACACCTGTAACTACATTTTTTTTTTGGAAGTAAAGTATTTGAAAAGTGTCTGGGCCAGGGTATTATTTATAGTTTTTTAAGAGAAAAGAATGGTCTGCTAAGCAGTGCACAAACTGATATGTAATTTTCCAAGTCAAGGCATTGGGACAATGTGCTTGTTAATTAAAAATCACACTTTACCTTTACCTTTCTGGGGTAGCATGAAATACAGTAAATAACTACAATTCCTTGGTTTATTTTAATTTCCACAAAAACAGTAGGTCCTGCTTCAGTGCTCTGGCACATAGAGAAAAGTCCAAGCAAAGGGTATGCTGACCTCAAGAGAAAGATTTCAAACATATGGCCTGTGGGGCCAAACAACATAATCTGAACAGCTAAAAATTAAGAAGAAGTAGTGTATTTAGTCCCCTGCTGAGGGAATGCTTTCTAGACTGCCAGTTTAACATGGCAAACAGCA
>JAGPOW010001338.1:67694451-67708553 GCA_030014935.1 Caiman crocodilus
CTTTCATCAAATTTATGATCTAGAATGCAAAGATACATCTCCCTCTTCCTCTGGTTTGCTAGTTTCTAAAGGATCAAAGATGTTTCAGCTACAGAATAAACCTCTCCCTTCCAATCCATTCACATGCAGAAATCAGCAGGCAGAAGGTGCATCACCCCAAGCTAAAGACTAGATTCCAAACGGACGACCAGCCGATCTCATCACTTCCCCAAACACTTTATTGCTTGACTTCAAGTAAGTTGTTTGTAATCCTGGTGGTTCATATGGTTTGCCAGAACTTAAACTTATGTCATATTTACATTGGTTTCTCAGGCCAGCAGTACTACTTAGCACTGGTACAAGATCAAATATTAGAAAACAGACTTTTGACAAGTGCAATTTTGAATCTCTACACAGAATAAACCAAAACCAGCAACAGGGTAAAACTTCACATTTCTCCAAAGCAGAATTAAAACTTGTGTTTTTAAGTTCTAAGTACTTGAATTCTGTACTACAAACACAGTAAAACTCAGTGGGATATTTGACAATGCATACATTATTTCAGAACCCGAGAGCATTAATAAGTGAGCATGCGTTATTCTGTGCATTCTGATCTGATGGAAAAGCACTGCTTAAGTGAATGAGGCTTAATCAAATACGGCCGGACTTTTTGTGTGCAGTAAAAACGATAAAGGTCAATGATCAAGGAAACTTGGTGCCCACACATACAGTTTTCTGCAAACACATACTCCATTAAATGCACACCTGCCCGCATGCTAAGTAAGGTTTAAATCAGCCTTTACAGCCTCTTGTGGTAGCTGCAAATGTTATGTTGCTGTTACAGCTTAATTCAAGTAGTTTCCATTTATTTTCTCCCTGAAAAAAAAATAATTCTAATTACTGTGTTTGTGGTGATAGCTGAACATAACTCACATTGTCAAATTAATAAGTTTTGCACATTTTTAAAAAGATTCTAGTATTATTTCAAGCTACAGAAATTTCCAAGTCCATTCAGGGACGCTTGCAGATGGGCTAGAATCCAGAACTCCAGTGCACATGCTGAAGCAGGGCTTTATTTCAGCAGCTCTTAGCAACTTTGCAAGAGCAGAGCACTTCTAGAATAAATGGCCAGCTGGTAATACAGAAGCAAAGGAATATAACAGGGTAAAAATGTGTCTTGGAGGGAGAAAGGAGAAGTGGTTTGCCATGTTGGGAATGTATACCATGCAGGAACAGAGCTTTGAAGGCCACAAGGTAAGCTCCTCTTCCTGTGATGTGCTACTAGACGAGATCTTCTTTTTTTTTTCCAGGGGCAGGGGGGGCACTCCATTTGTTCCCAGCTAGAAGACCCTGATGTTGAAGAACTCTCAAATTAGACACGTAAGTAGAAGACATGGAAATATACACATGGATTTAGCTCGTTCTCTAGAAGTAAGCAGCATTGCAATGCATGTGGCAGATTTGTAAAAGAAATCACATTGTTTTGATGTTACTACATTCCACCACATGAGCTGCTTAAAATTAATGTATAAGTGAAACAAAACACAGCTGTATGGACAAATATTGCAACTTGAAATTACCGGGAGATAATCAGGCAGAAGCAGGACGGTATCCTATGCTGAATACACACATTCAAGCCTGAACAGACATTCAAGTAGTGAGAAACCCTGAAGAGCCGAGAGCTTGCAGTGCTGATGCTACGCAGCCAGAGGGACCCTGTGCACACATTTCAACACGCGGCGTGGACTCCCTCCGTGTACCTGGAGACAAAATCGCAGCAGTGCACAGGGCAGCCCTAACTGGGTGACCAGGCTGCCCGTGTCTCCCTGCAGCACAGTGTGGGGATGGTGAAGCGGACACGTTCGGTTCTCTGCTCACCTGGAAAAGCAGACTCCAAAGAGGAGAGACGCATTATCTCCGAGGGCTGAGGAATGAAAGCAAAGCACCCTGCAATGCTGAAGCACTGCTGTGGTTTCTCCCAGAAGAGAACACGTATCAACAAGTCACTCAGCCAGGAGAAACTCTCACAGGAGTAATTTAACACTGGTTATTCCCAGGCTGTTTTTTTTCCAGGATCAGCCATTTTTGCTCTGGAGAAAAAAAATACTGAACATCTGTATACAGTACTTGTCGTTCCTCCTGGGCGGGCAAAGACTCTTCTGGGAGAAAGCAAATGCCTGTATGTGGCTTTGGAGAGTAACTGGCTCAGAAAGACAGGAGCAGTCTGACAAAATAGGGTGCAGTCTACGAAAGTTTACGCCCCTGAACCAATTAGTCTGAAGCCAGGCAACTGGAATGCAATAAACACCTTTCAAAGATTTTTGAGAAAAAAAGAGAATTCAAAAGTCATCCCACAACAAATAACAACATGCTCTGAATCAGGCACTTTGCTCAAATGATGAAACTTAAATATTCATTAGGCTGGAGAGGTTCTATAGTCCAATAGTTAATGAGCTCACCTGGAATATGTGGGATCTATTCCCCTGCGGGAGTTCTCCTCCCCTGGCTATTATTCTCAGCACTATTTTCCAATCTACATCTTGAAACTTTTCTTCCAGAAAAACAAAGAAAATATAGAGCCAACTTATTTTCAGGGGACATTTTTTCTATTTTGTCCCTGATCTTTGCAGAAAAGCAAAACAATGTATTAGGTGAAAGGCAAATTTCAAGTTCTTACACATCCTTAAATATCTACTACAAATGGTTCTCAGAAATGATAGCCACAGGAATCTGCGTGTTATTTTTCTCTAACACACTGTAGGGTTATGGATGACTAACACAAAAAGACCATGCTGAATAGTAACAGAAGGTAAAACAGTAAAAATAGGTAATGTAATGTAAAAAACTAAACAAAATAATAATAATAATAATAATAAATCTAGCTCTATTCCTCACATCTTAAGGCAGAAGGAAGTAGGCTGCTGCCTATAAAAGCTTTATGCCAATCCATACCAGTTAGTTTCTAAAGTTACATGTTGCACTTAGACCATACTAAGAGCACCTAAAATGTGAGCATCCTACACATTTAAGATTGTTAATTCATGGTAAATATCCTCCTAGTGTCTCAAAGATGTGACATTCCAGGTAAGGGTTAATTCCAGGCCATGCCATCCAACTTGTGTTGCTACACAGTAAATATGCATTAATGGCCATTAAAGACGGACTGTCCACACATTATGGCAGGAAAACACATGTTAAAAGGCCCTCTCAGAGGCTTAAAAACCATCTTCCATCACAGGTTTACTTTAACTGGTTTTGGGAAGCTTGTGTTCCAGATGTGTATGACTGCTCCACATGGCTAAAACAAGTTGGAAGTGGCCCTCCATCATCCCAGGAGACACTGCTCCCCGCTGCTCTATCTTCTCCCACAGTGATAGTCGGGAAGCACGTAAGGGTAAGACTCCCCCTTCCCTTCTACTCCCATTCTGCACTCTTCCAAGCCCCTGGAGCTCCCCCGTACACTTCGAAGCTCATCCAGGCTCTCCATGTCCTCCAGCTCACCTGTGGCTGCTGGCACTGACCTGAGGGTGCAAGCAGGGAAGGGGAACCTACCTGCTCGCCTGCCACTTCCACTACACCTCATAGTATCATAGTGTCTAGAGTCGGAAGGGACCTGGGCAGATCATCTAGTCCGACCCCCTGCCTTGGCAGGAAAGAGCACCGGGGTCAGATGAGGCTCAGCCCTGGAAAAAGCAGTAGCCAGGCAGACAGGTGCCCCTTCCCTGCTTGTTCCCCTGGGACAGCACTGGCAGCCACAAGTAAGTTGGGGGATATGAAGGACAGAGGCAAGCCCCATGGGGGCAGAGGTAGGGCAGAGGAGGCGGCCTGGAGGCAGGAGGGGAAGCAGAGACAAGAGTGGGTCAATCCAGGCCAGCAAGGACAGATGGCAGCAGGGACCCTGACTGCAGGCAGGCAGAGGATGGTAAACCTGATGGGAGCCTGCCAGCCCTTAGCTACACACAAATCTGGGCCACCTACCCTGTCCCTGAGAGCAGGTAAACTGGGCAGGCACTGAGCCAGCCTGGCTCTTAGCCGCGCCTCTGTTTGCCAGCCCCCTAACAGCTGGTCAGAGTGTGCATGTTACAGAGACTATTAACCCTTAACATGGAACTACTCAAAGCATGTGCTAATTTTAACACCAACTAAAATTAGCATGTGCTAACTGTAAGGTTTAACTACACCCTAACTTCAGTCTGCTACACTGAGATACAATGAGCATTTTGCAGTCCTCCAGCATCCTAGGATGCACCATTTCCAGGACCCCCACCTAAAGCAAAAGTAGAGCCCAGGAGTCCTGGCTCCTAGCTATGCCCCTGCTTACCAGACCTCTATCAACAGGTCAGAGCTGTGCAGGCAAGAAACAGTATTAACCTCTGATGTGTGATTGCTCACAGCATGTTCTCATTGTAACACTGCTTATCATTCCGCAGATTAAGTGTGGTGTAAGTGTAACGTATAAGTTCATCCTAGGGCTAAAAACAAGACAAAGCCTTTTGTTCTTGGATCCTATAAGACATACAAGCCCACTGTTCCATTTTAGATATCTGTAAAGTATGCAAGATAAAACGTGCTAACCGTTTTTCTGGAACAATCATGGCTCTTTTAGAGTTAACTGCCAGGGTCAAGTTATGGGTATAAGGGGCTGTGCTGCTTTTCTTTTGTCCAAGGTTTTGACTAGGATGAATCAGAACTGCCTCAAATGCAACATCTGTTTTTATCCTATGGTACCATCCTGCCCTGCCTCCTGTCTGGCTTTAGACTAAACCAGCTAATTACCTCCGTCTCTTCTCTTAAGATACTACTTTCCTCATTTTACTCTACGTCCTTGGGACAGGGACTGCTTCTTGATTTGTGCAGATACACTGCCTACTACACTGAGGGCACATCTGCACATGCAGTTGATCCAGCCTAAGTTTACTCTGGTGTAAATTATTGTGGCATAAGCATTTTCAGGCAGGTATCCTCTCGTGGATACCTGCCTGGGATTAGGGAGCAGATCTGCTGCTTTGCACCAAGTTCCCTGCAGCCCTGGAACAGGACTCTGCTGCCACTAGGGAGAGTTCAATGCTCCCCCTGGGTGCTAGCACAGGGGCTGGCAGGGACAATTGGGCCAAGGGGGCTATCTACTGTTGAAGCAGGGACAATGTCCCCCAGCCCCAGCAGCCTGGAGCTCCCGGCCTTGGCTTCCTGATCACAGGCAGGGGACTTAAAAAGAGTTGCAGGAAAGGGGCAGGTCTCAGCTCACTGCTAGCTGCCCCACTGGCAGATCAGGGCAGGGGGCTGGCACCTACCCCACCCCTGCAGCTCTTTCCAAGCCCTGTACCTTGATCACCCAATCAGGGTACGGGGCTGGGACCTGTCCCTGACCAGGACAGGTCCCAGCCCCCGCCCTGTATGCCATGAACCCAGAGCTGAGGTGGGGGAAACAGGCTTGGGGGCTTGTTCCCTGCCCAGCTCTGTGAGTTCAGAGCTTAGCAGAGAACAAACTCCCCAGCCTGTTTCTGCCCCCTCCCTTCCCACACTCACGGCACTGAGAGACCCTTATCTCCTACCGATGGCTCTGCGACCTTGGGGCTGCTGCTGGGAGACCCTTATCTCCCAACACTGGCTCCATGTCACAGAGCCAATGCCATTACTAATCTTCAGGAAATTTTCTAGTTGCATTTGAAGGTAACAAATTTACTCAGAATTTGGGAGGTTTACTGTGTAGTAAATGTGCATGTGTAGATGCACATGCTTACTTTGCAGTAAACTATACTAATGTGCAGTTAAGCATCTTGACTAGATGCACACTGTGGGTGCTAATGGAATACAAATACAGTAATATCCAGTCCAGTCTGACTGAATCCCAAATCCTGAGTATGTTTGGAAAAAGAGCTCTAGTGTGCTTGGGTCATTTTAAGCCAATTAAAACAAAGCACAAAATTATCAGCAATCGCAGTGAATTACCAAGAGGATCTGCATTTAGCACCAAATTGGCAGTAAATAACCACAAAGCTAACCTCTGACATCAGAAATCTGCCTTAACAAAACAAACATGAGAAACAGCCCAGCAGTGTCTAGCCTACCAAGTTATAAGAGCTGTTGAAGCATGGCCAATACTTAATATTTTCTTGGAGTCACAATCACAGGCAAACCTAAACAAATACCCAGGAGCAAATTAAAATTTGGGATATTTATGAAAATGATTGTGAAGAAAAGTATTCTTCCACTGGATACTGTCAGCATGTGTAGGGTGTCAATGGAGATGCGAATTCTTCCCAATCACCTAGGTATACAGAATGACAGTGAAATGCACAAATGGATTACAGAAGTAACTTGAACTGTGAATTTATATAATATTAAAATCAACACACATAACTTGCAAAATCCGAGGAGAAAATGGTAGTAAACCTCTGTGTACTCCTTGAATAGCAAGCACGGAGGATCAGACTTGGCCTGATGTTCTATCAGCAAAGATAACCTAAATATACGCCCCAAAACTGCATTGTAAAGAAATACTGCAATTCCTAATGTTACCAACTCTTAGTTTTATGTTTTATCATATTTGAAGTTAAAAAATACCTGCAAGAGACTAAGTTAATGACAATTGAGATTTCCACAAAATGAAGTTTCTGACCCTCGTATTTACAGAGGAAGGTTCAATAACATAAACCTCAAAGTATTCAAAGGACAGAAGACAAACAAAAGGATGGCCTTTGCTATCTGTAGAGTGCCTTGATTTTTCAGCCAGCCTCATGATGTTGGGGACTTGAATCATGATATGTAATTGCTTACGGTAGGTAAATAATGAACTAGCTGTGGTGCCCCCTCCCCGCCCTGACATTTTCTGGGGCCACAGTAGCTATAGTGCAGTGGTGGGAAAAAATATAGCCCACAGGCAAGATCTGGCCTGAGCAGATCCAGCCCACCCACTGGCTAGGGCCCTGACCAGTATGCACAGCTTCCAATGGGCTATTCCTGGTCCTGCTCTGCTCCCCTCACCTCCACAAGAGATGCCTGGCTGAAGTGTCTTCCCCTCTACCCGGCTGGCAGGGCTGTACTACTCCTCTCACCTCCAGTGGTGGCTCCTCCTCCTGGCCCTGCCCCTGCTGCAGTACTCCAAGCAGGGGGGGCAGGTTCAGCTGGGCATCTCCTGTGTCACCGTGCAGGGCTTCACCTCCAGGCTGCCTCCACCTGCTCACACGCAGGTGACTGCTCATCGTGCTCTGCTGCATGTACCTCCCACTTCCCCCTCCCTTCTCTCATCCTCCACTGGCTCCTGGGACACAGTGCCAGGCAATTCCCCCCCCATACATGCACAACCTCATACACCCCCCTCACAGGGCAGAGCAGGCAGGGAGTAAATTGACCTCCACCACCCATTTTGCTCCCAAACTCTGCTTGCGATCTGCCCAAAGCCCCACATGGGGTTTTGGTGAGTTGGGAAGGCAACAAAGCATGCGGACTCAGCCCATGACAGCACATCAAAACTCCCTATAGTGGATACTACAGTTCTATCAATAAAATAAATATATATGCAGCATTAGCAGAGAGCAGGAGGGCCTATTTCAAAAGAATAAAAGAGGAGATTGCGATGTGGAGATGTTATACTCTCCTGCTCATTCCCTGATCAGCAGAGGCCTGTGGGAGCACAGCCACTACAAAAAAGTCCTTTCCTTTCCCTGCCCTCCCATTGCCATCAATTTGGTAAAACCGTGGGATGCAAACTTTAATCCTGATTGACCCCATTCTGTCGCATCCATTTCTATAAGCAATCTCCTTTAAGGGTCTTCCAAGTGTCCTGAGAGACTCTGTCAGGTAAGAATCTACTCTTGCACTACAACAGTCAACCAGAACCCATATACCACATTACACACATGTCGGGTTTCTGACTCTTCCTACTCTAGCTGCACAAATGCCAGCATTCTTGGGATAGCCAATGACAGCAATATTGAGTTGGACTAGACACTGTGTGTGGATGCCTAGCTCTCAACTCTCAAAACAAGTAATGTTTTCAACAGGGGAAAGTAGGCTGTAGGTTAAGATTCCTGTCCTTTTACTTCCTTTGCTTTCTCTTCTGTGCTTTAAGGGCAAGCCACTTCACCTCAGAACGGCGGCCGGAGCCGTCCAGAGGATCACTAATTTAATCGGATGTCAGGTGGGCCGGTGGTGGAGAGGCGAGACACAGCATACTGGTTTTAAAAGATTATTTTACTTACACCGTGTGGAATGGCAGCGCAGGCCTCGAGGTAGCTTGCTTGCATTGTCACGAATAATTACATGAGTTGCAAGTTAATGAGTTTTTGAATGAAAAGGAACCTGCAGGATAACGAGGGTACGTCAAAAGGACCCGGTGACGGGGAGATATTGGTGGGTGATCAGTCCACCAAGTTTCCTCGGTCGCGCTACAGAGTTCTCCATGATTACTCTGCCGCGTGCTCGGAGGTCTCTGACTTGGGTGGAAGCTGCATGAGCTTTTATATGTCCAAAAGTGGCCAATAATGGACTGTTAGGTAGGAATAACTAATGAAGCAGAACGTGACCAAATTTGGGGTAATGGCTCCGTGCGGTCTATTGTGACTTGGACACTCAATTGATTTGGTCATGACAGGCCTGAAATCTCGCAGTGGCCAGAAGAAATGCTACAAGCACATTTGGAAGGTATACCTCAAGAAAATACATCAAGAGTTGGGAGGAGCTGGCTGCCAAATGACTCCAATAGTACCACAATCTCAACCAAACAGCAGTGTGTTCTGAGGTGAAGTGGCTTGCCCTTAAAGCACAGAAGAGAAAGCAAAGGAAGTAAAAGGACAGGAATCTTGCTGACGATGATGACATATTAGTTGTCACGGGTAACCTGAAGGTTGTCCTGCCTTCCACGCTGCCCAGGACAGCTTTTTCTGACTGCAACCAAAGAACAACTGGCTAACATGATACAGTAAAAGCTGTGTTATCTGGCATCCATGGGGAATGGGGTGTGCCGGTTACTCAAATATGTCGGTTTTTTGAGAGATGTCCTTGCCTGTTCGGGCTACCGCCCTTCCTGCCACGTCTGGTCTGCCAGGGCTTTCGCTCCCTGGTGTCACTGTGCTGGGGGATAAGGAGGGAGGGCCCCATGTAGGCTGCTTTGCCCCGGGCCGTGGCCCAAAGTCAGGGAAGTGGGACTTGGCGAAACCAGCAGTGCCACAGCCCTGAAGAAGCAGTGCTGGCTCTGTGTAATTGCTGCTACAGAGCAAGGATAAGGCAGCAGGACTTGGTGGCAGCTGGGAGATAGGAAGGAGAGGGGGATAGGGACCTGAGACTGCAGTGTGGAGCTTATGGAGGAAGGAGGAGCAGGAAACAGGGCAGCATCAGGCTGCAGGGGGTGGGGGGGAAGGCAGCAGAGGGCAACCTACCTGCTTCTCTCACTGCCTTGCTCACTGCCAACCTCTACCACTTGCCTCCCCCATCACCGCCCACTACTTGGGCCATTACTGGCCTCCTATCTGCCCTACCACATTCCCCCCCTACTGCCTTCCACACTGCCCGCCCCATTACTGCCCCCTTCATCACCTCTCCCCCCACCAACTGTGAGGGGGGGGAGGGGAATTTAAGATGATCCTCCAATAATTAGATTCCATACACAGAAAATTATAAAAAAATGTATAACATTTCCATGTGTAAAATCTAATTACCCGGCGGGAGAGCGGGTGTCTCATATTCAGGGTTGTTTTGTATTCAGGTAAATATGGTACTTTTAATTTTGTTCGTTCCTTTTTTTTTTTTTTTACAAGTCTATTCCTCCCCTCCCTGCTAGATTTTCCAATACAGCCTCTTAATGTTTCTACCACATGTGATGTCAACATGTGCAAAATACAGAATGCTCTGGCAATGGCATCTGGTATAACTAAGAGCAAATGATTATTAACTATATATCTTTCTCTCTAACATACTCTCTTGTAACCTGCTTTCTTAAATGGAATTCCTGAAAATCATTAACGTTCACTGTTATCTGAACATGCTTTCCTTCAAGTGTGAGGTGTTATTATTTTCCCCATGCTCATTTCCCCTACCTTCCAACTTATTTTTACAGAAACATAAAATTTAAACTAGCATTGCAACTTAAAAATCCAAATTTCCAAACAAGCAAATGTATATTCAATGGTGCTATTCCATCTTTAATTCATTGTGTAATGTTTGGGAGGTCTCAGCACGGTGGACAGTGGCTGATGTTACATTCCCAACAGTTGCAAAAGGTTGGTGTTAACAGGTCAAGTTACAGAATCCTAACACTGCATTTCCTTTATTTGTTAAAAGCCTCAACCTTAAAGTTATTTGAACACACTTTTTTCAACACTGAGTCAGTGTGTATGTCTTAATCCTCCTGGAGTTGCAAACCACCCTCCCGCTGAGCCCCAAAATTTTCAAATAGTGCCAAAGTCTATATTTTTTTAACTTAAGGAAATAATTCCAGGGCTGTCGACTGATAAATTTTATTCAGGAAAATGCCATGTTCTTTAAGCAACACATTAATCTTTTCTGTGCTAAGCACAGTAAACATACAAGTTAAACTGTAAAGATTGCACATGTTTTTGCCTTCAGGAATGAGTTTGAGAAGAAATATCCTCTCTTTAGGTACCTAGGTTTTAAAATTCTCCCCCTACAACATGCAAACAATGACAACTAATGAATTCAGCAGACAGTACACATGATGGAAACAGTTTGTAAGATATTGTTTGTAATGGGAAAAAAAGGTAATTTTTCAAATGCTGTATAGAATTGCCTGTCCAGAGTAACTGAAGGACAAACCTTCTCCCACCTTGTATATAATAGCTGTTATGATCACTCGCTTCCTTTCTACTATCAAAGAACATCTTGCAAAAGGGTGTGTGTTATATGTTTAAGCATCACCCAAACAGTAGATTTTCAGCTTCCTTGAAGGATATGCATTTTGGTGACATTTCTGAGCCTATTAGCTACCATCTTGTTCATCCCAAAATGTGTAATATAGCTGTCCCTGACTGATTTTTGCTGTCCACAGAACAGCAGACAATGTTCACTGAATGGGGCTTATCCAACATTTTCAGTTTGCTTTTGCCCAGAAAAAGGAAGGTGGCATACGCAGGATGATATTGGTATACCTTAAGGTGCAACTCATATAGCATCCAGATTCTGTGAGAAATCGATGCTTTAAAAATTAGCAAATAACACATTAGTCATAAGTACGATTCTCATTCCCAAACTACTAGCTTCTGCTTTGAAATGACAGTAAACTTGGATTACAATATCCCCAACAGCAACTGATATTTTCAAGCATGTTGATAAGTGAAGTATCAATATGATATTTCTCTATAATAGTACATAAAATTACCATTTGCCATAAAATGTTCTTAAACAAAGGGCAGCGCTATTTATTAGCCAGAAAATGTACCCAAGGACTTGGTTGATAGATGCACTGCCCTCAAAGGCTAAAAAACAGTCAAGGACTCTCGAGGTAAAAGTGACACTAGAATAACTACTTACCTTCAAACTTCTTGTTTTAATGTTGCTTCACCCTTCTCATAGCTTGGAGCAAGACTGTTGTGAGTCACCAAGAGAAGTTTTAACCTGACGATGAAAAACAGAGTTTGATTTAAAAAACAAAAATAATAAATAGAAGTGCCTTCAGTTCTGCCAATGATTTCTCTTTCACTCTCCTCTGCATGTCTTTCTTTCTCTCCGGGGCTGCTACGTAGTGGTCTATAAATATTGGCCCTAACACTTGCTCAGTGCTTTACTTGCTCATGGCACAGGTCTGTGTTACTGTACACCATGGTATTACTCAGATGAAGTTCTCAGCTGCTCAGACAAAGCCATGGATTGGCTCTCTATCCTGCAGCACTCTGCCTGCCTGGAAATACCATTTTGCTGCCAGCTTTACAGATGCTATGGGCCGTTCCTGGAGGCCCAAATCAGGCACAGAAGGGTAATTATGAGGCTTGTCTGAAGAAATACAGCTTTCTGCAAGCAGGTGGAAAAAAGGGGAGGGGAAAAAGAGAGGAATTACCTTTGTTTTGGCCAAACAGCATAATCTCAAACCCCCTTTACAGTGCCTTATATCAAAATATTATTCAGCTAGGATCGTAAAATTTAATTACCACATAATATGGATGTCAAAAAATCCTGGAAAAGAATTTGCTATAAAGCTAGCTTCTTGAATTTAAAAAAACCCGTGTTTTCATACACTTAAAGGAATGCAGATTTCATAATTGGCAGTAAAACAGCAAAACAGCATGAAAAGTATATTTTCAGCATGATGGAAATACACACCTTGAAGGTGCCTCTGAAAATGGCTGCCAGCCTTGGTCACTTGCTTGGTACTCCAAATTCAAACGTGGACAAAAATCAGCGATTCTGGTTCCTAAAGGATTTTGAGTTTCCAGGGTTCTAAACAGGCAGGAAAACCATCTCTTCAAAAATTCACGCAAAAAAGGGGAATTCCTGTTTTCTGCCTAACATTAATGGGAGCTCTACATCTGGAGGAGTTTGCTAGAAAAGCTGCCCTCCAGCTGGGGATCTCAGTACCAAGAACCCAGAGTTTTGAGATCCAGGAGTCTGGGAGCTGGGCCATCATGCCTCCTGGTTCCCTGTCAGTCTTTAGGGTGACCTCCTGTGGGGACAGTTGAGTGAACTTTCTGGAAATCTGGTTGGGAAGATTTTGCGAGTCCCTTCCAATTTTGCAAGCAGAACTAAGCACTAGAAAAATGCTAAACTATATGCCCAAAGGTGCCAGGACCTAGAAGGTTGGGGCACAGATAGAAGACTGCTACACCTTCCTGGGACATGGAAGCAGACCTTGGAAAACTCAGATGATGTACTTTTAGGGTACAGCAGCAAACCTGCGATATTTGGACCTATTTCTGAACTTCCAGTACCTTTAGCAACATTATCCCTGAATTCCTACAGGCTAGCAGGAAGTTTTTAACAAGGACAGTATCATTACTATACTTATGTCCCCATACCCTTGTGGTCTGGAACCATAGTAGGGTGTTCAGATTGAAATTCTACCGTAGTATATGTGACAATGGATTAAAATATTTTAAGATTTCATTTTATGTTTTAACAACATAGGCATGAAAAGCAAGTCATCACTGCTCATATTCTGATATAGATATTAATTTTGTCCTTATAAAATTCTGCTTGAGAAACTCATTGATATCACAACATCATCTTCCTTTATTTTTTAAATGAAAATATATTTTGTTTCCATGTATAATTGTTAAGCCTTGGTGAGCTGCCAGATGCGAAGTCTTCAAACTAATTTACTCATTACAAGATCTTCAGTGATAAAACTCCTGCACAGAACTCTCATCCTAAATGCATTTGACTGTACATGATGGTATCATTATAGCATGCAGTCAACTTTAAGCAACCACAAATAACTCCCTGGATAACCAGAAAACAAACAGAGTGGCTTAATAAAATTGAGCAAGCAATTTAACTCTGTAGCAAAGCTTGCTGTGCAGTATACAGCTGAAACCATAATCCCGAATGTCTGCAGTTTTAGCATTATAATTTGAATTTTTAGGGAGAAACAAACATTCACACACAGAAAGCACACAAGATCTACATATTTCTTTACCCCTGGAAATCAAAACACAATAATATTAGCCTTTATGCATTCAAAAGCTAAAACAGGCATGTAAAGAAACTTATGAGTAGGGTACCATAAAAGCAATGAAAATAATTTCATTAGAGGCAGCCTGCCTTTTAATAATACATTTTAGTAGCATCTTCTCATACTGAAGGGTCCTAATACAGTTCAGGAACTGCAAAAACATCACCACTGAGGAGCAGTCAGTACTGAGGGGCATCAGCCAAGCAAACAAAGGAAGAGCATGATGCACAAGAATGATGGAGGGGGAGGGGATGAAGAGATGAAGGAGCTTGTGCATCATTTTAACCAAGGATACTGAGTCAGACCACTAATTCTTTTACAGTAGTACAGTGGGATCTTTAAAACCCATGTAAGAATACACAAAATCTCTCCTTCAGACAGCAATTAATCAATTCCCTTTAAATTGATGCTGACTTTGTGAAGGAACATCTTGAGAAGCTGGATACCTTCAAGTCAGCCGGCCCTGACAATCTTCACCCCAGGGTACTCAAGGAGCTGGCGAGCA
>JAGPOW010001338.1:67709470-67754001 GCA_030014935.1 Caiman crocodilus
ATCTGTCACTAGGTTGCCACCCCCATTTAATAAGGGATCTACACTTTCCCTGACCTTCGTCTGGTTGCTAATATACTTGTATAAACCCTTCTTGTTACCCTTCATTCCCCTTGCTACCTGCAATTCCGATTGCAATTTGGCCTTCCTGACTTCATCCCTGCATGCCTCAACTGTATAGTTCTTATACAAGTGGTTTGCCCAAGCTTCCACTCCTCGTAAGCTTCCTTATTGTGTTTACGTTCACTGAAGAGCCCTCTGACAAGCCAAGCTGGTCACTTGCCACGTTTGCTGTTCTTCCTGCACATCTGAACAGTTTACTCCTGGGTTCCTTTCCCCCGCAGACTAGCCTCTCAGGTGATCCTGCCCATCAGCACCCTGACAAAGTCAAAGTCTTCTTTTCTGAAGTCCAGGGTCCATACTCCGCTGCTCTCCTTTCTTCCTTTTGTCAGGATTGTGAACTCAATTGTCTCATGGTCACTGCTGCCCAAACTGCCACCCACTTCTACAGAACTCACCAATTCTCCCCTGTTTGTGAGCAGCAGATTAAGAAAAGCACAACCTGTAGTTAGTCTCTCCAGCACTTGCACCAGGAAGTTGTCTCCAATGCTCTCCAAAAACTTTCTGGATTGCCTGCGCACTGCTGTATTGCCCTTTCAGGGGATGTCAGGGTAACTGAAGTCCCCATGAGAACCAGAGCCTGTGATCTGGAAACTTCTGCTACTTGTCTGAAAAAAAGACTCATCTACCTCATCCTCCTGGTGTGGTAGTTTATAGCAGACCCCCACCACAACATCACCCTTGCTGCTCTCCCCTCTGACCCTAACCCAGAGGCTCTCAACAGGCCTATCTCCAGTTTCATACTGGAGCTCTGACAATCATACAACTATTTTACATACAATGAATCTCCTTTTTCTCTTCTCTCCTGCCTGTGCTTCCTGAACAGTTTGTACATATCTATGACAGTGCTCCAGTCATGCAAGCTATCCCACCAAGTCTCTGTTATTCCAATCATGTCATAGTTCCTTGACTGTGTAATGACTTCCAATTCTTCCTGCTTGTTTCCCAGGCTCCGTGCATTTGGGTACAGGCACCTGAGGTCACCAGCTAATTGTCCTACTTTCTCAAGAAGAATGAAGCCTCCCTTGCTGCCTGCTCCCGCTTCTGCTTCCTCCAGGTCTCCCACTTCCCCATTTACCTCAGGGCTTTGTTTTCTAATCCCTTGGTGAACCTAGTCTGAAGCTCTTTTCACTAGGTTAGTGAGGCTGTTTGCGAAGTTGCTCTTCCCTCTCTTCATCAGGTGAATCCTGTCTCTGCCAAGCAATCCTACTTCTTGGAACAACATCCCACGGTCAAGGCCAAATCCCTGCTGGCAACACCATCCATGCAGCCATGCACTGATCTGCAGGATGCAACTGCTCTTGCCAGGGCCCTTTATCTTGACTGAAAGGATTGAGGAAAACACAACCTGTGCCCCCATCCCCTGCACTTTTGCAGTGAACACCCAGAGCCCTGTAATCACTTTTGATCTGCTTAGGGTCATCCTTGCATTACCCTTGGTGCACAGATGGATGAGTAGCATGGGGTAGTAGTCAGAGGGTTGGAAGCATCTCAGTAATCCTTCCATGATATCTCAGATCTGGGTTGCAGACAAGCAGCAGACCTCCCATCCTAGCAAGTCAGGCCAGCAGATGGATCCCTCCATCCCCCATGAAAGAGTCTCTAAACACCACCACCCATCGCTTTCTCTTTGTGGTCTCAAACCTCCCCACCTTGGGGATTTCTGGCCTGGCCTGGCCTCTTCTATCAATGGAATATGCTCCATTGGAAGACTGTTAGAAGACAATGGACCCAGGGCTATGGAAGGAGCATCAACAATTTGACGCAGCCTACAAATTTCTGGATTCTTTCCTACGCTGACTTCAGCTTACTCAAGAAATCAATGAGAAATCCTCATGTATAAATATAAGCACTTGTGCAAGGCTTAGCAGAAGTGGCAAGCATACCACATTTACTTGAATCTACGATGACCCTGAATTAAAGATGACCCCCAGTTATTAGATTCTATACATGGAAAATTTAAATGTGTTACAATTTTCCACCTACAGCAACTAATTATCGTGGAATCGTCTTTAATTCATCCCCTCCCAACCACATGGGGGTAGGCAGTAGAGGCAGGTGGTGTGGGGAAGTCAATCAGCTTTCTACCTGTTTATGCCTGTTTCCTGCCACCTCTGCCCCCAGCCTGCCCACCAACTTCCCGCTTCACCTCCACTCTCCTTCTTGCCCCTCTCACCCAGCCTCTGCTCCCTTTCCCTCTCCCCCTCTGCCACAAGCTTCTGCTCCCCCTTCAGCTTCTCCTCCCCGCTTTACTTTTTCTCCAGACCAGAAGACTCCATCCTGATTTTATCCTGGGACATTGAGCACAGCTTCATCCCAGCCCCCAGAGCAGCTGTGTGGACCGCTGGAGTAATGCTCAGTGCCCCAGGCTGAAGCATTGGTGGGGCCTGATGGCATGGAGCAAAGTAAGCAGTGGGAGGGAGAGGGGCAGGCAGGGAAGCAGAGGATGTGTAGGTGATGGACATGTGGGGAAGTTCAATATCTCCCCAAATCACAGAGGGTGACATGTAAGCAGGATAGTTTTGCAAATCCACCTAGTTATACATTCCTTTTCTAGCACTTGTTAGCCTCTTAAGAGATTCTAGAATATTAAAACTGATTTTTTTTTTTACTTTTAAAAATAAAGGTCTTGAAGGTCTTGGCCTTGTTTTGATGAACAACATTGAAAATTTGTAACTGTCTAGAATTATGTAACTTTTTAAGATGGAAACAGTGCCATAAAGGCTTCATATGATAGAAAAGAAGCATATTATTAAGAGAAAAAATACAAGAATTTTTTTTCCAGTAGTTTTATAAAACCAGAAGACTGTATCAGACAATAAAAACTGAATTAAGCCAATGAGCCAATATTTTGCAATAATAAAAAATGAACGTAATGAAAAATTGCAAATATTCTATATATTTTTTAATATTTCATTCCTCATTCGTTTCTAGTATACAGGAAATCCATGCTAAAAGTTCAGGACTTGGCAAAAATTAAATATATATATTTTTTCCACTGGAAACAATCTTTAAAGATTCCACTTCCAGAGACAACCAAACACCCCTGGGTTAAACACCCCCACACTCTGACTCACTTGCCTTGAGAATGTACACTCACTTTTGCTGTCTTACTCTCTATAATAAGTTGAGAAAAAGAGTGTTATTTGTCCAACTGCATTTTAGGAAGTGAAACATGACAGGCTCCAACCTCCACCCAAAGATTCCCATTAAACAATAAGAATATCACCAAATGAAATCCAAATACAGAATACAAGTCTGATTCTGCAGGCATCTGAAAAGTGTTATAGAGCTTCTTGCTTTGAGCTGTCCCATTAGATTAGAGAACGAGATCCTTGGCCTCAGACAAGCTGTGGGAAGGTAGCTATGAGCTACTTTTCAAGTTTCCTGGTCCTAGGACATGAACTTAGAGCCCTGTGAATGAACTAGAGACAGGGCAATTTTACATACGCTCTAAGCACTACATTGGGAGTAGATGTATGGGTGGCGCAGCATGCATCAGCACCGAGAAAATGGTGGCGGTGTACTTTGAACTAAAGCACATCAAACTTTGTATTTTAGTGCGAAGAGCACCGCCGCCATTTTCTCAGCGCTGATGCATGCTGCGCCGCTATCACATGCCCCGCAAGGCTGCCAGCGTGTGTCAATTTATGTGCTTGAGCAGATTCCCCACATGTTTGTAAATGCTCTACGATACACCAGCAATGCTAGTCCCCTAGAGACAATTCTTCCCCCTCCTATGCTAGCTTGTTCATAAAAGGCCTTCAGAATGAGGGACAATCATCACAGTGTGGTTATTAAGGTTCTGGCACTACTGCAGATGTCACTCTGCACATCCTGTATATTCTCGGATATACGTTTAGGGTAGGACCCTATCATTAGGACCTGGTTTAAATTGTGTGCTCAACTCACTAGTATTGTGGCCCAATCATGGTGGGAGCTGCCATTTTCCCACCCAGATCATGGCATCCTACCACTTCTCCTGATTGGCTGGGTTGAGGGGCGGGGTCCACGTTTTTCTTACACGTGAAGCAAGGTACGAGTAAGCATTCAGTTGTTTAAACAGGTTTCATATTACAGTTAACACACTAGCTACAATCCGTGGGTCCAGTAGTCCAGATTTTAACTTTGTGCAGTCACTAATTTCTGGGCAAGGTCAGAATATACTGGTGCCAAATGAAAATGGCAACTGAAAATGCTAATATTTTGCATCCATTTTGCAACAAGATAAATGACTAAGTAAAATACAAAGCTGTAGCCTATCAAATCCAGCCTGTCTTCAACTGATGACCGGGCAAGTATATTAGGGATGAATGGTTAAAATATAACCTACCAGTTACTTAGCACTACATGAATCACTCCTTAAAAAACAGCAAAAGCTTTGCTAAGAAAGGTGTAACTTATTTCAGAATAGCATCCATCTCAGGGTTAACTACAAGCCTGTACAATGCAGCAGGTCCTTCATCTTTTTTTTTTTTATTCGCATAATAATTAGAACTTATTGTTAGACATCTGATTTATTGATGGTTACACCAGGGCGAAGAACTGTGCTGCTATCTATCAGCCAGTCATGGCCTTTGATAATGTAACCATCATTTGTAGATTTTTTTTAAATTATCTTCCACGTAATTGTTCTTTGTATCTGTAATTTGTACAAGCCAAAATTTGTCTCCTCCCTCTCCTACCAGCGTTCTCAATTTCCCAAGAAAAATAAAATAAAATTAGGATATCCCATAACATCTCTTTGGAATCAGGATTTACCTGCACTAATCAGCAGCCACATTTCTTGCCTGAAACCCTACGGATGACTGTGTAGAATTTGGTCATTGTTGTTTGTATAAAACAGGGCTGTCGAACTGGCAGCCCCCAATGGGTTAGCATGTGGCCCATAGCCTCCCGTATGGCGGACACTCCACATCCCCTCCCTCCCACTGTGACTTCTGCCATTGCAACTGGAGTCTTCAGGTTCCCCTTCCCTCTTTCAGCTTCTCTCTCCTGTCCCTGCTTCTGAGGACAGAGCAGCACGGTGAGAGAGAGTGGGGGAGCCCATGTTGCATGTATGGTCGGGGAAGGGGTTTTGCTGCTTGTGAAATGCACAACAAAGGAAGGAATCAGGCTGCCCATGCTGCACGTGGGCAGCGCACCTCGCTGGGAGGGACATATTGTGTGCGTGCCAGGAAGAAGCTGGCCTGCCCACGAGGCATGGCAGACGGGGTGTGGCCTGCCCATACTGTACACACAGTGGGGTGGAAAGGGTGTGCTCAGGTCTGCTCTATGCAGTGGGGGAGAGCCTGGGGGAGGCTGCCCATGCACTGCGCAGACCCTAGAAATGTGGCCTGTATGGCCTGTGGCCCCAGCAGCCTGGAAGTTGGACAGCCTTGGTAGAAGATAACTGATGTTCTCTTGCATGTGTGCAGCCAAGGGATAAAACGTCCATAAGCCCTTCTGCTGTTTTCCCTGATTAATACATGTTGTGCAAACTCCAGGAGAGTTCCCTTGACAGCCTCTGAAGTAAAATAAACCAAACGCTATAATAGTCTCTCATGTTAGCTTGCAACAATCCAAGAAAAACAAATAAAAAGGTGCTTCCTCAGTGTTTTCATACTATAGCAAAAATTTAGCCAAACATTTCAACCATAAAAACATAACATCTGTCATCCAAAACTGGATGCATGTAAAAAGGTAGGGAATGTGAAACTGTGGTCAGACCAAGTCCTCATAGTCTTCAACATTGCCTAACCTTGTGTACATACTACACGATGAGAAGGTGCATGAGACAGCAATGAATATTTTAGGAATGACGTGGGTTATTCTGGAGATCTGGGGAATTTGAAAGCAAATACAAAAACTGTCATTGCAAGGAGCCAAAACAATTGGTACATGTAGTCAATTCTCCCACTCTTTCAGGAGCTTAATGCAAGATATTCAAGGTTGCAAATTACGTCTTGCATGCAAAAAGTAGTTCTGTTCATTCACCCGTGTCAAATTATGATTTGTTTTAATTATCCCATTTGTTGGCCAATCACCCAAGACGTTTCAGTTTAGAGAGTCCGGTAACTGGGAATATAGTTTTCTCTTTCCCCCACTGGTTCAGTAGTTAAAGCATATAGCCTAGATGGGAATAAGGTGAAAATAACCCTCAGAACTGCATGGGAAATGTATGCGGGTGTCTGTGTGAGACAGCACTGACGTTAGGAGAATTAAGCTGGCCACTACGCAGTTTATGCTAGGGAGGAAGTAAGGCAAAGATTGGCAAACAGCTGAGGTAAGAGTGTGGCCGAGTTAATTGCTGAGCAGGTGACAGGCCTATATGGAAGGAAGTTTCTAGAGGTGGGCTCAAAATGATTTGGGAGCATGGGCATCCTTGTCCGTCTCGCACAGTGAGACTGCACAGAGTGTTGCACAAAAGTAAAAGGAAAGACCAAATAACAATTAAAAAATTCTCATGATTTTGTGGGAGTTTGACCCAAGATTAGTTTATACCTTAGCGACAGGCCATCAGAGTAGATAAAAATCAACAATTACAAAAAAAATTAAATCATATTTTTTTTTATTCAATCCTATTTTTTTTATTTTTAAGATGCTTTTTAGAAACAATAAACTTATATAAAGATAGCTTTAATTTAAGATAGGTTAAAGCTCAAAGATATCATTATAGAATAGGAATTATAATTTCTAACTATATACTCTTTGAGACAATATATTCATGTAACCTTTTTTAGTAGTTTTATAAGTAAATCACAACAGGCCATGGACTATATTAAGGGCCCAATCTTATGGGGTCCCCAGAGGCTCCTCTACAGAGTAGTAAAGATTAAAGAAAACTATCCTATCCAGTGGGACTCAGTGCTCAGTCTAGAAGATCCCAGTAAGCATCTCTGTGATATTGGCTTCAGTGTTCAATCTGTGGATTTATGCCTCCAGAGATCATACACAGACAAGGGTCTCGGGGTAGACATGATATCTTTTATCGGACAAACTAAGTAGTTGGAAAAATTGTTCTTTACAAGCTCTTGGGCACAAACACCCTTCTTATGGAGAGTTTGTTGTCTCCAGAAATAACATCTTGGTAAACAGCAGTATATATGGAGATGAGAGATAACAGACCTGATTACCCACCCCTCAACCCTACTGTCTCTCTGCAAGTTTGTGTACACACAGCCTTATTAAGGCAATACTGAAAGTGCAAATTTTCTATAAAAGTGCAAAGGTTCAAGAAGTTAAATGAATAAAGGATATCAAATAACAAGTACGGACTTTTTGTAGAAAAAAGATTAAATCGAGGCTACTTGACCAGTGATTTAAATTGATTTGATTTAAATCAAATCCATCCTGCTGGCAATACTGGATAAACTAAACTGAAATCTGCTACAACTCACAATTTATCTTGACCCTACAGTGGACTCAAATTTTAATGGTTTGGATCATGTTCAAAGTGCTTTTTGTTCTTGTTTTAAAATGTTTCACTTGAATTGAATAATAATATGTGCCATAATACATATTATACCATAGCTTAAAGTCTGTGTTAACACATTTTATATACACACATATATCTACATGCACACAAACCAACATATATTGTCTGTGTTTGTTCATGCGTTAATTTTTATGTCAGCAAGAGAAGTTGGAGAGAAAGGTGAAGGGACAAGCCAAAGAAAAACAGCATGAACAGAGTACAGGAACAAAAGGAAAAAAAACATGAAAAAATAAGGGCAATGAAAGAGAAATATAGTCAATTGATTTTACCCAATGTTACTGAAAGAATATAAAGCATGTAACACTAACAATGAAAAAACAGCTTTCTCTGTTTGCATTGGTCATCCTCATTTGTGCCACAATATAAATCTAATACCAAAACGTTAACGGTGCACTGGGACAGGACAGAAATGCATTAAAGTGTTTCTCAAATCTCCAAACAACACTAAATCGTGAGCTTCTCCAACTGTAAACAAAAATTACCATTTCTGTCCTCCCCAAAAAATGATCAGAAGTCTCACATGAGCTAGAAGACATTAAAGCACAATTATTATCACGGTTATCAGCAGTAAAGAGGTGGAATGGGGATTCACATTGCAAAATCAAGGGCCCAAGCCATGTAGAAGTTCATAAGCTAAAAGAAAAGCAGTCAGTCAACATAGTTCTGCTGAACCGATCCATCAATGAATAACACATTTTTCTACTGCATATTTCCTACATGCAGCTTCTCTCTAGTCGTGTGTATGCTTGTACATATTTCCTTTAAGAATCTTCCTCAGAAATTTTAGCTGGTCTATAAATAATTCCTATAGTATATGTAAACTTAAAAATAATGAAGGTAAATGATGTTATGATTTTTAAAGAGAACAGCTTGAAAAGGGGTAAGCTAGAAATAATCTTTTGACTTTTGTTTATATTATTCCTTCACCGTATCGGATACCAAAGTTTGCAAAGGTTATAGCAGGGATTTTCTCACATAATATATTTATGACCATTCATTTCTGCTTCATGGATTCATTCCCTTTTATGAAAAATTAAGATTAATGTAAGCTTGCTGATCTCACACTGAAAGAAACTACATCTGTTTGCTCCCTGTCTCTTTTACTTTATGACCAGATAGATCAGGAATTCAACTTAGTTTAATCAAAGAGGAAAATGGGCATGACTGTAATGAACCAGTTGGGCAGTGAAGCATAACTTGTGACAACACTGTTAAGCAGGATTTAGGGAAAGGAGCTGGTAGACCATTCCAATAAGCATTCAGTCCTTCTTATTTTCGTTAGGTAGTCTGTTTAATACAGAGTATATCATCGGAAAATACATTTAGCTTCCCAGATAGCAGAAAAGATATAAAACTACTTTTCCTCTGATTTCTTATTAAGGCAATACTGATAAAAATTAATTTATTAAATCATTTAACTACTAACACCTAAATCAATTCTAATCAAAGTCTGTTCTGCCACTGACTTTGAGAGGAACAGGAATGGGTTGTATGTTTATTTATTTATTTTTACAAACTTTAATCTTATATACATTCCAAACAAATTACTCAATTTAGCATTAAGTTTAAATTACTTAACAACTCACTAACAATTCAGCCATAAAACATGACAATGTTGTAATATTCTAAGGAGAAATGCATTAACAAGCCCAGAAATGTTAATTTAGTGATCAACTTCTTCCAAAAAAAGGACCTCAAATATTCAAGAAGAATGAAAATGCATAGTTAAGATGACATAAGTAATCTAAACTTAGTCCTGATAAGGATACTCTGAGAGTTACCAGAAATTCAAGTGTCAGGGCCCATGAGCTACAGGCTTCTGGGAATATAAATGAAGCACGTAGAAAATATATAGATCCAAATTTCCATATTTAGGCAGCAAATGAAATTACGTGATTGCTGAAACTGATGATCAACCAGCGACCCCCACAGAAGCCAACACATTTCACGTAAGAAATTTGGTCTCTGGCGTCTTAGAATTCAATCATGCATTCATGTCCTTCTTCGCTGCCTTGAGATGGCCGTGGTGAAACAAAAACTAAGGTTACAGCTTGCCCACATCTCTGCTGCTTAGATGAATTTGAAATACTAAATTTAAGATTGTACAAGCATGATGAGGAAAGTTAAACTTAGTCGGTCATGTAGATAACAATATGGAAAGATTTCCTGGAGATTAAGGAGGTACATCCCTGTAATATGATAACATTGTGCTCAAGAGAAACGTGATAGCTTTATGATTATATGATGCTTCTCTAAACAGAAACTACTGTATATGGCAACTATCTGTAAACTTGTGAATACTTCCTAAGCAGTTACAAAAACACAAACAAACAGACTAAGGCATTTAACATGGCAAATTATTCAAGCACTATATATTAAGTTTATATTTCAACTGTGTTTGCATCTCTACTTTCTTATATTCTCATTATAAAATCCTTACCTAAAAACAAAATAAATAGGCAGCTGGAACCTGCTGTCACTGAAATAATGGCAACATTTCTATTTATTTTTCTGGGAACTCTCTCAGAAAATTATAACTTCTATTCTCCAGAAAAATCTTAAAGAGTCTTTCCAGTTCCTGCTTAAGTCCTTAGACACGCAGTGTAAGAAAAGGTCTGAATGCAACCATGCGCACTAAACTCTAAATTATGACAGGTGAGTGAAGAGGAATGCTAGCGTATATTAAAAGCATGCATGTTTGAGATGCTGCTAGGCATCACTGTAAATTAGTTATTTTAGACTGATTTTATGGAACCTGTAACATTCCATCTATTCACTGATTTTAAGGCTAGAAAAAAAACATTTAAAATAATCTTTGGTCTGTGACCTCCTGCATAAAAAAGGTGAGGGAATGTTACAGGTATTTAACAAAGTGATTCCTGTATTTATTCTATTAGCTTGTGGTTGATGTGGAGTACGTAGTTTCAAAACCACTTCAGTCTTGATTTAAATATCCCGAGATTCCATCCTGTACATCTGAAACGTGCAGTACAGAGCTCAGAGACTAGCGCAAATGGTGGGATGGGGTGCTGGGACTGTAAACCACCTTTATGTTCTACTATTCTGACCCATATTGCAGACCCTGCCATAATACAGACAGAGCTCGGGGACTGTCTCTGTTACAACAGCCTCACAGTGATGCCTGAAAAGTCTCATACTGCCATAATGTCCCTTCTACCCTAAGGGAAGAGTCCTGAAAGATAACTGGTGCTTTTCAGAGCCTCAACTTGGAAATCTCCTCTGGAGTTGAAACTGGCACAGGAGCCAATTTGCATCACTCCAAGCATGAAGGGCTAGAGTGCTGTTAAGAAACTCATCTTCCAAGTAGTGGAAAATGTATCCTATGAACTGGCTGTGGCAGGGCACTTTTGGTGCCTGCCACTTTAAGAGCTGGAATAAACAACAAAGCACCCTGCAAGTGTCTGCACTCCCCAGATGGGCTGCCTCGCTGTCTGTCCCCCTGCCAGATCGCAGCACTGGGGAAGAGGGCTCCGTTCCCTTTCCCTGCCCTGTTATTAGCTTTTGGCAGCAGGAGACGGGGAGAGACAGGGCTGCGCTCCCTGCAGGCGCCCTGGTTCTCCTCTGTCTCTTGCTGCTGGCTTCAAAACTCGAAACGTTTCGACTAGCCTCGTCCTGTTTTGAGGCTGTTTTGCAGCCCTTCATTTTCATTCGATTTCACTGTTTTGAGCTCCAAATTAGTCATAACCCTGTCTAATCGAAACAGCTGGAGAAATTTCAAATAGCCCTGCTAGTTCCCAGCTTTCCAGGCCCTTTGCAGTGCACTGTGCCTGCAGCGGGGCTGGGCTCGGCCACATCACGAAGAGCAGACAGGGGGAAGCCAGGTTGGGGGGGAAGGTGTGGGAGGCAAAGGCCTCTACATGCACACACCCAACCCACCCATACCACAACCACCCACCCCACACATGCACGCACCCCTCTACCTCCCCACCATACCCACAACTACACACCCAACACTATCCACACCCCCAACACTCCAACCACACCCCCACCATACCCACACCCTACACCCCCACACATCCCTACACACACATCACCCTCCACCATACCCACATCCACACACCCAACAGTCCTACACACCCTACACCCCAACCACACCTCACACCTCCCCCACATATATCCCACACCCATGCACATCCACACGTACACCCATACTGCCACACACACACCTCAGCCCCACCTTTCACTCCACACACACCCAACCACATACTCCCCCAGCCACACCCCCCACATACACCCTCTTACCTCTCCCACAACATATAAGGACCCCTTCTCCCAAAAGGAGTACTTCCTAGGCAAGGGGAGGAACTTCTGGAGGCAAAGGTCAAGGGTCGGGGGGCAGGGGTCCCAGTCCCAAAATGGCAACCAGGGGGCAGGGCACTTGTTAAGGGATGGGGCTACCCCTGAAGCCCTCAACACCTTCCAAAAAACTAATTAAGCAGCCCTCCAGTGGAAATAATTGTTCACCCCTGGACTACAAGCTAAACCCATGCTGCCAGTGGGGAGTAAGGCAGCAGAAAGAAATGGCAGCATTATAAGCGTAGTGCAACTTTCAGCTTCACTACAGGCTGGATCTAGCCTGTGAGCTGTATGTTGCTGACCTCTGGCTTAAACTACTCTGTTATGAATTACTACTTTCACCACCAGTTACACTGCTGTAACATGATGCACCTTATCCTGCAATGCAGTTGTATACTTTACATAGATACAGGAACATACTTCTAAGAGAACATGTAGGTAGATCTAACCGAGACATGGAAAGAAAAAACAAATTAACATAGACACAAGATGAAAGAAAGAAGAGACTTTCTTCCTAAGCATCTAGCCACTTCAGTACTATTCGCTGACAAGCATACATGCATTATGGGTGTCAATGAAACCAAAAGGAGTTTACCACTGATTTGAACAGGAGCGGTTTGAACTTATAAAACTCACGTCCGCTGGCAAACTCCTAGTCATCACTCTAACCATGAATGATCACCTTCACTGTATCACCATTTCAGAATGCTGAATATGCTTAATTTTAAAAGGAAAGGGACGTAAAACAAAACCTCTCAAGGTGGTACTTTGTTTAGGAAAGAACTGGAACAGAGAAACATTTTGAGTACAAAGAACGTTTTTATGGCATCTGGTATAAAATGTTTTTGTGAACTGGAAGGATGTACACACCTGAGTTTTTATGGCCTGAGGTCAGACATAAAAAAAAAATCAAGTTAGTCATAACAGATACTACTGTACTTTCTTCTAATCAAAAATTAATTTAGCTCCTTAAACAAAGATTCCAAGTAATTCAACAGTATTATCCCAACTACATTTCTGTACTTCCTAAAAACAGAGGCTAAAAACAGCAACAACAAGTAAGACACAGCTGAAGCAAACCGACAAAGCAGTATATTGCTAGCTTGGAAGCCACTGTGGAAATTATCATCATCCTACCTGCTGACTCACTGCCTATAAAAGGAAATCTCTTTAAACATTTTTAATTGTTGAGATTAATATTTGAATATTGTATTCACTGTAAGAAAATGTATTTTACACTTTTTTTTGGTGTCCCTTCCTTTTATCTCATGATCTCTGATCCTGTATGTCAATATCAGTACTACTTACTTATTCCTAAGCAACATCCATTTTTAAACTGTTATATAGAAGGTAACAAACTCTTGCCATGGAGAACCAGGTACAAGGATAGTTCTCTTCCAGTGAACAAATCAAATCTCCAGTGCCCAGCATTTACAGGAGTGACTGGCTCACACAGATTTATTTACTGAAATTTGCTGCAGAGTTAACTTTATACACTCTATTTAATAATGACTTCTACTAAAATGAGTTTTAGGATGTCATGGGACCAAGCACTGAAGTAAAAACCAACGGATTGAGATGTTTTTAGGGTTAAACTTGATCAGAAACACACATCACTATTCCTAACATTTCTGTGCAAGTTAAAAAGCCAGTACCAAAAAACAGCTGGAAAGACCGGGAAAGAAATGGGGTTCTGCAGGCCTGTTACAGAAATCTAAACGTAAAGAACAATATAGTTCACATAACTTATTTTCTATGCACCATATTTAAATTGCACATCCCTGCATAACCCTTCTGAAAAAACTATGTTTACTGCAGCCCAGTAGAAAAGCAGCTGAGAGATAAGGGAAGGGAAGATTACTAATGCCTCCTTCCAAAATCAAAGATATTGCTGTGGAAGGGAATTCTGCAGTAACTAGATGTCTGAGCACTTCCCGCTCCAACCCAGCAATAGAAACCAGCTGTCCCCCTCCCACAATGAGGATCATAAAACTTACTTAAGCACCCCATCAGACTTCTGACCTATGGATTCATCTATTTGTCAAATATAACAAAGTCAAGAGACCAGGTTACAACACAGCTAAAATGTCAAGTCAATGACTTCAGCCAAATGAAAAGGAAATTCCAACTATATACAAAATTCAATCCATGTAAACTGGGTACTAGCTTTTTTTATAGTTAACATGAATCCAAAATGCACAAAGGAGCTCAGAAATGTAAGTATTTACCCAGCTTAAAAATCATGTTGAATTGCTTTGCCCCAGGGCAGGGCATCTACTGTCTACAACAGAGGTGGGCAAAATGGCCAATCCAGCTGGTAGCCAGATTCCATTTCCCAGCCACCCCTGCGCGGGAAAGCTCAGGCTGGACTTGCCATGGAGACCAGCCTCAACCACACCAGCAGCCCAGGGTGCTGCTCTGGAGCCACTGGGAACTTGGGATGGGGGTAGCTTGCACCGGAGCGAGGGCAGAGCCGCGACCTGTAGCCAGCACTCTCTGGCCAGGGGCACACAAGCAGGGGATTGCGGCTCTGCCCAGCTCCTTGTAGTGGTGGCAGCCTGGTCCTGAGCCAAAGCAGAGCTGCAACCTCCTGCTTGCATGCCCCTGCGCAGAGCATGCAGGCTACGGGTCATAGCTCTGCCCTGACTCCAGAGCAAGCTGCCCCCATCCCAAGTTCCCAGCGGCTCCGGAGCAGCCCCCTGCACTGCTCTGCCGTGTGTGCTGCTAGCACCGCTCAGGCTGATCTCCATGGAAACCTCAGCTTGAGCTTTCCTGCATAGGTGTGTCTGAGCTCAATGATTAGAAGTGCCTCAGCACAGCAGAATTCTTAGCACAACGCGAGCTCTCGGTGCAAAAGTCCATTGATACGGCGAGAAAAACCTTGGTGCAGTGATCATTCCCCGCCAAAGTTTGCAATTGCACTGTTTGCATGCATGCTACCGATTGGATTATCAGAAATTATTCCTACCTGGGCGGCTGGCAATTGGCTTATTAGCCATATAAAAGCTAGAGCAAGTTTCTGCCCAAGTTGGAGAACTTCGCGTGTACGTCGGAAGAGAGTTCCACGTGCATCTCGGAGCAAACTTGGAGGCCTGATCACCCACCAACGACTCCCCGCCGCCATTCATCCCGATGTACCCCATACCCTGCATGCTCGGAAACATCGGTGTGCCACTCGGTTTTGCAACTTGTACGGAGCATACCTACACTGTGTGCATCAACGTGAGCCCCTGTACTGCAGTTTGTAAGTAAAGTTCCTTTGAATTCAACCAACAAGCTTCTGTGCCTAATTCCATTCCATTGGTGCGGCCCCATCCGGCTATTCTCGGCCCCCACAAGGTACAGCTGGGGTCTCCATGGAGACTAGCACAAGCCGTGCGGCAGGGGTGCCTTGGAAATGGAGTCCCCAGCCTGCTGGATCCAGCCTGCAACCCCACTTTTTATCGATTATACCTTGAAGCATGAAAATAAGAAGTTGTCTCAATGCCTAACTACCTTCAAAAGCATAATACAGAGTCTTACCTAGACCAGCTGAGGGAGATATAGGAGATGGAAGAGTTGCATGCAGACTAACAGCAGGTTGTCTTGAATTTGCTGAGGCATCCCCAGAAATCTTCCTCTACTTAAGGGCATGTGTAGACGAAACGGGGCCCTAAATTGAAGCAGTGGGTTTTTAAAAACCCTCATTTCGTGCACACCTGAACTTACCTGCCTTTCCAGTGGTGGGGAGGAGAGGGTGGGCTGCCTGGGCTGCAGAGAGGAGCTGGTTCTTCCCTCTGCAGCAGCAGCTTCCTCCCCCAGGCACCACCTACTCACAGGCACCTGGCTTGGGCAATTCTGGGGGGCACCACAGCTACAGAGGGAAGCACTGGCCCCCTGCGCAGCTCAGACAGGCAGGCAGGGTCCAGGGAAAAAAGGAGGAACCTCCTTTCCTGGGCTGCTGCCAGGCTGCCTGCACAGGGATCTGCAGAGCTCCTGAGCAGCACAGAGCCCAGTGCTTCACTCCATGGCTGTAGGGCAGCAAACTAAAACTCAGAGGAGGAAGTTTTAGTTTGCTACACCCCGAGTCATTTAAAGCGCATTACACCACCAAATTTGGTACAGCGGCTGGAATTACTACGCAATATGCTGCTGATGCGTGCAAACACCAACACCATTAAGGCAGTGCAAAAGCATTTAACCTACTTTAAAGTGTCATGCACATGCCCCTCGTTTCAACTACACATGGCTTAAGTCATTTATATACAACTTATTTTAATAATTATTCTCCGATAGGTTTTATTCATATTTTCTTGTTTCACTGAGGCACTGGAAACTGACTGAGCTGGGTTTTTTTTATGTACTTGGACTATGCCAATTAGCTGTCTGGAGTCCTTATGAAAAATACAGTTATGAGAGACAGGACTTCTTAGCACTTGCCCTTACCAGCTAGGAAGGCTACTTTCCATGTTATATTTCCTTTACTCTGATGATCATACTAGTTGTAACATCTGCAAAAGGTCACTCTGAAACAGGTTTTAGGGCCTTCTGCTTTTGCCACACTTCTGCAGCATAGCATAAGTTCCCTGAAAATGGCCAAGGCTAACAGCAGGTTAACAAAGAAATGTTTGGATTTCACTGAACATACTATTGAACAGGCTATCATAAGATACTTTCCATATTTTTATAGCACCTTCAACAAGCACCTCACAGTTAATGAGCCTCGAACCACAAAAATTTAGCTGTCACTGAGATCACTGCAACCAACTAGTGCAATGGCGCACCAGGAGACGAACAACTTTTGGTCAATAAAACAAGGGTAAGTCACTTTATCTTACACAAATACCAATGGATTTTTGTACCCTGTTAGGTATCCTGTTAGGTCTCCACCTCCAGTGTTCCCCTGTCTGGGCAATGCGCCCACACCTTGATGAAAATAAAATTCAGCTATTACTTGAGCAGATGACTAGGGCCATAAGTGCATGCTCCGACCATCCCTGTACATGCCCCATGCCTTGCAGATGTTCTGCTGTGTGTTACCTCTATGACCTAGGACCAGAGCAAACTGGACACAAAGTTGTAACTCTACCATACTACCCTGGAGGGCCACTCTTACCCCCCCCCCCTTTCACTGGGGTCCCATTCACTCTGCCAGCTCTCACCCGGTCTCTTTCATGCTGCCCTCTCTCCTGGGCTACATTCATACCACCTGGCCTCACCCAGCTCTGGGCTGGTCTCTCCGCACCTTGGTCATCCCTGGTGTAGTCTGTCGGGCACCTTCTGCTTCCCTCACCTGAATGTTTGCTGAGCATCTCTATAGCTGCTAGCCCACTTCACTCCTGGCCCCTCACCAGGCCTCCATTCCCTCACTGGGCCTCTTCCCTCTTCACTATGCCCCTTTCTCAGGGCCTCTACTCACTCGCCCGCTCACAGGGCCTCTCTCTCCATCATCCCTGACTCACTCAAGGTCTCTCTCTCCGTCGGCCCTCTTTCTCAGGTTTTCTACTCACACCCCCAGGTTTTACCCTTCTGCCTGGGCACAGCTCCAGGTCTCTCCTCTGGCCTGGACTCTGCCTCAGGGCTCCTAATGAGCCTGTGCTCCCCCTGCTCTGCTGGAACACCACCAGGGATGTGGGGCTGGAGTTATAAGGCACCCCTTCCCGCCTTTCACCAGGGAGGTAACTGGCCTGACATTTCCTGCAGGAGCCACTAGGAACCTCACTAGGACTCGAGCCTTCCCCAGCAGGGTGAAGTTGCATGTCTTATCCAGGACAACAGGAGCCTCCACCTCCCCATAGCCCCTTCCCTTACCTCCAGGTCCCTGAGCAGGAGCTCAGCTGGCTGACGTTGCCACTTCCTTTGCTAGCAGCCAACTGCACTCTTTATATATGTGGCCTGCGTTTGAAAATGGCCACCACAATCAGCCATCTGGTGGCTGCCTGGTCTAGTCCTTAAAGTGTCAGGCACCAAAGGTGCATTGCCACATACACCTTCAAGACAGACGAGCATTTCTGTTTTAATGATAGCTGAAAGCCAACACATAGTAAACTACACATAGCTGCAATTCATTGAAGTGTTCCAGAAAGATGAGGGCCTAAATCAACCTGGGTGTAATATGAAATTACAGTTCCAGACATTCCAGCTATTTTTAAACATTTTTCATTAGACCCTTGCCCCACTCAGATGAGAAAATTATTTCCTTTTCCTCAGGTGTGACAAATTTGAAGTCCATTTTCATACAACTACACTGATTATATAGGTGTAATTACTAACTAAGTACTAACCTGCAGTGGAGTTTAGTAGATTCCTGCAGCCTAATAAGGCTGCATGTGTAGATGTCGGGACTTTACTGCAGAGACACCTAGGCAACTTTGCAACAAATGTTTTATGTAAATGTGCCCCAATGACTTAAGATGTAAAATATTCTGTGCGACTTGAAATGTATGCTTAGAAATAATAGTAAAACAGACCCCAGATTCTTTGTAGGGTGAAGTTTCTTACCTCCCTGTATACATGAAGTAACTTCTCCCAAATTATGACAGTGATAGCATCTAAAGCCACAGTACACAGCTGCATGGGACTGCTGAGCTGTCCTAGCTGTTTTCTGTGGCTTTAATTTCAAAGGGTGCCACTTCTTTTACCAGTTGCCTGGGACCACCAATGAACTACATCTGATCAGAGAAGGTACAGCCTTTGACATTAAAGCTGCAACAATCAGCAGAGAAGTCTGTCCTCCAAATTAAACAGATCATGAACCATCCCAATAAGAAAATATAGACAAATTATCAAGTACAATGTATTGTTTAAAAGGCAGCAGCACCTGGAGGCCCCAAACAGTACTGGGGGCCCACGGTGCAGGACTCTACACAAAAAGAAAGGAAGAGCTAGTCTATCCCAAACAGTTTATGATCTCATATCAGAGGTACACTGACATATCAGTGTCATATCAGATTGGCATCAATAAAAGGAAAATTAACATTATCAGCTATTGGCATTTTTGGCTGGTGTAGCCAATAATGTACTGATAAATATGCCTTCTGGCTGAGGCCCCCAGATGCCACATGCATGCACGCAGCCGCAGCATGCGTTTGACCAGGAGCACAATTGGGCAGTGTGGAGAGCAGCACCCAAGTCTGTAGAAGGGAAGGGGGCATGGGGCAAGGGAGGAGTGTGGGGGGAGCAGACTGAGGGCCCCATGGTAAAAGAGGGAGTAGGGCAGGGGCTAGGGTTGGTGGAGCTGCCTAGCCAGGGTGGTGAATGAGACCCTAGGGCCAGAGCAGGGAGCAGGAAAGAGCTGCGGATGGCTTGTCTAGGAGGCTTGGGGAGGGTAGGCGGGGGTGGCTCCCTGTCACTGCGCACACCCCTGAAGGAGGCATGGGGGGCATGCATCACCCTGGATTCACATGTGTGGCAAAGGCATACTGCAAACTCAGTACCTTGCGCAGGTCATACACCCCCTACCTGCCTGCCTGGTGCTGGCGGGGGCTGCAAGTTGTGTCTCCCAACACCGGATGGGCAGGGGAAGTGGCATGGCCAGCACACAGATCCCAGGACAAAGGCAGCAAGCCCCAAGCCTGCAGCCCACATCTGTTCTCACCCTGCTCGGCTCTGCTTCTAAAACTTTCCGACTTAAAAATGGTGACAGCAGCACTTGAATTAAAGCTCATTTGACAAGCTTTAGTTCAAGCACTCCCACTGCCATTTTTAAGCATCGGGATGCTGATCCCGTGGACAAGCCACCCACAGCTCTATCCTACTCCCCACCCTGGCTCCAGGATTTAATTTACCACCCTTGCTGGGCAGTGCCCCCAGCTGCAGACCATGCCCCACTCCCTCCCTCACCATGGAGGCCTCCCCTCCACAGACTTACCTTTCCATGCTACCTGGCTGTGCTCCTGTAAACTGGTTATTGCATTGGTATCAGCTGATAATGCCCGGTGCATAATTGGCTACCAGTGTCAACAGAGAAAATCTCTACCAGTGCAGCCTGTCGCAGGGCACTAAGAGGTGCCTGCTCCTTTAGGGGCAGAAGCAGCCTAGCCAGGAAGCCCTGCATGCTATACAGAGCCCTATAGCTGCAGGTTACCTGAGAAGCAGGCTAACGAGGTAATCAGCTGACATCTCCAGGCAGTCAGCTGACCAGGAGGAAGCAGGGCTCTAGACACATATAAGCCCAAGGCTGGGGCTGGAAGGGATTAGTTCTGTGTCAACTGCTAGGGGAAGGAGCTTCTGTGCAAGAGCTACCTGGAAACATCTGGTTGCTTGATCTGCTGCCTGCAGATAATAAGGCTTCAGAAGCACATAAAATACCCAGGGCTAGGAGGCACACTAGTTATTGTGTTATAGCTCAGGGGCTTATGTTTGTGTTGTTGTCTGTGCCAGTGGTTTGGGATGGGGCTGTAAGGCAAAGTCCAACCCACAAGCCATTTCTAGCTGGCAGCAGACTCCATTTCCTAGCAGCCTCTGCTTGCATGGCTGGCATTGGTCTCTGTGGAGACCCCAGCTGCAGATGTGCTGTGATAGTGCAAGACTGAGCTTGCCATGCTGGCAGGGTGCACAGCAGGGCAGGGCAGGGGGCTGCTCTGAAGCCGCGAGGATCTTGCGGCAGGGGCAGCTGAGCCGGAACCAGGGCAGAGCCATGATCTTCAGCCTGCACGCTCAAGACCTGGGATGTGCAGGCAACAGATCACAGCTCCTTACAGGAGTGAAAGCATGGTCCCAAGGTGGGGCACAGCCACAATCTGCTGCCTGCATGTCCCAGCCTGGAGTGTACAGGCTGCAGACTATAGCTCTGCCCAGCCACGTGGGCAGGGGCTGCTGGCAAATGGAGTCTGGCTGCCAGCCAATTTCACCATTTTTCCCACCCCTACTGTAAGGGGAAGAATAGAGGCCTCATTAGTGCCTAGAGACGCATGCGATCGCCCAGAACCCTGCCAGCAGCCAACTCAGGGGTCACATAGTTATAGAGCCTATAGCAGGTGGAGTGTGTGCAAAGCACAGATCACACAAGGGGCCGGAGAGCCCAGCACCAGAGGGGTGCAGCAGACTTGGGCCAGGAGGCCCAGCACCAAAGGGGTCAGTGCCAGTAGGGAACAGCAGTTGAGGGCCAGGTGCCAGAGAAGCACAGCTACACATGCTCGAAGCAGGGATATGCAGGCACACAAAGTACCCAGGCACCATAGGGGTACAGCGAGACAGGATCCAGTAGACGGGCTGGGGGCTCAGCGACAGTAAGAGACCAAGTGGACCTAGTATTGGACCTAGTGCCTCAGAGCCAAGTCCTACACCATAGGCCTAGGCTAGAAGGCCTAGCCAGATTAAAGGGGTGAAGGCCAAGTAGACCAAGGACCAACAGAGTGGACAACATCCATGTAACACCTACAAGGCATGGGGCATAGTATTAGGGAAGGTTTGGAGCCATGCATTTAGTTCATAAGGCTTGAGGTGCCCTGTGCAGCGCAGTACTGGAGTGAGGTCTGGCGAAGGACCCAAGGACCATTGAGTTCTTGTGGGGTTCAGCAGACTGAGGACACATGAAGGCCTGCAGGCAGCCTCCGGATTCATTATTTTACCATCAAGACATGGCAGGTGAAACCAAGGGGTGCCCTCGAGGTGGAGCTTGCGTGGTTGCGGAGCTACCAGGGGCACCACAGCCAGCCCTGGGGACCCTGACCCGTGACACGTCCCTATCTAATACAGAGTAAGCTTCATCAAGTGTCTTAAAGGAACAATAAAAAGAGTAAACAAGACCAGGAAAATCAGCATATCCAAAAATAAAACCATCCGATTAGCTGTGCAGGTAAGCTCCAACTTGACAACATCATATAATTAATGACCATCAACTCCACAGACACAAATCATCGTGAGTTGGCTCACTTACAGGCAGTATAGCAGAGCTGGGTTATACAAGTAACGATGGGGGCTTTGTAGCATGTGTAGTGTCAGGACAGAGAGATGAGAATGCTGTGGGGAAGCTGACTGACTAATAGGCAGGTGAGACTTCTAGGTTGGATACTGAAACAAAACTCCAAAAAAACAAGTGTATAGCTTCTACTTAGGCACATTTTAAAGGCCCAACAGACAAAGCACTGGTTTTACTCACAACAGCAAAGTATGACACTCAACAACAGCCATTGGTTTAGCCATTTACTAGACTGATCCCTATATATTTGGTCAAAATCATCATGCACTAATGTTACATTCCTTATAAACTAATGAACACATGGATAATGTATGTGATGTATGACCTTACTCTTTAAGAAAATGGGCTGAGGGAACTGCGAGTTTTAGGTAAAACATCTTACAGAGGAATGGATGGAAAGAGAACACTGAGTACACAGAGCATTTATCCATTATAAACTCTTTTCTCCCATACTCCAGTTTATAGGCATGCTCTTGCTCGTTCAGCACACAGTTACTTACCTTTGACTCTAAGGTTCTTTGTTTCCAAGTAATAAATACTTCGGGCTCTTGGGACTAACCAGGAAGATCATACACAACTCCAAAAAAAACTTTACTGTTGACAGATTATTGTAAGTACTTATTCATCATTAGCTGAAACAGTATGAATGAACACTTAATAAATAGGCTGTTTGTTCTTTTCAACTGGAGCAATACTGTAACATAGCTTCTGAAGAAACAAAAACATTAACCAAAATGCATACACGGCAGAAAGTAATCTGTGGAATGTGTTTTCAGTTTCCCATGTATCCTCATAAAATTAATAAATACTGCCTCAATTAAGATAGTTGTTGTAAAATTAAATGCTCATTGGGCATGCATAACTGTAATGATCAAAACATTTGCATACAAAGGAAGTCCATATATAAAATCATTCTGGTTCAGCGTTGTAGGTAATGCGACATCAATAATTCTGCTCCTCCATGAACGATATAATAGCCTCATCTTTGCCAGGGAACAAACTGCACTACCTAGATTTTGCTTCAGAAGGTTGTTAGCCTCCCAACCTCACAGTACTCTGTGGGGCAACAGTGCAGTACCTCCATCATCACTTTCCCTTTAATTATTCACTTAAAGGGCTGAAGGATTTGACACAACAGAAATGAATCCTGGGCTAACACAGACTGAGTCAAGATATACCAACTATGTGCTTACCAAGCAGTTACCATGTGTGGGGTCCTACATTCTCTTCCAAATCTATACATCTACAGTTCTATGTAAATAACCTCAATTTTTAACATTTTCTAAGCAAGTCTTAAATGTATCAAGTCATGACTCTATGTGTGCTCAAAATGATTGAAGGTACTTCATATTTCATTTACAAACCCAGTCTTTCTATGATATTTACAACTTACAGGTCATGATCCCATATTTGAGTTTCTATGGACTGAATAAAGAAAAGCATTACATCTGCCACCAGACAGACTAATACATTTTAAGGCCAGGAGGGACTCCTGTGATCACCTTGACCTGACCTATTGCATCACAGCCATAAAATGTCATGCTATAATTCTTGCATCAAAGCCAGAGTGGCTGAATTACAGGATAGTTTTTAGAAAGACATCCAGTCTTGATTTAAATACTTTGAGGTAATGTAGAATCTACCACGTCTATTAGTAAATTGTTTCATGGTTAAATTACCATGCCGGTCCAAATTCTTGGATACAAATATATTTCACCTTGCGTCAAAGGTGAGCAACTAATGAACTAAAGTCAATTTTCATCAGGAGGATCAGATATGTTATTGTAGTGCTCTGACCTGTGTATGCCATATTTGATATGTATTTTAAAAACCTAACGACTGCAAATTAAAAGGAAAAATGGAACATGCTCTATATGAATACTTTCCAACAAACAGTGACTTGGAGTAACCTGTTGCATAGTTAACTACCATGTGTTATATTTGCCACATACAGCTTGTTTTAGCTGATATAAACAGGAAGTTTTACTGTAGCATTTCAAGCAGAATTCCAGTTACTAAAGACACTGCACACAGGACTGATCTGAATACGGCACCTATCAAATCACTGCCAGTAAAATCTGAGATCTGCTCAATGCGCTAAATGAAATCAGTTTGTCACACAAAAACTAAAACAGTTAAATACAACTGTCATTACTCTTGGTAAGACTTTGAAGAGAAATTAAGAACTAAATCGACTTAGGGACTCTATTACTTATCTTCACATCCCTAGAAGCGGTGCTTCCAAGTCGAGGCGAGGCAAGGTAGCAAAACACTTGCACTGCCCACACTGAGCTTCTCTGTGAACAGGGAAAGCAGTTACATCCATCTCCAGTGCCACAAATACAGCCCCATTAAGGAGCAGTAATTTAATACACTTAGAAGGAAAGGAGCAAAGATATATTTTACATGGCACACTTAAATAGTCAGAGCTGTGGCTATCCCACAGAAGTTCAGTGAAGATGAACTCTACATAGCACATATGAACCACTAAAATACAGTCATGTGTGCATGTGAGTCATGTATATTTCCATGAAAATGCCAAAAAAATACTTGATAACAGCCACCCAGCATGAGAAGAAGTGGAATCAGCTATCACAACAGGAGGGAGAATCAAGACGCCAGCACCCAGAGCACCATGACGAGCAACTTACTGCAACACAGACTATCCCATTCTGAAATATCTGCACTCTTCAGAGGCTTGAACTTCCACCCAGAGAATAAACCTGATGAGATACTAATATGTGGAGAATTAAAATAATCCTGCAAACTTTGCTTGAAAAATAATACTTCTACAACCAGGACACTACCACCACTAGGCAACTCTCCCGTCACAACTGAGAAAACAAGGATAAAACATTGGACTGGACACCTCCCAAGCAATGTAACCGCACATTAGACTACTGCATTGACTTAAGGAAGAAAGCCAACAGCAAAATTCTCAACTAAAGTCAAGATAACAACAACCTCTGCCCCTCAGAGAGAAACCATACAGTTTCTGAGATCCAAAAATGAAACAGTAATCAAACAGGTGATACTACAGTCATCCTCAACTGCATCAGTGACAGCCAACTCTCCAATACAAAATGCTGCAAAGAACTTGGGGAGGACTCCATACCAGAATTTGTTCTGGAATTGGAAAATATCATCAAATCCTTGTCATGCCAGCTTCAGAAAAAACTTACTTCAGCTTACCCCATGCTACCCCCTCCCTTCCCCTCCACCCCAGCAGCTTCTATATGCTCCCTGTAACAAGTGGGCATCCCGGGGTTAAATCGTCAGCCCACCCACTTGTCTCAGGGCTAACCACCTTCCTACCTCACCTGCCATGCCTTTGATGATATTAACTGAAAGGTGATAACAAGACGGGAGGCTGCCCATTTCCTTGCCCCGATGCCAAGGGCCTATATACATGACTCCGACTTCTCCTACACTGTCCCATGCCTTGCAGATGGCGCCCATATTACTCCAGTGCCTCACACTGGCATCTGCACTCCCATGCCCTCAAGCTGGGACCCTCACACCAGTGCCCCACATCGGGCCTCTCACTCCTGTGTCCTCACGCTGGAGCTTGCAGTCCCCATACCTTCATGTCAGGACTCATGATCCTTGTGCCCTCACACTGGGACTTAAAACCATATACTCAGGGCTCCCAGCCCCTACCTTTTCTTGTGTACCCTTGGGTCCCCTCATGCCTCCACTCTGGGGCCTCATCCCACATGACCCCACACTGGGCTCCCCAATCACCAAACTCATCCCGTGCCCCAACTGGGCCTCAACAATCCCCTTATTCCCTTGCCTGAGGAGCCTTGCATCCAGTTCCCTTGGCTTAAGGCCCTACCACCTGCAGTCTCACGTCTGACTCCTCAATGCCACTCAGGTCTCACAATGACCCTGGAAGCTGCCTCAGGTTCCTTCCTGACCTGGGCCCTGCCTCAGGACTCACTGTGAACCTGGGCTCCTGCTTTGTTCTTCGGGGTGTGCTCCCTTAGCCTTTCCCCTCCGTGAGGTCACCTACAAGGCAGCAGGGGCTGAGACTTTCTGGGGAGGCCCAGGTATGGCATTTCCTAAGGACTGCCTTGCCACCGGCAGTCCTACCACACCATCCTACCCCAGCAGGGTGTAGTTTGAGGTTATGCCCCAGAACCAGGAGCCTCCAGCCATCCCCACAGCTCCTACCCTGTACCTCCAAGAAGATGGTATGAGGAGCAGCTCCAGCCAAGTGGTATTCTTCTCCTGGGCGCTACCAGCAAATTGCTGGCTTTACAGCTCAGAGCCCTATTCTTATACGGAGCAGCTGAGCCCTGTTCCCAATCAGGTAGTTGTGCTGACTGCTTTACTGCAGGACTGCTTTACTGATTGCTCATGACTCCCAAAGATCCATAAAGAAGGTAACCTATCATATCCAAGCATGGTACCCTCAGTGAAGAATTACCAGGATTCATAGAAACTATGGTGAAACCACTTTTCACTCAAAGAGCAAATTTTGTATAAGACATTGCAGACTTCCTCAACAGAATGAATCCAGACCATCAACCACCTCCCCAAGAAGGCCATACTTGCAACCATGGATGTCACCAGCCTGTACACTAAAGTCCCACACCACAAAGGCACAGCTGCCAGCCTAAAATGCCTTCAAGAACATGGAGCAGGCCCAAATGTGCAACATGATACACAAATCATCCCCTTCATCCTCACCCATGATAACTTCAGTTTCAACAATTGTCACTTTCCCCAAATCAAGGCCACAGCTATGGTCACAAACAAAAAGCTGCTATCTGAAGCCAAGTGCTCAGATACCACCATATTTGCTTGGATGAGAACATTCATGATGCGCACCTGACCAGTTTAAAATCTGTCCATATATAACAAGGACATTTCAGTAGAGAAATAGATCAGACATTTGAAAGAGCTATCCGAATACCCTGCAGTAACCTGCTACAATGCAGAAAAAGAAAACCCTCTGCAATGCGACGCACCTGGTATCACTCACCACCCCACACAGCAACTGATCAGAACAGTCACCAAACAACTACAACCTATACTCAACAAAGATCAGACCCTGAGAGAAGTATCTGCAGCCCCTCCACTCTTGGCTTTCAAACAGCCCCCTAACCTTGCCCAACTCATCATCAGAAGCAAACTCCCCATTCCCCAATATTCATCAAGTAGAGCACAGCTTTGCCTTGGCAAGAAATGCTTAACCTGTCAGCACATCACTGCCACTACCATCACACCTCCAGCCCATAAAAAAATTTCAGAAGCTCTGGTTCCTACATGTCTCCCGAAATGTGATGCACCTGATCCCATATAACAAGTGCTCTTATGCCCATTATGTGGGTGAAAGCAAATGGCAACTATGCACCAGAATGAAATCTCACAGAAAAAAAATAAAGGACAGAGACATACATACACCATTAGGAGCACATTTCTCACAAAACAACCACTCTCTCTCTGAACGCACTATCCTCATGCTCAGGGGAAATCTACTTAACACCTTTAGAAGGTAAACTTGGAAACAAAAATTCATAAGCTGGAGGGACACTAAGAACCAAGGACTAAAGATTGATAGTGGGTTTATGGCACATTATACTTTATCCAACTCCTAAATTCTTTCCACACAAGGAAGGTGAGCCTGACCCTCCACCCCTTGATTTCTTTGATTTACTTGATTTCTCAGTAATCAGCTTCTTTTTTCCCGTTAATTGTTTGTCTGCTAAGCCTAAGAATTTCTCTCAGACCTTCTCTTTTGCTGCGTTTCACTATGCTGTGCCCGGCTTCCTGTGATCAGACACTTGATGAAGGACTGTTTTGCACTGAAAACTTTTTTATCTTTATACCAGCTACATAGTTTGTCCAGTAAAAGATATTATCCCTCAAAATTATTGTGCCTCTTGCATAATTTATGGGCCATAGCATCACCCTTATACTACCATCTGTAATAGGTACTCTTTTGATAATACACTTGTCATCTGCAGTTCCTTGATACAAGGATGACAGTCTTCCAGTAAATAGGGGAGTCACTGCTGAGTCCACAGATGACTGAGGAAGCTAATCTGAAATCCACGTTTGATTACAGAGACAGAAAATAATTCTGGGAGAAAAGAGTATATCCTGTTGATGTCGGGTCATAATTCTTTCCTTTTTTTGCCTCATCTTACCCATCATCATGGTTATAGTGAGGCAAGTTTGCTCAGAATAATTGATGCCTTGTCATACAAAATGACAATACACTGGAGAGGACTCAGTGCTTCAGTCTCCCAAGAATTGATGTTAATATCACATTTCTTCAGACTGGTCTTCAAGGTGCTCTTTGTTCTCCTCTTTTGTCCACCTCTAGAGCACTTAACACTGATGAATCGGAAGTATAAGACCGGTTTCTGGAGCCAGTTGTCAGGCATCCTTATGGCATGTCCTAATCAACAAAGCTGGTGCTATAGAAACATGGCTTCAATGTTGGCGGTGCTTGGCTGCGCCAGAATGCCCTTCCAGTTGATATGGAGAATTTTCTGAATACATCACTGATGGGAATATCCCAAAGCTTTCATGTGTTTCTGATATATGTTCCAGTATCGCACCCATACAACAGGGGCCAGATGGCAATAGTAGATGAGGAGTTTGGTTTTGGTGCTGATGTCATGGTCATCAAAGACAAGATTTTGGAGACATCCAAAGGCAGCACTGGCAGATTTTATCTGGTGTTGAATATCATCAAGAAGCCAGGCCTGGGTTGGCTTCAAATGATAACTAGAGAGACAAAACAAAGCTGGGGGTCCTGAGCAAGAGCTCCCCTGGGAGATTACAGGATGTCACCAAACACACATACCTGAACACAAGTTTAATTCCCAATCCATCCAGAAATCACTGCTCTGTAGACTTCAGCGGGATATCATGGCCTTAGATCTGCTGTGCATTATAAATTCTGCTTTGCTGACTATATTACAGATTCTTTTTTCCAATACATCAGATCTGAGTTTGGACCACAAAATCTGGATGTTCTTTCAGTTTTCAAGAAAACATTTATTATTTTTTAATGAGGAAAGCCCCTATTCTCCACAGTATATTTCTCTGAAGATCCTTCTCCGAATTCCCAAATAGCTATTAAACTTTTCTTTAGCACCCTATCACCGTCATAACATACTCCAGACAAAAGTTGTTAAGGTAGGGTTTTCAAAAACACATAGGTGACTTTAGTTTTGTGCTTCCGAGACACTTTTAAAAATCTAACCTCTAGTTTCTATGGAAAAGTGATCCAAAAGTGGTATTTAATTAAATCTTACAGGCAGTCATTCACTTTCAGTGCTAAGTCCACCAGGAAGAATCTTGCCTCATGACTCGTACCATTTGGATCCTAAAATAAGTGCTGTAGTGATGAGAAGCTATAACAATCTTACACTGATAAGCTGTTTTTCATTCGGAAGGATATTCACATGCTCCATAAAGTACTCAGACACACACTGTATCCGGGAATCATTTCACTGACCTCCAAAGTACAGCCAGCTTTAGGACAGAGCACAGCAACTATTCAACAGTGTGCTGTAATGCTTACTTTTAGCATTTGGGCAAAAATAGCATCCACCCAGAAAAGTAATCCCATGTTCCAGCAAATACATTGTAAACACTTCTTCACATTATTTTCTCCCTTTCTGTGCTCTGCTTTTCCAACACTTCCTTTCCTGTTAGTGTTTCTTTATCCCTTTTCACAAAAGCTCCGGTTTTCTCCCTAAATATTTCTAAGCCAAAAACAGCCCACACAAGTTACTGTCTTTCTTTGATTTTGCACCACACAATTCTTCTTCACTGCTCACAAGAACAACTGAAGTTAAAGTAATTAAAATCACTGCCACACTAGCAGCATTTACTTACTTCTTGTTACCACAATAGCTTCACCACAGCCTCAGAGATGTGTGCTATCTCAAACTAAATGATACAAATGAGGATTATGCTTAGGAGGCTTTCGTTTATTTCTTTTTTACTGTTTAACACATCATTAATTTTTTTACTTCATAATTAAAGTAAAGCAACAATACTTCCAATTGCATTAAACTGTAGTCTGACCAGAAAGCAAAATACATTTTGGTTATATTTATTTTATACAGGTTAATTGTTTATAACTGTATAATAAATTAGGAAATTGTTTTAGAATCCAGACATTTTTTCACTGGCAAAGGATGAGGGCACTCAGTATGAATGAATAATGCCACTTATCTAGAGATACTCAAACCTCCCACAGGTAGCTCATTTTATTTGTGACTTTTGACTTTCCCAGACAGCTGCATGCCTGCCCTCCCAGCTGGATGAATACTGCTGGACAGCTACAGTACTCATAGCTGAGGGAAAATCAGGAGTAATGATATGCAGTCAATGGGGTTCGTTTGAAACAGACTAAATATTTGGGTTAGAGTCAAATTCCTTCTAAAACACATATTGCCAGCATATGTACTGACAGTCAGAGCATGGTTTAATTGGTGGGAAAGCAGAAAATAAAGCAGTAATTAAACGTCCAACTTCTGGAAAAGTTAATTCCTTAGGGTCTTGCTTCTTCTTAAATAGATTTATTTGACTGATTTCTTGTTCCACTCCTATAATAAATACTATTGAAATATCTTTAGTCGTAGGATCCTGGCATCAACTTAAATGCATATGTATGGTAATAAATAACCCATTCTTTTTCCTCCATCCATACTCTTCCCACCTGTCCTCCTGTTCTATAACCTCAACATTCAATTATTTAATAATTAACAGTACAGTCAACAGTGATTGAGACAACTAAGTTCAGGATTTGTAGCTCCTGAGATAGATGTCATTCCTGCTGAAACTAAAGAAACTACATTGCTGACGACAATTAGAGTTGATCTGAGTTAACATTCATTTAACGGAGAGCAGAATACGGCCTCATAACTGAGTCCTAATTTTAACTCTCAAGATGACTCCTCCTTTGGCCTTGGGCCAGCCACTCTGTGTAACAAAGGAATATAAACTTAATTTACAAGAATGTTTGGAGGGTTAAACTACTGTAGTTACCCAAATCCAAGATGATTTCGAATTGAAAACCACCCCACCAATAATTAGATTCTGGACATGGAAAATTTTCAGGACAAGCAATTGCAGGGGGGCAGGTAAGGGGGCAAGCTGTGGGAGAGTCAAGTGGCCTGGCCTCTGCCACTTGCCCACAGTCCCCCCACCCTATCACCAGCCTCCCCCGGTGCCTGTACGCCCCAAGCCTGCCCCTACGGTGCCGGTAACCCATGTTGCTTGCCTCCCACTGCCTGCTCCCTGACCAGCACCTTTCCCTGTGCTGTCTCTCCCGCCACTTGCACCCCACCCACCTATTCCCCCAATGCCTGCCCCCCATGCCTACACTTCCTCTCCCCAGGGTGCCTGCATCACCTGGCTCGTGCCTTTACTTGCACCCTCACCCCTCTGCCCTACTGCTTACCTTCCCCTTGCAGCTCCAACAGAGGCCCTTCCTTCTTCAGCCTGACACAAAGAATATGGAGTACATGCTGCCCCCAGCCCCATCCGGGCCATGCAGACACTGTTGAGAAGATAGCAGCTTCACCTTCTCAACTATTCCCTTGACTTTTACTTGAATCTAAGATGAGGGGCTTCCCCTCCCCACCCCCATGTTCAATAAGGGGGAAACCTCAGTTTAGATTTGAGAAAACAGAGTAACTAGAGATTTAACAAATCATTATCTAAGAGGTTTTGGGGGAAAAAATACATTGCCACTCACTTTCAATTATAATACTATTTGACTTTTTTTCCCCTTCTGGAACAATTCCAGTACGGTTTAAACTATGATGCCGTCAGGCCAAGCTTCTCTTGGTCTGCTATCTGGTGTATACACAAGTACACCAGCGCAGTCTGTTCCATAGCTGGGTTGTCAGCGATTACACTGGTAGTCCCACCTAAGCTAGCCTGGGTGAGAAGGGTGTGAGGGCACCCACCAGGACTAAAAAATGACCTGTCAAAGGGCAGATGAGCTTCCTGTGAGCCAACAGCCATCCATATCTGGAGAGGAGATGAATGCCACCACTATGCCTGAAGAATCACCAACGATGCAAAACAACTCACCTAATCTCACACCAGATCAGTCGAGGCCCAGGTCTACAACTACCACGTCCAAACACAGGAAGGAATGGAGGAGGGTTGTTGCAGCGTCTAAGGTGCTCCAACAGTCGCACTGGCTTCAGGACTGACTTGAGTTAGGCTATGATACTTCCACATAGAAAAATAGTTTCTGATCTAAAGAGCACTATTTGAATTCATTCAGTCAGTCAACGCATATTGTACAAACAGAGGAAAATGAAGGATCTATTGTATTCCAGCTCTGGTGCTGGCAGCAATTACATAGGCTCTAATGCAGTTGTAATTACGCTTTTAATTAATAAATAAATACTACTTATTCATCAAAGACACATACATGCTATACTGATTCCTTAAAGATTTCTGTTATTATGAATTATTTTTTAATTAATGCTTAGAGATATTTAAATAGTTTGCTTAGCAAAACTGAACAAAATTCATATAAAGAAACTCTTTTACCTTAGAGAGACTGCAATAGACCACATGCACAGAAGTTCACTGAATTGCTCAAAATAGCAATTTAGATAGACTCTAAAGCTAGAGTATCAATCATTCTAGGAAAAACACAATGCACCTATGTAGTATTTGTTTACTGATGTATCTCCTTGACTTGTCTTTATGTTACCACTGCCTATAAGATTATCAAGTCTTCAATATTAACTATATATTTGCATATTTTATCTTGGATTCGGTGCAGTGTTCTCTTATTAATCAATCATAATTATAATTCCAATTCCAAGAGATAGGGAGATAAAAGATTCTTTGAATTTATGGCTGTAGTTTTTGCTACATATTTGATTTATGCATCTAGACTATCTAGATCTGAAAATTGAGATTCTTTGAGCAGAAGTGAATGAAATTCTTGCAAATAAAATTAGCAAAAAGAAGCAACAAAGAAGTTAAGAGTATATGTAGCGAATGCATGCACTTCAGAGGCAGCACCATAGTACAGTACAGCTGATTTTTGGTCTCAGTCCTGAGATCACACCAGAGCAAGTTTAAGGCTCTAGTGAAGTTTATTAAAAAGAGAGGAGCAAGACAAAAACTATTTTAAGAAATGGAGGGAGAAAAAATTTAAATGCATACACAGCCATTTTTTAGTTGACCAAGAAACATCATTTGTTTAGAGTCAAGTAGAAAAGTTTCAACAATTATTCACAGTCTCAGGCTCCTTTTCTGTCACTCTTCTCCACATGCCTTTCGGAAAGTGTTAATATTTAATGATAAAAATCCCCTGTATCACAGTGCTATATTATTTAAAATGAAACTTAAAAGTTTGAGGAACCACTGGTTATTTCCTTGAAAAAACAGTCTTGTTTAAAACTTCCCTGGTCTATACCTACATTGCTTCCAAATCTTAGATCTGCTGGCTGGTAGCTAAAAAGAAAACAAAAAAAGGAAAGTCTGTTCTAAACTCTGTTCCATGCAGTTGCAAACTGATTTTATGACTACACAGCAAGGGTGCACACCATGTGGCCAAAAAGCCAATTATGGCCACAGGTTTGTAAAATTCAGCATCAGCCACCCCTCTCCCTGTAACTATATAACTAATTAAAAGCTGATTAACTGCATGTTATTGCTTCTTAACTCTAGTGAGCAAGCAAATTATATTTTCAGGTATTCAGGAATCCATTAGCATAGGAAAATGCGGTTGTATGGCTTTCTTATGATAAAAATATGTAAACGTAAATGGAAGTCAGGGCCTCAGTCCAAGTCCTGTATTTCGAGTTTTTATAGAATCGGGCCCCATATGTGACCCTCCACTGGCCAGATACCTCAGGGTCTTATTACACATTACACTTGGCACGTGTTATATTTAGATCGTAATAAGCATTAATATGACTTAGAAAGTTTTCTAAGTAGTTGCATGTTAGTTATTACTATAAACTAAATATAAATTGTAGCATTGCAATGTAAATACTGTACTACAGCTGATTTTTGGTCTCAGTCCTGAGATCACACCAGAGGCAGCTCAAGGCTCTGGTGCAGTGTGGGGGCTGGGAGTGACACCAGTACAGCACAGGAGCTGGGCCCAGCCCCCTTCACTACATCAGAGCCTTGAACCAGCTCCCATGCAGGGCAGGGGCCTGGTGCTAGTGTCATGCTCAGCTCCTGCACCACATAGGAACTTTGAACTAGCTCCCGTTTCATGCAGGATCTGGGTACCATTTGTATTTTGCATCAGCGTGGTCTACAAGACTGGGTCCACTAATAGTCATGTGCAACAGGATCAGACTAATCTAATCTTATGCTTACAGATACAGAAGAATTTCTCTGGTTTGCACAGCACTGATCCATTTTAAGACTTCCTTTAAACCAGCAGATATTGGCCACTGTTGTACTTTTGAGACAGTCCACATACAGACTGAATAAACAAACTAAACTCTATGTAGATTTGCATAAATTCGTTGCTTGCTATTTTTTTAAATAATATAATCTACTGATTTAGTTACCGTACAGTTTTATACTGCTGCCCAACAACACAGTATGTGAGCACTTCCCACTCAAATCAACAACACCGTTTCTGGAGGAGTTCATGCAATGTGGCTATGTATGCCACTAGCACAGCCCCACACCCCCTGCTGGTATCCTCACTCCCCGTCAGCAGGCCTCTACCCCCTCAGCCCTGCTGGAAGGGGCCCCCAGCTACCAGGGCTACAGGGCCAGGGACCAGGATATGCAGCCCCCTGCGCTCCTCTGCCATGGTGACTAGGGTTGCCAACTCTTCCAGACTGGCCAGGAGTCTACCAGAATCAGCATCCATCTCCCAGTGACTACTGAAAGCAAGCCAGGAGATTGATATTGTAAATAGGCTGAACAGTACAATTAACGACTAGAGGTGCACCAATACATCGGTCTCATAATGATCAGTACCGATATAAGGAAAATTGACATTATCGGCAACTGGCTTTTTTTGGCTGATGCACCCAATCATATTACCGTTAAATGTCCCATGTATGCGTCCAACTGCAGCGCAACACACAGGCAGCCAGGAGCGCAGCCCAACAAGGTGAAGAGCAACCGGATCCAGCTGGTAAGTCTGTTGTGAGGGAAGGGGCACGGGGGAACAGATTAAGGCCCCAGGGGTGAGGGAAGGAGTGGGGCTGGGCCAGGTGCTGCACAGCCAGGGCAGGACATGGGATGGAGCCATGAATGGCTCATCTGGGATGCGAGGCGAGAGGGTGGCAGCTCCTGCCGATGCACACAGCCCGGGGGGAGAAGTGGGGAGGGGGGAGGAGGGGCACATGCCCCTGGATCTCTGCATGAGGTGAAAGCAGGCTGCCACTGGGGGCTGGGGGCGGCGCTGAGCTCTTGCCAGTGTGGGGGCTGGGCTGCGGCTGCACTCAGGGCAGGTGGCAGTGACCCTGGGAGGGGGGCTATGGTGAATTTTAGGGTGGCTGCAGCCCCCCCATAGACTCCCTCCCAGGGCCACTCCCACCTGCCTCAAGCACAGCCCAGCCCAGCCCCCCCACCAGGAACAGCTTGGCACCACCCCAGTCCCAGCCCATAGTGGCAGCCCACCCTCGGCCGGCACGCAGAACCAGGGGCACATGCCCCCATGCCCTTCCAGGGCACACGTAGCAGCGGGAGCTGACCACACCCCCTCACTCTTGCACTCTGGACAAGCCACTCGCAACTCCGTCCTGCACTCTGCACTGGCTGTGCACTGCCTGCCCCTGCCCCACTCTCTCCCTCACTGCAGAGGCCTTGATCTGTCCCCCCAACACCCTTTCCCGCCCCCTTCACTCCTTCCCCAAAACCAGACTTACCAGCCAGACGCTGCTCTCCAAGCTTCCCAGCTGCATATCAGCAATCTGATCGATATCAGCCAATATGGCTTGTTAAAAATCAGCCATCAGTATCAGCCCAAATCCATACCATTGTACCCCTATTAATAACACGACATGTTGAGGGAAAAAAAACTATTCTGGAATAGCTTCAGTCAGAATTGGTAATCCTAATGGTGAGGCATCCCCTGCCCTCGCAGAAGCAGCAGGGTTAGTAGTACAGAATTGTGTCTCTTGCTGCTACCAGGCGGTGGATACGGGGGGATGGGAAGGGCAGGGATCAGCTCCCATGCTGTGAACCTGGTGGCCTTCTCCACCCGGCCCCTCTCGAGCCTGCCACACCAGGTCCCATCCGCTGGGCCATGGAGGCCCTGAGGGGAGGGCAGCAGGGCAAGGAGCCTGAGTCCACAGCAGGAAGCCTGCACCCGCCCTGCATTCAAACCTGTGGGGCACATGCCCCTCCAGGAGTGTGTACAGTAGCAGGGAGCCAGGCCCTATCCCACCCCACGAGGAAAGCTGCCCTCAGTTCTGTACCACTCCTCACTCAGGCCCTGCAGCCACACATTCTGGCCCAGACCCCTGTTCATAACAACGCCTGTGTGAGATTATGGGTAAAGTTGATCTCTAATAAAGGCCGTCATGCCACAGCAGGTGGCCAACTGACTTTCTCCCCCAAGTTAATGTCTTCTTTGTTTCTCATGCAGCATTTGAGAGTAACACTCATTACTATTAATTCAAAGCACAACATGTATACTATAATGTTTACTAAATGACAAATCACTTATTTTTTAAATAATACATCTCGAAGCTATTCAGAGAATATTTTTAAGCCAGAGAAGCTTTTGAATGTACTAGTAGAGCAGGAAATACTATCTAGATACAGACCAGGAAATACTATCTAGATTCCTGGACTCCCAAATTCTAATGGATTTTTATGCCCAATTAAACCATTCTACTAATGTTTCTCAATATCTTTTGTGCATGCCCCAGGGCCTTTTTATTTTACTCCCTCTCAAAAACCTCTTTCTGGACCTTTCTACACCCATTTCTTCCACAGTACATGAAATGACAAGCAGAGCACAGTCCCGACATCTTCAAACTGTGTTAAACCTGTTTGCTTAAAGTAGTGACTCCCACCACGTTACTGCCTCTCCCTGGAGAGAAAGTTTACCAGTTCCTTAATAAATCTGTGTTGTTTCCCATGTTAAGGGACAGGGCTGGTCACATGTGGTGAGAAGCAGTGCAGCAGCAGAGCGCGCTTGTTTATGGCTGAAATGTGTTTATAACGAGTTAACTGTTCTGAACCCACCTGATTATGATTGACAGGTTTAGATGTTCTGTTTCTAGAAGCATCCACCAGAACAGTCTCCTGATTGGTGGATGAGAAGATATTAGGGACTGCGCCCGAGGGAGAGAGCGTGCAAGACCGCCTCCCGCGCCGAGGAGAAAGCTTGAGGAGGGTGAGCACATTCTTGAGTGCTTGCTCCTCTGCTTGATTCCCTCACGCGACTACTCTCGAGCTGTAGTTTCTGCCCAAGCTCTGAGAGGCCTCTACGGCGACTAGAGGGTTACCGAATACGAAGGTACGGCAGTACGCCGTCATCTGGCTGCAGCCACTGCGTCGACTATCGCATTGTACTCGCTTACTCGCTTGTTCCCGTGTGTAACTTCGTTCCTACGCTCCGTATAGAAGTTGATCTTCCAAGTTCAGTAAGTAAATTTCTTTATTTCATTTCAAACCACGCCTCCGGAGCCTCTCTTACCTGCCTAGGACGCCGAACACACCTGGGTTGGTGCCATCCCTCGGACACCTCACTCGGTGCGCACCTTGCGGAAAATTCTCCGAGGCCACCTGGAGAACCCCTTTTCCGCGACAAAAATAACAGCCGGTGCCAACTTTTTAGGTTAATCTGCGATATGCTTCTAACTTACACGCAGCACTGAACCGCGGCCCAAAAGGGCATTGGTAGGTGCAGTGCTGTAAATTCCCCAAAGGGAAAATCTTAAAGGATCCACAAAAAAAAATGCCAGGATTCTTTCTATGCTGTCCTTAATTACACAATTAGGTTTTGTTAAATAACATTCTTACAATAATGGTTCTGACATCAGATGCATTTGGTTATCACTCATTTCAGTTTGATTGGAAACAGGTTTTACCACACTTGCTTACAGAGATTAAGTGACCAACGCCAAGGGAAGGACTTTCGAAGCCAACACATGACTACTGAGATGCCATTTCTTGTGCCATGAAGATCTGTAGAGTCAAATTCTACCAGCCCAAGAGTAGAAGCTGCAGATATGTATTCAACATTATAATATGGCCTTTCTTTATCTTCTAGATTCTAAGAAAAACAATCCTCAGCAGAAGAGAGAAAATGGGACTTGGACGACACTGAATAAGTGCGTTCAAAGTAGAACCTGCCTCAAAAGGAAGCAATGCACTTCAAAAAGAGCATAAAAGGTTTGATTTACTTTTTATCAACATAATGCAACATTGTTTTCTATCTTCATAATGTGGCCAGAAGGTAATCAAAGCAATAAAGCATCTGCCTGACTTTCCAGAGAGCCTGAAAAAAGAGCTCAACAGTACAAGATGCCTCATTTATTCCACTGGGTGCCCTAATGCAGAAGCTAATCACAATACCTAAAAGCCAAAATTAAGTTTCACTACTCACTAAGCCAAGAAAAAAAGAACAGAAATAAGCTATGACAATCTATATAATCAACTCTGAATGGCTGCTTGTTTGGGGAAAAAACTTCAAGAACATATGGCAGTGCTGAAGGAGACATGAATGGTTTCATTTTCCTGTTCAGCTTTCAAGGGCTCAGCTTTTCAAATGTCGTAAAATGTTGCCTTAGTATACTTCCCCCAAGCCACAGAAAGAGGAATCAATCAATAAATAAATATATAAACAAACCACAAAACACACAGTACCTTAAAGATGACTTCCCATATTCAGTTACTTAACTCAGGGGTTTTCCACCTTTTTTGGCTGGCCAATCGAGAAGCGGGGAGTCCCCCTGCGGGTCCACAAGCGTGGGTGGGGAGGTCCAGAAGTGCCGCCAGCAACACCGGAAGTGCCCCCGCTTCTCCATACCACCTGGGACCTTCCCAAGTACACCCAGGGGTACACGTACCCCTGGCCGACAACCTCTGACTTAACTCATTGCCATTAATTACATGTGGAATGAGGAATTTCTCCATAAGGCAAAAGTAGCAGAATTTGACCAACAGTTTAATTTGATGATGTTTGCTTAGGAAAGGCTCAAGATTAGCTGGGTGTTTGGAATGTTACATTTAAGCTAAGTACAGAGAGTTAAAAAGTGCAAGGCTGAATCAATTCAATTTTCCCAGGTTAGTGTAAGCTGTGTAGACTGACCCAATAAGCAAGTGAAGACGTTCACGTTGATTCTGGAAAAGCGGGCACGTGCCTGCAGTGGTTCAGGCCGGAAGCACGAGACTGCTTAAGCATGATTTCCTGCTCGGCTGGAGTAGACAGCTTGGGCCAAGGCGAGCCTGCCCACCCTGCAAGGTGGGTCGGGGTTGGGGAGGTGCAAAGCATCCCAGGATCCTGGGGGACTGTGCATTCACTTGAACCTGGAGGGGATCTGGTAAAGTAGTTCAATAAACCAATTTAACTGACATCAGTTAAATCCAATACTACCTCCATCTAGGTTTATTGTCAACCAGTTCTGCATATTTTGAAAGAGGTTTATGTGCACTGAACTTCAGTTGTGTTACAGATTTGAACCAGTTTCCAATCACTTACAGTGGTTTATGTGTAATTCCTGCCCCTATCCTTCATGTATATTAATTTGCAGCTCTTATAAGATACATCATAAAGTGCATTAGGTTCTTCAGAATACCTTATTAAGACTTTTTTTTGGCACTCCTTACATATTAAAATGATTCTTTTTGCCTTTATTAAAACAGCCAGATTGAACTAATTTAATTCCACTTACCCAAGTGACCCTAGCAAACCTTGACCTCCGATTTTATCCTTTTTAAGACAGCCTTTTAAGATAATCCTCTTTAACATAACCATTTCACCCTCTTTAACATAACCTTTTAAGTCAAGCCAAAATGAGAAAGCAGCATATTCTGTCCTTGGATGTATCTGAATTTGGCCCCTTCACTGCAGTATTATAGACATGTAAGCATAATAAAGCAGAATTTGGCTTTATAAATTTGGAGGAAGCCAAGGGTGGAGTTTAGGAGAAATTGATGGAAAGGAACTGATACACTGATATAAAGATTCCACTTCATGTCTAATGACTCAGGATTTTCCCCCGACATGACTCAACTCAAGGGGTCGGCTTCTTATCAACAAGTGCAAAGTATTAACATCATTCATAATTAATGCACTTAAGTAGGCAAAAATACAAGTTAGTGTACACTGCAAGTTAAAATTTAAAAGTCAGATAGGCTAGAAGACCTTCTCTGAGTCCCCTCCAAGTGAGCCTCACAAAATGTTAAACAATGCAAAACTCTAGAGCTCTTGGCTCAAAGATGATACCTTCTATTAGACGAACTAAGAAATCAGAAAAAAAGTTATCTTTTCACAAAATATTAGCTCACTCTCCATAAGAAGTTAACTTACTGCAGTGTACCTTACATGACATCTTTGCACCTGTCCCTGGGGTAGGCAACCTTTTCTGGCTGGGGGCCAGAATGACCCACCCTAGGTCAGAGGCAGGCAAGCAGGTGCTAGGACACCGCCACCACCTACCTCCCTCCTTAGATGCCATGGGAAAAGCACCTGCAGCTGGCAGTACTTCCCATGGAGGCAACAGGCAGAATGCCCACAGTGACATTTGTCCCCATGACAGAATAGGGAGATTGCCTGCAGAAGGTGTCACCTACCACCAAATGCTGGTGAAGCACCAGGCCCCTGGGTTGGATCTAAAGGTTCCACAAGCTGTAGGTTGCCAACCCTTGACTTAGCCTTTTACAGTCAGCACCTCAGCTTCCTTTTCATTTAAGCACAGAAATGAATGCACTGACCTCTCCCCTACACGTTTTCCTCTTGCTGAGACCAGGGATGTACATACCAATTTTAAAAGTATCCATTTAACCTGTTGTAGTTACAATGGTTAAAAAATTGATTGATATGGCAACCCCCAGCATGGCCCACATGGGTCTGCTTTGACCTGGCCTGGCCTGCAGGGCATCCCTTACCAGTCCAGCACCAGCAGGGTGCTTCCAGCCTGCCCAAGATGCAGCAGGGCCTCCCTGGGGCCGTGCCTCAAGACAAACCGGGCCCAGGCGCAGAGAGGGGAGCAGGCAGAGCACACTGCGGGCTGAGCCAGAGGCCCAAGAGAGTTTCCTCATGCCCCTTTGCTGCCACCTTGCCCCTGCCAGGCCCTGCAGCTGCTCTGGGTCTGGCCGATGGGCACCTGCAGGTGCTGCCAGCAACAGAAGCTGCAGCAACATAAGGTGCTGCATGCAACCAAGCACAGGGATAGAGACAAGTGCTGGGGCGCTGGGCTTCAGCCCGCAGCTCTGTGAAGTCAGACTGGGAGGGGTGCTGAGCCCTGAGGTGGTGCCTGGAGGTGCCCGCCCAGAGCCTGGGCTGCTCATGGCAGGCAGGGAGGCTGCAAGTGGCTGCAGTAGAGTCCACAGAGCCTAGCTATTACATGTACCATTGGCAACTGGTAAGGGGGGCATAGAAGGTGGGGCACATACTGACCCCCAATTTGGCACCACTCTGGACAGGGGCATCTTTTTTTTGCCATGCGGGCCAGCAGTGTGTGTGGGGGGGGAGGTCCTAAGCTGCAACACAGAAGTATAGGAGTGGATATGGGGCTTTTGGCTTGCCCCCAGGCCAGCCCACAAACTGTGCTCCCTCCCCCCAACTCAGGAGGCACCAGACACCCCTAATAGGTACTAGTCATGTCTCCCCCTCCTCCCTACATCCCTTCTGCCCTGCAGTCTTCCAGTTCCTGCTGGGGCACTGCATGGCTTCCCTTTCCCCACTTCTCTCCAGGACTGTACCCTGCCCTGCACGAAATAATAACTGGTAAGGTAGAACTGGTCATCACTGGGCTCATCGATTAAGGGTCTTCAATTTTTTTTAAGGAGTTTTTTAAGCAGCTTTCTGGCTACACTTCTGATGAGGGGGGGGTAGCAGCAGCCAGACACAGAGCAAGGGGGGCTTTCACGAGGCAGTGGCGGTGGTATGGGGTGGTGAGTGGCGACCATGTGTGACCTCCCCCTCCTCCCCATGTCCAGCTGGCCAAGCAGCGCCTGTGCAGCCCACAGAAGGGAGCTGCTGTCTTCACTCCCCACCCTGGCCCACTCCTGGGAGGCAGTGGCATGGAGTGGTGGCACTCCATCCCCTCCTGCTCGCACGTACCCCGCAGCATCTTCCACATGCCCTCAGTTGACAAGCCCTGGATTAAATGATTAATCATTTAACCAGTCACATCCCTAGCAGCCCTAGCAGAGAATATACCTGGGTTACTTTCTTGGTACTCTATTTATGTAGGCCATATGATTTTCTTCCACTCTGTCTATTTGCAGCTCTAACAGTCATCCTCAGTGGTCCAACAGACTTGCCCTCACTACCTGCCTTTGCTTCTTTTTACTTTGGTTCCCAGATATGTTTCCATGATGCTACTTCAAACTCACCGAACTTCTGTCTCAGTGCATCTGCCTCAAGCAAGGCTTGGAAAATTCACCCACAACTTACTGAGGGCCTTTCCAGGGTAAAAGCCAAAATCTCTGCAGAACTTAAGCTTTCTTTTGACAGTTTCTTTTATGTCCAGTGACAACAAAAGGGAACAGAGGATAAATAATGCATTGCTGCATTATTCAGTTGCAAAAATAATGCATTTTTCAGTTTGCAAACAAACCGTTCTGTTGTCTCTTCAGCTGTGCATAGTTTCATCAAATTGCAGTAAAACACAGCTGATACTAAGAATCCTCTGGAAATCACTGAAGCCAACAAATATCAAGTCAGGGAGGATTTCTGAAAAAAAATGAATCTCTGGAGGAACTGAGCAAGGAAAACATCACTTTATTTCCCCTTGCAAGTCTCCTCTCTCAGAAAGGATAAGGCAGCTTTAAATTTAGATATCTGCTAGCCCTAAGCCAATATCAAAGACTGATCCTCTCATGCCCACCTCTCACCGCTCATGCTCTTAACCAAGAGCCACTGAAAAATCCTAGTATTTTTCCTGAAGGTTGATACAGATATTAGCTTCCCACCTGGGTTCTGGTCTATGGGCAGCTAGCTTTGATTTTTGGCTAGAAGCTGTAGTCCTTTGGCTATGAGGTTTCACATAACACTTCCAGATCTGACATGGAGAAGTGCAATAGGTTAAAAGAAGAGAATGCAAAACTGAAACAACAAAATTTGGGGATTTCAGAAAAGAACATAAGACAGTTAAGGAAGGAAGGAAGACTGCAGACAACAGTAAAGCATTTACAGGAACGAGAAAAAATGGAGGTGAAGTCAGGAAGGGAGGGGAGCCAGATCTAAAAAAAGCAGGAGAGCAGTAAGTGAAAACATTATAAAAATGTTTGATTGACACCATGTGAACAATAAAATACAGTGCACAGCTTTTCATTCTTGGCATTTCAGGGAGGCTGCCTCCGGGTAGGATGGCAGCACTAGTATCTTTCACTCTGGCTATTATGGCTATTAGGCACTGAGTACATTTTTCAGTCCTTGGACTCAGCTTAACAGGTTCCCTGTTCCAACCTCTCAGCAACACACAAAAGCTCAGTCTCACCTCATTCCGCAATATGCTGAGAGAACTTTTTGTTCTCTTGTTCCAGCAGCTTAACAGACTGAACTATTTCAAGATTCTCCTATAGCCTTAACTTCACTCGACAGTCTCTTTAGCAAGAGACTACCGCTGAAAGAGAATAAAGGGAGCCAGAGAAAGATGCATCAGCAGGCTTGCTGTTAGATATAATTCTTTTAATATAATATAAAAATAGTTTCCACAAGATCTGATGGATCCAGCTGTCACCAAGAAGTGTCCAAATGCAGTTATGATACCTGGCCCTACCTGCGACAGGAGGAAATAATCCCACAGCACACACTAACTGTCCTTTTTATTAAGCCAATAAATGTGACTTCACAAAAGAACTTTTTGTTGACCACTTCCACCTTACCAGTTATTATTTAGTGCAGGGCAGGGTACAGTCCTGGAGGGAAGTGGGGACAGGGAAGCCATGCAGTGCCCCAGCAGGAAATGGAAGACCAGGGCAGAAGGGATGTAGGGAGGAGGGGGAGACATGACTAGTACCTATTAGGGGTGTCTGCTGCCTCCTGAGTTGGGGGGAGAGGGCACAGTTTGTCAGCAGGATGTCTTTAAGTCGGCGGGTCCGGATGACCTACACCCAAGGGTGTTGAGGGAGCTGGTGGGGGTGATTGCTGAGCCCTTGGCTCAGTTATACGAGCGCTCTTGGAGCTCTGGACAGGTGCCGGAGGACTGGAAGGTGGCCAAGTGGTCTCCATCTTTCAGAAGGGGAGGAAAGAGGACCTGGAGAACTACGGGCCTGTCAGTCTCACCTCGGTTCTGGGAAAGATCTTTGAGAAAATTCTCAAGTCCCACATCTGTGAGGAACCGGCAGGGACTTTATGCTAAAGGGCAACCAGCACGGGTTCGTTAAGGTCAGGTCCTGTCAGACCAACCTGGTCACCTTCTATGACAGGGTGACCAAACCCATGGATGCGGGGGTCCCTGTCGACAGTCTTTTTAGACTTCAGGAAGGCATTTGATATGGTCTCCTACCCCATCCTCATTAAAAAGATGGGGAGTTGTGGCATTGACCCCTACACAGTTGAGTGGGTCAGAAACTGGCTGACGGGGCGCTCCCAGAGAGTGGTGG
>JAGPOW010001338.1:67754101-67778952 GCA_030014935.1 Caiman crocodilus
CCTAGGGAAGTTGTTCTTGCTCCTACCTTGGTCATCTTTAAGAGTAGATTAGATAGGTACTTGGCTGGGGTCCTGTGACCCTGGCACTCATTCCTGCCACTGGCAGGGAGTTAGACTAGATGGCCTGCTCTAGGCCCCTTCTGACCCTAGATACTATGAAACTATGAAACTTGGAAGATATTACTCTCCTTCCTGACACCACCATGGACAAGACCCAATTGGACATGTTTTGCATCAGGGATTTACTAGGTTTGGGCGAGGTGAAAACAAAGTCTTTGTGCAAGCATTCCCTGGCTACCACTATAGCACGTTATAGAAGTGCCTCTGCAAAACATTAAGTCTAGGGAGCCACAGGTTACATCCTACACGAACGGTCTTCTGGACAAGTAACATACCAGAGAGAGATGCAGTACAAAGCAGACTTCCATTGTTTCTATACAGTTCATTCATGCACTGCCCCTTGTGCAACCTGTTTTCTAGTTGTGCAGCCCATTTCAGAAGTGCAGCCACTTCACTGTGTTTAGTACCGTCAGTGCTGAGAAGTATTTGGCCCACAGTATGCAGTTATTGAAATCTATGACAGTGCTTCGCAAACTTCCTCAGCATGACCCCATGTATTGACCCATTTTCTAAGCATGATCCCATCTCCTCAGTATGGCCCCTCACTCCCAACTCACAGATCGCCATCCCCACAGCCCCATCCGCTGATGTTGCAACCACATTTGGAGTCACAGCTCACAGTTTGGGAACTGTTGATCTATAAACTCCCCACAAATGTCCGTATCCCCCTGCAGTGGAGAGCTTTCTTATCCACTGTTTGCAAGTCAACCTGTACAAAATCTCTTAGTCCCTGAAAGTAATTCAATAAACTGTTTTCTTTCAGTCTGTAGTAATAAAACTATACAACACTATAAACATTTTCCACATTGGACTCCAAATATTTGGTTCTCTGTCTGGTAACACTACTTCTTTTGTTTTTAAATTACAGCAGACCCCTTTAGACCTCGGGATGGCAAATATTTTTGTCCTCTGTTTAGCACTATTGCACACATTTCTAAAAACTATGCACAAAACTCATAAACATATATTCAACCACAACTATTCAGTTAGAGCTGAGCACATAACAGATGAAGTACATAAGAAAATAAAGAAATGCCCACAAAACAATTTCCTTTCATGTATCCATCCCAACACATAGGCTAGCCACATAAATAAGATTAGCATTAACAGGAGGTACGCACCCAAATCTCTCAAGTAATAAGAGAAAACCAGATCCCACAAAGGAAAAAGCTTATTTTCATATAAAGTTCAATTTAAAAACTTACTGAAAGTGTTGAAAGAACTGTAGGAGGTCAGTGTGTTTGGTACTTCAGGTTGAAGGATTCACTTTTGGGACTCTATAGACACGTGGTCCTTCTATAACAAATAGTAACCATTCAGGCATCCTGACCTTGCAAAAAGCACATTTGCACCCTGACAAATTGTACCAAAATATAAAATGTTTAGTAGGGCTGTATGAAATTTTGCTGTCCATTTGGTTTCAATGCTGTTTCAACTCATTTCAAGCTCGAAACAGCGAAATCAAAACAAACTGGAGGGCTTCGAACACCCTCGAAATGAAACAAGGGCAGTCAAAATATTTTGAAAGCTTTGAAATATTTCAAGCTTCAAAGCTCAAGCTGGGCTTGCCTGTAGGGAAACAGAAAGTAAGGAGAGGGAGGGGGAAGAGGAGGGACGGGGGGAAGGACTACTCTCATACTAACTGTGTAGCTGGCCAGTGACTGTGATCCTTCCCTGAGACCCCTTCCAATCCTGTGCTCTGGGGGAGGGATAGAAAAACAGCATAAAAGGCAGCATTGTTTGAACTGGCCTGCTTTCTACCTTGGGGTCTCACAGGTACTGAGCTATCTTCCAGCAGCTCAGGAGCATTAGACAATGAAGGATACAACTAGCACTGATCTGAATGATTTCCTACTTGCTAGCTTAGCCTAGCAAAAGGGATTCCAGAATATCTTTTTTTCTTCTAGATGCTTTTATTTTATGATTATATTCATTGATTTATTCTTTTCAATTTTATAATTATTTTGGATAGGATATTACACTATACAACTTAATTTATAGAGGAAGGGAGATGCATTTATATTTTATTTCTATACATGTATACTTTGCGGCATAGAAGACTACACACCTTAGAGAATTTATATATGAACGTGGATACATTTACCTATTTGTATAAAAGCAAGACACCGGGAAACATACCATGACACATGGTAGAAAGGCAGCTGGCAAGCCTTCAGGGAGGGGTGGAAGAGGGGGTAGAGGGAGAGGTGTAAGGATCCCCCACAAATGGAGATGCAGCTTCTTTCCTCCAATTAGCAAGGATCCCATCCAAGAGCATCAGTCATAACCCCCCGCACCACCACCATGACAACAAGCAAAAGCATCAGCATGACAGTTTCTTCCACATGTATTTCAATTCCTATGCTGAGCCTTCCAGTGCCAGAGGAAGAACTGGAGCTGGATCTGAGTGCCATAGGAAGGGAAATTCTGGGGAAGGGGGACGAATCAGCTGAGTTTGTGCTGCACAGCCCTGAAGTTCCCCCTAGAGTCAGGTCTCCTTCCCCAGAAGGCACTTCAAAGGTTGCTGAGGTAGAGGGTGCAGAGGCAAATGGCTCAGCTGAGGCTGTTCCTCCCATTACTGTGCTTCTGCCTGCTGAGGAAGAGGAGAGTGCAGCATCCACACATGCACCGGCATTCCAGAAATGAGCTGGTAGAGCAGTCTGAGATCATTTTGAGTTGGCAAATGATCCCACGTATGCTTTCTGCCTGCAGTACCAAGTCAAAACCAGCTGGGACAAGGGAACAAAACACATAAGCACCATGGGGATAGGGATGCATCTCCACAGGCACCACCCTGCCCTTGCTCCTCCTCAGCCTGGCACCAGCGGGAGCATGCCCAAAGGGAAGTCCCCCTCTCACTCCAAAGCCCCCGTCCCCTCAAAGCACAGGCAGGCCACCCTGGTACAGTGGGGGAAGGCAGACAGAAATGGGGGCACGTTGCAAGGGCAAGCAAGATCACCGAAAGCAAGAGAGATGTTTGCTGTTGATGGCCAGCCCTTCTCCTTAGTTGAATGGCCAGAGTTCAGGTGGCTCATGGCTCCATCCTGCCAAGTGTCCGCAAGCACCACCTTCAGCAAGATGCCGGTACCCTCTCTGTACGAGACATTCAGGGAATACTTGAGGGATAAGCTGTGCAAGACAGGTCTGCAGATAGCCTTACACTTCACCTCAAACATCTAGAGCAGCCAGGGTGGAGATCACGCCTACATCTCCCTCACAGGACACTGGTGTGACCAATCAGGCTGTTGGTGGGCTCTCCTTCAAGCCAAGGTGATGGATGAGTCCCACATGGCAGCAGAGATCATGAGGGCCATGAACCGCTTGGTGCAGGGGCAGCTCATTGGGTAGGGTGAGCTCACCCACAGGTTCACAGTCACCGACAATGGGGCCAATATGGTCAAGACAGTCTGTGATGCCAACTCTGTTGGCATCCGCTGTGTAGCACACAAATTCCACCTCATTGTCAGGGATGCTTTGGAGGGGGACATGGCTGCCAGAGATGGCGCCAGCACCACCAGCAAGCTCATTTCCAAATGGAGGAAGATGGTAGACTACTTCCACCAGAGCATCAAGGGGGCAAGATGCTGCAGGACAAGCAAGTAGAGCTGAGCATCCCACAGCACAAAATCATGCAGGACATGGAGACTCGGTGGAACTCCACATACCCGATGCTCGAAAGGCTGGTGGAGCAACAGAAGGCCATCCATGATATGGCCTTGCATGGGGAGGTTGGGATCAGTGGCCCCCTTACCAGAGCTGAGTGGAATTGTAAATTCCCTTTCAGGCTCAGGCCTGACAGACTGGAGACAGAGTGCTTTTTTGTGAGAAATGCGCCCCCACAGGTACTTGGGTATTCTTGTCTTTGATAGATTCTGGTGTGCAGTTTGTTGGGGTACTGGAGATTGTTAGCAGGTTTTATGTTTTCAGCTGTAGGGAGCTGGCTTCAGTTCTGGTGATGAGGTTAGGTTAGCAAGGTTCGGTGCTTGTTTAAATTTACAAACCGCTTTTCAAAGCCAGGCCTGTGAACTTCACTTCATCAGCCTCCTAGGTACACAAGGTCATGGACTAAATATTGACGTTCAATTTATGACATACTACAACCTACTGGACATCTGACTCCCGAGGTACCTCTCCACTTTTACCTGCACTGCTAGACCCCCTTCCCCTCCTCCCCAGCCTGTCCCTTACTCCCTGACACCTCCATTTCCGTTTTCACTGACTGGCTTGCTTGCCTGTGTTGCATGCCAGCCTCTGGCTTCCTTACTATTCCTTCCATCCAGGAACAGCACACGCACAGACCAACTGCAGGTGCTTCCTCAGCCTGACAAAGGGTTTTTCAACCTGAAAACTTGCTAAGATAATTTCTGTAACTAACTATTCAGTTGGTCTGCTAAAACATACCAAATTAGATTGAGCCAAAGGAAAGAACCTTGTCTGCCAGTGCCTTGGCACATCTAAGCCCCAGGGCTGGGGCTGGCAGGGAGAGTTCTCTGGCCACTGCTGGAGAAGAAGCTCCTGCAGGAAAGGAAAGAAAGGCTCTAGTCTGTGACAGTTTGGCTGCTTGAAATGCTGCTGGTGATACTGTGCTGGTGCTCACTAAGTTATTTATAACACCTGTTGCTATTTGAAGTGGTGGACAGGACTGAGGCTGTGAAGGAGGAGGAGTCTTCACTGGGGCACACTACTGTGTCATGCAGTGGCCCCAGTGTCAGTGAAGGTGCACCTTAACATACACACACAGTGTCACCCATGTCGCAAGGTTTGCTTGTCAGCATCCTGAGGTGCAGTTTCCCAGAAACCCCCTGCACCTATCTCCTTGAAACTTGGTTTCATGGCCTCAGAAGGGGCTACCATCCCTGCAAGTTTAATCTTAATCATGCAAGAAACGACAAAGTAATAGGCAGTTTCATGATTCCCCATTATAGCCTCTGGGCAAAACATCAAGACAGCAAAATAGTTTCAATGAAATGAAACAGAAAAGCATTTCAAAATGAAATACAATTCGAAATGAAACACTGGTCTGTCAAAACGGAAGCTGAAATGGAATGGTGCTGTTTCACACAGCCCTAATGTTTAGCAACACTGCACGCCCATCAACTCTTGGTCTTTTGCCTTCTCCCCAGGGAAAGCATGATTCAGTTGCAATGGTAGTTTGCAGTGCAGACTTCTGTCCCCTAAAAATAAACTAAAAGCCACCCATTTGTTTCACATAAAGCAGACTACTGGTTTTCAAGTAGGCAGCTCATAATAAATTGTATTCAATGCCAACCTAAGCCAGCTTGAAACCAGTGACCTGAGAGGTTAGAAAAACCCAACCATTATGAGTCACCTGGACTTTCAAGTATTTTTGACAAACTCAACAGCATTAAGAAATACAAACACAAATTTTCAACTTTCAAACAAAAGGCTGATAAAATAAAAGTACAATAAGAAACTATAGTTAGAAATAAACTTCAAGTATAAACAGATGTAACAACTGTTTTAAGTTGTTAGGATGCAACTGTTTCATCTGTAAGATTCTGTAGTGATCCAAGTACAGAAAACCAGCTCCAGCTTTAACCCTGAGTAACAGCTCTCTCCCCATCTTTTAAAACAGCTGCAATGTGCATTTGTATATAACTTCAAATACAGGGCAGCCATACAGCCACCCTGATATAAAGTCACCTTAGCAGGTGCTGTTCCAACATATACTGCAAATGAAAAAATGCTGCTCTGTTAACCTTCAGGTTGATTGTATTGTAAATGTTTTATCATTGGAGACATGGATTTATACATAAGTGTGAAACATAATCAAGCAAAATGATCTCTGGAAAATGTGGGCCTCAGGAATGCCTCTGCATGTGTCTTGTATAATGTGGAGATCAAATTTATTAGTTTTTGAGGTACAGTTTAGGTTGTTAACTGAACTCTTTGTAGTATGTGCCTGCTCTAGCAAGAGAACTAGAAAGAATTATAATAAATATCTGAAATTTCACTTTCAATTAACTAAAATGTGGGACTTCCCCCCCACCTCCAATTTTTTTCTTACCATTAAATAATGCTTCTTATAAAGTAGACCTGGTGAAAAATATTCATAGTGTAACAAGTACGCAATTTCCCAGTGTTTATTTATACAACAGACAGGATTTCATTATCCTCTACTACAGGTCGTCTCAATCAGAGATCACTGGTTTCACTATCATAAACATTCCAGTTTAATTATGTTAAGGAATGTTTCATTAAAAACTTCAGCTGGGTAATTTTTACAGAATTACATTATCCACATTTACACCATCATAAAGAAGATCCTACAAATATTTTAGAAATTGAACTATGAAATGATACATAAAACCAAAGTTACATGAAGACAAAGCTGTAGAAGCTTGGCAAGTTAACGTTCCAGTTCTCTTGGTACATGAATTGGAGATCTGTAGTACAACTTCTACAGATATATGGATCAATTTACAATTTATCATTTAAATATGAATTAGGGTTGTCAAATTATTTAAAAAGTTGATGGCAATTCCTTGTGCAATTAAACAAAGTCACAATTCATCGCAATTTTAATTACACAGCAAAAAACTCAAAATTATGCAGAGAAAAACTCAAATTATGCACAATTATGCATATACTTGGTATAGTTGGGGTGGGGCATGTGTGGGAATTTGTGAAGATGTGAGGGGCTGTGGGTATGTGTTTGGGGTTTGAAACCTGGGGAGGGGGGCTCCCATATGCCCTGGCAGGATGCAGGGTATTGTGGGTCAGGAGTGATGGGCAGCAGCAGGGCCGGGGGTCTGTGGCTGGAGAACAGACACACACACACACAGACAGACACAGCCACACACTGGCCAGCAGGTAAGACTGTGGAGAGGAAGGGGCATGAAGGAGAGGAAGGGGTATGGGGGCAGATGGAGCGAGTAGGGTAAGAGCAGCAGTTGGGGTGAATGGGGCCCCAGGGCTGGGGTGGGTCATGGGACATGAAGGAGAGGAAGGGGTATGGGGGCAGATGGAGCAAGTAGGGTAAGAGCAGCAGTTGGGGTGAATGGGGCCCCAGGGCTGGGGTGAGTCATGGGACAAAGCCACAGACAACTTGTCCAGGTGTGGGAGGGGCACTGTTCCCACCACTGAGCACACCTCCAGAGGAGGAATAGGGGCACGTGACTCCCAGATTTGTGCACAGGAGGGAGGTGAGCTGTGGGTTCGGGAATCTGCGCCCTGCTGTCAATGCCCCAGGAGCCACACAATACCAAGTTGTGCCTCCCACTGCTGGACAGGCAGGGGATGCATAGCATAGCCAACACACAGTTCCCAGGGCAAGGCAGCAGGGCTCAGGGCTCCAGCCCACAGTGACAGTTCACCTCTACCCCATGCACAAATCCAGGGGGCACATGCCCCCCATGCCTCCCCTGGGGGTGTGCGCAATGGCAGGAGCCACACCCTCTCACATCCCTGGACAAGCCTATGTCTCCATCCCATGACCTGCCACTGCCCTGAGGTCCCATTCACCCCATCCCTGCCCCTATTGCCACCCAACTCCCTCCCTCATTGTGGGGGCTTCAATCTGCCCCTTGCCCCTTTCCTCCCCCATGCCCCTTCTCCCCCACAGACTTATCTGCTAGGCGGTGCTCTACATGCCACCGGGCTGCAATCCTGGCTGTGTGCATGCTGTGACTGTTCACCTGTGTCTGTGCATGCCCCCCCACCTCTCCCAACTCCACTGCAACAGCCTGCAGCCCGCACCTGGGCTACTGCGGTCCTCTGCACTGTCACTGCTTCCCCATGGGCAGCACAAAGGTGACAGTGATGGTAGCCAAGCAGGGCCCAGGTGCAGGCCCCAAAACCATGTGTTCAATTAATGCATTAAAAAAAATTAACCTGAACACTGATTACTGCATTAATCAGACACATTAACCACAACTGTTAGTCCTAATATTAATACAGTATTCTGATTTCAGTCGAATTACCCCAGATTTTAACAAGTGAAATATAGATGGCAATATCTGCCTTCATTGGTAAATTACTTGGTATTATATATACTAAAGATTATGAAAACAAAAGCTGTGAGTCACATTGCTCACTCCTGTGTTCACTGTCAGCAAACAGCTGAGATTTGTTACACTTCTTTTACAGAATCATAGATTTACTGCAATATTTTTATGGGCTTCTTAATGACTGTTTATATTTTTCAATGCATACTTTCTTAAAAATCTATTAATATGAACTTTATACAAATATAAATTTCTCTCAAACTAAAACAAAGAAAATAGGGCATGATTTTTTTGGAAAGGGAATAAAAAACCAAGGTTATTTTGAATAGTTATTTATTTAAATAAGGGTAATAAAATACCCCACGGACTATTTCAACAGAACAACCTTGCCAACACTACTAGAAATAAACATTGCTAATGATCCATAATTTGTATAAAAAGGAAAAATGCTCATTCCTACACAGTTTTGTATAGATGACTTGATCAGGCAAGTCCTAACCCTACAGTTTGCACCTTACAGATGGACGACAGAATGACAACACACAGACACAGGAAATGAAGCAACATACAAACATAGGTCTGCCCTCGTGAAATGAGCCTCACTTATTTGTGGCAAAGCCTTAAAAATGAATATTAGAGAACTATTAACAAATTATTAATTATTTCCTTAGGTTATAACTGAACTGAAAGGAAGAGTTATTCCTGTGCACCCACCAAAATCTGTAAGAAAGTTGATATTGGCTTTAATGGAAACATCATTAGGACTACAAAATGAATTACATAAAAATATTTAAAGGCTGAACTTACGTTACATGTGTAATTCTAAGGATAAGTGAGATCCGACGTTTTGGACACAGTTAGATGATACTGCTAAATCAAAATGTGACCCTGGACCCCCAGTGGACTTTGAGGTCTCACATATACTAAGTAAGAACAATAACTTCCATATGTATTCACTCAAATCTGGCACTCCACCACCCCTTCCCTTCTTCCCCCTACTTCAGCTAGTTAAAGTTACAAGGAAGGGATGCTCAACCCCCAGCCCATGGGCTAGATCCAGACTCTTGAAGCTGTGTCTTGTCTGGTGGGGCTCACTATGGTTCTGAAAATTTGGCAGCAGGGGAACAGTGGCTGCTGCCAAATTTCCAGACCTGTGGGAAACCCCACAGGCCAGGTAGCGTACCTTTCAGTGCTAGATTGGGCATACAAGGTGGCATGGGGCCTCATATAGGCATGTGGGAAGATGGGGGCCCAATCCTAGTGCAGTAGGGCCCTGTGTGCTGATCCTGGCACACAGGGCCCTATCCTGGTGCAGGAGGCTGAGCAGAAGCAGCATAGGGTGCCAGGACCCAGTCACAGCATCTAGGGTCATAGGGGCCTGATCCCAACATGTACAGCCAGAGGGGGGCAGTACAGGGTGCCAGGTCCCAGTCCCAATGCTCAGGGCCTGATTCTGTGGGGCCAAAATGATAAGCACAGCTGTTAAAAGACACTAGAGCATGTTTGCTCATTGTGTTTAGTCAGGTAGTACAATTCCAGGTAGGGGGATAAAATGTCACATGTGATGCAGAAAAGATCAATCATTCTTTCTGATGATTCCATGCTATCTGAATGTAAGGACTGATACTTAACATGTCACAAAGATATTTAATCTACTGTTAATCTTTTATGAATGATCACATCTGTAGCCACAGACTGGGCCTGAGTTTAGGTACAAAATTATTACAGCACAGCCCTGTTCTCCATGCAAGGCTAGCATTAAAATCACCATCTTTTCAGTTTAGCTCACTGTAATCTAAGTAGAACCCAGCCAGCTTTCTGAAATGCAAAAGTCATTGGAGACTTGGAGCCTTTCCTCACTGGGGACTACATAGAATCTATGATTATCAAAAGAGGAAGAATGGTGAAAGAAACACATGGCATAGGATCATGGCTCATCCACACTCACTGCTACCAACTCCTTTGCTCCTCTGGCGACTATAGTGTCACAACTAGCACTAGGTTTCCTTAGTCTTTGCATGCTAGAAGCATAGGGATTGTGCACCATGGCACCAGTGGTGCCATGCAACCTCCCTCCTTTCATGTTCTCCCAACTTTCTCAAACCTGCACAGGTCTGGGAGCATCTACTTCTATACTCTGACTAGATGGCTCCTTATTTTCTGTGCCCAAATTAAGTGGCTTATACAAGTAGAAGAAAAATACTAAGCTTTCCTGCATAATTAATATAAGCTTTACTGTTTAGTGTCAGGTATTTATGTAATGAATTATGGAATTACCTCTTCCTCTGAAACCAAAAATCCCACTGAGTAAAATATTATACTTTTAGATGCCCCCCACAATGTCCTGCATTACAAAAGAAATAAAACCACACCCTGGCATAAGGTGATCCTTTTCAATTATTATCACAAAACTTCTGAAAGAGAAACATAAGTTGGCTTTAAAAGTCTAAATTTTCAATGACTATACTAAGAATCACCTAGGGGAAAGACTAGAAGAAATAAAGCTACATTAATATAATATTTTTAGGAGCATGCTATAGAGCTGGACGACCACGTAGCTTTCAGATGCCTCTGAAACACTTTTGCTATTTCTAACCCCACACAGAGACTCCCTAAGTGGCCAGGATGCATGACATTTCTGTGGGGTTCGTCGGGTGCCTGCACATGAGTGTGGAGGCTGCTCCAATGCCCTGTCACTACAGCATGTCAGAGCAGGCTCTGCGCTCATGCACAGGCATCCTGAGCCCCACAGAATTAAATCACATTGGAGCACACTGAAGTGAGCCTGCTAGAGTGTGGCAATCGCCACGCTTCAACCAGCCTCCACAACTCAGTGTCCCTGCACTTCAAAATGTGGAAGAGGCCCCTGAACTAAAGCCCATTGAATGACTCTTAGTTCAAGTGCCCTGCTGCCATTTTGAAGCATGGGGACACTGATACAGGAGATGCTGTGACTCTTTAATTAGAGCAGCTCTTGGAGCCACTCTAATTAAAATGTTGCCCTCCTCCCCCACCCCCAGAGCATGCCCATAGGGTCCACTAGGGAAGAGCATAAAATCACCGAATCAATTTTCACCTGAAGTGTCTATCCTTTGAAAATTGCTTAACTCAAGATTATTTCAGAAGCCTAAGGTATTCCCCACCCAAGATGGTGCAACTCACCCTTCCTAAGCTCCTTTGATCTGAAGCCAAGAGTGTGATGGATGGTAATGTGTTTTTACACATACGGAATATCTGTTACTGTAAATGAACCAAGGCAATGAAGAGTACTCAAAACATTAGATCGACTTGGGAAAATACCTGGATGAAAGAAATATTTTGGCAGTTTTTAATAGGTATAATCTGCTTCCCAGTGTCTTCATGGTACTGAAACAGAGAAAAAAGCTTATCTACTTACTCCAGACCACCTTGATCAAGTTTCATACTACAGATTCACAAGAGGCTCCAGGAAGAAACACTGATCGTATGAAAATTATCTGACTTGTTTTGCAACTTCACTTTTCTCAGCGAACAAAATAGGTAATTTTCTTTTTCTTCTGCCAGACATTAAAACAAGACACAGAAGGATAAGGCAAATGGTAATACTGTACAATCACATGAGCTCTCAAATTAAGCATAAGTGTATCTAGATGGTTGTATTAACATATATTTCAAATAGAGAACAAAGATACCAAATTGCTGCATATGAATTGTAAGAGGTTTTTTTTTATTCTTAGGAAGGATTTAAATGAGACCAAAGCTTTGATAGACTAGTGCAAAGGGCAGGGACTGAAGCACAAAGAAATACATTTATGTAAGACATGCACAAGAATGCACAAGAATGCTTAACATCGCTGGCAGTGCAAAGCAGATGGGAAATAAGGCAGTAAGATGGTCCTAAAAGGACAAAGCCAACCAGGTTAGTAGCATACCCACGATTCCATCCTCCTCCTTGATGCAGCAGGTAGGTGTGCACGTGCTACATCTTCTTCACACGTAGCACCTTTCTAAAATATGCTCCGCAGCCTGTTCACAAGATCATGGGGCATTTTGCCTGTATCACAAAATATGGAAAAATTTCCAACGGACACCTGCTTTCACTGAGGGTACATGCAGATGTTTCCACCAACTAATCTATGATCACGTATCTTAGTTTAAGCTGCATGATCATACACTGGGACCAGCTTGTGCACATGTCTGCCATTGCCGGGAGCTGCACCAGGAACCCGATCTAAGTCAGGGTCATGGGCAAGTGGGTTCCTGCAAGGGGGTGTTGTGGGTCTGGGTGGAGTCTGGCAGTATGACCGGGGCGGGGAGGTGGGATGCTAAAAACAGCCCGGTCAGGGTGTGCGTAGGGGCGGGGAACCTTGGACAATGAAAATGCAGCCCTACAGCTGGTGCAAGTAGCTGGGCTTCCCCAACCCCAGGACTGTGCTCCTAGCATGGAAGGACATTCAGTACATCAGGCTAACCTGTCCCCCATCAATTTAGGTCACTTCCTCAGGTGATCAAAATTAGATTAGGCTGGCCATTTTTGCCCCATCTAACCTTCCCACTAAGTGCCAAACATCTGTACAGATAGGCACTCAGACCAGCCCAACTTCAGCACATACCCGAAGGCAGTGGTTCTCAACCTTATTTGTACCAGGACTCATCGGTAAACGTCAATGACCAGCACCGACTCAGTGCCCCGCCCCCCAGTCCATTGCCCTGAGGCCCCAGTTCCTCAGCGTGTGGGGCAGGGGGGATGTATGGGGGCCACAGGGGGCCCCACGCAGACCTTGCAGGCTGCAAAAGGCAGCTTATATTTTAGTTCTTTCTGGTCATTTTGAGCACACGATTAGGTTCACAGCTGATTACTCCAACCTGAACATGTGTAGGAACAGAGACAGGTGTGAACTCTTTGCTTATTGCTTACCAACAGGCTTGATATAAGCCATTAAAGGAACATACTTTCTATACATCTAAAGTAAGGCACTGAAATACTTTATGTAGCATACGGAATAGTCTATATTCTTTTTAAGATTTTTGCTAGAATCAAATACAGTGAAACCTCAGTTATTCGGCACTTTACAAGCTGGCATGTTCTTTTCACCAGCATGCCAGCTTGCAAAGTGAAACCAGAAGTGCCCAGCATGGCACTTACAGTTCATCTGAGCCCCCATGGCCCAGGGGAAAGCAGCCTGGGCTGCTGAGCCCCCATGACCGAGGGCATAACAGACTGCGTGAAGCCCGCTTTCCTGGGGCCCCACGGGAGGGGCAGTGACGCCCCGGACATGGCGGGAGAAGTGGCAGCCCAAACAGGCATCCTTTAACCAGCATATTTTGTTATCCAGCATCCCTCATTCCCAGGAGATGTCAGATAACAGAGCTTTTACTGTAGGTTTATTTGACATGCCAGCATTTAACATACAAGACCTTTAACTCCAATATTCAAATACTATATCAAAATGTTGAACTTCCAAAGCTAAGTACAGGCAATCAAAAAGCCTGAGGCTGAATCGATTCAGTATTCAGAGGTTAGGCTGAGCTGCACAGATTGAACTGACAAGCAAGTGAACAGACATTCACTTTTGATTCTGGAAATGCAGCCACATGCCTGCAGTGGCCTGGGACAGAAGCTGGGAGGCACCAGAGCACGCTCCCCTGTTCGGCTGGAGCAGACAGCTTGAATCAAGGCTAGTCTGCTCACCCTGCAAGAGGGGTCTTGCAGGCCAGGTGCAAAGCATCCTGGGATGCTGGGGAACTGTGAGTTAACTTAAATATGGAGGGGATCTGGGACAGAAGGTCAATAAACTGCTCTAACCAGTTCAGTCAGACACTACATCCATCCATGTTTATCTTAAAGTGGTTTCAGCCATTTTGAAAGCAGTTTATGTGCACTGAACTTCTGTTGCGTTTACTGACTTGTTGGTTTCCAATCATTTATACCCATTTATGTGCAATTTCTGTCCCTAGCCAAAATGGTCTAGGAGTACACATCCCTTCTCATCTTTCCAACTATGTGAACCTGTAATTCTATCAATTTTACAGCTGAACCCCTAATTCTACCCTTTTAGAAGTAAACTTTTTGTTGTAAACCCCAGGATCTGCCCAAAAATCAAGGAAGTTTCCATAAATAGATCTCTAATGACTTAAAGGAATGGACCGTGCAAGGCTGAACAATAATGATACTGTAAATACTACAATAAAATACTAATGTGCATTGCCATGTGTGCCAGGAAGCTGACTTTAATATGGTTTTCTTCTTAAATTATGCAGCTTAGTGCACAGGGGTGAAGAGAGAACAGAAACAACCTTTGACTAATGGAACTATAGCAGTATCCCCTACTGCATTATGAACTGCTCCTTACACAACATTACCAGTCTATTAACAGCTTCACTACTGTAATTTTGGCTGCATTTACTTTGTTTTGCATTGCCATCATTTGTGAAGAACTGAAAAGCTGCTTTAGTTTGTAGCATAAAACACAGGGAGAAAATATACATAGCAGCCATTGATATTTTCAAGGAAGTCTGCTATAATAGTGATGTCATGGAAAAAGGCCAGAAACTATTACAACATATCAGACAGGCAAGCCATTCAATATCTTTAAACAATATGTGTATACATGTTGCACCATGTACATTCCATTACAGTGTAAAAAGGCAAAGAATAGAGCTCTCTACAAAATATTATTGAGGATGGGCAATTAGGGTATTATCATAGGTTTACTTTAATGAACTCTGTTTACTGCTGTAAATACCCAATACAATCGTGTAAAAAATCTAGATTACCAGTTTGCTGTTAACCAAGTTCAATTTGATCCATAAAAGCTTTTAAAACAATGCTTAAACAAGTATCTGGCACCAATGGCAGCTCAGAAAGTCTTCCATTGACAGAAATTCTACAGACACATTATTAAACTAAAATATCAATAGGAACATTTTGCTAAGAGGTAATATGGGTTGTGGTTCAAATTCCACCTCAAACACAAGTGATATTCTTGTAGCGGTCACCAGGAGCCTGTCACATACATCCACAGAGTGCATACACACATCTAAGTCAACTTAACTAAGTCCACTTAAATTAAGCCATGTCAGAACATACATATGTAAAGCTCCTGGACACAGTGGCAGCCATTTTGTGAGCCCTCCCCTGCAGTCAGCCTAACTAATGCAACTCAATATAATATACCTCAGGAGGTGTATTTTCCTGCACCGTGTTTAAGCTGATTCTGCATCACATAAGTGTGCTCTGATGGTTAAATTGACTTTAAAAAGTTAAGTTGACTTAACTGTCAGAAAATTAGTGGATGTGTATGCACCCACTGTTATCAGCCATGCTTTCTGCATTCCTGTTGTTCTCAATTAGTCTGTTACTCTTACGGCAGCTTATTTACATACCACTTTCTGAGCTCAAGCACATTATTTTAATGGCTACTCCACCCACAACACTGTTCTCTGTGCTGCACAGAACTCATGCATACCTGTCCCAAAGACTGTTAAAAGGCAAAGAGTTTGTAGAGGGAAGCAAGTCAGAAGCAGGGAGAGGCACACTATGCATTAGATGCCCAAACAGTCTCTGACAGTTAACTGGGAACCTGCAATAGTAGTCCTTAAAAACATTTTGCTGCTGGGGATCTTACAATGTTTAAACGATGGTGCTAGGCAGGATTACTGTATATTTTTGCTAAAATGAGATCATGGTTTGATCCTAATTTGACTGAGAGAATTTAAACATTCAAGCTGCCTCCTTTGCATATATTCAGCAACTGAAAAGTAAAACTAGACTGACCTTGTTTAAGGCTTGTAGCCACAATATAGGCCATTTGTACGTAGGCCAAAGGGAAACATTTCATAGACTTCATAGACATTAGAGCTGGAAGGGACCGTGAAAGATCGAGTCCAGCCCCCTGCCCCAGGGGCAAGAAGTCAGCAGGGGCCATAGGATCCCAGCAAGATAAGATAGGATCCCAGTCAGATAAGCATACTCAATTACAAATGAACTTAAGTTATACAGGATACATATATTGAAATACACTTGGCAACTGGAATAAAAAGCAAATACAAATGCAGTATAAATGGTATATAGATTCAAACTTAAACCTTGTACCTGGCACCTTTAAAATCTGAAATCGGGTCGTCTTATTTCCTGTTGCATTATAAAGCGATAGTGACTACTGTCTGAATGAGCCTTTCAAGCCAACCTAATTTTAAATGACGATATCAAGCCACATGGAAAAGCCTGTACACCATTTCTACCTAGTATAAATTAGTTATCCCCATGCCTTTCTCTTGATTTCATATTTCAGTTTTACTCTCAGACTGGGGAAATATTTAGAGCCAATGTTGACGTATGCAATCCTTGGCCACTTCTTGGAAGTGAAAGGGTTAAGTTATCTATACCCAAAGGCAGCACCACCTGCCTGCCCTAAGAGCTGGGGCTTCAGGGAAGCAGGGCTGGGCCAGCTGAGCTAAATGAACGACTTGCTTTGAGGGAATTCCTTCCAGAGGGAGATGTTGGGAGGAGTTGGGGGGGTGCTGGACCTGCCAACAAGAGTCAGAGAAGAAAAGACAGATCTTTCAAGAGAGGCCTGGGACTTGAGGGAGACCCAGGCATTTGTATGCTCTGCAGCTGGCCAAAATGAGTAACCTTAGGGGTCAGCAACATTATGCAGCTGCTTTAATGGAGCTTAGTTCCAACCATAGTGCGCTTCCAATCTGGCCTGTGACGTCAGAAATGAAGCTGGAACTGGAGTCACTGCTCTTTGCTGCGGAGGACGAGAAGCTCCCCATCACTAAAATACTAGAGAAACAGCCCGGCTCCATGAGGTCAGATAAAATGACTCTGCAGCCCAGATTTGACCCACAAGCTTTAGGCTGATGGCCCTTACTTAGAGCTCTGCTCTTCAGCAGTGGCTGAAGTCAGTCAAACTTTATACTGTACCTTTTCCTTCACTGATGGTTTGGGAAAAGCACTGTTTTCTTTTTATTTAGGATTTTACAGCTCTGAGAAACTCCTTCTCCTTATTAATATAAGATTCCCTACAAAAGAGGATTCATACACGGGACTGGAAACCTCTGCTGCTCCTGCCTGGCCCTATGGAAATTCACCTGTGAAACCTGTTACCATCAAAGAAATGTTACAGCAGGGTTGATTTTTTTTCCCATTATTTCAACTGTTGTGGTAACAATGGCAGTGCCATCAAAGGAGAGGATACAAGTGGGAAGGAGGTCAAACAATTAAGTAAGTTTAACTCAATAGTTCCATGTCTGGTGATTTTATGTTACAGGCTTTAGGATCTAAACCCACACACTTAAAGAGGGGATTCCACCTACGGCCCTGCACCTACTTCCTGATTCAACTCCAGAGCTTTTCTTCACAGAAACTGCAATCAAACACAACTTTCCTGACAGTAATTTCCTCTTATAGTTATTCTTTTGTTGACGCTGATGTCAAACTAGGGCATTTATTCCAAAATAATGTAAATGGACATAAAATTAAATAAAAAATGACATATTATCTTTCTTTCTCTAAAGCCTCATCTGAAAGGGATCCTCACAAATCAACTTCACTTTTGAATCAGCTGTAAATTATCTGTCATTTACACTGGATGTTACCCTTGCCCTCGTTTTGGGAAAAGTTAAACCAATACGTGATTTACGTTCTCTGCACTATGTATTTTATGCGTGTATATCACATGTACACTGCGGGCACGTCTACACATACAATTAATACAAATGAATAAACTCCAGATCCTATTGCTCTGTTTATTGCTCTTGGATGCACTGTCTGAATGTGTGCCCAGGACTACAGCACGTTGAGCCAGGTTGGAGCAGCCCTGGTTGGCACAGGGCCCCGGAAATCAGCCAAGGGACACTTCCCCCAGCTCAATAAGGTGCAGAGGCGCTGGCTGGAGCATGAGGGTGCTCCAGTACAGGGCTAGCCAGCATGCGGCCCCTGCAGTGAAGCACCCTGGAGCCCCAGTCAGCCAGGGCAGCGTCTACACATGCGCTGCTGTGGAGTAAAAAGCTCTGCAGCATGACAGTACTTGTAAATAACAGTAAGTACAAGTAAAACTTATAAATAGTAAAAACAAATAACACAAGTATTATCTTGCTGAGGATTTAGTTTACTCCAGCCTAAGAGAGTGCATCTGGATCAGTGTGCACGAGGTATGCAGCACACTCACCTGTCTGTGGCGCCACACGCACCGCACATGCAGGCATTCCCCACACTGCTAATTTGCACCGCAGGAGGGGGGTGGAAGGGATGACACCAGTGTCTCGGTGCTAGGAAAAAGCAGGGCAGCCCACGTGGTGGCAAAGTGCGCCATCTGAAACTGAAGCCTGGCCAGTCGGACCCAAACTCCAGCTGCCTGCCAGGCTGCTTGCTGCTGGAGGGAGCCCCAGGAGGCCCCAAGGACCCCAGGTAATGCTGCTGGGGCCACCCCAGGTGCTGGCCCCTGCCTCCCCTTCCCGACCCGGAGCAACTTGCCACATGCCAGAGCGTGTATGAGCCGACATTCTCCAGGGCAAATTAGCAGCAGCACAACTATGTGGCACTCCTATTTGTCCTCAGGAAAATGCACAAGCACGCTCGTCTGAACACGCCCATATGGGTGCATGTGTAGACATGAAGTGTTTATTGCAGAACTAATTAGTCTACTCCACAGTAAACATCTCATGTAGACGCACACTGTAAACATGGAAATCCTGACATCATCAGTTTCTCATCAGGGATTTTTTTCCAGGCTGCTACTTATTTATTTTGCCTGTCTCTAACAATATCAAGGTTCTGCTCTAAATTTCTGTAGCTTGTGTAATCAGAAATGAACACACAAAACTAGGCTAGGTCACAGTAACTTTCTGAATGGCACTGGTGATTTTATTGTCATTCATCAGTCATTCTAAGGAGCTTTCTACTTTATTGACTAGCACTGAATGAAGAGCTGATGTTTTCATGAACTCTCCATAGTGATACCAAGGTCTGTTCTCTGAGGGGCTGCGTTTAATTTAGACCAAAGTAATGTATATCCAAGAAGTGCCCATTATTGTTTTGATATGCATCCCTATGCTACAGTGCTTCATTACAATAAGAGATGGTCATTAGATTTTTTTTTTTTCTCAGAACCTCAGCTATCCATAAAGTTTTTCTTGCATATAGTTACCAGAAAACAATACCAAGCAATTCATAGCTTGGTCCAACCCTGTTAAAATTAATTATGTAAGAGTGAGCAGGTTTAAACTTTAAATGTTCAACACCGGTCTAAAATTAATTCCCTGAGTATCACCAGGACAACTATTACATAGGTGTAACCGATTGGTCATGTAACTGGAACTAGATAAACAATTCTGTTGATGGTGCATAAAGAGTAACGGAACCTAGCTCACTTTCTTTCAGCTGCACTGGCTCCGCAGGACTAACTAAATATTAGTATAAAGTTATTTTAGTTGCTGAAGTCATTAGGTCTAACTCTGAATTCACACAGAGAATATCACTTGCATAAGAAGGACATGCTTTTAAAAGTATCTTTTTAAAAGTAGAACCATAGTTTAAAATGAAATTTTCAGGTGTGCTTCCCCTCCCCAGCCTGAAATAAATGACAACACAGATATACAATAAAATACTTGACTAGAATCGCTATCCAATTCACCTGTGTTGGTTGTCTGAGAAAACTAGTACAAATCATTGGAGCAACTTGAAATATCAATGAGGCACTCTTTTAAAAATTGAGCAGTCATTAAAATTTCAAACAAAGGCTTTTCCTAAAGTATATAAACCTGTTCTAAAATCTTTTAAAGGTTGAATCCTATATGTCAATGTATGACATGCACATATTTTTATGATGCAGGTATAAATATAGTACTATGTGGCCATATCTACATGAGATGCTGACTACAGTCATTAATGTGCAGTCAGTACTTGTATAAATAAGTACTAAATGACTGCACAGTAACCCAAGTTACTGCGCAGTAGAGCCAATGAATGGTTTTTTTGTGACAGTACTGCACAGTACCATGAGGCTACTGCACAGTAGCACTGTGTCACGGTTGCTGCTAAACATCATTATGCAGTAGTCTTGGGCTACTGATCAGTCAGCATTTCATGTAGATTCAGCCTATATACAGTAAAATAATGTTCACGTGGACTGTATATGTGTGCATACATAACCACAATCTATTTCACTTTTTAGGGAATTATCACAAAATTCTTCTACCAGCTCAAGACATTATAAATTAACCAAGGTAAAACACCGTTTTAACAAAGCACTTTAAAAGTGGGATAAATCCAACTGATTTCAATAGGACATAAAACATGTGCTTAAGAGCACTGATGTACATAAACCAATCTATGAGCTGCTTTACCTGGATGAGCCAACTGATTTCATGAAATTAATGTAACAGTTTGGGTAGAAATGCAAAACTCTCTAAGTGTTCTTAAAAACAACAGACCTGTTATGCCAGCCTGCCCATTCCCCTGATAACACTAGATTTTTTTCTTCCACCATGAGCCTGTTCTTTATGATCCCTGATCTCAAGCCTACTGAAAGAGATGACAAAACGACAGATTTCAGTGGTGTATGATCAAACCTTGTTTCCCTTAGTTTCATACCAATATTCTTGATTGCCTTGACCCTCTAATGAGGCCCATAGAGCAGTACTTCTCAACTTTTTTAGATGCAAGACACCCTTGGAAAGCTCTTAGCTTTCACTTGTTTTCTGACTATGGAAAAATAGTAGAACAGTCATTTTTTTGTAAAGAACTCAAACACCACAACACGTCAGAACATGTTTGAAACTATGGATTTCTATTTGAAATCTTTGGAGTTTTCCTATTTGAAATCCTGTGAATCAAGTGCTCTGTTAGTGTCTACACACCTAACAGAGCAGCACCCCAGGGTGCCAGAGAATCAAACACCAGCTGCCTGGTTCCCTGCACTGTTCCTCAAAGACTGCTGTATACCACCCTGGAATATACCACGGTCTAGTATTTTAAGAAAAATCTTCTCTTTGATGTTTATAGTCTTCATATACTTGCAGGCAGTTAATGCACAACTGCTTTTGAGTAAGCGAATAAAAATTAACTGAAAGCAAAATGATACAATTAAAACTTGTGTAGATTAAAATAAACTTATACATCTTGACCAGATTCCAAATAAATAGTCTATGACAGGTCAAACTTTGCAAAAATACACTACCTAAAACTACAGAAAGAAAAGCAAATGAGTGGCAGCCATGTTGCCCAACATGTTACTAGAAACCTATCAGCAGACCATGGTCCTGATTCACCTATGCCTGCCACTTCGCTATTACCATTTATAGCTGGGCAAAGCACGTTTAAAATGCTGACAAATTAGAATTCTCAAACCCAAATGGTAGTAGCATTTTTCTCCTTTTCAAAACCAGAGTCCTGGTAACAAAGCACCACTGGGTGCATCTACACATGCAGTTAATGTGACTGAATATATGCCAAGCTCAATTTGAACCAGAGTGAACTAATCCCAATGTCACTGTCTACACATGCATTTAAATAAAGAAATTTATTGCAATGCTGGATACTATTTGTACCTGACAGGACTATCCAGCAGCATAGTAAATTTAGCTACTCATTGCCATGCATATGTAGATGGCAAATAAGTTTGCTGTGCAGTAAAGCATCTCAGGTAGATGAGCCCAGTGCCTTATAAACTTTCTAACACCAAATGCAAATTAAGCAGTGAAATTACTGTAGGAAAAGTTCCAAGAAAGCAAAACTGATGGAATCTCAATATCATTTCTGTATCTCAGGTTCTGATTGTACATCACTGGGCATGTCTATATGAGACACTTTACTGCGCAGCAAACTTATTTGCTTTACAGTAAAGCATCAACATCTACCCATGCACTGCAATTATAGCGTAGTGGACTAATTTACTGTGTTGCCAGATAGTCCCATCAAATACAAGTGGTATCTGGCAGCACAGTAAATTACTGCGCTGAAACGTTTGTGTAGATGGTGATGTTGGGATTTGTTCACTCTGGCTCAAATTGAACTGGAGTATATTCAATTGCATTAACTGCATATATAGACGTGCCCATACTCAAACAACATAGTACTGTCAAGATTTATTTCTCCAGTAGATATGTTCAATTATTACCCCAGGTTGAAACAAACTTGTGGTCTTTGCTTGTAAATGCTAAAATGAAATATCCTGTAAAAAAGAAATGGGGGCCGTGGTAAAAGTTATCTTGATAGAAATTGCTCAATTGTTTGAAAAATTGAATTCTCAATTCCTATTTCGTAAAACATGTCTACGCATACTGTAAACTACCATGCAATTAATAGTTGCGTGTCCTGTTACTAGGAATGCACCTATACTGCTTACCTGTGTGGTACCTTCTGGCATAAAAAAAAAAAAAAAAAAAAATCTTTTTTTTTTTTTTTTTTTTTTTTTTACATTTTCAAATACTAACTTAAATTCCATTTTTAACCCCAGCTATGAGTACCGATGTTATGTTAATATTTCCAGGAAGTACAGGACCTTCCCAGAAATAACCTAAAGCAGGGTTGAACAACTTCTTAGTAGCCAGGGCCGAATGCCCCACGGGCCATATGTTACGACTGCTGCAGAGTCCTGCCATATGAGCGTCCCTGCTGCACTCTGCAGCAGATTCTTCCACCTGCCCATCACTGCAGCACACCAATGCCCCCAAATCATGTCACATGCTATACCCACCTCCTCCCGCTGCACTGTTCCACCCTAGGTTCCCCACAGGCCCTATAAGCTGCACTATATTACCCCATCCCCGGGGCAAGGACAAGCAGTGGAAGCCAGAGGATGGAGGGGAGCCTCGAGACTCTGACATCTGTGACAAGAGATGGAGGAGCAGTGCCTGGACTGGGAGCCTGGGGGGCATATTTCAACCACTCAGGGGCCACATGCGGCCCACAAACCTCTAGTTGGACAGCCCTGACTGTTACCAAGAGTAATAATTTAATCTTTCAACAACCTCAAAGAAAAGTCTCAAAATCCTTGTTTATAGAACTTGCTTTCTTTTACCATAGTGCTGCGGCTGTTTTAACCCACTGGGAAAGATAAAAAAATGACAACCTAGTTCTGTATGTATGGTATTATATACAGAGTGACATAGTTAGCCAATGTACCCTGCCTTCTACTTGTTAGTATACAGCAATACTACCAAGGAAGTGGATGAACATTTTCTAAATACTAAGAGTAGGGCCACCAATTTGTCTCTGAAAATCTAAAATGGACAGGTCTAATCTAATGTAAATGAAAGCAGACTGTGTTCTGCTGGAAGTCACAGGGCCACAGTGCTGACATTTGCTCTTTGAACATTTTAAAATATAAATTTAACTGGTTCCTACTACTGTACCGAACAGAGCACTCTATACTTCATGCTTTGGATGGCATCACATGCCTAATGATTTGAACCATTAAGGGTGTGTGAAACAGGCCCTAGTCAATTTGGATTCAGTCAGCCCAAATCGGGGACAGCTATTTGATTCGTTGATTCAGATCACTGTCCCTGATTTGATTCGGCTGAAGCCGAATCTGAAGATTCAATGCTGATGATTCGGAGAATCAGCAATTCAGACATAGACACAGCTTTACATGTTTTTTCTACAAACCTCAAGGTACCAGCATGGCTCATGAATGCTGCAATGCTGGGGTGGATAGTGTCCCACAGGAGTGCGGGGAGGCCCCCCATATGCTCAGCAGTAAACCCAAAAGTGGACCAGAAGTACTTCTGGTTGACTTTCGGGTCTAACGGAGAGCCCCCCCTGCACTTCCCCAGATCAGCAATCAGCCACAGGGGGACCCTGGGTGCCCCCCCACAACTAGGAGGCACTAGTTGCCAAGCCGGGGGGGCACAGAGGGGACGTGGCGGGTCCGCAAAGCCGGGCAGGTGCTCTCCGACGGATGCGGGAGTGGACCAGAAGTGCTTCTGGTCCACTTCCAGGTCTGCTGTTGAGCATGTTGGGGAGCCCCTCACGCTTCTGTGAGACACACCATGGACAGTAATTATTCCTCCATATCTGTTTCATTCTGCTCCTCAATAATACCATCTATAGTCGTTACATAAATTATATGAAAGATTCAGTGAAATCTAAATAAACTTTACCTGCAGAAATCGTAATGTTCAAGAATGTTTTCACTTCTATGTTTCAAGTAAAGTAAGAGTATAACCACTGTCTGACCTACACTAGAAAGATATATCAATTACATATAATATGGCTCATTTAATGTGAATATGAACTTATATCAGAACAAGAAAACTGACATTTCATTTTCATCTATTATCCTGCTGTAGGATGCCTTTTATGAGAGCTTGTGCCAAAGAGTACAGTTTTGGTAAGGAATCACAAAACACATTAATTTTCAGCATGTATGTTCAGACACAGCAATGTAAAAGTTTTGATTGCCCTCTATGCTCTACATAAAAGATTATGGTGCAGTTATACAAATTAAATAATCAAGATCATGGTAATACTAAAACATAGCATTTCTTACTCCTAAATCATAGTATTTCTGATTCCCATCAACAGAATTGGTCATTTGGGTAAGAGCTTCATGATTGCACCCCAAAAATTCTGACTTCTTACCAACTTCTACTGAGTTTTATACAATAAACACAAAACCCTATTTTCCTTGAAATCCAGATCTGACTAAATTTTACTGAATGCTGACTGAAGCCTGAATATTATTTGGCAGTCTGAAATCCATTTAACAAAGCAGCATTAGTGCCAGTACCACTGCCAGCACTGCCTCCTTCACTCGCCCCACAAACACAAACACA
>JAGPOW010001338.1:67779340-67790741 GCA_030014935.1 Caiman crocodilus
CACAAACACAAACACATTGCAAATAGCAGGCTTTGAAATGAAAGTTACATATGAAGGGTTTTGTGTGTTTCCATTAATAACAGGAGCTGGGAGTTGAGTCTTTCATATGACTTGCTTCCCTGGGTATCTCAGTCACTTTCACTTACTGCTATTTAATATGCATTTTATGCAGGGCTAGTGCTAAGTATATTTCCATAGATTTTCAATTATAGTTTACATGTACTTTAGGGAAATTATAGTGGACACTGCTGTTCACTGTATGTATTTCCCAGCCCTGCAGTTCATGAGACAAGTTAATTAGGCTGTTAAAACACCAGTTGTGTCCTGGCATTACAATTCAGGTTAGCACCTTCAGCATTCAAGTCCTAACTCCACAAATATTCTGGCATTTGTCCATGGGAAGTATAGAAAAATTGTTCTACCAAGTTCCAGTTGACCTGAAGGCAAAAAAGAAAAAAAAAATAACTGAACGCCAAAGCAGCTTGACAATTAAGAAACAGGATGTCAGCTCTAGTCAGTTATCTCTACCCTGCCCACCAGGTGATATGCCAAGGAACAGAAAAAAAAGCTGGAAAATGGCCAGACAAGTTGAAGAAAGGTGATTATTCACCCCTAATATGCTTCAAGTAGAAATAAGCATTCCCATGAATCCAGATGTGTACTTATTTTGGTGATATGTGATAGCTATAAATGTGATTGATTAAGTGTCTCCTAGAAAACTATGGGATTTTAAGCAAAATAAAACTATTATATTCACATCAGTTAACTACCAAGGAATGCACCACCACATCTTTTTTCAAAATGAACTGGTGCTTTTCATATTTAACATGTCTAACATATTGTAATATAATGAGAGAAAGGTCTACCTTTTCTTCTGAGTAGAAAATTTGGCTTCCTCTGCAGCAAGACAATAACCTATCAGCATATTATGCTGTGATGCTCTAATATTTTGGAAGAATCCTCAGAACTTCCTATAACTATGCACCAAAGACTATGAATTGTGCAAACTTATAAATGTATTAAGTAGTCACAAATGACTGAACGAAAAACTATCAATATGAGTAACTGTGAGCACCAATGACATGGAAGATGTTAATTATTATATTGAAGCACTTCTAATTTTAAGAGTAGACAACAGATTAAACTGGCAAATGAACACAGTATATAGGAACACGTCATCTTTCACTTCATTTCATTCAGTATTAGGAAAAGGTGCAGGTGACAACTCCAGAGACTACTGCCTATATCCCAGGGACAAACATGATACAGACAGTGGTAGTGAAAGCATCTCATTACTTTGCCTTATCTGTACCCCTCACTACTGTTCACTTCTACATATGGAAACAGTTCCATTTTCTTACACCTTTTTAAATCCTCAACATTTTTAAAGAAAGCACCAATAAGCATAAATGGCTCAAAGGATTAGCAATGGGATTCAGAGACTTTCTCCACTAAAACGCCACTTCCCGTCCAAGCTGGCCTGCTAGTGACCTTCTAATTGTCACTTATTGATACATACAGGATGAGTTCAACTCTGAGTGGACAGCATCTATGGCACAAAATCCATTGTCACAACTGGCATTAACCTTCACCCTTACTGGAACAGAGAGACTGAAAGTTGCATTAAAAAAAGAACTGACATGATCCTCCACTCTAATTTCCAAAGGTCAGCATTCAGCAGAGATAAGAACTTATTATGGGAAAAGTGGGAGGAAAAAAGTTCATCTTCCTATTAGTTTTTAAGATTTTTTTTAGTTTCTCCTCATTTTAAATTCCTGTACTCGACACTTTGGGGCTCGAAATATTCTAAAGTGAAAACAAAAGGAAGCTGAGCATCAAAAAGTAGGTGATTTCAGCAAATTCAGTAGATGTTAGCTGTAGCATTGAAGCACTCTTGTAGCTCTGATGGTCCAGATAATGTCTGAAAGGTAAGGATTTTTCTGCGGTGTCTTTTAGTGAGTGTGGCAAAGTGGGAACTCCCTGGCTAGCCACAATGCTTGTCTCTCCACCTGCCTCTGGGCACACCACGCGCCCTCCTCACCTGCCACGCCTTGTTGTTCAAAAATGAAGGTCTTGATTAGGTGGGAGACTTCTCTTCAGATGGCCTGTACTCCTGGGCCTATGTATGCAGCTCTAACCGCCCCTACACTGCAGCCCAAGCCTCGCAGATGTTCTTAACAGCTGGGGTCTGCTCCGGCCTGAGGCCGGGCTCAACTCATCCCAATGTTAGGCCTCTCACTTTCTCTCCTATTACGGGCCTCACTCATACCATCTCCCTCTCCCTGGGGCCTCTCCCACTCCACCGCCGCTCACATGGTCTCTCTCATACTGCCCCTCTGTGGGGCCACTCTCATACCACCCCTCTTTTTCCCAGGGCCACACTCACCCTGCCCTCTCCCGGAGGATCCTGGGGCTTGGTTGCCTGCACTCCCAGCCAGGAAGCACGCGACCTCTTGGGCCTCTCCTGCGACCCTCGTCCGAGCAAGCGCTGGGCAGTTTGCAGACCGCTGGAGTGAGGGTTTCTAGTCCCTCACTGGCCGCCCACCCAGGGGCTCTGAATTGGAGGCTCCTGACTCACCCCACTGTCTACTCGCACCACTTCCTCAGCCACCCCACCCAATCATGACATTCAGGGGCCTCACTTGGCACCTCCTCTGCTGGCTTTGTCCCAGTCTAGTGCAGCCCCTGCCACATGGTGAGCACCCCGACTGTGCCGCGCCACAGTGAGCCAACTACATAAGGAATAAAGATAAAGTTTTTTGGCCAATACTGAAAGCTGATACCAACCCCATTGCCAACATGCAGCCCAGCAGCTTGGACAGCAGCATTTGGCCAATAAGGCTGTGTAGGGAAAGGGGCATGGTTGGGGGGGCAGATTAAAGCCCCCGTGGTGGGGGGGGAGGGAGGGAGGGAGTGGGGCTGGGGCAGCAGCAGGCACTGCCCGCCAGGGTGGGGCAGGGCGCAGAACAGAGCCTCGGGTGGCTTCTCCGGGGGTACAGAAGGGGTGGTTCCTGCCACTGTGTACACCACTAGGGGAAGCATATAGGGCACGTGTCCCCCAGATTCGTGTGCAGGATGAGGGAGGACTGCCCACTATAGGCTCAGGGACAGGAGCTGCGCTGGTCTCTTCCTGGTGGGAGGCTGGGCCAGGGGTTGCAACAGCCTCTTCCCAGCAGCGGGGCTGAGCTTGTGGTGGGCAGGGGTGGGCAGTGGCAGCACTGGGAGAGGGGCACTCTGGAGTGGGCTACAGCCACCCCAAAATTTGCTGTAGCCACCTTGTAGCCCTTCTCCCAGCACTGCCCACAGCTCTGGCCCAGCCCCCTGACCAGGGAAAGGCCAGTACAGGCCCTGGCTCTGAGCCCATAGTGGGCAGCCTGCCCTCACTCCACACACAGATCTTGGAGGGCATGTGCTTCCCATGCCTCCCCCAGGGGTGCGCACAACAGTGGGAGCTGCCTCCCCCACTCCGCCATGGCTGCAGCCCATGCCCTGCCCACCCCAACTGGGCAGCACCTATCTCTGTCCCGCCTCAGCCCCACTCCCTCCCTCACCATGGGGGCCTTGATCTGTGCCCCCATGCCTCCTCTCTACCCCATATCCCTCCCTCCCACCACAGACTTACTGGCCAGATGCTGCTCTCCTGTATTCCTGGCCAAATGCATGCTGCAGCTGCGCACATGCACACACATTTATGAGGGACATTATTGCCCACATGGGCCAAAAAAGCTGATTGCCGATAAAGTCAATTTTCCTTTTATCAGTGGCTAGGAAGGCTAGGAAATTAGAGTCCTATGCATGGTGGGCACCACACACACCTATTGTAACACAGTCACTGCCCCAAAATTGACATAGTGGACACATCTACACGTACAGTTAGTGCTATATGGGCTTATTGCACAGTAATTCACCCTGGGCAAGCATCAATACATACAGCTATTTTGTGTATATTGCATAAAGCAATATATACAGCAGATTTGCTGCTCATGGCAGTAGCGTGCTCATAATCTCCTCCAGCCCTGTGTCACATCTGTGCAGCACAGCTACAGCCCACAGCTGCCTGGGGCCAGAGGCTCCTTTTAAAAGCCAACCCTGCGTGGTGCTCCCTTGCCACCTGCATATCTGGCCCAGAGCAGTCTGCAGTGTACTTGCACAGACTTCTATGACTCTGTTGCCACAGCTTGTGCCTACCATGCAATAGCTGCTCCACCCCAAGGCCCCAGAAGTGACAGCCCACTCCCCAGGCTTCTGCTTGCTACCTTGCTCATCAGGCTTCACCACCACAGTGACCAATGACTGGCTCAAGTCAGTCTCAGTCCTGCCTGCACCCCTGTGCTGCATGCCCTTGTGGCCTAGGCTCATCCCTGCATCTGAGGCCCCCTGCCCCCACACTGATGCCACCCAGCCCCTGGGCTGTCACCTAGACCCCAACAGGGATGCTGACAATGCACACATGGATGCACTGTGTCCACAATGGAGCTGTCCACAAGTTCATGGGGCTCCAGCCCCACCACTTGTGGGCCTGACCAGCCAGCCAGGACTGGTGGCTGCATGTCATTCACTGCATCTGGGATGATGAACAGTGCCTGGAGTCCCTTTGGATGACCTGGGCCACCTTCTGAGAGCTCTGCCTGCACCTGGAGTGGCAGGCTACCACCGTGCAGTGCCTCTCCCTGCAGAGACCCGGCTGGCCATCGCTGTGCTCAGGATGGCCATGCCCACTAGTCCGCACTGTCAGCCACCTCTTTGATTCAAGTAAAGCAACCGCTGGGGAGGCCATCTTGGAGGTCTGCCATGCCCTCCAAGTCATGCTGGGGTACAATGTGCTCTGGGTCCATGACCCCCTGGAGGTAGTGGCACGGTTCCATACCCTGGGGTTCCCCCAGTGCAGCACGGCCCTGGACAGGACCCACATCCCCATCACCTACCCCCTTCTACAGCTAGCAGGGCTTTCATTAGGTCATGCTGTAGGCCATCATTGACCACCATGACATCTTCACCAACATGAGACCTGGCTGGGCTGGCAATGCCACAATGCCCACTTCTTACAGAACTCTGCCCTGAAAGCCCTGGGGGAAAGCAGGTGCCTCATGCCAGGGGTGCCAAACCTCCAGTTGGGTCAGATTATGATCCTGCCCCTCATCAAGGACCCCAACTACCTGCTCCTCCTTGGCTCACGCAGCCCTACACCAGCCAGCTCGACCTCCACAAGGCACACTTCAACTGGGGCCTGGGCTGGAGTGCACCTTCGGCCACCTGAAGGGACACTGGTGAAAGCCCACCTCGAGGTCAGAGGGTAACATCCCCTAGATCATCTTTGCAGCTTGTGTGCTGCATAACATATAAGGCCCAGGGAGAGCTCTTCCTCAAAGCCTGGGCAGAGTAGGCACAGAGGGCAGAGGACATCTGGCACCAGGAATGCCAGCAATGACACTAACAAGACCGAATCCCCCGCCCCCCACCAAAGCCCTGAGCAAGCCACAAACCTGGCAGTGGGAGCCAGGGCACTGGATGCAAGAAGCACCTGCTCCTGCACTCCCTGCTGTAGACAACCAGCTATGGACCCCCAGCCCCACCACACTATGCTCACTGTGGACAGTTTTCTGGAAAGCACTTTATTCCCCTCCATTAACACAGAACCTGTCCCCACACTCCCTTTCAAACTGACCCTCCTTCCCGAAACCTTCCCCCAACCCACAGAGCTCCATCACCAACCCCCCTACCCAGCATCAATAAAGCATTCTCTTCCCTGTGCAGACTATGTACAGTGCTCTGTCTGCTTTCCCAGGGCAGGGAACAGTGGGGTGGGGTCATCTACAGGACAGAGTCTGGAGACAGACACCCAACATGCCAGCCTCTGGCCACACTACCACAGCTGTTCATGCCACAGCAAGGCTTGGGGGGTGGAGGGTTCATTGGAGGCCCAGGGCTGCTGCTGCTGTGCTGACATGACCAACTCCCCTTCTTGCAGCTTGGGGTCAGGGCAAGCAGGAGTGCCATGTGCCATGTTGGTCCCACTGCAGGCAGCTCCTGTCCTGGGACTGCATGGAGCCAGGGTGAGCAGTGGGGCTGGGCCCAGACAGAGGAGCTGGTTGGTGGGGGACCTGGGAAGATGCCAGAACAGGGAGACCTAGCTGAAAAAGGTGCCACTGCACCTCAGCCCAAGCTCACTCGGGGAGCTTGAGGCTGGACAGTGGGGATGAAGGTGATAGGGTCTGGATGGTGTCCAGCACCCCAGTGTCCTCCTTTATAGCATCCACTCCCAGGCTACCATAGCAGCCTGCTGCTCCTGGGCCTCCACCATCCTCTCAAGGATGGTGAGGTATTGTTCTTGAGAGCCAGGCGCCTGTCCCAGAATACCCGATCCCTCTCTCACTTGCACATGACATCTTCCACGCACTAGGCTCAAGAGTCCACCCACCACTCCTCCACCACAGTGACCAGCCAGATCTGGTTCTGGGTCTACTGCTGCCAGAGCCAACACATGCAGGCGGCCTTGGCTAAGACTGACAGTGAACCTGAAGGTGCATCCCCACACACAGCTGTTGCCTTTCCCCCCACATGCAGTTGCTAGACCTGGAGAGCCAGGAGAAAGAGGTTGTTTGCAAGAATTTGAAATATTTCTAAGATAACATGCACTACAGCATGGGGTTGCATGCTGCCCAGCCTCAGACTGGTGGTCATATGTGCACAGGTGCCCAAGGACCACTGTAAGTTGGGCAGAAGGCCCTGGCACAGGCTGCCTCCAGCTAAGGCCCTGATCCCCACTTGCTCTTCAGGAACAGGTGGGCCATTGGGTGGTTGCCTTCCCCATCCTATTCCCAGGACAGGCCTGGCTCCTGGCAGCATTTGTTGCAGGTGCTCCAAACCCAACCCCCATTCTCCTCCTGCAGGCCAGGCTGTCTCCTCCATTGCTGCTAGGTTCACGGGGTGAGGGGCTCCCAGCCAACTGGTACATGGAGCTGGTGGTGCCCTTGCCCTCCCCATAGCAGGGCTCTCCAGAGAGGTACCCCAGGCAGCCTCTCCCTCCCGCGTATGTGACCTGTAGCCTGAGCATACCGCTGGTGGAAGTGTCCAGCGTGTGCCGTGATGAGCTGCTTGTGTGGACCAGATGTGCATGGCACACTATGCTCTGCTGATGATTATCATGGTGTCCCAGGTATACATGAGAACCTGGCATAGGACCCTGAGCTTGACTGTGCGGTGGGTAAGTCTACATTTCTCTGCAACATTCACTGCTGCCTAGAGGGATACCTGTGCTTACACTATGCACCCCTGCCCCCACCAGCTGAGGACATCAGCACCAGGATCAATGCATTTCTCTGTGTGAGAAACCCATGCCTACCTAGCTGAGGGAGTACTGGTTGCTCAGAAAATTTTTGCACTGCCACTTGCCTCCCTGAATGCTGTGGGAGAGCTCCAGGGGCCAGGGGGAGCTTGCCCACAGTGGGTGGGGAAGGGGAGCAGGGAAAGGGAAAGGCCCAGCTCCCAGTGCAGGGCTTACTAGGTCGGCATGCCCAGTAGCCCAAGTCTGTCTCTGCCGGCAGTGATGATGTGCAGCTCCCAGTGGCATCCTGGGGTGCAGGACATGACTGGCCAGGCAGGGGCCCCCTCCAGGGAGGAGCTGGAAATTGAGAGGGTGCATGGTACAAGCTCTGGGCTGGCCTCCTGGATGGGGCTGTGCATCTGGAGCTGATGGGACAGGTGGTGGCCCGAGCTGCCGGAGGTGCTGTATGATGCACGGGCAGGGACCACAGCAAGACAGTCTCCTGGTGTCCTCAAAGCACTCCCTTACTGAGATCTTGTCGGTGCTGCCAGGCCATGGAGAAGGCCCTGGCAGGCTGCCCGTGCTGGAGTACACGGCCCAGCTCCATCCAGGGTCCTGGGGTGTGAGGATGTGGTACAGATGCCGCATAAAGGGCATGGTCCTGCAGGCAGGCCCCAACCAAGCAGGCTGGTTGTGGTCAGTGATATGGACACACTGTGCCTGCAGGGCCTTGACCTTTATGCAACACTCAGGCACTAACCATTTATGCTCATACTCCTGCACAGATGTGAGTGCTGAAGCACCCGCCCTGGGCAAACTGGTTCTGGACCTCAGCCTTGCCCCACACTACTACAAAGTCCACAGCCTCATCCTGGGACCAGTTACGCCCCCAGAAGGCTGTGTGTAGTGTTGAAGATATCACCAGCATGGCTCCTTCAATGGCCTTCAGGAGCTGCAGGTGAGAGTCCAAGTGCTGCCAGGCCTAGGCAGGTCCCTGCAGCACAGCACCAGGGCATGGCACAGGACAGGAAGGCAAGCAGCGTGGCTGGGTCAGGGGCTAGCAGCAGGGTCCAGGCAGGCTGCTGCACCTGGCCTGGGGCCACTGCTGCACAACCCAGGAGCCAGAAGTTGGCAATCACAACATAGCTTGACTGAAGGGCAGGGTCACCACAGAGTTTTAAAGGGAAGGCTGGAGAAGACAAAGAACTGCCCCAGCACCAGCTGGACAAGTTCCAAGCCCCATGGCCCTGGGGTTAGCCCAAGGATGTCCCCCTATTTGTGGGGGCAGAAAATTTGCTCCCAGTCAACATCTACACATGTGCTACTGCACCATTACTACTGTGCAGTTAATTTGCTACCATACAGTAGTCTAATTCACTGTGCAGTAAGTGCCTGCATGTGTAGAGGTTGACGTTTTACCATGCAGTCAGTCAGTCAACTGCACGGTAAAGTGTCTCATTTAGATATGCCCATTGAGTAGGTTATATAGGCAGATGGTAGGTACAGGAAAGGAAGGGTTCTTCTTTTCCACTTTATTTTCAGGATGGAGAACTGTATCAGAGCTAGATTAAGTGACCTTCCCAAAGCCACACACCCAGACTTGAATCAAGTTCATCTAAATTCCAAACTAGTGTTTCACCTACAGGGCACATAACACTATCATACCTCCTTCTCTGTTGAGAACAGATGCTTTTGCAGGTGTATAATCTGTTTGTATGCAATCTTGCTCCACTGTTTTTAGTACCATGTTGTCATCTGTTATGCTGTCTAGTCAGAAACTATGCTCAATACTTCTCATTTGCATTCAGAGCACGCATGCAACTTAGATGGAAAGTATGTTACTTCCAGAACTTGTGGTTTGTAGATCGCCTTTTCTTTTCAGCAACTGAATAAAACCTGATCATTTATGTATCAAGATTTTTAAAACAAATTGATTAATTCTGCTTCATATACCATATTGGATTTGTTTTTGTCTAAACTGCTAAACTTTAATATATATATGATCAACCCAAATCATGGTTTCTTGCTCGTCGTACCAGTTCCCAACCATCTGTGGTTCTTTTTATCCAGCAACATCTTGCACCATATAATTGCACATTAAAGATAAGACTACAATGGTCACTGTTCATCGTCTAAAATTGCCAAAATACACCATAAGCTTACTATATTTATATGGATTCCAAACATAAGGAAAACAAGGCACTGCTGGCCTGCCTTCTAGTGTAGGGATACAGAGTATATTTATATTAAAAACAGCTGATTGCTTGCTTTCCCATTAGCAGAAAGGAGTTTCCCAAGTTGAAGTGCCAAATTTCCTTTTATTTGACATCTCCAGCCAAATAAGGATAGTTCAAGTAGCTTTATTTTGTACATGATGACTAAGCAATAACATTTTACTGTTCCTTAACAGAAGAAATACGTGAATGGAGAATAAAGTCCTCCAGGCCCCAATTTGGCATGCAGACAGTACAGAAGTAGGAGCAGACAGTGCTGCAGAACAGACAGAAGCATGAGAAATCACACTGGGATGTGATCTCCTTTTAAACAGTCTACAATTCAATAACTGTAAAAACATAATCATTTTGTCTTGTTATTACAAGATATGTGTTCACACAGATTCTGATCTCACTCTCATTTTACATCAACACAAGCTGATTAGCCCCGATGGGGCTGCAGCCATCTGCCTGCTGTATACTAGTTCAAATGATGCCAGAATCTGACTTTACATCTCACCTTTGAAGTCTGCACATAAAGGCTAGTGCAAAGCATCTCAGAAAATGTTTGCATAAACTGAAGTCAGAGTTACTAACGCATAACTTCAGTTGCATAAGATTAATTTAGTCCTTTCACTCCCATCTACCCACTGTCAATCTTAGCAATGCAAGTAAAAGGGGTAAGAAGTCTATGTACTACACTTTGCTACCTTAAATCTAGCTCAAGTCTTCAGCGATATCTATTCGGTATGGTGATATCCCCAAGAATGATGGATTAAAAATATGTCTTGTAAAAGTCACTATAGGGCTAAGTATATGTATTTGCTTATACATTTTGAATGGGTGATAACTAAATGCTGCATCTGTTACACAGCACGAGCATATGGGCTAGGTAGACAACTGAACGGCGCCCACAAATTCCTCTTCTACTAGTGCAGTTATTTACTTCAGTTTTCAAAACATGTCCATATGCATCTGTTCTCAGTCTTGATGGTATGCCTTGCAAATGTATTAAATCACTAGAAAATTTTAAAAAGCAATACAACATACCAGGCAGATATATTTTCATGAATTTTTATCATAAACATTGGGATCATCATTTACCAGCAGCTACCACACTCTTATCCTACTGTAATGGGGCCCCTACTCCATTACTGAAGAGGAGGGAGCCAAGAAGCAGGACCCCGGAGGAACCAGTAAGAGCAGAGACACCTTTAAGAAAGATGGCTGCTTGCCCCAGGTGTAGGAAGCACAATCACAGCAATGACTGACAGGCCTGGTTGGGAAGTGGTAGGTCAGGTGACCCAGGGAGGTGGGGCTAAAGGCTTTATAAGGCATGGACCATGGCGGAGGTGACAGACCAGCTCTGACTTCCATAAGCAAAGGAGCTCCATATCACAGGGGACTAAAAGGAAGCCCTACAGCACAAGACATTAAAACAAACCATTTAGGTTATGTGTTTATTTGGTACCATCACAGTGCGACAGAGACCCAGGCTGAGGCAGGATTTTAGTTTAGAAGCAGTTTTGCTTATACCTGTGGAGAAAGTAGTTTGCTGGAGCATTAGACTGAAGATTAAGGGTGAGAACCTGCATCTAAAGCAGGCTGTGGGTGCGGGCCCAAACCCCAAGGCAACAGAGAGCAAGACCCAGGGCTAAGGTCAGGAGTCAAGGTCTGGGCCATGGATGGGAGGGCACAGCCAGAGTAAGAGGGCCAATGCCAGAAGGCCAAAGACCAGACAAAGATTTAAGGCTTCATGGGTCAAATACCGCATTGGTGGCCAGGAGAGGACCCCTGTGGGTCAATACCGGGGGTGGGCAAAAAGCAGCCCGTGGGCTAGATGTGGCCCACCAGGCCATTCTATCCAGCCGGTGGGGCCCCTACAAAATTTTAAAAATTAATATTTATCTGCCTCTGGCTGCCT
>JAGPOW010001338.1:67790841-67811589 GCA_030014935.1 Caiman crocodilus
CCCTCCACCCAAAATAATTGCTCTCCCCTGGTCAGTACCCTGGAGATTGCACACCGGGGTCAGGGCTCTGAACTGAGGGTGGCAAGCTGAGCCCGAGGAGAAGCAGGGCTGGAAGGCCATCCTGAACTCAGTGACATCTGAGGGCTGCCTCCCCACTGTACTTTAACAGCAAAGCATGGCAGGTGACACAACAGGGTGGGCTCCTGAGATGTCAGAGTGGGTGAGCGGGGCGGGCTTCAGGCAACCATTAGTTTGGGGGTGGGGGGGGAATACAATTGCCCCCAGGGCCTGACTTGCTACACTCATCTACACTTAAACAGGAAATCATTGGTATTTCAAGTATCCTTGTATTTCAAGTATCATGCAAGTTTCTATCTATAAAGTATTACTTTTATTAGTAACCATTGCATATTACTTGTGATTGGTAATATTTTTGCATTGCTACTCTGAGAACTCAATCAAATCTCTGGTAATTTGTCTATATCATGCCTGTGTGATAATGCCAACATACAGATACTATGCACGCTGTAAGGGCATACAATGGTCTGGTAAAGGGTAGATTTCTTTACCCCATATGCCAAATTAAGTGATCTTCTCTTGGAGCCCCCTGTCCACCTTAAGATATACATACAAACATAACAGTAGTCACCAAAGGTGACCCTTTAAACAAGTCATAACAGGAAGGATAATTCAATAATGCCAGTAACTCAGCATGGATTGCTGACTCTGGACATGATCACCGGGATTAACAAGGTGTCCATGACCAAAAAACAACAAAATTAATCCTTTAGCTTTCAGACTAATTGGCAGATGCTTCTGAATTTGAGACAAGACAGACACCAGAAATGTTCGCATTCTGCATTTGTCTGTCAAGCATGGTTTAAATAAAGATGTTTTCTACAAATATAATCAAATCCTGTTCAGGTAACAGCGGATACTAATGCATGCATAGATATATGCCCACCTGGATTGCCAGACTCAGTTGAGTCAGGGTACCCAGGGATGTAATATAATTTTAATCGAGACAGTTCAGGCTCAGTATAACAGTTCAGGCTCAGCTCAGCACAAATGCAATATAGCAACTGACTGAAATTTAAATAGGATTTAATGTTACATGCAAATTCTGCATAGTTCCAAGAAACTTAAAATGCAGTCCACGTACACACATGCCCTAGGGTTACATTTAATCTACCTTCAGTATAGTATCTGTGACACATTGGTTTGTTTCTCTCCTTCGTTTAGTTTTCACCATCACACTAATAACCAAGTATAAAGAAAACTGTAGTAGTTTAAATAAAGTTTTCGTGACATCTATGGAACCCGCATCTTTTCTTCTTTTGTCCTCCCCTTAATTCCACACAAGTTAACTATTTAAGATATACTTGATAATTACGGTACACAGAACATACAGATACACACATATACATAGCATATTATGAGACAGCACCAACAAAAATACATAACTCCCTTCAAGCTATTTCAAATTTCAATTATTATTTCCAAGGCCCCCCAGATGTGCATGATACCTAATACCTTATCCTTATGTGCTTACAAGCTAAGGGGCTCATTCTGCAAAATACTGCTTCCTGCAATTCCCTCCCATGTGAGTGGTGCCAATTTACTCAGCAAAGCATATCACAGAGGGGCAGAAAGCAAACCCATTACTACTGCTATGCCAGAGGCTAGATGGCTCCTAGCAAGCAGGCCTTTGATCTACAGGCAATCATAAACCCAATTGAGGCTGAAGGTTATGATAGCCATCTTCCATTCAGGTTACATGAAAAAACACTTAAATGATCCCTGTTGAGTGATAGCTGAAACAATGAAAGCCACCACCCAAACACCAGAGCGCATGCAAATGCAGGGAAAGCTGTCCGTCTGTTGGAAGCAAATGACAAGAACAGCAGGAAAGGTAGAAAACAGTAAGAAAAGTGCTCATAGTGTGTCTGACAACAAGCCAAGATAGAGAACACTATTCTTGGACCAGTCACTGGCTGCAAAGATAGGGAGGGCCATAAAATACCGTCCTCTTGTTACTGTAGCCTCTTAAGTTAAAAAAACAAACAGGGCTCTGTATACATACCTTTAAAATAAACCTTTTTGTAACAAAGAAACACCGGATCTTGACATTGGTTTTGCCTCACCAGAAACAACACTGAAGGCTACAAATGTCATAGTTTGGCCCCAACAAGGTAAATCTATTACTGGTTTACAATCGCTGATGTAAGTTCCTCTCATTTTTCTGAAGCTATTCATGTGAAAAACTTCAACAGTGGAAGTAAGGAATTCACAGTATAACCCATTAAGATGTGCATATGCAAATAAGTACATAAATGAGTTAGGGCATAGAGGTGTGCGAAACGGGCCCTACTCAACTCAGATTCGGTCTGAATCAGGGACAGCGATTCAAATAGTTCATTTGGATCACTATCCCCAGTTTGATTCGGCTGAATCCAAATCTGAAGATTCGATGCTGATTTGGAGAATCAGCAATTCAGCCATAGACACAGCTTTACATGGTTTTTCTACATAACTCGAGATACTAAGCACCAGCTTGTGAATGCTGCAATGGTGGGGAGGATGGAGTGTCCCACAGGAGCGTGGTGGGGGGACCCTCTTAGCAATGAACCCAAAAGTAAACCAGAATACTTCTGGTCCACTTCCGGGGTCCAGCCAGGACTGTGCTGGGGCCCCTCCAGGCTCAGTGATCAGACATGGGAGGACCCAGGAGACACTAATCACCAAGCCAGGTGGAGGTGCAGGGGGTCCGCCTTGCACTCCCCAGCAGACCTATAAGTAGACTGGAAGTGCTTCTGTTCCAGTTTCAGGTCTGCTTCCAGGCACGCTGGGGACCTGCCCTGTGCTCCTGTGGGATGCATTCACAACCTGCTGCTGCCTTGAGGTATGTAGAAAAAACATTTAAATCTGTGTCTATGTCCAAATCACCAAATCTTTCCAAATCTCTGAATCAATTCGGAGGGTTCTGATTCGATCCGGAAAGATTAAAAGGTCTCCTGATTCATTTCAGAGATTCAGCCACTGAATCGGGACAAATCTCTGCCTAACAGAATCAGTGACCGAAGCTTCTTACTTCTACTGGATCAGATGCAGCTTGCAGTGTCATGCCATCTAGTCCGTGGGGCTCCCCACAGGTTTGGAAACTAAGCAGCTGGGGAGTGGTGGCACCATGCTCCAGCTACCATATTTCCAGATACATAGGGAGCCTTGGGCCCTGCATGCTGGATCACAGAAGCATAGAAAATTAGGGTGGAAGGGACCTCAGCAGGTTATCTAGTCCAACCCCCTGCTCAAAGCAGAACCATCTCCAACTACATCATTCCAGCCAAGGCTTTGTTTATCTGGGTCTTAAAAGCCTTCAAGGATGGAGATACCCAGATTCTACAACCTTTCTAGGTAACCTGTTCCAGTGATTTACCATTCTCTAAGTGAGAAAGTTTTCTTAATATTTAACTTAAACTTCCCTTGCAGCAACTTGAGACCATTGCTCCTTGTTCTGTCATCTGCAAACAGTGAGAACAGCCTAGCTCCATCCTCTTTGGAACCACCCTTCAGGTAGCTGAAAGCTGCTATTAAATCCCCCTTACTCATTTCTTCCCCAAACTAAATAAGCCTGGTTCCCTCAGCATGTGTCGTAAGTCATGTACCCTAGCCCCCTCACTATCTGTGCTGCCTTCTCCAGTTTGTCCACATCCTTTCTATAGCCCAAAACTGGACACAGTACTCCAAAGGTGGCCTCACCAGTGCCAAATAGAGGGAAATAAGCATTTTTCTTGATCCGCTGGCAACACTCTTACCAATGCAGCCTAGTATGGTGTTAGACTTCCTTGCAATTACAGCACACTGCTGGTTCACATTTACCTTACTATCTACTATAAGCCCCAGGTCCTTTTCTGCAGAGCTGCTGCTTAGCCACTCCATCTCCAGCCTGGATCAGTTGTCCTATCCCAGTGCACAGGGCCAGGAAGGGGCAACACCAGGCCTCCAGTGTCCAATCCCAGCATGCAGGGCAGGAAAGGGTAGTGTCAGGCCCCCTGGATCCAAACCCAGCAGGAGGCGGCAGTGATGGGCCTCCAGGATCCCATTCCAGTGCATGAGGCATGAAGGAAGAAGTGCTGGGGCCCACGGACTCGCCTGTGGGGCTTGATCCAGCGTGCATACGGGCCCTGGGCTACTCATCTGGCATACAGTGCCAAAAGATAACCACCACTGTGCTAGAGTATACCCTAAATTATGCCTAGCTTTGTTCTCTTTGTAATGCATTAAAGTTAGTCTTCCATTTTACATTCCAAATTTAGACTCTCCCCACGGATCCCCAGGGCACATGAACAGTTACAAAAGAAAGCGTCCCATACCCCTCACATCTACACAATGTGGTTCTGCTGTGGCTTTCCCATAATTTGACCAAGCTTTTAGTAAAAAGCAGATACATTCTTCAGCACTGACCCTATAAATGAATATCACCTTTGAGAAATATAATTTTCTTAATTTTTATATGATGTTTATAGGTGAGCTTAAAATGTATTTGGAAACTGGCAGTAACTAATTTCAAAGACATCAACTGTGGTTACATTAAGAAACAAAAAAAGATAAAAAGAAACTAAGAACATCCTATAACAAACTGAAGCTTGAAGCTATTGCAGAGACCAGTTGAAAGAATGCCATTTACCTTGGGAGACTGTTACTTTTCAGTTATAGTTACATGAATAATAATAAATCCAACAATACTGTATGTTGCCCATATATTTCTTAAAGACTCTACTATTAAATTTTACAAACTGCCTGTATTGCCAAAACTTCTAGAAAAATCTGCCAAATTTATTCAATGAACTATAGCAAACAAACTGTGTTTCTCTTATGGCAAAGATCACTAAAAAGTAGGAAGAAAAACTGTGTGAAGTCAACAATAAAACCATTCCACTACGTAATTTGCACTGTGTGATCCCAGTTACTTAGAAATGGCATCCACTATATGCCTGCTTGAAAATTCTTGAATTTTCATGGTATGGTTAAGGCCATAAGCAACTTACTCCTGTTTCACAAGCTTGGCAAGCAGCTGTTTCACAAGCTTGGCATGCCCATATATCACTGCATAAAAAAAAAAATAATGTGTGCAAAATTAAAGAGAAATTAAAAATAGAACTGGAAAATACTTACTAGCCATAAAATCTGTGACCTCATGTTCCTTTCACCATTTTATTTAATCCCACGATGTTCAAATATGTACAATTTCACTATCCAAAAGGCTCCCTACACCACCTGTTCTACAGCATATGATCTAGAGTCTCTTTTAAGTGAATTAAAGTTAGGTATTTCACCTCTATTGGTGCACAGATCAACTAGCAGTCTGAGGGCCAGATCCAAGGTTAACGCACAGCCCGCCGGCTCCCTGCTCAGAAGCCACTTACCCCATTGCTCCTGCTGTGGCTATGGAGGCCACAGTCTTTGGTATAAATGGAAGTGTCATCATTAATATCCCCTTGCTTGCAAGGAGCAAAAAGAACTAGAGTCCCCACAACATGGTTTCAAAAAAATGAAAGAACACAGAATAAGGAAAGAAATAAACAGTTATCCACTTACCAGCAAGCATGTTGGAAAGCAGGCAGCTACCTAAAGCCACAAAGGTGGACACATCTACGTAGTGCAAATTAATGCACCCCAATTTTCTGCACACAAAATTCAGGTGCAATCAGCTGTGCCCAAGTACACGTCTATGATTGCGCCTGAGTTAGAAGCAAACTGAGCCCAACAGGAGTAGGTTACTTACTCCAGAGCTGCTCCTGCCCTGCTCTGCTCCCTGCAGCGTCCAAGGGGAGCTCCAGGCTTCCGTGGGTGCCAGTCCCAGGCTGGAAGGGGGAACTGGGGGCAACCCCAAGCTGGCAGGGGGCTCCGGTGGTCAGCCCTGAGCTTTGCAAGCCAGGGAAGGAGCTCCAGGGCCAGCTCTGAGTGGTGGGGAGCTCAGGGCCAGGCAGGCAGGGAAGAACAACGGCAGCCCGGTCTGGTGGTGGGGAACCATGCCCCCTTGCTCCGTGCCTCTGAGGTCTTGCTCTCACACCGCCCCAGGTGCTTTGGAGCATTGTGGCAGGGGAAGGCGGTGCTAAGGGGGAAGTGGGTTGCAGGTGGCTGGTGCAAAGGCAATGGAAAGTTTGCCTGACTTTACTTGAATCAAGATGCTGACGGCTCAGGGAGCTGTCAGGGGGCAAGGAGCTCCTGGCAGCAGGGCTGTATCAGAACAATGGAGAACAGGAAAAGGGGATAAGCAGCAGAAAACCCAGGAACAGGACAGGGCGTTGGAAGTGATAGGCCAGAAAGTGGAGGGCCTTGGAATAAATGGGCCTGGGGGAGGCCTGTTGCCTCCAGCGGGATAGGGGCCAGGCACCCATAGCCCAGAGAGGGCTGACAGCATAGTGTAAGAAGAACAATGAGTGATGACACCTGCAAGGCTTGGGGCATGGTGCAGGGGTAGAACAGAACCATGCAATTAGCCCCTAAGGACAGAACCACAGACCACTGGTGGTCATTCGTGACAGCAGCTTGGGAAGTTGGGAAGCCCTGGGGCAGCCTCCTTCATACAAAACATAACGAGGTGTGGCAGGTCACTGAAGAGGTGATTGCCTATGGAGAGCAGTGGCTGAAGGGACTTCAGGGGTTTCACAGCCACCCCTTTACACTCACAAAAAGGCTTTGCTAAAGCATTGCCCAGAGCAGGCCTAACCAGAAAACCTGACCAATGCACAAACTTATTATGGAAGCAAAACTTAGCATGTGGGCCAGATGGGCACTTCTGCCAGAAGACAGGAGATGGCTGTACATGGTGCAGGATCATTTACTGCCTGCATGATAAACCTGGAACAGAAACACCCAGGTTAGGATGCGAAACAAGTCCATGATACAGGATGCTTTTGGATGTTCAAGATACAGGTTGAATGCAATACATAATTTGTGTTGATCATAGCCTAAAAGGAGGGTTTGAAAGTATGGGAACTTTGTAGCAGTCTAGTATGGTGTTATCCCTGTGTTATCCTCATCACAGGTACAAATGCCTTAACTCCTGGTCTGACGTACTTGTATATCACACGTACCAAAGTGTATTAGGGCTGTGCTTATAGACAGTAAACCTGGAGAGACCTTTGCCACTTAACCGAGCCTGCGGTCATTCTTTAATGGTGTTGGGATCTCTTGGCTGATACTTTTGCTGTCACTTAAGTTCCTGAGACTTCAACACTAACACATCAAGAACACCTCGACAGCAGCAATGACAACACTGATAACATCTGACAACAGACAATACTGCAAAAATATAAAGGAAGTGCCAACTGTTCTTTCCAAAATTCTGAGTAAAATAATAGGATGTGACCTGAGGGGGTTGAAATGGGGAGCAAATATTTAAGAGCAGCTTGGGAAAGGATATCAGCTTTAAGGCTCTACTAGTAAGCTATTCATAAAAAGAAAACACCTTAGCAGTCACCAGAATGTGCAAGGATCCAGTAAATAGCAAATCCAGTAAACAGCAAATCTAGACTCCAACTTGACACCCCAAGATGGGCCAGAGTCAGAGTTCCAGTTCCACGTTGGATTAAAAAATTGAAATATGGGTCAAATGCACCTTTAATTCCATTATGCTCTGTACCTCTCCTTCACTTTCTATCTGTTCCCCTCCAATCAGTTTTCAGTTTCCCATTTCATACAGCAGTAGAAAAAAGAAAAATACTTTAAAAAGTAGGAAAACATGATAGTAAAATCACAAACACTGGAAGGGATGAAGCCTGAAGCCTGGGTGCACACCAAGTCGGTAGAGAATCAGACCAGACTTTGCACTAGAACTTGCTATCTGCTATGTGACTTGTTGGAAACCTTTTCATGCTTCAGCCAAACACGGTCTCCAGCCAAGTAAGCGTGGGTAGAACGAGGCCAGCACTGATGTTGTCAAATCACTTTCTACCTCAAAAATATCCTGTTACCAACCCTGGAGATCAGGAGGTTGACAGCGGCAGGAAGCAGCTTTGCCAGTACTGAAGCAACAATGCCACGTCTCACACAGGAGTTGGAGAAAAACCTGGTATAGACTTACATCCTCCAAAAACCTCAACGCATTTTCATTCATGTTAAAGGCCTTTCTTTGTTTGTCTGAATTTTTTAATGTTTTCTTTAAAAGGAAATAATAATGAAACAAATGTTCCGAACATACTACACTTAATCTATAAGCCCAGGAACACTGATTAATTGTATAGTTCTTTACAATTACGTTATAAACTCTTTGGTTTTATGATGGTTTTACACAAGTGAAGGATCTGGAAGCTTCAGAACCTACCTCCATGAAGCAGCATTTTATTGTAGTTCACATTTAGAGACCAAACGTAGAAATCTCTGTTCAGGCAAAACTCCCATTGAAACAAGATACAGGTACTGCTCAGACATTTGCTTCAGATTATCTCCTTGTTCCTTGCAAATGGGGGTCTTTGGAACAAGAACTTACGAAGTTTTGTGAAGTTCATGCTTTAGTCAGCATAGGAGCCATGTTTAATTAAACTAATCAAAATAAATGCCTCACTGTTTTAATAGGAAAATCCCTAACCCAGACTCTACTAGCACACAACTAGCTAAACAGGGGGGTCAATGGTTATAGAGAGCCTGTAAAATTGTTACTGGGGGGGCCTGGCATTGTATCCAAAGCCATTTTTAAGAGCCAGTACGGTAGACTGTGTAAGATATGATGTCTGGAGAGTCCTACAAAACTGTTTAATACCCTTTAGTGGGCCTCTACTGAAAGAAGTTTCCAAAAACTTTGCATGCTACTAAGTACAATACAGGTCACCAATCAGCTATAACACGGAGACCAAACAAAGTAGCTATACAACTAGGCAGACCTGTATGTTACTATTTTGAATAAAAGGATTTAACATTTTAAGCAGTCATAATTCAAACAAATTAAGTGTCTCCTTTTCCCTTGGCTTTTTCCCCTAAAGCAGAGGAGGCAAGGTAAGCAGGTTAAAAACAACAACATAAGCATAGTCTTGCTCCTCTGTCTCTCTCATCCCCATTTTACTGTTGAAGAATACAGTCTGTTGATCACTATAAAGGAATATGATCACATATGTGAATGGCACACTGCAAAACAGGCAAGGCACGTGGCATTTAAAGAACACTCAATAATAAATCAGCCCAACATGTAGGCTAGGATGGATCACCTCAATAAGCAGAGGTGATTTTTCAGCGCTATGGACCAGACCACCCCAGACTGGATCTAAGGAAGACCAGCATCCTGATGTGCCCACTGCAGCTGCTGCTCCTTAGCTCCAGTGTGGGTGAAGGCCCAACTGACAGAAGACCTCCAAAACCCCCTCACCTCCATAACTGGAGTCAGGAAGTAATTTTACCCCATGGTCAGATTGGCACGGCCTGTGGGGGTTTCTAAATTCCTCCGTAGTAGGGGAACAAAGCCTTCTTCCTGGGATCTCTTGAGCATATATTAGCAAACTTTACGGCAGCGGGACGTTGGCTGCTTTACCTGTGCCAGGTTACAGTGTTATGCCTTGTGTTGTGTCAGGGTTGACAATGGATTTATTAAGAGGTTAGATTTATGGACTTGTATAGACTGGTTTGGATAGGGATGCTCCTGCCTCAGACCAGGGGCTGCACTACATGACCGATGGAAGCCCCTTCCGGCCCTACTCCTCTGTGATTCCATGGGCTGGACCTAGTCGCTCCATGAGCCATATGTTGCCAATCTGTCCTAGCATACACAGTGGAGAGAGAAACCAAATCTAATGGGGATGCACAGATTGCCACCAGGTACACTACAACTCAACACTCTCAATAAATTACTCTTGAGGAAAAAGCTATCAATTATAATTAGCATGCTGCCTGGATAAAAGGTGGCCTCAGGCTGTCTTTAGAAATTAAACAAGCTGTACTTAAACAGGATTGCACATGCTTTGAACTAAGCGTCTTACACAAGGAAGCCCATAATGAACATTGGCAATATTCTTTTCCATTACTGTGTAATAGACATACATTTTTTTTTATGATACCCGAAGCTAAAAAGCTTTCTACTAACTATCCTTTGTCTAAGTGCAATTGCACTCACAGTGTGGTCATTACTTTCCAAAGGCCTCCACTAGATGTGCAGGTGATGGGATCTAACACGAGATTCACACAATTGTGCTCCTGCCACGCCACACATGCAAGGCAGGAGGTGCGACTATGGGATGTCACATTAGATCCCTTCATGCCCTATTGTTGGTGCAGGGGGTGCCTGATTACAGGCCTTTCCTCCCCTGCATTGGCAGGAAGCAAGCTCCTATGGCTAGGAGCCCCATGCACCACAGCTGAGGGGCTCCTCACCTTGGGGATGTGGGAAATCCCTGGAGCCTGGGCATTATGACTGCCATGATCACTACAGCTCAAGGCTCTTTCATTGAGCATGGTGCATGCCTGCAGCTGGGAAGACACGCTTGCATGTGTAAATTAAAGTTTGATTGATAATAACCAGCTATAGAGTTAGCACACATTTTCAAGGTCTATCTTTATAGCTGGTTGAAGTCTTTATGGAATGATAACTACTATGCACATGTAGCTGGTCTTCAGGTAACTGCCCAACTAACTAGTTAATTTTATAATACATGCAATATATAGAGGGGGTCTAATAGAGGGGAAGATACAAACCATGCTCCACAGAATATAAACATTCATGAGGCAGACCCAACTGTTTGATTCCCATTTCTGATGAAGCAGTGCTTTACGCTTCAGAACAACAGCAAAACTAGAGCACCAGAAAGTATCATCTCAACTAATGTAATTGTGGTATAGTGTCTTTGTACAGCAACTCTACTTTCATTCGTATTTTGAAAGCTAGGGAGTGATTACACAGGCATGAGGGAAGTAACTCGATTGAAAACCAGAAGCAATCACGGTCTACATTGCAAGGAAGGAATCAGCTTTCCTTGTTGATTGCTGCGTCAGCCCAAAACATTTCCTACTGCTACTGACTGACTTTACATGGAGGATATAAATTGTGTATTTTAAAAATATTTAACAACATATCGTGGCTGAGTAGACTTCTTTATGTGCAGCTTTGGAAAACAGATTCCTAAGAATAGAATTCCTCCCTATTGCTCCCTCAGCTGTAATTCCCTGCAAATCCTACATTAATGCAATATAGACAGAAACTAAATGTAGAAGAATGAGGACATTAAAAAACTAAGACTCCCACTGGAACGTTAGCTCATCCTACAGACTTTACCCATGGGGCTAGGGTAGTCATGTCTTTCCACAGTACATTATTATAAACTTAAGGTAAACGCAAGAATTTCAGTGTACAAGTGTGAAGAAAATAATAACATTTCTCTATCAATAACGAGAATATTATATTCAAGTTATGGGCCAATTTTGATCCAAATAAAAGCTAAGGAAATATACTTGTGACAACTTCACTGATAGCTAAATCTCACCCTGCCATTATGCCCAAAGATGGAACTCATCTGAAACTGTCCAGCAAGAAACTGTGCTTACTTTAGGATTGTAATTGATATTAAATTGACTTAAGAAAAAAAAAAAACCTGGCCACTGACAAAGGTCAAAACTGACAGGTGAATGACCCATGAACTGTAATTCTTTGGTTACAAACCTAGCCCCATGGGAGTGAGAAACACTAATATGCAAATGAACTACACATTCATTTGGGGTACAGTATAATGAGATCAAATGAGTATTTAAAATTTCTGGTTTTGATAAAGGAAATTAAAAAACAATTCTAGGTCTTGAAAAGATGGTAGGCGGTTATCAAATTTACAGTGTAAAATGCTTATTGTACAGAAACCAGATAGAAGTCATTTGTTTCCTAAGGACACCTGAACAAACATTCATTATCTTGACATGAATGCAACTGAAGAATTGCATAGTTTATATGCTAATGTATCTTATTTCAAAGACTCCTTTCAGACTTATCAAGAGGAGGATGCCCTGAGAGAAGAAGGGTGGGGGGGCAGGGAGGAGGCTCTGACACCAAGAAGAGTCAGTGCCAAGAAATACAGGGCGGCCAACCTGTGATGCTAGCAGAAGACAACTTTCAGAAACTGAAAGAAACAGTAATCCAAAGATGTGAGTACATATTTCCTCTTTAACTGACAAGGACTCTTTTCTGCAACTGTATGAACCATGCTTTGTTCAGCTACACTACAGCAAGAGGAAATCATTTCTATTTCCAGTCCACTTTCCTGTAATTCTCTCTCATAAACCTCAGCTCTCTCTCATAACCTCTTAATTTGTTTAAAAGATAGATAGGTCTGATATCATTTTGGGGTACTTCCTGGCAGCTTCTCCTTGAAAACGTCTGCTGAAAAGGGGAACTCAGTCAAGAGCGAAGGTATAGGAAACAGAGAGGGTAAGAGAGATAAGAGCGAGGAGGGGGCGTTCTTTGCATTAAACTCCTTGATGCCTTTTAGAAACAAAGGATCTTGACAACAGATACACCAGCGTGGGAAGCATCCTCTAATCAAGTCTACACAAAAAGATCTCTGAGGGGATTTTGACACAGCTCTCCTAGTTTCTGGATCCCAGTGAAGGCTCAGGTAGAAGACAGGCCTCCAGCTACACAGACCAAACATGCACAGAATTGGAACTACAGGCATCTAGGGGACTTTCAGGCTTAACACCAAATTAGTACGGTCAGGCAGATGTTGTAGGCAGGGAAGGTTTTAGATTGCAATTTTGAATTTAGGTTTCTGAAGTATGCACACGTTCTTTTTTAAACTTAAAAACTTTAGTCTTACCGTTCATCTGTCCTGGTTCAGTGGCAAAGTAACAGCAGCAATTAGAAATAAAAATGCAATCAATCACTAACAAGTGGCAGAGGGAGGAAAGAGGAGGAGCAATAAATAACCATCAGGACTAGGTATTCAGACAGGACCCCTTAAATACTCTGGTTCCATTCAGATAAAACATTTTAAGTTAGCCAAATCCCAAGAACAAGTTTTATTCAGGAAACTTGGAAAATTACATCCAAGAGACATGCCATAACTACAGAACAGAGGAAAAGGATAAATTCTGTCTCACTGGGTGCATCTACAGGAGACGTTTACTGTGCAGTAGACTAATTAGCTGTGCAGTAAATATCCCAGAGTCTACATGTTCAACCCTACTAGGATGGAATAAACTAATTACCCCCTCAGCAGGGCAGTGTCTATGTGTGCTGCTGCAGAGTTTGTTTGGTTTTTTTCCTCTGCAGCAGCACACATATAGACACTGCCTTGGCTGGCTGGGGTAGAAGGCTGCTTCAGTACAGGGGCTGCCTGCTGGCTAGCCCCACACCAAAAAACTCTCTTGCCCCAGCCAGCCCCTCCACAGCACACTGAGCTAGGAGGAGCAGCTCTGGGCTGCAGGCTGGCCCCCAGGACCCCGTACCAGTTGGGGCTGCTCCAGCCCAGCTCAGTGTGCCATGCTTCCAGGCACAACAAGCAGAATTCCAGAGTTTATTCATGAGCATTAAAATTCACATGTAGACACCCCCACTGACTATGAAAATATTTAGCATCCAGAAGGAACAAATTATTCTGCATAAGTTCTCAGTGCAATGCTGCCGCAAAAAGGACTAAGGCAACCCTTGAATGCATCTATAAAGTAGTAGTAAATTGGATTAGGGATAAGTTCTTCCTTGTGCTTTGGCACTGGTGAGCCTCATTGCTGAATACCGTATTCAGTTCTTCTGTCTACATTTTAAAATTGTTGCTTCAAAATTGTTGAGGATGCAGAAGAGTCATAAAACAATTTGCAGGTTGGGGAACTAGGACACTAAAAATATTCAATTTGTTTAGCTTATCAGAAGGAAGATTGAGAGATGACTTATTTAGAACATACAAATACTCCCAAAAGAAGAAAAATACAAGGTAGTATAGCGCTCTTTAATCTAGCAGAGATGACATAATAATAAACAATTGCTGGCCGTTGAAGCCAGATGAATTCAAATTAGACATCAAGCACTCAAGAAAAAAGAAGAAAAGTGAGGGTGATTAAATGGAAGTGGCGTCTTCAAGTGAAGACTGGACACTTGCCCTAGAGATAGGCATTTTCTTAGCACAGGTTATGCGATAGCCAAAAAACAATTTACTGGGCTCAGTACAGGAATAATTGTGTGAAATGTTACAGCCTGTAATGTTCGTGAAGTCAGACTAATGACCTAATGGCTCCTTTTGGCATTATTCTCTATAATGGATGACAAAGAATATCATGTTTTTTTACTTAGAGTGGCATAATTCAGTGGTAATACCAACATCCTGATCTTTACAGCAGCATAAGAATACAAAAAAGATAAAAAATAGAAGAACCTTACTTCATTTTGCATAATTAAGTTATCTCAAATTGTTGTGGATTGGTTAAATTGCTGTAACTGACAGGAGGAAAATGAAATAACGTATTATGTACAGTACAGTACAACATGAAACCAATAATTATCTTACTTGAACATCAAGTTTATTTTGGTACTGGCTGAATGATATGAAGCAGAGAACAAAAGCCTGAGACACTAAAAAATGCTTTACAGGACCATTAATACACAAGCAATCTCTCTAAGGCAAGATAATGAGCATGATATAATCCTATGTTAAGCAAATGCCACTATGGCTTAAATGAATTATAGGGTTGGAGTTTTACTTTTAGTCATATAATAGTCCAGGAAAATATGCAAGAAGCAAGGGAGTTTTTTACATATCCTTTATGGAACCAACTGCTATGAGAGATGTCCCAACTATGCAGTTGGTTCCATAAAAGATATCAACAAAAAGCCCTTGCTTTTCTAAGTAAATTGGATCAACTTTGCAAATGAGTTGACAATAAGAGGCAAGTTTACTCACTCGCTTTTATACTTGATGATAGAGAGTGCAGCTAAAAAAAGGACCAGAGAAGAGTCAATTAGAAGATATGGAAGATGGCTCAAGGAGGGAAGGCCACAAAAAGAAAAAGACCAGGTAGCAGGATGAACTAAAAGGAATGACGGTACTAACAAGAGATGAGGAACAACACACCAGGGACCCTGAAAGACAACAAAGGGAGTAAATTACGGTAATAGATTAAAGGGGAAAACACCAGAAACAGAACTGTTAGGGAACAAACAGATATTACCAAACTAAGCAGTTCAGGTGCAGTGAGATGCGTCCTGACACAGGTGATCCACTTCACAGAGTGAAACATATGTCTCCCTTTGTTCCACATTGGGCAGGGGCCTGAACCTGCGAGATGATGAGCAACATGTTCCCCAATTAGAGAGACATGCTTTGAAGACTTCCCAGGGCATGTGTCTGTAAGAGGGGAAAGGCAGGAGTTCCCACTTGCAGAAACACCAGTAGTACGGCTGTGCGAAGCTTCGGTAACCGATTCAATTCAGAGGAGATTCGGTCCGATTCAGCAGCCGAATCTCCGAATCCGAATCAAATCCAGAAACCCATTTAAAAGATCTGAATTGATTTGGAAGCATCTGAATCAATTAAAAAAAATATTTGGAAAGATTCAGAAGGCAGGCTTGCAGGAAACTGAGGCGAGGGAGGGAAATCATATGGTATTGATATCTGTAGCTGGTCAGTGACTGTGCTCTTTCTCTGAGTTCTCTTCCAATCACAGTGCTCTGGGGGAGGGACACAGAAACAACATATATGGCTGTGTATGAAGTGATCTGTCTCTGTACCTTTTGGGAGATGTGTTTGTCTTGCAGCAGCAGTATTTGAGAGGTTCTGGCTCGGTAGCACTAGCTAGTGTCTTACTAGCAAGTTGTATCCAATCCTTTCCTACATACCCTTGCCTACTATTATTATTGTTATCCCTTTCAATGTATTCTTGCCCCCAAATCCTATTTGTTCTTGTTAGTCTTTCCCCCCCCCAAAAAAATAAATCTATTTTTTTTGACAGTGTGTCATCACTGTGCAGGAAAGCAGAACACACACACACACACACATTTTGCAGCACACCAAACATGAAGCATGCTGGAAAGGTAGGTACCAGGTCTTTGGTAAGGCAGGGAGAGGGGGCAGAGGGATTGTTGCAAGTTCTCCCCCCACAAATATGGATGCACCCTCTTTCTTGGCAGCAATGAGTGCTGCTAGTGGGAACAACGAGGTGGGAGCAGTGCCTGCACCTTTGACCACCTTCAGTAGCACCAGTAATAACCACCTGCACCAGCATGACAGTCTCTACTCCAATTTTAGTTCCCAGTATGAGCCTTCCAGTGCCAGAGAAGGAGGTGGATCTAAAAGCAGCAGAGCTGAGTGCCATAGCTAAGGATATTCTGGGGAAGGAGGGAAAATCTGAGTTTGTGCTGCACACCCCTAAAGGTTCCCCTAGAGGCAGGTCTCTTCTAGAAGGCATTTTGGAGGAGGTTGTGAGGGCAAGTGGCTCAGCTCCTCCTGTTGTTGTGCCTCTGCCTCATGAGGAAGGGGATAAGGTAGGATCCCCACCCTCAAGCCAGAAGTGGGTGGGCAGTGTAGTGTGGGATCATTTTGAGACGTGCCAGCACTGCCAAAAGCAGATCAGCCGGAACAAGGACGAGAAACACTTCATCACCACAACAATGCTGCTGCATCTCAGAAGGCAGCACCCCCTTGCCCCTGCTCCTCCTCAGCCTGGCACCAGTGGGAATGTGCCACAAAAGAAGTCCCCCTCTCTTTCTAAAGCCCTCATCCCCAAGAAGCAGAGGCAGACCACCCTGGAACAGTGGGACGAAGGTGGAGACAAAGAGGAGGGTCCATTCCCAAGGCAAGCAAGGTCACCCAGAACATTGGGGAGATGCTTGCTCTGGATTCCCAGCCCTTCTCCCTTTGATGAGCATCCAGGGTTCAAGCGGCTCATGGCACTCATGGCCCCCTCCTACCAAATGCCTGCACATACCACCTTTAGCAGGGCGGTGGTGCCCTCCCTGTATGAGGCATGCAAGGAGTACTTGAGGGAGAAGCTGCGGAAGGCAGAGCCACAAGTAGCTTTGCACTTCACCTCGGACATCGGGAGCAGCCAGAGTGGAGATGATGCCTACCTCTCTCTCACAGGGCATTGGTGCAATTATTCAGGGCACTGGTGGACTCTCCTTCAAGCACAGGTGATGGATGAGTCCCACACGGCAAAGGAATTCATGGTGGCCATGAATCACATGGTGCAGGGCTGGCTCGTTGGGCAAGGCAAGCTCACCCACAGGTTCACGGTCACTGACAATGGGACCAATATGGTCAAGATGGTGAGTTATGTCAACTTTGTTGGTATCTGCTTTGTGGCACCTCATAGCCAGAGATGCCTTGGAAGGGGTCAGGGCTCCTAGGACAGCACCATCACTACCACTACCAGCCACCTCTTTCCAAAATGCAGGAAGATGGTGGGCTACCTCCACCAGAGCTTCAAGGGGGTTAAGATGCTGTGGGACAAACCAGCAGAGCTGAGCATCCTGCAGCACAAAATCATGCAGGATGTGGAGATTCAGTGGAACTCCTCATACCTGATGCTTGGAAAGGGTGACTGAGCAACAGAAGGCCATCCATGAGATGGCCTTGCTCAGGGACATTGGGATCAGTGGGCCCCTTAACAAAACAGAGTAGGATGCCACATCTTGGTGGTCCTCAAGCCATTCCTCAAGGCCACTGAAAGCCTCAGTGCTGGTGATGCCCTCCTTAGCCAGGTGATCCCCATAGAGAAGGAGCTTGAGAATCAAATGAAGACGTTTCAGGGTATCAATATTCTTGGCTGCATAAAGTCGCTTTCACCAGGGGTGCAGGTATCCAAATCCAAATCAGAATTAAATACTTGCCGCTTCACATAGGCCTAACCAGTAGCATAACAAAGCAAGAAGGGCACCAGACTCAAGGCTGACTTAGAAGAAATGCCAAAATCATCCCCACCCCTGCAGAGTCTGTGTCCCAGCAGCAAGAGCATCCCTGCAGTATTGCTCTTACAGAAGTAGACTGTGCATAGACACTGTGTTGCTGCTGCTTAAGAGCAAGAGCTTGGGTGGGCAGATCATATGGTAGTGGGAGCAGCAGCATCTGGACACAGTTTTGGGTAAGACTCCTGAACCCTCTCCCAGCCCCTACCACAGGAAAGAGGCATGCCACTAAGGGGCCTGTTGCAGTGCAATGACTTCAGGATTCAGTGCTCTGTATCCATTGAAAGACGCATGATTTGGAAGTTGGTATACACCAACAACCTCCATTCCAAGGCCAACTAGCTCAGTGAAAAGCAGACAGTGGTGATGACGGACATGCATGAAATGTGCGATGCCATACTTGAGGAGCTGGAGCCTTGGTTCATCTGGCTCAGGGACTCATAGGAGATCATTGCCAGGTTTGAACAGATGGACTTCCCAAACTGCCATCAATGGAACCATATACCCATTCTCTGCCTTCCTCACTGCACCTTAGAGTACATAAACCATAAGGCGTTCTTCTTGGTTACACTCCAGGCAGCTGTGGACAACTAGAGCACTTTGCTAATATCAGAATTAGGTGGTTGGGCCAGGTACATAATGCTTAATATGTTCAAGAAGCCCAGTTTCCCAGGGATGATGGAGTGAGGAGTGGGATTTCCCCCTAGCACTCCCACCATGGATGTGGGCAAGCCGACTGTTCCCCCTTGCATCAGCAGGGGCCCAGCCTCCCTGAGGCTCTCCTGGCTCATGAAGCTATACACCAGGCAACTGGACCCCAGGAAGAAGTTCTTAAATGACCAGCTTAAGCAGCTGCCAGATGGTGGAAACATATGCTTTTGGGCATCTAAAGCCATGCTGGAGGTTCCCTGGAGTCTGTCTTGAACTCAGGCTGAGGAACATTCCCAGCTACGTTGCTGCTGTCTGCATCATCCACAATTGCTATACGCGAGATGAGGGATGAAGCCTTCCAGGAAAACTGGGAAGGCTTCAGGCAGCCTCACAGTAGAGAGAGCCCCTGGCACTGTGGATGATACCTGGGTTGAAGCAGCATTCCTGGCCAAGCATGCCAGAGAGAACCATCGGCAGGGTGTTCTGATCAGAGAAACCTTGGATGACTACTTTCTGGGACAATAATCAGGTAGGCACAAGAGGGTACAGGGACATCTGAGTGATAATAGACACTTCATTCACCATATTGGAACTTGATAGCTGCATCTGCATGAGCATGTCTGACCGCATGCTACTGGGGCTGAGGGCAAAGAATGGCAGGGAACCATCTACCATCTCATCATCAAAGTTGAGGTAACTTTGTGTAGTCCCTTCCCTCCCCTGCCACTAGAATGCATGTCTCTGGGAGGGTGCTGACCTTTCCTATTACCCCAGGGAAAGGACGGACCACCCCTGCTGGGACGTTTTACAACCTCCCGCTCAAAACTTCCACATCCTGCTTGGCGTCTAGTCATGCTGGGCGGCTACAAGAGGCTCCGGCTGACTGGGGTGGCCAGATCACGGGGAGGCAGGCATACAGAACTCCTTGCAAAGCTCCTCACTGACCATGGTGCAGAAGTTTCTGGCCGGATAAAAGTGAGGGAAGCGTCCAGACCAGTCCTTGGTGGCGTGAGGCTATTGCCATTGCCTCTGATCAGGTAGGAGGGAGTAGGCAGCCACAGGTGCCTGGTGCCTTGATTTCATGGTAAGGACACACTCTTCCATGGTAACCACCCTGTCCAAGAACGAGCTGTATGACTTCACAGAGAATTAGAGGGACAAGAGGGTACGGAGGACCAATTCCTAGATCCTCTGAGCCCCTTACCAGTCCCTGCACCAGCTCTAGGAACTGGCAGTCCTACATTGCAAGAGTCTGCTGAAGAGTTTTCAGCCGCTCCTCTGACTGGTACTGCCAGCGCTCGCAAGCGGCAAGCCAGCTTTCACTGGTGGTAGGTTAGCTGCAAACGACTCAGTGACATCCTCCAGTACTGGTAATCCCATCTACACTTTTGACTGTGGGACAGCCTCTGAGTAAGTGTGTCCCTTCATGGCCTTGAGGCAGCATCAGTGCTGGAGCCTCCCGAGCTCTCTTGTGCCAGGGCAAGTTCTGAGGAATGAAAAAAGCAGGAGTGGCCTAGCTCCCAAGTTGACAGATAATGTATTTTAATTCTGAATTCCCACTCCAACACTGACAGGTGCACAGACAACAGTGCACTGACAGCAGAACAGACCTAGAAATCACTGCAAACTTCTAAGACAATATGTGGGGAGAAAACACAACTCATCTTGCACAGATCGGTCATTTTTACAGGACAGAGAGATAAGAGCGGACTGTTTTAGCTACCTACTCTCAGGTATTTGCTATTCTTTGCATGTGCCTCCCCAAAGTTTCGCGCAGGTGGGAGGTCACCAGCCATGAAGCTCCCACCACAATAATATTGTCCCTCTCTCCCAGCACCATTTCTTTGGCCAATACTTCCCTGGCAAAAGCGTCTCATTAGTGCAGAGTGGAGTTCTTTGAGCTTGCAGGTGGTAATCCTACAAGATATGCCCTGCCACTTCTGCAAGCACTCATGCCAGAGCAATCCTAGAGTCGTGAAAGGGAATCGCTTGTTATGACAGCTCTCCAGTAAGGCTGGCTATTCCATGGAACGCGTGTGAGGCTCTGGAAACCATCCTATGCCTGTGTTACAGCTTCACAGCTCTGCCAGACCTCCCAGCAGTAAAGGCAGTGATTAATCATGCCCTGCACTAGGATCACACTCCCCTACAAGTTCTTCTCTGAAGGATGATATTCTGTTCCACGCCCTGCCCAAATACTCCAAGCCTGCTGTCGCCATGATCCTACGGTG
>JAGPOW010001338.1:67825570-67840714 GCA_030014935.1 Caiman crocodilus
GCCTCAAATGTAAAAAACCCTAACCTAAAAGAAAATCTGCTGAAAACAGGAACTTTCACATTAACAGAGGTGGTACAGTGGCTTGATGATCTGTAAGGTCCCTTCCAGCCCCTAACAACTACGAAACAACGGACCGGCATTTAGTTTTCATGCTCAGTAAAACCATTCAGGAATAATAATAGGTCACTGGTTGGTTTATAAACCAATGGCATTTTATGATGCTAGTCAATACAGTGTGCAATCAAGAAAAATAAAAGCACGCATCACAGGCTGCATGGCTTTCCAAGTCATTTATCTATACAAATAGCAGCCACAAGTTTTCCTGGGAAATCCTACTGTTAAAAAATCGTACCCTTGAACTCGAGCACAACGTTCTGTACTGTTACATTACGTCTCTCTACCTTCTGTTTTTCAAGAAGAGAAAAAAATAAGAATATATTTTTTTATCCCTTTCGAATAACTTCACGTGTAAAGACCTGCTGAGCTTCCACATTACTTATCATCTCTATTGGACGCCTTTGAGTTGCACAGTAGGGAGCTACAAACGAGGTAAAACATTTAAACATGTTGTCATAACCTCAAAGTCTAGGGTGTCAAACTCGCCTAGTGTCCCCGGCTGGGTCTGGAGCACAGGGCCCCTCAGTGGACAGAATCTGCGAGGCCAGTAGCAGCAACAACCACAGCGTTAGCAGTAGGGCAAGCGGACACAGGAGAGAGACTCAGGGCCTTGCTTTGCCTCCCTGCCATGGAAGACCATGTCCACTGGGGTCCCAAGGCCCTGGTTTCAGTGGCAGGCCCCAGGCACTGCTGACCACCCCCCCCAAAGTCCATGGCCCACTGGTAGCAGCCCTGTCTTAAGAACAGAAACATTTCCGTTCCTCTTGTGCTCCTCTCTTGCTGCCCCATCCCTCTTGAGAAAGCAATAGCTTCCCCTTCCTTCATGACTCAACTTTCTTCTTCTTAAAGAAACTCAGAGGTAGAGATGTAAAGATTGTTTTTAAAATTATGCATTTAACCTCCTCTAATTATATCAGTCAAACGGCTGCGTGACAGAAGGGCAGGGAGGCATGGGGAGCCGGGACCAAGGGTGGCATGGACGACTGTGGCGAATGCTGCTTGCAGCGGGGACAGAAGTCCGTGGCCACAGCAGGCTGCACACAGTGTGCTTAAAGGAGCGGACAGGCAGTGGCACCAGCACCAGCAGCAGGGTCTGGTGGGAACCCCAGCTCAGTGCTGCTGAATGCTGGGGGAGCAGGCCTGGCTGGGGCTGCTCAGGAGGCAGCGCAGATCCAAGCTGCAGCATTGCACATGCACCCCCTGAGAGCGCTGGTGCACCCCGTCAGGCTGCGCTCCCTACTCCGGCGGCGGGTGGAGGGGGCAGGCGGGAGTGCCAGTGCACCCCCTGCGAGCGCCAGACAGGGACTGCAAGTGCTGGATGTGGGCTGCGGCCACCTCTGGGAGTGCCACAGCTGCTCGCCGGTTGCTAAGCTTTGCCGCAGGGGGACCCCCGCCCCAGTCAGTGAGATCGGCTGCGGGGGGGAGGGGGGGACACGACTCCCCCTGGTTAGCAACGGGGCATGTGCCCCCTCTGACTAAGGCAGCACCAGTCCCCCATGGCGGCAGGGAAGTAACTAGCAGTTAAGGAGAGCTGGGTAAAACCGTGCAGCATCGCTGGCAAAGCTTAAATCGGAGCAAGCACAGTGTCAAGGCTGTCATCAGTGGGTTGCAGTGAGCTAGGCGGCCCCCATAGCACCCACAGCGGCTCCTGCCCGTCAGGACAGCTATGCTGCACCACACCCACGCACTGCTTCTAGCCTGTGCATACCTGCTCCCTTCCCCATCCGGATGCAGCCAGTACCCAGGCCAGCACTGTGCTCCTCCTACTCAGCTGAGGGCTTGCCCTAGTGCCCTGGCACCTAGCAAAGGGCTCTCAGCCCACTGGTGGACACCTCGGGTGCAATCCTGCATGGCACATCCATTCACCACGTACTCCTGGGCTGGGAAAGCCCCTATAGGTCCCTGCTGAGTGGCAGCTGCTGGAGCCCAGGGGTTCGGTAGGCAGGCGGGTGGGAGGGAGGTGCCACCTAGGACTCTGGGTGCCTGCAGGCTGGAAGAACCGTCTGGGCATGGCTCAGTGCACCGTGGGGCAGCTGTTCTGGCAGGCGGGAGCCCCTGTGGGTGCCATGGGAGGGAGGGCACCTGGTTCCATGCAGCCTACCCCTGCAGGACTGGATGACACTCCTAATTAAGCCCTGCCAGCTCTACCACACAACTTTGTACGGCTCTTCTCCCCCAGATAACTGCTTCAGCAGCTGTGTGATGTTGCAGGCCAGGTCTGGGCTGCCTCCTGGGCAGCACCTGCTGGAACCGTGCCCCAGACAGCAGGCAGCACTGAGTGGGGAGGTAAATGATAAACATTAATGATATAAATATAAATTAACATTTAACTGTTTAGCCTTTTTCATGCTTACTCAGGGGTAGCTTTAATTTCTCACTCCGTCACTCCTGGTGGCAAGGCAATGGCCTAGCAATGGCTCCCACATTCTTCCTCCTGTTTTGAAAACCGACTACCTGCTCCTTTCCCTTTCACCTCTCCTGTAAAAGAAGCAGGGATCCTAGTCTGCTAAGTTTTCTGTCTTCTTTTTGCTCCAGCAGCGGGATGAACAGATTATATGGAGGTTTTAGTAAACTGAGATGAAACCATCATTTTACTAGCTTTTACCTGGACAACCAGACCATCCTTCCAAACTAGGACAATACTGGAGTCTTTGGTCTCCTTTGCAAAGACAGACTCTGAAAGCTGATCCTCACCTGTGCCTTGATAGAAATCTACTCTGAGTTTTCTCAAGGACACAGATGTCTCTCCATTCTAAGCAGTTTCCAGGACCAGATCATAAGATCCACGGGAAGGACCACTTTAAGTGCCCCACAAGGGCTAAAACACAACTTTTATCCCTCAGCTAATTGGATTAATCTAGTCACCCACTCTACATACTCAAGCAATGCTTAGATAAAGAGTTCTGGAAGAAGTTTCCAACTACTATGGTCTTAAATGGAAGTAATAAGGCCCTAGATGAACACACTGACCTTTACTAGAGTTCAGAGGGTTAAATAATTCCTAGGACTAATCCCAAAAAAACTGAAAGACCTAGGGACAACAGTGGCGGCCTGGTGCCTGGGGTCACAGGTGCACAGTGCAGTGGTGGGGCAGCTGTATGGGTGCATGGTGTAGTGGTCAGGGGAGGGTCATGGGCATACAGGGTAGCTTTGGGGTGAGCATTGCAGGCATTCCCTACAGAGGTAGGAAGATCACAGACATGCTGTGCACAGAGTGGGAAGAGGTTGCAGGCAAGCTGTGTGGTGCAGTGGTAGAGGAGAGCATCCAGGGAGTCTGTGGCCTGGGGGTCAAAGCTTGCCCTAGTGCAGCACATAAAGAGTGCAGCCCTGCCTTAACCTATGGATTAATGTGGTCAGTAGTTGATATTAATCTGCAACCGTATCATGGCTGTAAACTTTTCAAAATGTTTTCTCCTTCCCAGCAGCCTAATTTGCCCTGCTTGAACTCAACTTCAACAAGCTTCCCTTCATCCATTAGTCAACACGCTTCAAACATAAGGTCACCTTGGTGGTAGTATTATGTGATTAGGTGTGGTGCAGGATACATAAAGCTGTATGTCGTCAGTTTAACACTGTTACTTGAGCCAGGTCATCTGACGAGTTCATCTTGCGGCTGCATGTAGCAACAGAGAATAAAGTCGTTCCTTGAAGTAGCCCACAAAGTGTTCAGTGGTAGGAATGCAGTTTGTCACCCCTACTCAGCAGGTACATGGCATACTACTCCTAAAACATAATCTAAACATGAGTGGTCTCCAACTTTTTAAGGTCAAGATCACTTTTTGAACTAAAGGGCAATCCCGGATCTACTGCACGCTCCCCATGCCACCCCACCCCCACCCAGCTGGTCAGTCTGTGGAGGGAGGGCAGGGGAGCAGATCTAGGGCCCTGCAGTGGGGGAGCGAGTGGGACAGGGGCAAGCAGAGCCCTGTCCGTGCTGGGCCAAGGGAGGGTCAGAGCACGGGAGGCTCGTCCAGGTGTGCTGGGGGGGGGGAGGCTGGGTGAATGGGACATTCCCCCTCCGCGCCTCCTGCCACCGGATGAGTGGAGCCCCAGTCAGGTTGGGCCAGGGAAAGGTCATCCAGTTGCATGTGGGGGGCTCCCACCAGTGCACACACTCTAGTGGAGGCCGGGGGGGGGCACATGCCCCCCCCGATCTGTGGGTGGGGCAAGGCAGCTGTGGCTGTGTGCTGGGCTTTGTGCCACAAGCTGCAGCAGGGCTCAGGATGCAAAGCCTAGTGGGTAGCAGCAGCTGCCTCACCCTGTGCACAGATCAGGGGGGCATATGCCCCCCCCCAGGCCTCCACCAGGGTGCATGCAAAGGCAGGAGCATCCCCACGTGTCTGGACGAGCTTCCCAGGCTCCGACCTTCCCCTGGACCAGCCCAGCCAGGGCCCCAGTCACCCGGTGACAGGACACACAGAGGGGGATTGACCCACCCAACCAGCCTGGCCCCAGGGTGCGGCTCAGCCCAACCACATGCATCCCGATGGTCATATGTCCCACTGCTCCTGGACTGTATCCTGACCACTCTCGACATGCATCCTGCTGTTCCCAATTGCAGAACCTCTCACAGTCGATCTCAGTCTGGGCTAGACCCCCAGACAGAAACTGACTGTCAGGGGCTCCCCAACTGACCAGTTGATAACTACTGATCTAAACTGACAAATTGCCAGTAAGTCCTTCCTAAAAGGACCCCAAACTCTTAGTATGCTAACACTCCTGACACCTACCAGAGATTCAGAGTTCAAGCTGAAGATATTTTTTCCTTATTCAGGTAATCCCTATTAAGAGTCTGGTAGCTTAACATTTTTGTGAAGACTGAGGCAAAGCAGTGGTTGAGTACACCTTCTTTGCATCTTTTGTGCTTGTTTACAGCTTCCTTGGACCTTCATTTCTGGCCAATATCTTCTTGTTGTCCTTAACCTCCTTTGCCAGGTGCAGCCCATTCTTTATATCTGCCCTCCTGATTTTGTCCTTGTAGATTCTTGCTATTTCTTGGTATGCATCCTCAGTGACCTGCCCATTCTTCCTCTGCTTTCCTTTGGCATTTGAGGCATTTTAGAAACTCTTTGTGCAGCCACATTGGTCTCTTGCCATTCTTTTTGTGCTTCCATTGCGTCAGGACAGTTTCTTGTTGGGCTTCCAATACTGTGCCCCTTATAAGCTCTCAGCAATCCTGGGTACCTTTATCCTTCAATCTATCCTCCCAATACACCATGCCTATTAGCTCCTTGAGTCAAATTAAACCCTCCTGATTTTGCTGACCTCATGCTTTCCCCATCCCAGAACCTGGAATTCCATCACATCATGATCACTTCCTCTCAAGTGTAGCTTTTAGTCCCAAGGTTTCCTTTGCCTCACTATCACTGCGGTGCGGCTCCATCACTGCTGTTGCCACTCCCACCAATGCTGCAGGGTGCAGCTCCCCGTTGCTCCTTGCCACTGCTAGGGGCACCGCTCAAAATCTCTCTAAGCTGGGTCAAAACCACCTTATCAATGATGGTGTCTCCCCTGCCAAGCCCCTAGGATAGCTCCAGCATCTGGACCTCTCTTCCCTTTCTATGATTCCTGAGCTGGGGTCCCTTCACTTTAGGCTTCCATGTAAGCCACGGTAAGTACTGACCTCACCTCCCCACCCCCCGCCAGCTAAATTTGCTCAAGCTTTTCTTACAACATCAGTGCCCTTATGAACTTTACAATTTTAGAAGGGTGGACCAGTGAACAAACCTGACTTCCCTGGCCTCTTATATTCAAAACGTTCAAAGGAGATAAAGCATGTCATCACAGTCAAAACGAGCACACAACAGTTTTTCATTCCTTGCCCATGCACTCCAAGTGGGGATATGCAGATAAGTGCCCATAATATGGCCTTGCATACCATTGGCAGTATGCAAATAAGTACCAAAGACACACAGATGCAGTAGCAACAGGGTCACATAAGATATAGTTAAGATGGATATTAAAAATCTATCATAGTATCTAGTATCTAGGGTCATAAGGGGCCTAAAGCAAGCCATCTAGTCTGACCCCCCCAAAAAATAAAATGAAAAGTAAAGACTTAAAACTACAAAACTGAGACATAGACATGTTTCAACCCCTGCCTGGAATAAGGATAACAGAACAAATATGTACAGCATGGACAATTGCTACCACAGCTACAACACCACCTCACCAATAACATAACTAATTGGAAGTCAGTGTGTTTATTCATTATTGCTAACACCCCAGAAAACTGGGGTGATTAAAATGACACTAAATCCTCAATACAGCAGAAAGAACACACTATTAGGTGCTGACAGACGGGGCACAGGGGGGAAACAGAGCTTTACCGGGGAAGGAATCACATTGGTTTGACCTCTCTCTACAGCATCTGTATAGCAAGCGCGCTTCAACAGGTCTTTTTGACGCTTTTAGCCCGTAGCTGATACAATCAGCTAATAAATAGAAATGCCAAAAAGCCCTCCAAATTGCACGTGAGCTATACAGATGCTAGGTGAGCTAAGTCAAAGTGACACAATTCCTCTTGTGGACATCCACTGCCCTTGGCAAAGGGACACGGCAAGCTGAAAGTAAAGTGCTAGTTTTTTTTGTGTGTCCACATCTGTAATCACTCACTGATAGTATTTTAAGCAGCATTGTTTTGTAGTCTATGCAGTTAAAACAGAATATATGCGACTTATAAAGTACTATTCTGGAGATGCGTAAAAGCATGGGTTATATTTTCTGACCACCACAAAAGAGGTCCTATCATTCATATTCAATATACATACTTTTATACCAATTTGCTCCTGTTACGTTAGCTATTTTTTCCCCTACCGCTGATGCCCTTTTTTTTCCTCTCTTGCTGGAGTGTAAAAATACACCACCAAGGTGACTGACGTAAAATGTTCAAGCTGTACACAAAGCGTGCACTGAATCAGATCTGGAGGCCTGATGTGTTACACTGTGGTGTCTTTCTAAAACCGTGCGTGTAGCTCAGCGTGGAATGTTATGGTTGGATACGTTACAGGTTTCCAAATAAAAACCTGTTTTCCTTCCAATCTTGTTTACATAAAGTTTCTGAAGATTACAACTGGCCGGGTAGTTCTAACCCCCACCTTTCCTCTTCCCCCAAACCCACGTTCCTACCAGCCAGCCCATACTATGAGCCTCAAAAGTAACAACCTGTCATTCTGTGGAGCTGTTACACTAAAACATCTGGTAATAAATCACCAGTACTGTATGTGTGAAGTTGTAACTGGACTGGGAGGGAAAGAGTAGCTAATCGTATGGAGTCCCTAATACAACTGGGAAAAGCAAATTTAGTTACCATGTCATCATTCAGCTTCCAAAAGAAACTGCCTAACAAGCCCAGCTAAACTTTAGTTTAAGTAACGTTTGCAATAAATTACCCAGTAATTGCTCAACCAAATCTATTAGAGGTCACTGAATGTAAAGCAACTTTTCTTACCTTTCCTTGCTTTCCTGTATTGCTAAACATTGTCACTTTTGACAGTCTACCTAGTTCTAAGGGTACAACATACAAATTAGAAGTAAAACATGGAGTCAGACTTGATGATCTAATAGGTCCCTTCCGACCCTAACATCTATGAAACTATGAAACAATTACATTTATTTTGCCCATGTGTTCAAGCAAGCCCCCAGAATAATGAGATGCTCAGCCATGGCTATAACTCTGAGGCGCATAAAAAAAATTATATGCAAGATACAAGTATCAATATTTTCTTGTCCAGTTGCATAGTTTTGTGGAGGAATCTTTATTAAAACTTAACACACAGAAGACTTGGCACAGAAAGTTTTGCAAGAGCAGCCTTCAGATTAGGACATCGTTTTGTTCCTCTAAAATCAGAAGGAACTGGACCTCCAGCCTGCAGAGCCAGGCATGCTGTTGAAAGTGGATGTGAAGAGGTACAAGGTGAGGAGGGAGATATTATTCTCAGTCTGGGTTGATTTTATTTTGTGGTTTACATTTTTAGTGAAAACAGCTTGGGGAGATTACTATAAAGAGATCTAAGTTCATTAAGATAAAATCTTTTAAAACTATTTCCTATCCAGAATTTTAGAAACTAAAAATACTTCCCTCTCTTCGAGCTCTAGCACATTCTGTTATTTTCATGTTAAGAAATTGCTTTTCTTTTCCCACTTTTAATTTCAATAGAGATAAAAACAACATGGCAAATTTTGTTTAATTCACATTAGAAGCAAGGTTGGATATAATCCGGTTTTAAACAAGTGAGTAACTGGAAGTTACCTCCCACCCAAGTACCATCTATGTGAGATCCAACTGGAACTGCAGTTCACCAGGCCTCCAAGCCTAGAACAACGTCAGAACAATCTTACGGCGTAGAGGAATGAGGTGTGGAAGTCCTGGAAAGGGTTTTGGATCAGCGAAGTCATTGAACGGAAATTAATCAGCTGAGAACCAGATCCACAGAGACGCTGAAAATATCAGAGAAGCAAATCACAATGGGATATTGAATCCATCTTCTTCCCATTAAAACAATGAATTATTGCAGTATAGTTTAGTGCTTTCTTATAACAAAGTAGAAAATGTATTTTTCTTTTGCACGAGACTAGCAGAGATTTCCTTCATCCTTCGTGGCCTATCAAAAAATAGATTTCTGAATGTTTCTGACCCCTGTACACATGCTCATCTTAGAAGAGGCCTCAGACACAAAAGAATATGAAACATTACGACATTGTATTTACGTTCCACATTTTCAACTTGGCGCTCTCCTTTGAAGTTACTTATAATTTATATTTTTATAAACAGTATTAAAGATAGATTAGGCTACCACCAATCTTATAAACATTATTTAAGAAATGCGGGAGAGCCATTTTGTGCTATTTGCATAAATGGCTCTTAATTTTCTCAACTCTAATTCAAATACTTCATCTACACACCAAAAACATATATGGGTCTTAAACCCGAGTTTGTAGAACCAGAACTGGCCTGTGTCATCTGTGCTCTTCTATGAGGTCATTTAATTTGTAAACGTGCCAGGGCAGGGACTTCTGTAAAAGTTCTCCTGTACAAACTTGCACGACTTCACCAACAAGCAACACCACCTCCCTGGAAATGCTTCAGGAGCTCGAAACTGCAGCACTACCCATATACAACAGCATAGCTGTTTTGCAAATCACCACAAAATGGACATCTATACTTTTGACAAAGAGCCAACAGCTAGGTAGCCAAGACTTAACTCTCTCTACTCCCAGCCATGGGTTTTCAGGGAACCCTTACGTTCTTTAAGGGTTTCTGGGACAATTCTAGTTCGTTTAGCCTGACTTAGCAGAACACAAAAAGAATTTCTGAATTTTTCTACCACTTAGTTAGCTGTCATAACAGCTTGGATATGACAACACACCTGCTAATTATTATTTTTGGCTGGATTACAAAATGACCTTTATGCTTCTCTTTTTTATATGCCTATCAGGATCATGAAGTAAGCAAGGAAGCCATTTCCTTAGTGGAAAGCTCTAAAAGTGGGCAGTGTATCTAACAAACCCCAGCTCCAAAATCTTTTGATGCATCTTCTGCCGGGGGCAGGCACATAGACAATCCTCATGATAAGTCTATCACAAATGATTCAAGCTTATTTATTAGGGTATACACTTGAGTACACCATTTCCTTTTGTTAGCTCAATAAGCTTGTAGCATGCAGATATGTAAATACTAGGAAGATGTTTCACTCTTCATGTCAGGATTTTTATTTGACTCACATTAATTGCTTATGCGGTGCACTCTTAACAAAAGTTTTTGTGCTTCAAGGCCAGACAGTTTTTTTACATTAATATAAACACAAGCATTAGAAGCACAGCAAATAAATACAGCTATTCCTCTAATGTTTTCCTTCATTTTCATGTTACGGAATTGCTTTTTCCCCCCCAATACAGCTAATTTTCTTTAATTTGTATTATAAAAAAGCTGTATCATGCTATATACATTGTATATATTTATATAATTATACGATTATATAAATTTAGCAATAGAGGCACACCTGCAATCTCCAAAATGTTCAGAGGCAAAACCTGGGGACAGGTGAAATCTACTTGGAGATTGCACAGGTGCAACAAGAAGGTATTTTATGATGCCCAGGGAAAATAGTCCTGAAAGCATAAGATTCAGCACAGAAAAAATGCCAGAGAATTTATTTACATGCCAAAGAAACCAAAAAGCACAGACAGATACATACTAAAAGAAGGTTAGAGAGGACTGAAGTGGCACACCGTAATCAATGATAGCTGAGGTTTCCCAAGCAAATGTTGCTCTTGTGGAAGTCAAGGGAGTCTTTATTTACCCTATATTCTAGCATATAACCTACACCTTTTCCCCCAAAACCAGCTGGGGAAAACAACATTCCTTTCTATCCTCACAGCTCAGCACGAGGACCTTAGTCATTATACACCATAGACACTGCACTAAAATCAAGATGATTATGATGATGATTATGCTCATCTCTGTGGTTACTGTGTACATCAAGAGCCTTAGCATATGTACCCTGGCAGTTCTACGATGCTGCAAAGTTGCTTGTCAAAAGACTAGCGAAGCCGCACACAAAGTCAGTGGAGCAGAATCTTCCCGATGACATCACCGTAAGGGCAACCCTGGCTTTCTCCGTCTCATTCACCATGCTCTATCTATAATAAATGAGGCACGAATTCTGCAGACCAGCGGTCAGCAAGCTTTTCTGGCCGCAGGCCAGAATGACTCAGCTCAGGTCAGAGGGGGCAGGAGGACCGAAGTGCTGCTGCTCCAGGTCATGGCAATGGGGGGAAGCACATGCTGCTGTCACTTCTCCCTGTTGTGACACGAGGAAGTACCCACCGCAGCTGCTTTTCCCCACTTACTGCATGGCTGAACTTCTTGCTGCCCAAGCCCTATGTCTACACACTGGATCCAGCCCATGAACCCTAGCTTCCACCTCTTGCTCTAGACCTCAGACTAGATCACTACAGGTCAGTAATTCATTCTCAGTTCATTCTATGAACTGAATGAAGCAGAAGTCCTAGTTAAAAAAAGAAGAATGATATATGGACATATAATAAAACATACGTTACATACAGAAAGAGGAAGCATTAAAGCTGGGCATGCAGCCTTTTTAGTTTGTCATGACTGATTTGGTAGGATTCTACTTTTTCATTCTTCATATTGTTTCAGTGCAGGTATTTTTAATGGAATTCCCTTCATAAAGGCAGAAATACAGAAAAAAAGAGGGGGGAAAAAAAAATAAGAACAAGCAGAAGTTATCCAGGGGGTTACTACTGGCTACATAACAGCAGCATGTTCTGTCCTGCGTTTTGTGGGTCAGATCAGTTCTCAGCTCCCTTATGCACACTCTATTTATGCACGCACACAACCATCAGTGCTGGCAGAGTGCTGAGACTACATTAAAAGAAACAATGAACAGGATGAATTCCCCCCTCCCCCAAAATGCTTACAACCTTCAGAAGTCAAAACTAGTCCAATATGTCGCACGCGGGTGCTACCCAGAAATTCTCTGCAGTTATATTTAAAAGAAAGAAGGCACTACCGTTATTGAAAAACAGGTCGCCACACCTCTATATCACCCTTCGAAATATATTTTTCACTGGTTATCAGAAAGCAAATGAAACGTTTTCTACTCAGGTTCACCATCGTACTGGCTCTCGTGTTGAAATCCAACCTGCCAGATTTCAGCTTGAAACGTAGAAAATGTACGAAGTCATGTCATAAGTCACAATTTGCAATGAAAAACACTTCCAACTTTAATTACAGCCATGGAATCCACCTTTCATAAAAGGAACTACTAATTAAAATAACAAAAAGCAAAGTAAGTATATCACAAAAGCACGCAAAAACCTCTGCAAAACCAGGAAACTCCACAAAAATGACTTTAGCAACTAAATCTAAATAAAAAGTACAGACCAAGGCTCCTTGATCAAGTGTTCCTACATTACAATATAAAACATTGCACTTAAAAAGAAACAGACTCGAAATCTCAGCCCTCCTTCCAATTCGTACTACATTAGGCAGTCAAGCTATCAGCTGCTAAGAAAGTCCCCTGCTTTGCTCACCTGAAACAATATTTTATTTAAAAAAAATAAGACAACGACAGACAAAATATGCATCAAAAGCCGCACAGCAGTGAGGAGCAAGTTATCAATTTCTAGATGCTCAATTTCAATATGCTCTCACACTGTTTTTGCAGAGAAATTATGTAATTCTATCTATAATCTTAAGCTTTACAGAACTATCTACTTTATCCCGGAGGAAAACTTCCCAATACCAGATCATACTTCTTGTCAATTCTGACCACGGTGGTTAAAACTGCAATCATCACAGTGAAAAAAGCCCAATTGCGTAATAAAGGGTTTGCTCCAAGTAGAAATAATGGGTGCATGGCAAGTAAGAATATTTAAACTCATAGGTAGCCCTTTTCAGAAAGAGTTCTCAGAGATATCCGCTTTACAAACAGAGGGCAAAGCGCTGGTGTCTTGGAAAAAACCGTCAAGAATTGGATTAACATAGAGAGCAATTCTAAAACATTGACATGCCTATTTTCTCAAACTTGCCCAGAAATGGGGCAGGTTAAAGACAGAATGACAGCCAGTAAAAAAGTCATTGTCAAGAGGTCCAAACATCATTTGTTTCAAGCACTCGTCCATCCTTTAGGGAGGTCCCAGCCATCTCCCCACCTCTTCTTACTACTGATGAAGAGCGTGGATTCAACCCAAAGATCCCTCCACTATGCCACTAGCACTTATGAAGACTTTCTGATAGGAAATGAGGCTAGAAACAGATGGTGCCTTTCTACAGCTTAAGAACGTTTATGACAGTACAAAGAACAAGCAAGGTCAGGGACTCGAGCCTGAATGCACTGGGAACTCCTGTTCCCCAGGCACACAATCAGGCACCCTGCCTACGTTCTCCCATTTGCACAAATGTGCCCTCGGAGCCCACCCCCCCAAAGGCATTCCCTGGGCACACGTTATACTGCTATGCACTGACTCCGGACATGCCTCTGCAAATGGGGAACCTCAGGTTCCTCACCTATAGACACCAACCATGGGAAACCCCCACCAAGGAGTTCCCCAGGTGCACTTATCGTGGTGCCATATCTCTAGTCAGGACACATCTCTGCAAATGGGGCTATCCTGGAGTTCCTCCATTTGCGGAGATGTGGTCCTTGTCAGGGAACAACAGTGCAATAAGACAACCCAGAGAATCCCCTGCGGGTGCGCATCTGCAAGTAAGGAAACCTGGAGTTCCCTTGCAGATCTACCTCATTTGGAAACATCTGTTTATAGTTTGAGGGCACATCTACATGAGATGCCTTACTGTGCAATAGAGCAAATCACTGCATAGTAAGCATCACTGTCTACACATGCAGACTTTGACTGCATAGTGATTTACTCTACTCAACAGTTAATTTGCTATCTGCATGTGCAACTAGCAAACAAACTGCTGAATAACTACTGCACAGTAAGACACGTGTAGACAGCTGACCAGGAGCAATTTACTCCTGGTCAGCCAGGCAGCAGGGGGCAGGAGATTGCTCCCTGCCCCCAGGAGCTGCCTGCTGCTGGAGCTAGCTCTGCCACAGGAGCCCAAGTGGGGACAATGTCCCCCTGCTCCAGCAACAGGGAGTTTCCACCACTGGAGAGTTCCCCAGCCACCCGAAGCTGGCTGAGACCTGCCTCTGGCCAGGACAGCTCCCAGGCTGCAAGGGGAAGTCTGCACATGCAGCCTGGAGCTGGCTGGGAACTCTTGCCACTACAGGACTTGTGAGCCAGGACGGGCTTCTACCCCTGATCTAGGTAGAGTTGTGCCAGAGAGGGGTTGGTACTGAAACAGGAGATGAAAAGGAAATGGGGGCGGGGGAAGGGTGGTAAAATGAAGGACATCAGCCACTGAAGGATAACATCAAAAGTAAAAATAATAAAAAGAATCTAAAAGGAATAGAACATAAATGAAAGGAAGTCTTATGCTATATAACAAACTGTGATTTGGGACTGGGATTTGAGGGATGCTGGTCATGCTTCCTAGGGTAGCTGAGAAGTGGGAGCAGTGAGGGAAGGTGTTTTGGGGGAACTACTGCCCCTGCTTCAAGAAGGAGCCCCGTCTCATGGGTACCAAATCTGGCCCCCCAGCTTGTTCCCCACAACCTCCTCCAGCCCTCACTCCTGGACCTTTCTGTGCCTTGCAGCCTTGCTAGCTGGAATGTGCTGTACCGGCTGTGTGCAGGGGCTGCACTCCTAGGGGCTGGGAGGTCACACCCCCGGGGGCAGAAGGAAGAGTTGGCTTAGTGCCAGAACTGTCCCCTGTACAGCACAGTTCAGAAACTCTGCCTACACTGAACAGGAGGGCAGCGAGGGGACACCATATTCTGGGATATTGGAGGACTGCAACTTGGGCAGTTCGTCTGTGGGGGGTAGCTACACTTTAAGGGACCACAAGCTGGGTAACACAGATAAGAGATAAACCTGCCCTAGAGTGGCAGAACTTTAATTCACCTAAACTGTGCTTCAAACAAGTTTTAGGTGTACATGTGTTTACAATCCAGGGGTTAAGATCTCCAAGAGCAGCCTAAAATTAATGTGTAACAAGGCTCAGAGGTAAATCCATTTCCTACAATAGGGGTCGAATTGTGTTTCATGCATGGTGCACAGGAGAAACAAAGCAAAGATTTCTGCAAATATCTGACATGTCACAGTTCTTTGTTTCAAAAGGGTGCATGGACTCCTTCCTTCCTTCACCTGATCATCATCATCATTTCTAAAAGAATAAAGAAAGAATCAAGAAGACAGTGCTATATTTACCAAATGGAGCTGACCATTTTGCATTAGGAACACTTGCTTCCATCATCAACAAAGACAGTGCAACTTATGTCTGTCTATCCGGTCAATTTGGACATTAGGAAACACTACTTCACCGTTAGGATGGCGAGGATGTGGAACCAGCTTCCTAGGGAAGCTGTTCTTGCTCCTACCTTGGGCATCTTTAAGAGTAGATTGGATAGGTACTTGGCTGGGGTCCTGTGACCC
>JAGPOW010001338.1:67857891-67871854 GCA_030014935.1 Caiman crocodilus
GGAATAGCTCATAAGACAAGAATGCCCTGGGGCACATACAGGCCAGTAGAGCCAACTGGAAGACTGAACTGGGTCCAGGAGGAACTGGGAGGAATCCACTGGTGGGAGGACAGGCTGGAACTCACTCTAGGGCCCTTGGGCAGTCTCCCTTTCAAAATGACTTAAGAACATAACGGGTGCATCTACACATAATGCTTGCTACATTGCCATAGTAGCACACTATGGCAGCATAGCATCCAGAGGCAAATCACATGATGCCGCAGCCACATTGTCATAGCAACATGTTTCCCCATTATAGTGTTGCTATGGCAATGTACTACCTAAAAATAACCGTACATGGAACACACGGCGCAGTATGGGCTGTTACGGCACTGTCTTTTAGTACTTCCAGAAGGAAGCAAGAATGCAGTAACAACGGTGCCATAGCAGCATGTGTAGATGCACTCAAACGCATGGAAGACAGGAAGAAAGGGAAGGTACATTAGAGCCAGAACAGGGACGGGGCAGGAGTGCCGGTCCACCAGGGGATGCCATTGCTGTCCCTGGGGACACAGTCCTATTACACCCATGTAGGAAGTTAGCCCAAAGGCTAAGCACCACATGAATCCCACTTTAAAAATCAGATATCTACCCAAATGCAGATCTACTATAACTAGAACCACGTTTTTCATGGAAGCAGTAACCCTGGTAGAGTTTACATATGAAAATTGTGATTAAACATCAAGGAAGTCGGATACGACTTACTGAAAAACTGAAAGTTATATCCATACGCACACACATGTATTCACACGCACACATTACACACACACATTTCTTGTGGCCTGAATATATACATGCTTTACTTCTACTTAAGTACATTTTGTCAGGAAGGCAAATGAAGGTTTAAACGTAAAATCCTAATTGAAATTTCTGATTTTTGCTTCTAATAACTGACCTTTATGCAACGTTCACATCCATTCTTATCCTAGAAAATACGAGAAATTGCATTATCTTAAATTATACACAAAAATAACTCAAGAATGACAGCCAGATTTATTTACTGATCCATGCTGCATACCTGTTCTCTCAATGTTATAGATTCTTTCTAAAAAAACTTCAAAGCAGCCTAAAGGGAGTTTTGTGCCTATTTCCCATAAAAGTGCAATTTGTATTTGATATCCAACTCCTTTAGGCCCTTTTCAACAATCCAGTAACAGTATTCATGCGACTAAAATCACAACAATATGAACCACTCTCAAGATGCATTTCAGAAGAGGAAAAAGCAAAAACGAACAAATCTAATAATGGTTGAGCTGCCCAACTAAGAACTAGTTGTTTAACACAACAAACTGTGACCAGAAGGTAAGAAATCCTCATCATTGTTTAGCGTAATAAAACATTCTTATAGCACCTGGATTCTGTGCTTCAGAAAATAAAACAAAGGTTGCTTTGAAAAGAAGAACAAACTCGAACAGTTATAAATCACAGACCATATATGTTTAGTTACACCAGATGAACTGTGAAGGTCCTTTTCCAAGTTAATGCTTGTCAAAAGAGTAAAAAAAACCCTGCATCCACAATAAGTTTCTAACATTAAATACAATTGCACCTAACAAAAAAAAAACCTTTGAAATCTTTAAAAAACAAAGTATGTTAAAACTTAACTTTGAAGACTGATTGCATCCAAGATAAAGTTGTGTATTTAGCCTTTTCAACTAAAATAAGTAAATATTAACTGTTCAATAAAGGCTCTCAGACAGCACAATATTTTGAGGCTATTTAACACCTGCACTACAATGGTTGCTACTATTTTTTTTCAAAACTGTATATACCTATTAAAGCATCCAAATTCTGCTATGTCCAGTATCTCCTCCATTTGATTTTAAGTTAAAATGACTTTAAAAAGCATTGATATTAATCATGCTATAATCCTGGCTATTTTGTGTTGCCATTTACGAATTAATTCGTTGTGAAAACTGTGAACCTCATCATTTTTTGGTGTCTTTCATTGATATGACCATGTTTTCTTGCATATAATACAATATAACACATCCCAAATAAGACGTGCAAATTAAATAGTTCTTTATACGCATTCCTGTAAATAAAGTATAGTTTCCACTCAAAAGCCTCATCAAGATATTACCAGTAGTTCATCTGATGCTTCAAGCACAGGCTACAGTGCTCAGACAATAGGTACAGCTATAAGAGAGGTAACACGGGACTCCACGTCTTCAGGTCCCTAAGGCGAACACAAGCAACAACCATCTCGGCAGCTGCATGGCAGGTACAGCATCCAGGTGTGTTTCTCTTCCAGTGAAGAAAACAGCTCCGCTGCTTAGTAGGAAACTCCAGTTTGGGGGAGCTGATTTTACGGAGGGAAAAGATACATGTTATATGTAGGTAGATCCCTAAATGCCTGCTGAGGTGAGAGGAAAATTGCAGAGTCTTTTCACAGTCATTTTTGGTGGTCCACCCCTGCCGCCGATTGGCTATGGGGCCCTGGCAGCCCCACCCCTTGCTGCTGATTGACAGAAACAGGCAGGGCCACACGAAAGTGGTTTATATTAGTTGAGATATCAAGGACAAATCTAAGTAATAGTTCAAAAATGAAGTCATGTTCCCTAGCCAATACTGGAAAAGTAACTTGCACGTTTAAAGCCAGCATTTTATTTTTAAGTGAGGGAGGGGTTTAAGGTCAATCCCATGCCAAAACTGCAAATATTCACATTTGTGCAGGGTTCAAATTGTGAATAGTGTAGATCCCTCATTTCATGTGAGAAAATATGGTATATTTTTGTCTTCTTTTAAAGCAATTATGAAGGTGCGTGCTTGTCTCTACAGAATGTGCTGACAGTATTTCTTCTGAATTCTGACAAGATCCTCTTCACATTAACAAATGTTTCTGGAGTTTCAAGGAAGGAAAGCTGATAACATTTCTCCCCCCTACTCTTCTAGGAATTAATGCCAAATAGCGACATCAGAATTAGCCTCCCTAGCCAATGCTGGAAAAGTAACTTGTATGTTTAAAGGAACATGACTTAATTTTTTAACTATTACTTAAATAGATTTGTTCTTGAAATTTCAAGTAATACAAACAAAAATATAAAAGCACTGTTTACGCTTAATTTTTTTTAACAACTATGACCGAAAAAGACTGAAAGACTACAATACTCAGAACACTGTAAGTGACATATGAACAAAGATAGCTACATTTTAAAATGCTTGCATTTCACAAAGGTACTAAGCCCCTATTGCTCCAACCACTTGTGGTTTCTGAACACTCCTTATCTGAATGATTGTTTGAGAAAATAAACAGATTTGAGGCTAAATTACTTATGCATCTATTGGGAATAATTATACAATTAGCTCAATCCAATTCACACTTGTGGGGTTTAAAAGAGAACAAAACATCATAGCATGCCTCCTGGTATAGTAAGTCTGAAATGTCAAACATAGTTTAGCTCATGTACAAAGGAACTTTAATTTTCTCAACCCAACAATCTGATCTCTGTGAAAAACTTGGTCCTCTATTTTTGTCCCATAACTTTGTAAATAAATATCCCTATTTTTCAGTCTCCCATATTGCCTTTATTTATTAGCATGCCAACAGACTCTTCAAACGCTAAAAGAAACATAAACCTGTAATTATCGGAATGTAAAATCTTGCAGCACAGGGCAAGTCTTAATTTAATTAATTTACAACATGCTGTTCACACTGGATAGTTATGCTCTAGTGATTACATGCACACACACAGTTTAGGCTGTCCTGAAATTATCAGCAAGTTTGCTACTATTTTAAGGTCTCAAGTTGAGAAAACACAACAGCACGTCATTTCACTTGAAGCACATACTTCAGACTGACTGATGCCAATAAATCCAGGTCCAAATCAAGTCTTCCACACACTTCAGACTTTGATACAGCAAATCAGTTACTTCTGGGTAATATACTCAGAGTCAATAAGCTTCAATGAGTACTAGTGACCAGGTTATTTCCAGTGACTTCTGTTAGTCTAATAAAAATGAATATTTGGCAAAGTCATTTCTTTAATATTAACAAGCCGGTCAGTAAAAATGGGCTTATCAATTCATGAAAACAAACACTGGAAGAAGAGTCTCTTATTCAACTGCTTTCTCATGTTCTCAACCTGCCACACTTCTTTTCAGCAGCTGGCTCAAAGCCATATGACCTCAGAAGATGTATGTTTTCTAAATGAAAATGACCGATTGTCTAGTGAAAAACCACGTTTATTATCACTTCTGTTACAAAGTGCATTACTCCTAGTTACTCTTCTTCTTGGCTCAATTCAGAAAATACACAAATCATTCTTTCTGTATTGAGAAAAGATTCTTAGTTGCTGCATTTTCATCTTGCTCTTTATTCTGTAAGTCCATGAAGGTCGACAACACACTGCTCTTCTCCTTGACAAAGGCTTTTTTCTCCTTCTGTTTCATCTGATATGGCTTTTCTTCATGCAGAATGGCTCATTTTTATCACAGCTTTCTTATGAGTGTTCCATGTCCAAGACTTTTCCTCTTTGCTACGAGGCCCAGAATAGGTATGGAGGGCAGATCCTGCTTACTGATGCAACAATGTTTAAAACTTTTCAACATGAAAATGTTTCTCAGTCAGAGATGAGCCATGTTTAAGGGAAATGTGATTCCCACGATCAGATCAGAAGTGTGTTCTTTGTTCCACCTCATTTCCACCCATGGTACTCATTGTAATTGATGTTTATCTTAGGCTTTATTGGTCTTTTCCAGACTTAAGGAAACACCTTTTTGTATCTGAATGCTTGTCTAAGATCTCTCCCCAGTATAAAACTGACCCAGTGATATTACTAAACAAATCTTGCCTTCTGTGTATTCCTTAGACCATCATGGCGACAGCACCACTACAACACTATAACAACCATGAAGAGGGAATGGAGCCTGCTCATTGTCAGTAAAGGGATCCCATGTTCCTTTCAGATTCAGCAAGTTCACAACTATTCTACCAAAGCCCCTCTGTCTTTTTATAATAAGGTAACTACATGTTATAAAAATAACATGATATAAGACTGCTGCAAAGTAGTCTTATGTCATATTTAAAATTTATGATGCTCTTTTCAATCTCCCCTAGGTATGGAATAGAAAAAGAAGAAATTTAATTATACACGATACAGAGGGGTACAGAGCAACAGCACTATTAGGCTATCCATAACGCCCAAAAACAGAAATAGTCTAACTCCTTCACTATTAAAACACTTGAACAATCATACATATCTGTTTAAAATAATTAAAATTAGCTGTCAAAGGAGCATGAAATCTACATGTCAATTACTGCACATTTGGAAGCAGAGGTAACCACTTCAAAGAAAAGTAGGAATGATACACGCACTTTTTTATTCTTGGAATAAATAAAAGTTGTCATTTTTAGTGCAATTTCAAATATTTACCTGCTGAATCTGTATGTAGGACTAAGTTATGGAACTTAAAAGCCCTCACATATTTTTAAGAAAAGTATTACATCTTTCTTGGAAGCAATACAACCTACTGCATATATGGAGAGAAAATTCATATCAGCAACACCATGGGTGTGTCTACACGTGCATTAGATCCAAGAGCAGTCCACTTGCAAGTAAACTACACATGCTGCCATTAGTAGCAAACCTGCTCCCACTTCCCTGCAAACCGTTCGCGCTTCCTGGGCCCCTGCCACCACCAGGGGAGCTCTAAGCTCCCCCTGGGTGCTAGCCCAGGGGCTACCGGGGACCACCGGACCAGCAGACAGCCATCTCCTGGCTGGGGCTGGGACATCACTCCCTGCCCCAGGGGGCTGCTTGCTGCCAGGGCAGGGACAATGTCCTCCTGCCCTGGCAGCAGGGAGCTCCTGGCCCTGGCTCCACAATCAGGGGCAGGGTACTTGGAAAGAGCTACAGAGGAGGGGCAGATCCCAGCTCCTTGCCCTGATCTGCCAGTGGGTCAGCTAGCAGAAAGAGATCATGGAGGTTGGCAGGGAACAGGCTCCCCAGCCCCACCAGTAGGGAGCTCCCAGCTCCATCTCTGGGGAGATGAGATGCTCCTAGCACCAGCCCTGCAACTGCAGAGCTCAAGCTGGGAGATAAGGATCTCAGAGCAGGGGGTGGGAGTTCCCTGCTATCAGGGTAGGGGCACATGGTCCCCATCCAGGCTCCAGTAGTGGAGCCTGCCCCAGCAGCTGGTAGCTCCCAGGGGCAGGGAGCAATCTCCCACCCCCTGCCGGCCAGCTGACTGGGAGCGTATTTGTTCCCAGCAGATCAGGCATCTACACAAGCAGTACTGCACAGTAACTCATCTCAAGTAAATTTGCTACTTGCATTTTCAGGTACCAATTTATTTGCGATTAGAGCAGTTTGCTGAGCACAAAGCACGTGTACATGTAAACAGCTCTACTGCACAGTAAAGCGTCTCATGTAGATGCACCCAAATTTGTAAATTAAAAACATGAACTAATAGCCATTCACCTTAATATTTGCACTAGAGTTCATGGAATAAACAGTACACTAGAGATATCAAATAGAAGAAATCAGCTGAAGATAGGGGAGCTTCAAATCAATTCTGCTCAAATTACAATAGCACTAAACTTTATTATAAATACTGTTATAGAGTAAGAAAAGATTTAAACAAGGCTTTTTCTCTAATCTCATATGCTCTCCCTCTATTCTTTCTTTTTTGTTTTCCAGGCAGAGAGTAGAGTTAAACATTTAAAATGCATAGCCTGATAGGGTACCCTATGTGTAGTTCAGGTTCCAAAATGCAATTCTGAGGAACAAAATGTGGGGTGAAGTTAAGAGTCACATCAGTTATCAGGAGTGTGATGAAAAATTCTGCCTGTAGAATGAAATAGCAAACTCTAAAGAATTGACATTTAGTTCCTTGTACCTTGTATAGTAACTTAAACCTATACAAAAACTGTAAAACCCTGACCACATATAGCATGTCCACACATGCAAGCATGTGTGCTTGCAGCAGCTCAAACAGAAGTGGTGCAAATTTGAGCCGGCGCTTTTTGCCTCAGCACATGTGCCCGAACGTGCACTTTGTTGTGGAGCACATTGTGCCACTTGAGGCAAAATAACCCTGTCTGGCTCCTCCCTATTTGAAAACTAAAACATCCCTGATAAAAAAATCTCAAAGTCACTCCATAAAATACCCCAAAATCCATGTTCCTCCATAACTAAAACAGAAGACCACTAAAGAGAGAGAGAGAGAGAGAGAGAAAGATCAGTTCAGCAATGTTTTATTGATCTATCTACAAGGTTAAAGCAATTTGGAAGACTACCAGCGTCTCTTTCATAATAATAAAGTTAATCCTAAATACATGCTTCAAGAATACATGAATATATACTTTGCTGCCCCCCACAGGGGCTACAGCCCTCCCCACCCAGGGGCTATGGACCCTCTGCAGGCTCATATGCCTCACCCCTGCTTGCTCTCCCAGGCCCCCGATTCCTGCCCCACTTTGCCCCACCACCCGCGGCTCCTGCAGTCCCCCCGATGGCTGCTCCACCCAGTCCCACCACCCCCCTGCTCCCCCAGACCCTCTCCCAAATGGCTGCACTGCACTGCCCAGCCCCAGCCCCCACTTGCACCCCCAGCCCCCCCAATGGCTGCCCCTCCCACTCCAGGCCCTGGCTTGTGCTCCTCCCAGCACTTGTGGGGGGGGGCGGGGAGCCTCTACTCACCTCAGAAGCAGGGGCTTTGGGAACTCTGGGGCTTCGTGGCAGACCCCCCTCCCCCCCACCACACACACACACACACACACACACACACACACACACACACACACACAGAGTACAAAAGAGCAGGCAGTGGCAGGGCCCAGACTGGGGCTGCTGGGGTTGTCACCCTGCCCTGCACCGTGCAAGGGGTCCCCAGTGTCCTCGACAGCAGCTGGAATTGCGATGAGTGCCAGGGATTTGGGGGGGGCGGGGATTTCAGGGGACTGGAGGGGGTAGGGCCAGTTGGGGCAGGGATCAGGGCAGCTTGGGACAGTTACCGGGGGTGCTCAGGGAGGGGGCCAGGCAGTGCAGGAATCAGAGGTTTTGGGGATAGGCGGGGGCTGGGGCTTGGCAGGACAGGGTTCAGAGGGAGGCTCAGGGGGTGAGGCAGAAATCTGGGGAGCTGGGAGAGTAGGTGAGGCCAACGGGGGTCCCCCCATGGTTCCCTCCCCCTCTTCCAGCCCCCTGACCCCTTACTCACTGGCTCTGGAGCAGGGACAGGTAGCACGCTTCAGCACCAGGGTAAGGGCCAACCATAGAGACGCTCCGGCAGCCAGAGCATCTCTGTGGAGGACCCAGCCTCTGGTTGCCTAAGGTTTTTTTTCTCTGCAGGGTTTTTTGTCCTGGTTTTTGTCTCTGCAGGGTTTTTTGACCCCTGGATAGACCAAGGGGTCTAATTTTGCTCCTGCACTGCAAATTTGCAGTGCGGGGAACATTTTCTCATTCCTGCACGTGCCTCCTGCAGCATCTCAAAGGGGCATGTGCGGGCTTCTCTGGACATGCCCATATTGGCATTATATATCAACTACTGTTGATATGCGGGAGAATCCCAGGTCTCCTGGTAGAAGCCACAAGTGTACAAGCTTCCATATAGTTTATCCTGCAACAAAAATGGCAGCTCCAGGAGAAAAATAACCCATCTCCAACCATGTAAAATTTGCTTCCAGGAGAGTTTCACCTGGAAGAAAAAACACCTATATACTTCCTCACCACTGAAGTCCTTCAGGAGACCAGGAGGCACTGAGTAGCGGGGAAATGTTCCCCATGTCTTCCTATACTGAGATGAACCCCAGTCTACAAAGGCAGGGGAAAAGTGCTGCTTGCCTACTCCAGGTCCCAAGGCCAGCTGAACAGCAGGAAAAGGCTCCCCAGTCTGGAAGGCAGAGAGGGCAGCTGCTCCTGTCCTTCCCATAGACTGGGAGGGAAGGGGAAGGGAGGAACAACTGCCTGCTGCTCCTCACCCACCCCTCACACCAGATACCTTCGTGTGAAAAGTGCACTGGGGCTTTACCATACTGCTTACTCTACTTGACTCCCAGGCACTGAGAGCCAAGCAGAGGAGCAGCTGCTGCTTGACCCCTACCTGCTCATTACACCAAGGTCCCTGGTATGAAGATAAGGCAATGTGCTTTGCCCCATTGTTCTAGGTCCCCCTGAAAATGAGAGAACTAGAACAACTGCTGTTTCCCACACTTTCCCCAGGCTGGGATCAGTCTGGACTGTGGAAGGTGCAAGGAGTAGGCAAGATGGGGCAGTGATAAGCTGAATGCATGTACAGTTCCTTCTCCTGGAAACATTTCTAGCAGCTGAAGTTTTCCATCACTAGAAATGAACACCTCTCTCACACTCTTGTATTTTGTGCAAGCCTGGACAGCTCATAAGATTAAGTTAGAAAATCAGGAAACTTTATTGTAAGAGAAATGCTAAAAAGGGGACTAAGATCCTATAGCATGACAGGGCTTCACTTATTTAATTTAGGCTACGTCCAATAAAAGATATCACAAAACAAATAGTGCACCTACTACACAATCTGAAATAATCTTTAGGCATTTTATGCAAATTTAGCCTGGTGACTAGTTTTTTCTTTCCCTTACAATCACACTCTAATGGAATTAATTAAAATTAAATGTCCATTTTCATTGCGAGACCTAGCCATCATTATAAAACAAAGCAAGCAAATATTACCCTTATTATCCCTATATATCTCAGGTCCAAGGCAAGGGTTCCCAAAAACTGCTCACATAAGGTCACTCTGCAGGGGAACTGCGTAATTTCTGAATACATTAGCCACATTTAATGGTCCTTACTAAATCCCCAAACAAACTGTGGTTCTACAGGAAGACTCTACTGAGACTATCTTTTGGCATATTCAAAACCTACTCTCTATCTGATGGTAGTTTCCTGATTCCAATATATCCAAAGACAAGAAAGTACAGTATTTGGAGGAAACCAGTTCTCTCCCTCTCTCCTTCTCTCTTGAAGGGATGAAAGGAAGGAGAGCAGAGCACTGTGGGATATTAGGTGTCCTCCACACCTAAGAGAACCAGACAGCCATTCAAGTTAGATTAGGTGGAAGGAAGTCTTCCTCGTAGGTAACCAATCTAATGTCTTGTGGAAGAGCCAGTTCTCTTTCACAAGAAAGGTCTTAAATAGCAGTTTAGCTCCCTTTGTGCCAGGAGAAAGACTCTTCTCCTGGAACAAATGTAAAACCTCTGTATGGCCATATTCACATGGGGGGGCGGGGGGGTACAACAGTCTACTTCCCTTTCTCCATTGATGAAGTTATCATTTCTGTATTTCCAATTCAGCAAAAAAAAAATCAATTCACTTTGAGGCAAGTATGACTGCAAACGCTGCTTAGGTTTTGTCTTCATTCCAATCAGTGGAAATTACAAATTATTATTATTAAGTCCTAACCATGTGTTCAAATCAATATCAGATACATAACGACAGACAGAGGGTCTGGAAGAGATTTGATTTAAGGGAGAATCATAGAAAAAGGAGTTAACAGACACTCAAAGGGCATGTCTACATAAGAAGCTGAGTGCATAGTAGCCTAGTAATACTGTGCAGTCGCACATCACAGTACCGACAGTCCTAATATGCTACTGCACAGTATCATTAGGCTACTGCACAGTAACATCACTTAAAAGACATTTGCCAATACTACTGGACAGTAACTCTAGTTACTTTAGATTTATTTATCAGATTTCCAATTGCTAATACAAATACTCAATAAATATGCAGTAACCACTGCTCACTAGTGTCTCGTGTAGGCACGCCCAACAACACCCATTAGTAGGACCTAGTTTATGTAAAAAAAAAGAATGGCAGTTTGGCATAGAAAGCCTGTACTGCAAAAAATCAACACCATCCCTCATTTAGCAGCAGTATCTGGAAGAAATGGTTCAATGGTTCCTGGGGGGCTCAGGGAGCGGCAGCTACCGTGCTCCTGCAGCAGGGAACCTGGCTGGCAGCTGGAGTGTGGCTCTGGCCAGCCAGGTGTGGGGCAGTGTACATTACTGCCATGTGCACTGCCCTGCTTTTTTTTGGCAAGGGTTTTTCCAATCCCAGTTCTCCCAGAGTCAAAAAGACCCTCCACAGTGCAAGGCAGTAGCACAGGCCCTGCGCTTGTCTGGACACAGCTGAACCCGTTGACTCTGCATTTGAACACAATCTCCTAACTCTCCCACAACTGCACAGCAGCACACCACATACATACCGTCTCCACAATTTTGATACCTACTATATATTCTCTCTGTGCAACTCAAGGAAATCAAGACACTCCAAAGCGGGGGAAAAAAAAATGCAGGGGCCTGGATTTACCAGGATACCAAGGAGAGATTTTGCTGCATCCTCTTAAAAGGAGTGACTTCAGCTCTATATCTGGACAATGAAGGCCTCCAGGGGTGGCCTGTGCTTTAAAAAGTGTAATGAAGTCGTATGCAGGTAAGAAAATACCCGCTATACATGTGCCCAATGAATATTCATTGGATACAAATAATTTAGCACACTACATACTAAGTACAGTTACTACACCAGGCAACAGGATAGTAGTTGTATAATTTTCGTACACCACTGTAAACAAGTACTCCAGGGCTACAAACAATCATATCATGCACTGTAGCAAGTATATACTTGATCTGAGCCTTCAAGAGGCCGAGAAGCGATACAGAGTCAATTTAAACCATTTTTAACAGGAGTTTTGGCAGCATAAGATTAATTTTTAGCCTTGGTACTTTGTTTATAGATTATTAGGATCATATTTTCCTAAACAGAAGTACAGCTGCTTTCTCCCCTTCACATTCAATGACCTAGCCTATGAACATAACAATTTATAAATCAATAGTTAAAAAAATGTATGGGTTGAAAGAGCATTTTCGTTGCCTTGAATTATATGTCATTAACAAGAACTTTTTTCCCCTTTATTACATATAATTTAAAATTTTATTAAATATAAATTTAGCTCTGAACATTTGGGGCTACTATATATTTAATTAACACAAGTGGGTAATATCTGAAAATTATAAATGCAGGACAAAAGCTACTGATTTTGCTAATTATGAATTAGGGCAAGTCTGCAAAACAAAATCCAATCTCTGATCTCAGAACACCTGAGTACATATGGGGGATTCCACTGAATTCAGCAAAATTACCTGGATTTATTTTGTAAATTAAAAAGACAAAACTAAGGCCCACAGCTCAAAGTCAATTGAAAGACTTCAGCGGGTTCTGAATCAAGGACTTACGGCATTTTTACATGTGCTCCCAGAGCCGCTCTAATTAAAGCACCTGGAGCATCTCGTATATCGGTATCCCCATGCTTCAAAATGGTGGGAGGGATGCTTTATCTAAAGCTTGTCAAAGGAGCTTCAGTTAAAGCACCCTCCCACGCAGATGCTGATACACAAGACATGGAGGCTGGCAGGAGCACGCTAATTAGCACGCTACAGAAGACTCAATGAATCGAGACTTCTCCAACATTGTAATTACAGCATGTCGGAGCAGGCTCCCGACACGTACAGGAACCCATAGTGCCCAAGCAGCCTATGTTTTTTTTCACTACAGTTTGAGATCTCAAACCTTCTCCACAAACAATTTTTGTCATGATTTATTCTGGTGTGATTTTTTTCTAGCAAGCAATATAAATTGATGAAATTCCTACTGTTCTTGCACTTAAAGCTGCATGAGAGGCAGTCTTCTGCAGCTATATTAATTATGCCTATGAGAATAAATTAACAGTAAAGCAGTATAACTCTCCAATATAAATCCACACTCTTAAAATACATTGCTTTAAATATACTGAGAGCAGACACATAGTTACAGTAGTGCAATGGGTATACACAAACCTAAGACTTTAAGGTTATCTGTGCATATAAATCAATTTTTTTGTCCGTTTCCAGGTTCTCTACTGTTTTGAGATACTGTGTTTTATGTTTTAAAGACATACTAATGTTTAAGATTACGATTGCAGGGATGAAATCAGGAAGGCCAAAGTGCAACTGGAGTAGCAGCTAGCAAGAGGCATGAAGGGTAACAAGAAGGGTTTCTACAAGTATTTCAGCAGAGGAAGATCAGGGAAAGTGTGGGCCCTTTACTGAATGGGGGAGGCAACCTAGAGACAGATGAGGAGGAAAAGGCTGAAATACTCAATATCTTTTTTACCTCAGTCTTCACAGGCAAGGTCAGCTCCCAGACCACTGCACATATTGGAGAGGAGGTGAGCAGCGAACAGTGGTAAAAGAACAGGTTAGAGACTATTTAGAAAAGCTGGACATGTACAAGTTCATGGGGCTGGATGCAATCCATCCAAGGGTGCCAAGCTGATGTGTCTTCAGAGCTGCTGGCCATTATCTTTGAAAACTCATGGCAAATTTGGGAGATCCTGGATGACTGGAAAAGAGAAAGTATAGTGCCCGTCTTTAAGAAAGGAAATAAGAAGGATCCAGAGAACTACAGATCAGTCGGCCTCATCTCAGTCCCTAGAAAAATCATGGAGCAAGTCCTTAAGGAATCCATTTCTAAACATTTGAAGGACAAGAAAGTGATCAAGAACAATTAGCATGGATTCACCAAGGGTAAGTCACGCCTGACCAATCCGTGTGTCTTCTGTGATGAGATAACTGGCTCTGTGAATGTGGGAAAAGCAGTGCACCAACATATATACCTTGGTTTTAGCAAGGTTTTTAATACAGTGTCCCACAGTATTCTTGCAAGCAAGTTAAGGAAGTGTGGCTTGGAAAAATACATCCAAGAGACAGTGCCTGCCAGGGCTACTTATCTGCTAGTGTGGTTTACTCAGGATCCTTACTGAGAGCTGTGTCATGGGGAAAAATATAGCCGTAAAATATTACAAATCACCAGTCTGCCAACAATGACTAAACTAAACTAACAACATCAGCCTTGGAGGCAAAACTCTTATAACTCCATTGTCTTACCTTTAGTTCCTCTTGGCAACTTCCTAA
>JAGPOW010001338.1:67871954-67897813 GCA_030014935.1 Caiman crocodilus
TTAGGAAGTTGCCAAGAGGAACTAAAGGTAAGACAATGGAGTTATAAGAGTTTTGCCTCCAAGGCTGATGTTGTTAGTTTAGTTTAGTCATTGTTGGCAAACTGGTGATTTGTAATATTTTAGGGCTATATTTTTCCCCATGACTCAGCTCTCAGTAAGGGATCCTGAGTAAGCCACACTAGCAGATAAATAGCCCTGGCAGGCACTGCCTCTTGGATGTATTTTTCTGTGAGACAGTCCCTCTGTCTCCTATTTGCCACAGAGGGAAAAGGCAAAAATATGCCATTGATGCTGCTTAGAGCACTAATGCAGGAGGAAGCATTTCACAGAGAAACGCAGTGCAGCCACCCACGACAACACACATGGCACAACCCTTTCCAGGCTAGCTAGTCAAGCAGGTACACAGGGCAGTTTCATCTGGAGACAGCTGAGAAGCACTGAATAAACTAAGGAAGCACCAACAGTGGTCCTCAGCCAGGGATACCTCCATGTTAAAAAAAGTGGAGGTGGTGTGCCATGACGGAGTAAGCTGAAGACCACTGGTCTGCACATGCTGGATGAAAAGATCCACAGCAGAACAAGCCAGTATTTTTAATTCAGCAGAGGGCAGGTAATGTCACAAGTTACTAATATAACAAATTGATATCTACTTTGTCATGTTGTCATGTTGATCCACACCTCCTTTCTTATCTTCTGAGGTTTTACTGATACCTATGGTAAAACTGCACAGTCCATTCATTATGTTAGCACATATTTACCTCACCATAAGGCACAAAAGTAGGAGAGAAAAAAAAAAATCCCTCTCAATTGACAAACTTTCTGTAATTGAATAATAATGAATGTTATCATCTTCATTGATAGACGCTGTCTTACCTTTATCAAGTAAACCTGAAATGCCCTTTTCTCCTCTTCTGTTCCAGGGACAAAATAAATGAACTCCAACCTGTGAAGAAAGAACATTTTGAAAATGATTAGTGGTATATTGAAAGTAGTTTCCATCTACTACTACCATGGAAGAGACTTTCTATATAGTCCTGCTGAGTAAAGAAAAACAATGTTATCTGGAGGGAAAAAACTCTAATGATTACAACATATGGCTAGTTAAATATTCACTATAGTATTTTGGTATGTGACACTGAACATTCAATTCTATGAAACTCAGCATTGTGATCGTGAAGTATCAAAGAATATTACAAGTACAGTATCAACTATGGGGAAGAATTCCTTCGCATTTGGCAATTTACACTGTTATGTCAACTTCATAGGAATATTGGCAGTATGCATGTACTGCCACTCGTCAGATATTCTTTGAATGGATGAGGTGCCTAAGGCAGCAAAGATGGCTACAACAGGTCCAAAAGCAGGACATATGCCGCTAAAAATAATTCCTGTAGCAAGATAATTCAACCACGCTTTAAAACAAACATGCTCCTTTCGAAACTACTTAAAAAACATGCACAAACTTCACGTCAGCGATGCTATATGCGGCACATATATGGTAACACTAGCTCTTAGCCTCAAATGGCAGTGATTATAGGCTGAATTCACAGAGGGGACTTAAGCGGCACATTGCAAGACCTAATACTTAGGCTCTCTGCCACTTATTGTAATTCACAACCAAGTTAGGCACCTATGTTCTTTATACAATAGGGGAAAATTCGACACCTCAAAATAGTATTCACTACAGCCAGCGTACCAAGGGGAGGGTGGTAAGGAATGGACAGAGTCTGCCAATGACAGCCAGGTGAAGGGGTACTTGCAGTGTGAAAAGTACCTCCTGGTGGTTTCTCTCACGAATCAGGTAATGGAGGTCCAGGAAGAGAGAGATTGGCCCAGAAGCACAAAAATACTGCCAGCATTACAGTAAAGGGACAGAGAGAAAAGGCATTGAAAGACACAGAAGACACGGGTTCTCAGGAGGATGAAAGCTGGCTGCTTGCTACCTATGGCAAGAAACAGCATACCAGAAGAGGTATGAAGCCCTGGCATTGGCAAGAAGGAGCCCATTCAGTGGCAGGAGAGGCCAAGTCATAGAGCCTTAAGGGGGAAAGGATGAAGACCTCTGTTGCCAAGAAACAACAGATGGTGCTGGTTAGGCACTCCCTCCTGCAGGGCAAAGAGGCACCTGTCTTCCAGCCTGATGGGTTAATTCAGGAGATCTGCCATCTCCCAGGAGCCTGCTTCTTAGACATCACAGGAAGGTTACTCAGACTCATCCAGCCCTTTGACTACTATCCTATGTTACTCAATCATGTGGCCACTAATGATATGGCAGAGGCAACCTGGAGCAAATCACAAGTTATAAGAGCAGCTACCAGTTGGGCTTTGGCTTCTTTGACCGCGGAGTGCTGTTCCAGGAAGATGGACTTCTGAGAAGAAATGGGGTCCAGCTAACAAACAACAAAGGGGAGAGTCTCTTTGCATATAAGCTTACTAGCCCTAGCGAAGAGGGCTTTAAACTAGGTTTCCCAGGGGATGGAGACAAAAGCCAAGATATAAGTAAAGAGCCAGGGGACTTGGATTAAAAAAAAAAAAGGGAAACAATAACAAAAGCCTTAACAATATTCTCAGAGAGAAGTTAAGACAATCAATTTGATACCTGAAATGTTTATATACTGATGAGACAGAGTATATGGAACAAACAATAAAAACGGGATTGCTCCAGGTTTTTACGTCCTACTCCTAGATTCAAGTAAATGTGGTAATACAAGCACTTGATTACAGAGACCTAAATCACAAATCTAACAAACAGGAGAGATGCATTATGGTGACCGGTTCCAGTTGGCTACCGGCCTACCCAGTATAAACTGGCAGGCTATAATAGCACTGGGCCTTAAACTGGGCTATGGAAGAAAGACACATGACTTTACATCACTGAGGAAGTTGAGTTTAGTGAGATGAATATCAGGAAGCTCAAAATGAGTGAGAGTTCCTGAAAGAAAGGGACATCTCAGAAATGTTACAGAAAAAGCCTTAGCAAGTTTTGCATGCAACACGATTACACAGGGCTAATAAGGGCAGATTAAAGAGGGCACCACCCAGATTAACTGCTGTCAACAATGACTGAAAGACAGACGTGGGAAGGGAAGATGAGACGGTGGGTTCCTGACACAGCTGGCATTTGCAGTGACAGCAAAGCATCTACATAAGCTCCAAATCATGGAAAACAATCATGTCCAAGGAGGAAAATATTGAATATAATTAAGGTGAGAACTAAATTGTCAACAAAAATGAGAAGCAAGGAAAGTGAGAATTATTTAGTGATCCTAGGATTTGGCCATAAAGAAGTTCCTGGAAACCACAATGAGAGCAGTGTTAATCAACAAAAGAATAGGAAATCTAGTCTGGAGAAAACTAAGGACAAAGCTGAAGACCTGTATTGGGCAGTCTGCCTAACGAGTTCATAAGCATAAGGAAGAAAGGAAGATGAGCCAGCAAATGTTTGAGGTAGCCCCAGAGATGCAAGGTTCTGGATGGAGAAGACATTTCTGAATTGTGAGCGAAAGCGTCTACGTGAGAACACAGAGCTAAGGAAAGCGGGAAAGAAAGAGTAGGGGGCAAAGGAGGTCAGGAATTGCAGTAAGACTGCAACTTTCACTTGTCATTCATAAGTATTTGATTATCCAGTGCACCATCACCTGCAAATGTCAAGCTATAATCACTCATTTAGTTTCCCTGAAACCTTTCACAATGCCTCTACTTATCTTATCATAAGTAGTCCTACACATATCAACAGCTATTCAAAATGTGGTGACTGGCTCTACCTCATTCCTACCCCCACAGCAGCCAGATGTTTGTTGCCTTCAGAATACTGGAAAAGCTAGAGCTATCACAAAGACAAGTCTGATACAAACAGCATCCCCTTAGTCTTAAACCCAGATCTGAAATGCAGATCTGTTACGTGGGCAATCTGCAGTTCTAGTTCATTGGTCAAATAAGAAATTAATTTTGCCTTCTATTTTTAAGAAGTTAAAAAAAATAAAAATCCAGCTCATATTTTATTTTAAAAATACCTACCACTAACATTCAGAAATTTAAGGATGTTGCAAGTTTATAATGACAGTTAATTCACAGAGCTCATGACTGGTTTCTATGCTGTACTTTGAGTGATTTAAAGAAACAGAAAATCATTCATTCAGTCTTGCCAGCTGACAGAAAATTAAATTACAAAACTCATCTTACTGCTATGTACAGAGAATAAAACTGTTACAATGAACGTCAAAGGATTTTGTAGAAATCATTCATGCAAGTAACTGACAGTAACCCTGATCTTGAAAAAATGTAGCACCGTTTTTATAATTCTAGGAGCTTTTGCACTGCCCCAGCCCTGGTTCCTGTTACTGGGGTAAAGAAGATGCATGTGTCTTGCAACATGCCCAAAAGATTATCGAGTTCAGATGTCCTAGGTGAATTCCAGAGCTCCATTGGAAACATCTGACTGTGCAAAGGGCCATTCACACAATCGTCTCAACAGTGAAGAGCAAAACTACTTGGATTTAGAGTGTACAACTGAAGATGCAGCACCGTTAGGAAAAAAAACTACGTCAGAAGGGTCAGATGAAATCCTGCTCCAAAATTACAAGGAGGTCAGGTCAGAAGCCAAAAATGCTGCGGCATTCCACAGCATGTATCAGGAAAAACATGTACAAACTGTACACAAGAACAAAAAATACCACTGATTGGAACAACTGGAGTAGGAAGATCCGAGTGGCTGACCTTGAGTGGGACTAGAGCCAAAATGAGAGACAGACCCTGGTTTTCAGAATATGGGAGAAACTACTATCCTTTAGGCTAATAAAGATCTTTCTTCAGAGTATGATAATGACCTCAGGCATACAGCTTTTAACTTGAAAGGGCAGTCATTCTGCAGTACAAGCCTAGAATGCAGCCAGTTTTACATACAGCAGCCTCAATAGGTTTTCATGGAAAGTTTACAGAAGGGAAAGGCAGGCCTACCTTGACCTCATGAGATTTAACCCTGCATTTTGCTGCATATTCTCTTCTGGAGTGGGTGGCAACTGCAAAGAGAAGACCAAAGGCACAAACACTTTGTGCTATAGAAAGCATGAATTGTGCTGAAAATCTTACTCCCTGAAAGAAAGGTATTTGGGGTCAAGATCTCAGGAGATCTACTCCACTCTCCTTCCTGACTTCTTTACCCTCTCCTACGAACGTGGCTTGCCAAACAGCCACTGATATTACTGACATGACTGTGTCCTTTCAACCTCCAGAATGAGGAGAGGACATAATACTAAAGTGATAATTTATGCAAGCAGTATAACTTCTACCAGCTTTTCTGGATTTAAACTAGGTTACTAAGAAGGCATACTGCACAAAAAGCCGCAATGTTTCACTTCATTTTCCCCACGTGGCTCTCCAGTTATATATTGTTCATATGCAACGTGGTACCACGGGCTCAGTGGCAGGAAATAAAAGTGTGAACAAATTTCAACCACTCCCTGTCTCTGATTATTTCTACGATCTTTCTGCTCCTTTGGGCCTTTCATACAGCGGAGCTCCACCACCAACTCCACGGGTGTATACCCTAGAAGCGAATATAAACAATAGATAAGGTGCTGTTATAGGGTGGGGAAGCAGATCTCCAGAATTAAGGGGTGACATCAAAACTCTGAAGGGGTGAGACTAAGCACACCATGTGTTGACTGTGAAGTCATCTATAGTAAGCATCCATCTGTCCACTGTGAACCCAGAATCCGCTGCTTATTTGTTTATACAATGCTAGGTTAATAGATTTAATTTGAAGATAAACAGTTACAGTTTATCCATTTTTCTCCAGTAAAACAAAACATGAATGAATGCATACATACCTTGATATCAAACTGTTTGGAAACTAATGGAAAGCTACAGATTGTTCATCTTGATAGAGGCCACCCATTTAAAGTGTTGAAATAATAAGTTCTACATGCAGAGAAAGTTCAAATACACTATTTCCTCAGTTTTTAGGTCAATTAGACAAAAAGGATTCTCCAAGGAGAAGTTATCCATACTAAACTCGCATAAAATATGTAAACAGTTATGGTTATTCTGCATAAGCCAAGGCAGACAGAGCAGTAACTTCGTTCTGTAATCTTTCAGTAACTTTGATGCTGGATATTCCATGTAAGAGCTTTTAAAATAGATAGTTTATAAAAAATGTTTAGATTTTTTTTTTTTACAGAGCTTTTTATAGCTCCAAACTATAGTGTGTCATTTGTAACATGCAGGACAATGTATTGTAATCAAGGACCTGCAGGTGCAGAGGTTTCCTAATAACAAAACATCACCTAGGTCAGCATGCCTTTTACAATAGATTCCAAAATTAGACCAAGTGGACTCTTAGGCTAAGGACAGAAATTGAACAAAAACCGGTATAAGTGATCAGAATCTGTTTCTAATCTGTAACACAACAGAAATTCAGTGCACATCAACCACTTTCAAACTGGCCAAAACAGGTTTAAGATGAACCTGGATGGATGTATTATTAGACTTAACCATTAGCACTCGTGGCGCTCAGGTCAGATCCCGGAGTACTGGAAAAGGGCCAATGTAGTTCCTATTTCAAAGAAGGGGAGGAAGGAGGATCCAAGAAATCATAGGTCAGTCAGTCTAACCTCCATCCTTGGAGAAGTATTTAAAAGACTGTGAAGGAACGTGTCTGTGGGAGTCCAGCAGAAAAAACAATGCTGTAGGGAAACCAGCATGGATTCATAGCAGGTAGATAATGCCTGACCAGTCTGGTTTTGTTTTATGACAGGGTCACCAAATGCTTAGACACCGGAGTAGAGGTGGATAAACTTTCTTGGATTTTAGCAAGGCCTTCGATATGGTATCTCATCTCATTCTCATAAATAAAGAGGCTGTGACAGACATGTTGACACAGTCCAGTGGGTAGCAAATTGGCTTAACAGTCACGCCCAGCAAATGGCAGTAGATAGGTCAGTATCAACCTGGAAGGATGTGGGTAGTGTGGTCCCGCAGTGTTCAGTCCTTGGACCTGTACTCTTCAATGTCTTCATCAGTGACTTGTATGTGGGTGTGGAGTGTACTCTGTCCAAGTCTGTGGATGATACTAAATTGTGGAGTGAAGTGCACACTCCGGAGGGTAGGGAACGATTACAGGCAGACCTGGACAGGTTAAAAAAAAGTAGGCAGTACACAACAGGATGCAGTACAAGAAGGACAAGTTCAGAGTGCTGCACCTAGGGTGCAAAAATATCTAGCACACCTACTAGCTGGGAGTGACCCTCTCATCAGCACAGAAGCAGAAAGGGATCTCGGAGTCATAGTGGACTCCAAGATGAGCAGGAGTCGTCAGCATGATGAAATCATCAGGCATTTGTCAGACCGCAGTTGGAGTACTGCATCCAGTTTTGGGTGCTGTAGTTCAAGAAAGACTATGATGGAGTCAAGAGGGTCAAGAGGAGGGCCACTCATGGTCAGCGCTTACAGAACAAGCCCGGTGAGGAGAGACCGAGGGACCTGGATCTCTTTAGCCTCCGCAAGAGAAGGCTGAGAGGTGATCTTGTGGCCACTGACAAATTCATTAGGAGGATGCAGAAAGGATCGGAGATGCTCTGTTCACCAGGGCACCTCTTGGGGTAACAAGGAACAATGGTCACAAACTGAGAGAGAGCAGATTTAGGCTAAATATTAGGAAAAGCTTCTTCATGGTAAGGGTTGTCACAAGTTGGAATGGGCTTCCAAGGGAGGTGGTGCTCTCCCCTACCTTGGGGGTCTTTAAGAGAAGGCTGGACAGGCATCTGCCTGCGGTCATCTGACCTCAGCACTCTTTCCTGCCTAGGCAGGGGGTCAGACTCGATGATCTGTTGAGGTCCCTTCTGACCCTAGCGTCTATGCATCTAAGAAGTAGGTTAAATCAATGTATTGCACTTCTCTCCCAGACTCCCTCCAGATTCAAGCTGTCTGCTCCAGCTGAGCAGGCAGATGTACTCCAGCACCCCCTGGCTTCTGGACTATGCCACTGCAGATACGTTGCTGTATTTCCAGAATCAAAAGTGAATGCCCATTCACTTGCTTATCAGTTCAATCTACGCAGCTTAGGCTAACCTGCAGAGCCTGAACTGATTCAGCCTTGGGCGTTTTGACTGTCTGTACTTGGTCATAAGGATCCCTTCTTCCTTTTACCCTTAAAGCTGTACAACTCAGAAAAGTAATGATATTTATGTGCACAAAAAAGGGCAGGGTTGCTGGGCTTTGATATCTATGTGTCTGGCCAAATACAATGACTGCATAACAGACAGAGAAGCCAAAGAGTCTATTGACTATAATGGCTTCAACTAGATTTCACTAGCATTCACTGTAAAATGCATATAAAACACTCGCTGCCTAATTTATCATTCCTCTAAGCGCCACAAAAAGAGACAAGTTTAAACACTAGTTGATACAGTTAACCTTAGTGTGGCGAAACCAATACAGCTGCATCAACAAGTTGGGAAAACACTGCCTGAACTGTTAAAAATGTTCCATTTCAAAAGATAAGGAAGCTACATTCTGCCTCAGTTAATATTCATTGTGTACTTAATTTCTCAATGCAGTTGAATAATATTTTCATAATTTTCTTACGCTGTACTTCACAACACCTCTTTCAAAAGGATTCCAGTTATTCAAAAAAGCATGCATTGTGCGCCAGACTGTAGGACCAAAGACGTGTCAGCCCATAACAGGAAGTTACCCTTTCCCCCCTTATGCCACATAACAGCCTTCCAGGCAAATACTGAAAAGGGGCACAGCTTGGAATAATTACAGAGATAGCTTTAAGATAATTAAACAAATTACTTGGAATCAATGGTGCTTAAAATCTATTGAGAAAATGAACAGAATCCATCAGAAAACTTCTGAGAGTAAGGCAAATTACAGAAAAGTGCTACAACATGAGGACGATGAAATTTCATTTGATGTCTTTGTGATGCAAAAACACTTTGCCCTCGATGAGGGGGGTTGTAAAAAAATATCAGCCATTTTTAAGATGCTATATATGTATACAAATACATAACATGACTACACAAAAACCCAGCTGCAGTCTTTTGAAGAAAGCAAGCCTAGTTTTCAACAGTAACTTCAACAGTTCTGGGTTTGGTAGAGAAAAATGAATTAAAATTTTTTTCTAATGGTCAGCATGTGCTTGTGTTCTCGTAGAGAGAAAAGAAATCACATATAGGGAAAGAAGCAGAAGCAGACAAGCGAGTCTCACTGAAATTAGAAAGGCCAGTTCAGTTAGAGGGGAATTGCAATGAGAAGTGAATTTCCATGAGATTAGCTGCTCTCAAAGAAAAGACAAAATGATTTCACAACACTGACATACAAAAAGAAATGAATCCTGCACGGAGTTAGCTATCCTAAAATAACTGGAGCACAAAACCCTTCAACTTTCAGACCAACCACCAAACAGGCTGCGAGAAGCCACAGCCCAATATGAGTAAAAGTCTTTGAAGCAGTACACAAAAGGGTGCCTGAGAAATGTGGGCAATTCTCTCTCATCTCTCTTCCTAGCTTCTCCGCAGCTGTCAACACTTTGATTATCACCACAAATCCAGCTGCGCTTTCCAAGATTATGAAAATCCTTATAGATTTACATTAACTGACACTTACTGTTCCTGTTGTGCTATGTAATTCTGGCAGATCTTACATCTGCATTTCTAAGGTGCTCACAGCTGTAGTGTATACCCTGAGGTTCATTTATTACGGGTTTGCACAGCAGCATCGTCTGATTCGCAGATGATTGTCTATGGAAACATCAGTCCCTTGCCCTTACCCACTCATTCTTGCACACGCATACTCTGTTGTCCCTGCACATGCTATTTTACTTCATTCAGGCTCTCAGACACTGAAACTTTCCTGATGACAGCCAAGTTAATTTTTTCCTTCACTTGGTTAGACCGACAAGTACCTGTTTGAAATACACAGAGTGAAAAGTGAATATTCTGTCTTCAACTGAAAACTGCCTAAAAGACTCTCTTTCAGATCAACAAATTCAAATTCCTCTTCAATATGAAAGACAAACACAAAGCTCCCCCTACCAGTGTATTCTGAAAGGAGTCTGTCGGGGGGAAAAACAACAGAACTCTATTCCAAATGTCCAAAAGAATATTTGACACTTTATTTTTAATATTTTTTGTGAATACCCCAGGGACACTGAGTGAGAGGGCTTTCAGGCTAGCTGCCTCACAAATGATTTGGAAGACATGGTGCTCCCCCTGAATAGCCTGGAATATCATTTGAAACAACATATTAGACATGACAATAAGAAGAGAGGGGAGGAGGAATGGACTTACACTATGCTACTCCAACATGCTCTAGACCACCCTAGAATTAAGGCAGCCCAAAAAGATATCAGACCATCTGTACTCATTCGGCCTGTGCTGGTCTTCCTGAGATATTCAGTACAGAATCTGGCATGTTGTCTCAGAAACTCTCCATAACCACCCATTTTCGTACAGCAGGAGCTCTTGTTCAATCAGTAATCAAAGTCTGATCCAAAGCCCACAAGAGACAGGATTTTTTCCATTAACTTTAATGGACTTTACACATCAGACCTCAAGAAAGGAACAACTGTCAACAAGCAAAGTTCAATTCATCTGAGCAGGTCAGATGAGCAGGTTATAAATAGGAGGTGGACCCAATCATTTATTCCAATTGTTTGGGCTTGCACATTTTTTCTTATTCTCAATTAATTTTTTATTTAATAAAATTGGACACAATTACATACAATTGTATTAAATTGTGTGTACATGTATTTGTAATGTAGAGATCATCTCCTGTTTGATGAGACTTGTAAGCAACACCTACCACCTGGGACTAATAATCCATTTGGTATAAAATGACTTACATGGCCCTTCACACAAATATTGATGAACACTGTCAGTTGATATGCGATCCCACTGTACATTACCACATATATTTACTTCCAGAAAAAGGTCAAACATAGATAAGAGACTAACTGCTCAAAGGAAAGTCAAATTTTAAATGCTTTGGAGTTACAAATAATACAAACATCACTTAAATTCATAAAGTTTGGCTGCGATTAACCAGCGTAGCTACTATTGTATTTTGTCCACAATAATCAAAGCGATGTTACAAAAGTTTTTACTATTTTCCTATACTTGCAAAGAGGCCTCTTAAATTTCAGGAGTGAGAAGTGAACTTGCTTTTTAATAGCAACTACTATTTTCATGTTTAAAATCAGCTTGGGTAGGTCCTTAAGGTGTGCTTCTGCTGCAGAAGAGTAGTGTCACAACCATCCCCATGCCCTAGACGCCCAGCCATATCCCTAAACTACTGCCAGAGGATAATTTTAATAAGCACTGTAAAGTTCCATATTTATTTTACCTCAATTCCAGATCAATTCTGCAAATAAAGAGATCAGAATGTTTTTCCCCTCTGATTGTCATTCCTATTTAGCCCAGGATATGAGAGGTCAAGCAGTGTCTTCTGCGTCATCCATTTCAGTAGACCAGAGTCAATTTAGATATATTAATTAATAATCCAATGAACTTGCCAAAACCTCCAAAAATCTAGAGTTTCAAGTTGAATCTTAAGTAGTTAATAAGTCTGTTAATGATGCATGAGTCAGAACGGAACATTCTCTTGGCCGTGTTGGCCCTGAAGTGCTGACGGAGTTATACTATTAGTAAAATATTTACATTTCACTGACCATATATGATCCTGGAACACACACACAGACCAACCTTGAAAAAAGAGCATCCATGAATGTAATACTCCCACCTCTGACTGGTACGCTGCCTGTCAAGTTCAGGGATGAGAAAAATGGAAAGTCAAGAGAAAACCAAACATATGCTAAAATATATCAGAAAGAAAGGGGGCAGAAGAATCCAGCTTTCAACTATGAGCTACAAAAGGGCTGTTTGATACGATCACATTTAAAAGGCTGGTGACCAAGCCAGAACATACAGGCATAGGAGTTAAGTATGAATCCAAATGGAATATTTCACTGATGGAGTACCCGCCAAAAAAAAGAGACACAACTACATTAATAAATACTGATAAAAAACAATTCTTAACGTTCTGTGACCCAGGAATCCACAGGGAAAATAAATCTTGTTCCTGTCCTCAACGAAGTCTGGTATTTTAAGTATAGTCTCCAGCACTAGTGAGACTATTTGTTGTTGTTGATGTGGAAAGATGCGACTGCAGAATGGAAAGAAACCTTAACAGACAATAAAAGAAAGTCAAACCCCGCAGAAGCTTAATTAGGTCCTAAAACAGCAATGTCTACTCCATTTAGCCACAAGCTATCTGATTAATGGGCCTGGGTCACCTCTACGTTTAAGGGAAAAGGGTACTATTAGAGTGAATGGTCAGACACTCCTGTTGGTCCATCACGTCCCAAATGTTATCAAACCCTCAGGAAAAATACTCCATGATCCAGTGGTGGGACACAACATCCTGATGAAGCAAAAAACCGAAAACCAAACCTGGTAGTTATGTCCCTTACTCATTTCTGAAGATAGAATCCTCCCTAAAATGAAGGTGAAATTCAACATCCAAGCAACTACTACAACTATGTCTCTTTCATAAGGAAGCAGCAATGCCTTCATAAGGAGGCACCTTCAAAAGGAGGAACCAATAAATTCCAAGACCAGAAGAACATAATGGACACATCAAGACAAGCACACACATGCAGAGGCACACATTTCGCATGGGACAAAGAGTAGCGGCACATAGTTGTGCTGCAGCTCTTGTACCAGGGCGTGCCCCTTCATGTATGCACCAGCATAAAGCAAAACGACCCGGGTGGGGTAGGGGAGGCTAGAGACAGATCCTGGACCTTACACAGGGTGCACCGGGGCGGTAGCAGCACCAAGCCAGCCTCTTGGAGCCTAGCTAGCAAGGCTGTGCAAAACAGCTACGTTTCGTTTCAATTTCAGATTCGGCCACTTCGGAGAGAGAGTGATTTGTTTTGGTGTTTCAGATCACTGTTCTGTTTCAATTCAGCCAAATCTGTTTTGGAGTTTCAATGCCGATTCAGAGATTCCGATCAGACAGGGAGAGCCACTGGAGAAGTTCCCATGGCTGCCCTGCCTAGCCCCAGTCTCCTAGCACTTTAAAAAAAAAAAAGCCCCTCACTCACCAGTTGTAGCAGCAGTAATTGGATTCTCTGAGCATTCAGGGGCAGTGGGGAGCAGCAGGGATCACCCTACCCCTCTGCCTGGCACCCACGCAGCAGCTGCCCGAGGGCATGGGTGCAGCACAGTTCAGCAGGGTGTTGCATGCAGTCTGGGAGCTGGGGCTGAGTGCTGCCAGGCTCCAGCTGACAGGTGGAGCCACCCCAACTCCCAAACAGTGCACGGCACCCTGCTGAGCCATGCTGCACCCATGTGATGTGGCAGCCGCCGCATGGGTGCCAGGCTTGGGGGAGGGCTTCTTTCGTGGCTCCTCCAGCTGTGCCTGCCTCTGCCCTGGTGGGGAGAGCCACAGAAGAAACCCCCATGGCTGCCCAGCCCACCCCCATCCCCCAACCAGTCCCATCATCCAGGCAATTAAAAAAAAAAAAAAAAAAAAAAAAAAAGCCCCACACTCGGCAGCTGTAGCAGCAGCAATCATGGCGTCTAAGGGCTCATGGCAGAGCCCGCCCATACAGCATAGAGCAGCGGGGATCACCCCACCTCCCTGGCTTGGCACCAATGTGGCAGCTGCCCCGTGGCACAGGTGCACTGCAGCTCAGCAGGGCACTGTGCACTGTCTGGGAGCTGGGGCCACTGGAGCTGAGCGATGCTGGGCTCCAGCCAAATGGTAGAGACACCCCAGCTCCCAGTCAGTGTGCAGTGCCCTGCCAAGCTGCACTGCACCCACACAATGTGAGAGATGCTGCGTGGGTGCCAAGAGGGGGAAGTCATCTGTGCTGCTACCCACTGCCCTGCGCTGCATGGAAGGGGGCTCTGCCATGAGCTCCCAGAGGCCCTGATCGCCACTGATATAGCCAGTGAGCACGGGGCTTTTATTTTTTTATTTTGTTTTGTTAAGTCCTGGGGGGTAGGGCCAGGCAAAGGATGGGGCCAGGCAGGGCAGCCACAGGGGCTTGTCCCACAGATCCTCCAGCTGTGCTTGGCACAGGTTGTGCCAAACAGATTCGGGTGCTGGCATTGGCACTAGCCAGCAGTAGCAGCCTGCTGTCATCCTGCATGCATATCCAGGTGCCGTGCCACACAGGAGGACTGCAGCGCTGTGCCGGACTTTTCCTGGTGGGCATTGGCCCCGGGATCTACATGCAGGATGACAGCAGGCTGCCATCCCTCCCCCAGAGCACTGGGATTGGAAGGGAGCTCAGGGAAGGATCACAATCACTGGCCAGCTATCACTGGCCAGCTACAGATGCCAATATTAGAGCAGTCCTTACACCCCTCTTCCCCCTCCCTCTTCTTAGTTTCCATTTCCCTGAAAGACTGGCTCCAAAACATTTCTGGTGGCTTGACTTCGTTTCGGAGATGTTTCAGAACCTTCCGATTCGGATTTGGTGTCCCAGGTGCTGAAATGGGCCAAAACACCTCGAAAACAAAACGGCTGCAGAAATTTTGCACAGCCCTACTGGCCAGCAGCCAGAGTATGTTTCTGGTGGCGCACACCGCTTTTTATAGCTGCAGAATTTTTTGACACCAGGATCCCTGATGCAAATTTGCAGTGCAGCAAATAGGTGCTTTGAGGCACCACAAACCACATGTGCACACTTGTCTAGACATACCCAATGGTATGAGAAAGACGCCTCTATTTCTTTGGGTTTTACTACTAACAGCAAGTTAAAAAATTGAATGCATTAATAGCCAAACCCTTCCGGGTAGTGCTCCGGGCATGTTTGTTGATGGTGGGTTCAGCTACTGGACAGCAAAAGCCACGCACACTAATTTTAGCAAAGAGGAGCAGGTCCCAAGGAACAGCAGGCTGACACCATCGAGCTGTCTCATTTCCATTAATGATAAGAGGGAACTGAAAGCTAATGAGAACTGCTTGGCCCTATATGTCTTCTGTTGGGGAAGTGGGAAAAAGGAAGTGAGGCCAAGACAAAATACAAAAGTAGACCACAGCACCACTGCATCCTATTGATCAGAAATGTATCTCACAAGGTACATGTGCACAAGTAGGAGCCTCACAGAGAAACATTTCAAAAAGAACCATAAATCTTCTTACTCCCCTCATAAAATTCAGCCTCTCTCTTGCCTAGCGCCGTCTGCTTGCAATATCAATTATGCCGCATTGAAAAAGTCTCTTAACAGGAGCACCTTCTCAGCTTAATATCTTTTTCACCTGGTTCTTGATATAGAGAGCAAAGAGCACAGTGTATCTAATATAAAAACATATATAGCTTGTCAATAAAGCAACTCCAAAATCTCTCTTCATTAAACAAGTTTCATGCCAATAGTCAAATATGCTAAAATATCCATGAATTCAAATCATAAAAAAAAGCAAAACACAACTGTAACAAAAATGTTGAGAGCTCACTTGGGCTTTGGCCTGTTTGTGAATAATTAGAAAAATTTTAATAGATTAGGGGAGGGAAAAACATTTCAAGAGAGAGCATTACAAGTACTTTCATTTTGATACATAGAAAAAAATATGGAAGTTAGGAAGATCACCATAAAATTAGAGTAATCTGATTATATTACCTTCACCCCTTTATTTAATTACAACACCTTAAACTTCAACTACCACTTTAAACAAGGGTAGAGACTATTTCTTTGTTCCCTTAATAGTAAATCCTTTTTATAGCAGTTTAGAACTAACAAACTGACCAACTATGGCACAAAATCTGCCGCGTCTTGTTTGATAGTTGAAAAAAACCACATACAATTAGTCCACATTATGCATCCAAGCTGCTGCATGGATCAGGCAGCCTCTACATGAGAAAAAGGAGGCACGCCAACAGCACATATACCCAGACTTCATCAGCCTGAACCAAGAGCATAAAACAAAACGTAATCAATTTCAGAAAATTCAAAGTTGAACAAATCTAGAAATTAGCTCGTCAGAACAAATAATGATTTCTTTGTTCTTTTTAAAATGCTTTTGTTCAAAGTCAACAATTGCTGACTTCACATTTGTGGTGTGCTTTATAAAATTTAATTACATGAAGAAAGTTCACCAACCATTGTAGTAGAAAGTATTTCTAGACTGAGTTCTACTGACAGACAAATGTTCCTACCCAACCATTTCTGGTTTATTTTTACACTTGAAGGTTCTTGAATTTTAAGGGCTCCAAACGGAACAGCGGTTATTAGAAATCACAGTGAGAAAACATACAGAGTTTATTTTAAGGCTGGCAAGGATCAGAACTATTCTCTCACTAAAATTCTGGATGGGCATGAGCAGTAGGGCATATAGCAATTCTAGGGAATAACCTTGGCCAATTACATGCATGTCACTGCTGTTCAGAGAAAGGTTATAGAAATGACCTATTCTAAACTTCCTGCCTCTTGACGTTTCTTATCCCTCTATGCCTACTCCAGAGGTTTTCCATATAGCTGCAACTCCACACATGGTCTCCATATCCCCAAAGAAATACTCTTTCCAAATGAGTTTCCCAGAACACGACAATATTTTCAAGTAATCAAAAGACCATTTCTCAAAATAGATTATCTCTGAGGTTAAATCAACTGGATAATATAGAATACATAATAATTCTATAATCTGACAAAAATCTGGTGGCTGTTTGAAAACAATTTGAGTAGGCTGTGATCCTAAAACAAAGATGTGTGGATCCTGCATGATCAACATTTAATATTTGCAATTAAAGGGCTTTATATTTGTTGTCTCATTTTGCTTTAATATTTTGTCTTTTTGTAGATTGTATCTATTTAAAGAAAATTTATGCTAATTTACAAGCTTTTTGAGGATTTTTTTTTTTAACTTGACTTTCTAATGTCCCATAATAAATGCCCAAAATGGTCAGATAATAAAGGAGGCCCTTTTGTTGATGTTTTATTCCCTTTCAAATATAGTCTATTTGTTTCTCCACGTTCTTTAAAAGGAGCATTTACCTAACCTCAGGCATTAGCCTACAAAATGCATTTTGACACAAAGATGAAAGAAAAGATAATTTACCAGTTGAAGGGTCACACCTCAGCATGCACAACCATGCCCAAAACCTCGTATGTATCAGACATGTGCAAAGTGGATATTATTCACTTCGGATTCAGCCGATTCAGGAGACAGCGATTCGATTCAGTGATTCAAACCACCCAAATTGATTCGGCCAAATCTGATTCAGAGATTCAGCCACCGCTGAAATGACTGAATCTCCAAATCAAACAGGCCCCATTTCCTGCCCACTCTCCCACACCCGTCAATGGCTGTCCTGTCCAGCCCCAGTCTCCCAGCTCTTTAAAAAAAAAACCTAGTAGTCACTGGCTGCTGCAGTGGCCTCAGGGCTTCAGGGGTCTCTAGGCAGAGCCCCCCGCCACCACCACACACACACACACACACACACACACACACACACACACACACACACAGTGTGGGGGGCAGCAATGATCGTCCCCCTGCCAGGCAGGAGCCACTGAGTGGGAGCTTTTTTTTTTTTTTTTTTTAAACTGGGTAAACTGGGAGCTGGGGCTGGGTGGGGCAGCAGGGAGATACGGCTGGGAGAAAGGGTGGGGTTCCTTCCCCTCCTCCTTCAGCCCCTGCCCCCTACTTACCAGCACAGAATCCAGGTCCAGCTCCCTGCAGCAGGAAGCAGGGACTGCCCGACTCTCGACAGCATTCCGAATCGATTCAGATAGCTTCAAATCAATGTAGACCTTTTTACTGATCTCCTGATTTGATTAAGATTCAGCCACCGAATCAGGACAAATCTCCTCTCAATCGAATTAGCACCTGAAGTTTTGCACAGCCCTAATATCTATCTTTCTAGGGCAGCAATACCACATGAAGATCCATACAAGTGAAATACCTTATTTGGCAAAGTTATACCAGTCCAGTTCAAAACTGTAGTTTACTTTTATTCAAGTTATATTTTCACTGGTCTTTCTTTAGCATTATACTTGTCCTACTTTTCAAATTCTATCACCCATGTTTTGTCTGTATAACCAGAGATCGCTTTATTTACAAATGGAAGAACCATATTTTTTTCTTAAAGCTTCAAAACATTAAAATTAGAAGAACTTTAAAAAGAAAAAATAATCCCCTCATTGCACAGCCATAATGCATCTTAATGCTGATGAGTGTTAACCAAACATGGAAATCAACAGAAAACTATTCTGCAAAAGCATGCAAGCAAAAATGAAAAGAAAAAGAAAAAAAGTTACAATTTAAAATTTGCCCTGTTCAAACTAGTAACAGAGAAAACATTTTTAGGGATATTTGTCAAAAGAGGTAAATGGAAGTCAGGGTAGGCTGATTTAAGTCAAAGTTATTTAAATCACCATTTTATAATTAGCAAACAGGGAGCCTTGATTTAATAATTGATTTTTTTCCAACTGTATTTTAGTTATTTTCCTAAAAAAAGTTATTTTACTTGTTTTTCCTAAAGGAAATGTTATTTTTACTTGATATACTGATTAAAACATGTTGACTTACAACCAAATATATTTAGCCTTCAATTAAATTTGGTATTAAATACTAAGTTTACTAAATAGGGGGAAACGTACATCATAGAATCATAGAAAATTAGGTTTGGAAGGGACCTCAGGAGGTCATCTAGTCCAACCCCCTGCTCAAAACAGGACCATTCCCAACTAGATCATACTAGTCAAGGCTTTGTCTAGCCAGGTCTTAAAAGCCTCCAATAATGCAGATTCAAATATGTATTTACTTAAACAATTATGTAGTTCAACACACCTTGATTCATATGCTTCATTTTTATATTAAGGTAACAACAAATCCTGCATTTCTAGCTCACAGGAGTTATTCTGGATTTATTGAGATGAATTTGGATAATTAAAATTAAATAAAAATATCTTTAAAAAAATCATTTGGATTAAATAAGATTACCTTATATGCACTGGATATTAAACATTACGTTTATCAAAGTATGTTTTACATTTAAAGTTCTTTTCTTTGTTTAAGAAATCAATTATTAGTTAGTGAAAAGAGACTGCTTTTAATCACCATGAATCAGATTTTCCAAACTGCCTAAAAACAGATCAGATGCCAAACCACCACTGATAGTAATAGGGTTAGGTGCCTACCCAGCTTAGCTGATTTGAGAAGTTCTACTAGACTCTTCTTTGGATTTTTAAGTTTCTAAAGCAGAGGTGCCCTGGCTGAGCAGCTTGTCCCAGCCCCAATCCCTGCCTCGCTGTGGGGGCACTGATCTGCTCCCCCTCACGCCCCTTCCCTCCCCCCTCCACCCACTACAATAGATTTATATACTTTGAATTTAGAGCCTAAATGAGGGAGTTTCTGTCAGTTAGGCCTCTAAAGGTCACCATATACCAGAGTTGTCCAACTTCTAAACGCCCAGAAACCATATCCCCACAGGCCATACAGGTGCCATCTTCCTTCCTCAGCTGCAAGGTGCAACACAGGCATCCTGGCCCCACCTTTAACTTCTCCATTGTAGCACATGGCATAGTCCCCCTGGACTGTGGGCTCCCCCAGCACTGCAGACTGGGGCAACACCATGCCACACTGCCCCCTTGGGCAGGGACGAGAATTAGAAACCTGAGGAAGAAGAGGGTGGTTCAGAGCTGCAGTCTGAGATATGGTAGGGAAAGGGCACAATTGGTGGGAACCCAGAGGCCACAAATTAACCACAGATGGACAGCCTGAGTTTCCCGATTCCCTACCTGAGCCACAGTACCATTGTTGTTCCCATTTCTGTAGAACATTAAAAGCACAAAGCTAGAAATTGCAAAGCCCATCTCAACTCACTGTATACAGTTTTGCAAGCTGTAAAATGGAAATAGTTTGCACACTTGCTTCTATGATTGCTGAAATCAAATAGTTTATTTATAAAGCTTTTTATTCTGCTGGACATAAGGTGGACTATAAACTGTATGCTTCTGCAAACATACACACGTGGGGTAGAAATTGAATAGTTAAAAAAACAACGAAAAAACCCCAAAAGGTAAAGTACTGTAAGAATCAGTAACAAGTATATTTATTTGGCATGTACTAAGATTATAACAAAGCTCCAAGAAGGTCCATCCCTCTGCAAAAAAATCCCCTTACATTTTCAGCAGCGGAAGAAAGAATGCTGATTTTGATACAAGTTTCATGAAGAGGACTAATTAAAGGTTCCTTTGAGTGTTTTATTGTTAGCTTTCGCAGAAAAATTAAGTACTCCTTCTTTGAAGATAATGTAGTAAGTGCAAGTAGGAAGAACAAAGTTTTAAAAAACTCCTGTTGTGCCCATTAAGCATTATACCTCATTGAACTTTCTCTGTTAAGACTATGTATGCTTTTTACCATTCACGTGGCCAATTTCCCTCTGTCAACTGCATTAATGGTGGTTGGGGAGTGGGGAAGGAGTTAATTTTTGCATTCATGCCACAAAGACAATGAAACAGACTTATGAATTTTACTTTGTTTATAATGTAGTCCATCTGGGTTTCTCATTTCATGCGTTAGCACAATGCTCAAATGTTTGAGGTAAGAACGCTGAAAGAATTTTTTTTTTTAAAGAAACAAACTCCTTTCCTAGAAAATAACGAAGACTGGTTCATAACTATTAGTTTCTGAAAATAAACAAAACACAACACAAAAAGGGAAAGGAAAAGGCAAACCAACTGCCATCGTTTTGCTTTGGTTTTAAACAGAACTAGGTCTTGCAAATAAATACCTGGCAAATGCTGTCTCTCAAATAGGTCCCTGTGTAACAGATCACATTGTGGCCTTACTGTGGTTAATTTCTGGGTTATTAACATTTGGGGGGGAGGATTTCTGAAAGGAAAACTTTACGCAGTGAAAATGACATACCAAAAAAAATTATGCTATTAAATCCTGTGTCCATGCTTGAACATATTGGGGAATCAAAAAACCAAGGTAAAAGGTAGGTGAAAATAACAATAATTCTGGTAATGTCTATGAATAAGCTTTTCATTTGGCATTTTCACATCCTGTAATTATTCCAAAGGAAACTCAGGTTAAGGGTTCAACTAGCACTTGAAGTATCCTAAAGTGCAATTATAGCTACAAGATTTACCCTTAAGGATAAAACTTCATAATCTAACATTCATTAATCTTTTTAAACATGAAATGAAGCCTGGTGTATCAATGCATATTTTGACAATTAATAATATTCAAGAACCAGTAACAACTTTAAACAAAAGATATGTGTTACCGTGAAAGGGAAGCCTATCTTCTAAAAGCTGGCATAGTAACATTATTTATGTCTTAAATAGTTAAAATAGTATCACATTTACTCCAAAACAAGCTTGGATTTCAGATAAATTACCAGGTAACAAGATTGTGGTTTTTGCCCCTCCTCCCTACTTCCAAAATCCACTAGGATTTTCAGTTTCTCAGTATCAAATTTAATTTTAAAATCCCCAAACCAAAGAACTGAAAGACCACAGTGAATTTTATTTATGCATGCCAGCACAGGAAATCTATGCTGCACCATGCATTTAAAAGGGTTATCAATAATTTGAAATAAGGCTTGATTTATAGTTACAGCTTAAATAACTAATCATTCTTTACCAATTATCAAACACAGATAAAAAATACAAAACACGCGTGCCCCTCAGAGAATGGCTATTATGAACTCACCTGTAGACCATATACCATGGAAAACATTTTGCCAGCTATACTTCACAAAAAGCTGTGCATTAAGTTAAATTATGTATTTAGGAATTACGCATTTCTGTGGAGTGAAATTGCCAATTAGGAAAAACTGAAATCAAGTAAGCGCCCGTAAGACTGAACGTAGCAACTGGACATAACAATCAAATCTGATAAGAAGCCAAGCTTCAAATTTTTACTGGGCGGGGAAGTGGGGGCACAGAGGAATAAAACTCTGCCTCTAATTAATAGTGCCTGAATGAGCTGACACGCTGCTCCCCTCCCGCTCCCCCACACAAATTTTTTATCCCTTCTCTCTTTCGTTATGTTAAATTTCTACTCTGAATCAAAGTAATATACAACAAGCCAACATACAAGGGATGCGATTACATGAATGCGCGCTGACTATTCTTTCGACCAGTGGCGCTGAACCTCTTGGCTTTGTGGGCCAGATGAGTGGGGCAGGGCCAGTCTCCAGGCTGGATCGATCCCCACACAGCAGGATCACCCCCTCTCCGTATCCCCAGACATAGAAGTGGGCCCCCAAGGCCAGGACCCATCGCCTCCTGCCCTAGCACTTGGGTATTGGGTTCCAGGGGCCCCACATACCTGCTTTTAGCCCCACATCTAACAACGCTAACATTACATGGCACCCTGCAGGCACTCTTGAAAGGATCTCAAAGCACCCCAGAGAGCCACAGAACCCTGCTTGACCATCAGTGTTTAGATTAGTAGGGTTTTGATTTTGTTCAATAAAGACTTGGAGAACTCACTGAATTGGACAGAGGGACTCACTAGGAGATTTGTTGTTGTGTTTTATATGTAAGATGTGCAGGTATAAATTCAAAAAGTGTGCACATTGGAAAAAACTAACCTCTTCATTACTAAATAGAAAAAGCAAAGAGGAATAGAGACTCTCTTTTTATGAGCAGTTTGACAGTTTTATACAACATTAGATGCAAAACCTACAGCAATATCAAGAAATATAATGGAACGGAGCCTAGTTCTCTTATGTCCCAATGCAATACTTAAAATAAAAGTTCCCCTTGTCTTCTTGCAATCCTTTGCTCTATTCGTTGTCCAACTTGCAGATCAGGTGACCTAATTCTCTAAACACTGTATCATAACATATGTATGAGGATTAGATGCACAAGATCTGCATCCAACTCTGAATTTGGATCCAAATCTGAATGATCTTGGGCATGGATCAAGAAATTTGGTTCATTTCAGATTCCTACGTACTTACTTTTAAATCATTTCAGTCTTGATTTAGAAGAACACTTTGTCTAATTGATTTTGACCAGTTTTAGACAGTTGCCCCAGTTAGCCGTTTCCTTGGCAGTTTTTCTTAAAACTTGCATTAACAACTCACTCATCATCATGGATGGCTAATGGACGCATGAAGGCCTTTGCCAAGACAGGCAAGCCCTAACCTATATATCACATGACAATCCAAGATGTTTCCTGTTTCAAACATTACTGCTAAATATCTAGATCTTCCAAAATCCAGAGCAACAGTGACTTCTCAATATCTTAAAAGGATTCCTCATGTGTATAAGGAAATAAACCCCTGTGGCATAAAATCAGTTTTAGGATGACCTTGCTGATCTTAATTTACACTGATAGCATTTGGGAAAAACACAGGCACAGAAAACAATTGCTTTTAGTATTCTTTATGTCAGGAAATGTTGTCCATCAGCTCATAAAGCAGCCAATATCTTCAAGGTCTCTCTGACCTCTGCAGCACTATGGGACAATCTTTACACAAGGACAAACTGTTCTTTAAAAATTCCTCCAATGTACAAGGTACTGATCTCTTTGTCAACATTTGGCATGCAGGTCTTCTTATTCTACTTTTTTCCCTGAATAAGCTGTTTTTTATGGACAGAATCCCAGCATGATGATGCAGTACAGCATCCTGTTCCAAAGTCCAGGTTTTTGGATTCCCTCTTCAAGAATGTACTGTCATGGGGACTGCTAATGCACACTGGCTTTCTGCACAAGTAATCTCTTTTGTTGTAATAAAACGGTTCCTCCTGCTTTGTAACATGCGAAAGTGCAGGGGAAGGCCCTACTTACTGATATGACTGATCACATGAGTGCCACCAGCAACAAAATAAAAGTACAAGCAAAAAACTATTTAGACACATGCGAAGACAGTGAAAGACACGTCCTTTCTTTACTCCACTTTTAACAGCAGTGAATTTTTGTGCAGATAGAAACTGTGGCGGGCCAGTAAGGGACGCTCCTGCGTTGAGCCGCCCACCTCCCTGCGCCCGACCACCTTCCAGGCTCCGAGTGCCTCCCTGGGGTGCCTCCGTCCGGCCGACCCCTTCCCTGGAGCACACCTTGGAAAACGCAGGTGTGATCGTCCAACGGGTACTAGACCCGATACAGGCACTTGGGGCACTTCCCCAAGTCAGGGACTTATTAGAAAAAGTCCCCCTTAGTCCGCAGACCTAAGGGGCCTCCTTGGCACAATTTAGACCCACCCCTCGATAAGTCTCCCACACCAGTCACAAAGGAGAACTGTATTGATTACAGGGGGTAGGGTTTTCCTCTGGAGGCAGGTCACTCTTGGAGCACGTGGTTATGAGAGAGCCAGTTTCAGATTCACCTGGACGATCGCATGGCTAATGGCTCCCTTCTTCCTGGCCCGGGCCTTTAAATAACCTCTCTGACCTCAGCAGCCCGGTCCAATCGAAGCTGCCAGTGCTGGCCACTAGCCAACCAATCTAAAAAAGCATCACTGGCTACCTGGGCCGGTGGGCTGGGCTTTTCCCTCCCCCTCCCCAGGTGACCAGAGAATCCATACCGAGGCACCAGGCCCCGGTCACGTGAGCAGGGAGGAGGAGCCCCGCCCTGAGGGAGTCGACACCAGCCTCCCCGTGGGCAGAGACCGATCTCTGGAGAGGAACACAGAAGGTGGCCTTTCTGCCACAGAGACAACTCATTGTTTAGCCAAACCTGTGACAGTCCATAGGCAGCATTAGAAGGCTTAGTTTTCTCCTTTTAGGTCAAAAGAGAGCAACTCTCTGGCCACAGTGGAACCTACGGAGGTCAGCCAAAGTCCACCTTGCTGTCGTCAACCACTCAAGTATTTTTAAATGTTCTTCTTGCCAGAACACCATGCAACTAAGACATCTCTTTTTCTGAGGACACGATGCACACAAAGTAAAAGATGTGTGCACACGATCAGGGCTGGACCTACTAATTTCCTGCATCTCATCTTGTGTGGCAGGCAATTTATTTTTACTTTCTATATGATGGCCTTAAGTTAAACAAAGAAGAGGAAGACAACAAGGGTTATATTTTTCCTTTTTATAAACTGTAAATTAATTTCTGGTTTATTGGATTTATTTGAAAAAGGTGATGGGGTGAAAGACAGACAGCATATCAAGATTGACAATTTTGTTTATTCAAAACACAAGAAGCAAACTCTGAAATCAAATTACCATATTCCCATCCAAACTTGGATAAATATGTTCATTTGGTCCAAAATAAAACTAAATAACAAACAGAAGGGAGAAAAAAAAAATCAAGCATTTTCAATTTTAATCCATTTTAATTAAAAGTCAAATACCTAAAAGACAACATGTGAACTCTTCGTGGCATAATGTGACAGCAAATTAAAGGCTTCAGTACTTAAGAGCATCTATTCACATGCACATGAATGACGAAAAGTTTATGAATCTGCTAGAGTATATGCCAAGTTGAGGCTAAAACATTTCCTAAAAATGTATCTTATATGTGGTTGCTGATATAATGTAGGCTTTCAACTGGAGTTTAAGCAGAATAAAGTTCCTTGATGCCACTCACTTAGCCTTTCTTTTTGACATTACACACCTAGAAGAAGCATATCAAAATGTATGTAATTATCAAGAACTACAAACGCCAGTAGCACATTACTGAATTTTGAAATTACCACAGGCACAGGAATGTCACCAACTTCTTACTATGCATCCACCATTTCTAATAATTAACCTCCACTATATTGTACTCTTCATACAGATCCAACAGTCAAACAAATGAGAACAATTTCTGGATAAATTCAGGCCCTGGAGGGCCCCTGTCCGCCTCCCCCATCCTGGCTGGGGATGCTGGCTGGGTGGGGGTCCCAGGGGTCGGGGGGATGCCTGGGGTGTCCCCTGGCTGCCCCTCTTGTGGCC
>JAGPOW010001338.1:67903803-67941532 GCA_030014935.1 Caiman crocodilus
AGGGTTCCTAGCCACCAAGGCACCCCATGCACACCAGCAGATGGGAGACCACAGCTGAGGTGGTATCGCAACTGTGGATGCACTCCACACACCCCCATTGCTGGAAGATCATATCAGTTAGTCTCCCAGCTGTGGGGGTGCATGAGGCTGCTTCGGTCTCCCAGCCACAGGGTTACCTGGTGCACCCCCATGGCCAGGACTCCCATCAGCTGAGAAGGTTTCTAGCCACAGAGTGCCTATACGTTGGTGCAGGGAATCATGATCCAAGGCTCCCTTTGCACTAACAATAAGTAGGATGATCACAGTTTCTGGTTTGGCCGGGACAGTCACGCAGTCCTGGATTTCATAATCTGTCCTGGCATCCTAGCTAGTTGGTCAAAATTTAATTTAAAAAATCCTGGATTGGCAGAGTCAAGGGCAGGTGAAGGAAGAGTGCTGCTGTAAGCATGGGCTGCTCACACATGTGCGTGTGTGTGTGTGTGTTGCTTCCCGGGGAGGGGCGGGGTGGGGTGGCTCAGACCCCTGCCGGAAGCAGGGGTCTCTCTCCCCCCTAGCCCGTTCCCACACATCTGGATGCCAATAGAGACCCACAGCTGCAGTAGCAGCAAGAGGCTGCCCAGCTACAGCCACTGCTGTACCAGCTGCTTGCATACGCTTCCCATGCAGGATGGGTATGGGGTGGTGGAGCCATATGCCTGGCCATGCTGACCATGGGAATGCTGCGTGCCTAGTTCTGTGTGGAGCCTGGTGGTGCCTTCTGCACACCAATCCTTCCAGGTGCTGCAGCCACGAGCCAAGGGGGTGCTGGAGAGCCCCATGCCAGGTGAGAGGGTGCATGCATTAGACTGAGGGGGTGGCAGGGAGAATCACAGGGGCATGAGGCACTTTCTAGCAGGGAAGCAGAGCAGCATGGCACACCAGGCAGGTGCCACTGCTTCCCAACTGCCTAGTGCACCATGTCACTGCCTCTGCTTGCAGCAGTGCCGCTGACTTAGGAGAGGTGGGCACGGCGGCAGCATCCCAGACTTCCCATGGTCCCATATGATCACCCTCACAATAAGGCATAATGGGATCTAATCACAATCCCACAATCATGCTTCCTGTCATGCATGTGTGGCCACGACAAGAAGTGCGATTGTGTGGAGTATGCATCAGATCCTTTTGTGCTTTTACCTGCATGTCTAAAGGGGCCCTGAGATCACAAGATTTATTAAAATGGCTAGAGGTCAGTGTCTTTTTCACCTGCTCTGTAACATGGCAAGTAAATATTTAGGTCATCACACTAGCCCACTGTGATTTCGCAAAGCTTACTATATTCCCTCCGCAGCAGGGAGAAATGACCAAATGTATAGCAGCTGCTCATTTAAAATTGTAGTAGCGTATTTTCTCACTGGCTTCCAACCAGAGTAATAATGCATGAGCTCAGCATAACAGGCAAGATCACACATTGAGAAACCACTAGCAAAAGGGGAATAATCAACCAACAGCAAGGAATACTGAAATATGCTCACACAAACTGCACTCATGTACACTAGGTCTATATAGGAGTGACCCTGAGTTAATTTTTTTTTTCTTTCAGAGATTGCTGCAGTTTGGGTGGTCCTTCAACAAAACATTAAATCACACCTCTGACTTACCTACACAGCAAGCCAGCCATAAAATGACTCTGGAAAATGGAAACGATGCTAACCAGCATTGTACAAGACCACCAGCAGCTCCAAAAAGAATGTTTCTGGGCAAGATAATGGCCTTGCCCACCTTGACTGAAATGTCATTGATCAGGACCCTTCCTCCTTCCATATTAGAGACAACAATATACTCCCTATATATACCATATTATGCCTATTACTCCCTATATATACCATAGTATTCTGGCTTGTGCTCGGCTGTCCCCCACCCCTTCTGTATGGCAGAATGATGCCCACCATGCCTGCCCTAAGCACCAGGCAGGAACCACAAGCTCAGTCCAAGTCCCCTGTCCATCCAGCCCACACAGGAAAAAGGTTGAGCACCACTGAAGTACAGGATACCTTCAGGAAGTTGACTAGTTTATAGAAGACAGATAATGACAACAAAATACAGAGAAGAGCAAAGTTAAAGCTGCTTTAAAAAAACCTCCATTAAAAAAGAAAAGAGATTGAGAAGAAACTGTAGGAGAAAGAAGACAATGGAAAAGAAGGATGATTTTGGCAATCACACTTTGGATGGACTGGAGTAAAGAAAGCTGAGAGACAGAAATTCACAGGCCAGCTCTTAACTGCAAGCTTCAAACACCTCAATACTATAGAAATAATCAAAAAGTAACAGAAGACTGAAAGAAAAAAATGCCAGCCCTTCTACCAAATGCGTACTCAACATGTGATTTTAAAATATCTGGGAACCATACATTACTCCTATTGTCAATTGGCTTGTGTGTTTTATAGCTTCTTAAGTAATAGTCAATTGAATTGAACAGGCAACAAAGAACAAACAACAGATTTGTTACGAATGTTTACAGAGACAGTTCTCAGATTTGAGGAATGCTAAGAGTCAAAGCCATGTTTTTTATTTAGTAGTTAAAATATCATTTTTCTTCATTTTTTCTGAGCTTCTCTGACACCATAAATTTAATTTCAAGAAACACAAGGTGTTGCTCATACAATTCACAACAGGTAAAAAAAAAATAAGCTGTTCAAAAAGAAAACCAGCTGTAAAGGGTTTGGGCAAACATGGAATTTTACAGTGCATCTACTGTACTTCAGCCAAATTTCCAAATGCGGATACCTAAAATTAGGATCTTAAATCTATCTTTACACACCTAAATAAAAATTACCTGATTTTCAGAAGAGCTAAGTAGCCCAGCTTCCCAGCTACAGACTCCTATTTCCAAATCAGCACCCATATAAGGATCTAAGTCAGGGACAAGCAAAATACAGCTCACCAGGCCATCATATCTGGCCCAGGGGGCCCATAACAATTTGAGTAAATTAATATTTATTTGTTCTTTGTTGCCTTTCAAAGATGAGGTTCATGGAGGAAGCCAACAGGACCGAGAAACGCACCCCACCCCACCCCCAGCCATTTCCCTGCCTTCCTGCCCCTGCACTGCTCCAGCACCACGTGGCCCTGGGCTGCATGGCCGGACTGGGGAGCACAGGCCATGCCAGTACCCTGGGGCCAGAAGCAGGGGGGTATGGGGGGTGTAGGCAGGGGCAGAGGGTGTATGTGTTTGTAGACTGACACACACACACACACACCACCATACACGTATACCCGTACCCCGCCATATTGCCATACACACAGACCCCTAAACCCCCTCACACACTTCAGCCACCCTCCCCTACACACAGCCCCTGACAAACCCCATAAGAATCTATACCAGCATATCCACACACACACCCACATGCTCCCTCACCCCACAGACACACCCACACCCGCTCCCACACCCCATATACCAACAGCCCCCCACACAAACCTATGCTCACCCCCCCACAACAAACAAAAGTAACACTTCATTTTAATCTATTGTGCAATCACCTCTACGTATACTACACAAACACGTCAATCAGTGTGGTAGGGCACTAGTGGTGCCTGCCACTTGCTCGCTTATGGTGGCCATTTTGAGATCAGGGTATAAACAGAGGAAGCAGCAGTTTGCTGCTGGTAGCCATGACACACACATCAGCCAACTGAGTTGAAGCTCACAAACATCTTCTTGGAGGTATGGGCTGGGGCTATGGGGATGAAGGAGGCTCCAGGTCGTGGGCATAACCTAAAACTGCACCCCTGAGTGGGTAGGAAGGCCCGGTGGGATTGCCAGTGGTGTGACAGACCCAGGAAATGCCAGGACCATGAACCTCCCCGGTGGAAGGTGGGTTGGAGGCACCTAATAACCTCCAGCCCCCACACAGTCCAGGCTGGGTAATGCCCAGATCTATGAGAGCTTAGAAAGGCCTGCAGCTCAGCTGCCAGCAGAGTCTGAGGGTAAAACCAGGCAATCCCAAGGGACCTTGACTGGTCCATGCTGAGACCAGGACCCAGAGAGGGGTCATGGGGCCAAGCTTCTACCATGAAGAATGAATGCCCAAAGAAAAAGACGCTCAAGATCCCAAGTTGCCTGAGACAGGGGCAGGATCTAAGGGGGAGCCAAAGGTCCAAGAGAGGGGACCACAGCTAATGGAGTGAAAGGAATGGCTGAGTTTAGCTAGCTAAAATGCCATCTGCAAAGCTTGGGCAGTGGTGTAGGGGTGGGACAGAGCTGCAGAGATTCCCCTAAACACTGGGGTTCAAAATGGGCAGCCTCCTGCCTAATAAACAATGTAATCATGCACCATCAAACCGTGGCAGGAGAGAGAGGTGGGTGGTTAGCCCGGAGACAGGTAGACAAGCCATCATCAAGCTGACCCCAGGAAGGCCCACTGTTACAATGAAGATAAAAATGGTTTTTTAAACCAAATGAATGAATGTAGTACATGTTTTCTTTTAGAACATAATTTGGTATTTTCTGGGTCCAAGATGGCAAAACCCCTTGCTGGAAGAAGTACTTCTGGGGTAAGGGGAGGGACTTCTAGTGGCAAAGGTCAGGGGTTAGAGGGCACGACTTCTGGTCAGAAGATAGCAACCAAGGGACAGGGCACCTCTCAAGGGGCAGGGCTACCCATGCGGCCCTCAACAGCTTGCCCAAACTTGGTAACCAGCCCCCCGCCCACAATAACTGCCTGCCCCGATCTCGGTGCTAATCTGAGCCCCGTTGTTAAAGAGAATATTCCAAGTTAGTTGCCAATATCTGCACACTGCCCTGGCAGTATGCACAGCCTCAAAAGACTCTATTACTCCACACTGTCAGGAACCTCCATTCCCACTAAAATTAACGGGATGGAGGTTGTTTAGAAAGTACCATGCCCTTAACCATGAATAAGTGAAAGCTGGCTTTCAGTAAACTGACATCCAATTTTCTTATGACCCTTTGAAAGTCCCAGCTGAAATAAGTAGATTATTTAAAATAAACTCTTCCCTGCTTTGTGTGAGAGAATGCTTAAAATGTGTCAATTATCCAAGATGAATGACTATTCTTTTAAAAATTCAACTAGACCAGCTTTATCCAAGAGATGCTTAACAAATAGTGAAAAATCTTCAAAACAGGCCCCTGCGAGTCATCCTCTGAAATAGTATTTTGCACTTCTGTACAAGCAGCCTGACAATCAGCCAGTGCCGAGCAATCTCAGCTTCCTCTGAAGTCAATTTTGGCTTTTTTCAAAATCTGGTTGAAAATTACATGAAAATACATGAAAATTAATTTTTTGGATTGGTCTCAGTTTAGTATTTCTCTAGTACCCTTTTCTTAGACAAACCCTTAAGCTAGGATAACTGGTGATTGTAAATGAGTATAGAGGAACTTTTAAGTAGTCTCTGCAAGGAAGCTTGCACACCAGACCTACTATATGGACCTGATTTAGTGCCCACTGAATTCAAAGTTCATGAAATTCTCACATTGACTTCAATGAAGTATACCAGTGCTGAAGTTCATAAATAACAAATGACCTGAGAGAGAATGTCTTGTATTCAAAAGCTTGTCTAATGATATTCCAACTCCATAATCAGTCTAATACAAAATACCGCTCTTGCCCCTTGCACAAATGACCCAATAAGGACGTAAATTTTGCCATCCTTTTCTTTATGCACCAGCTTTCTAGTCTGTTCCAATAAAAGAAAAGCACTAGACCAATTTATTTCAGTAACACTGAAAAGTATCCCCCTATTCTTTCCTCCTCAGTACGCCCATGTATAACTTTTGGATGTTGGCAGTGATGTAAATGCTGCTCAAGCCACTTCCACAAATATTGCAAACATATATACAATTCTTAGATTAATTATAAAACTTCTTACATGCAAATTTTGGCCTTTCAACAATTAATGTTGGGGTTTCCAATTTGGACTGAGCAGAAATTGAAGCAGATTTGGCAGAGCAGTTAAGAATTTATTTGGTCTACTCTTAATCAGTAATTTTTTTTTCCCAAGAGTTGTGATGCTTTTTCTTCCTTTCAGCTCTTGTTCAAGGCTAAGCCATCAAATACTTTTCCAGTTGTCCCGAAAGAAAAAATGTGCATTAGATCATGACTGCATTTATACGAACTGAATTTTGAAACTATATCTTAAAAGCCACTGTCTACTTTACTTCTCTTTGTTCCCCATGATAAAAAAATAGATATTTTTTATACTGAATGTGAATGCTCACAGAGGTATTGATACTGTGCTTTAAATTTCTATCAGCCATATCTCCAAAGACAAAATACCAGAAAAATGTGAGGATAGAAAGTGAAGTGAGTGAACCACAAGGGAAAAAAGAAGGATCAATTGATGAAGGATAAAAGGGCAGCAAAGAAAACAAACAAGATAGTGCAAAAAAGGGTAGTAAACATAAAAAAAAAAATGTAGACAAATTCTAGCCTGTTTTTCAAATAGAAATGTTCAAGGAAAGGGAAAAAAAAGACACTGAGTAGATGAAAAGGAGAAAGAAGAGAAAATAGTTAAATAGAAAAAAACCCCCAAAAAACATGACACTAGAAAGATCTTAGTTCTGCTCTGTCATGCCCAGAATATAGGCTAGTTGATATGCATTTGTTCATATATCTTACTTTTCACATTACGACGTATTAATTCATAGATAATCTATAGAGAAATAATGGTGATTAGTTGCTGCATTGGTAACAAGTTAGTCCTGATCCTAAATAATGCTGGCACCAGGAGGGCTTGCAGCATGAACAGAGCTGGAGTGAGCCATTTAGTTGCTGAAATTTAGGCTGACGTCTTGTTAGAAAACGTTAACTGGGGGAAAATGTCTAAAAGCAGACAGACATTAAGACAGCTAATCATTTCTCTGACTGAAACTCTGCTTCTTTAAAAAACAAACTTAAAATAGTACAAGATAAATGGATGAAAAACTTGTGAGTGAGATAAGATAGGACAGAACAGAACAGAACACTTACCTACCAATACAGAGTGGCTAATTAAACCGACTCCTTTTTTTAAAATCAACTACAGAATAATAATCCTGAATTTTATAACTGAATCATAGAAACTTAGGGTTGGAAGGGACCTCAGGAGGTTATCTAATCCAACCCCCTGCTTAAAGCAGGACCAGACCCAACTACACCATCCCAGCCAAAGCTCTGTCTAGCTTGGACTTAAAAACCTCCAGGCTAGGGACAGACAATGCACACAAACTGGTTTAAGTGATCAGAAACTGGTTTATACCTGTAACAGAACAGACATTCAGTGCACATAACCCATTCTGAAAATGGCTTAAACCAATTTGAGATAAATATGGTTGAATGTAGCATCAGACTTAACTGATTTGGGTCAATCCGGTTTATGCAATGTCTGTCCCAGGCCCCTTCCTGGTTTAACTTAAACCAGAGTCCCCCAGCATCCCAGCTGCTTTGCAACCCTGGGTAGGGCTCTGCTCTCTGCTCCAGCCCAGCAGGGCTGGCTTTGTCCCTCTGCTCCCTGGAGCTCCAGCAGCGTCTGCCGGGCTTCCTCCTCCTCTACCCCCACCCCCACCCTCCCTGCTCAAGCAGGGATTTCCCCACCACCACCACCTTACACAGACACCTGTCAGCATTAGCAAGCATGCCACATACTCGCTACAATCCATGCTGTGGGAGACAGGACTAGGGCAGACAGGATAGAATTGGCTTAGGGCTTTTTCCAACTAATCAACAGATAGCTGGTAAAGTCCCTGTGTTCCTTCCTTGGAAAAAGTTGTTTAAGAAGAGCTTGAACTAATGAATGAGGCTTTTTTTTTTTTGTTTGATGGGTTGATAAATGCTAACCACTCCCTGCTGTGTAACTAAATGCTCTGCTATCAACTCTCTGCTGGCTCCCTTCCGGGTCAGGAGTGGGAAGGGAGGGACCGGAACCCTTCCCTAATTACAGCATCCTGCCAGAGCCTAGCCAAACCCCTTCCCCCTCCCCTCAGCTCAGCGCTATAGAAGGGAAGGGAGGGCTGTCCTAGTGCCCCCTGGATTCTAACCTGACCCACTGCAGGCATGTGCCTCCATATCTTCAATTCAGAAGGGATGCCTGTTCAGTCATCCCTAAAAACCGGCTGAGTCTAGCCAAGTTAGACTGTTGGACTCTCTCCAACTTGTCCACATCCTTTCTATAGTGGGTGACCCCAACCTGGACACAGTACTACTCCACATGTGGCCTTACCAGTGCAGAACAGAGCAAAATATTTACTTCCCTCAATCTACTGGCAACGCTCCTACCAATGCAGACGAGTATGCTGTTAGCTTTCTTGGCAACAATGGCACACTGCTGACTCATATTCATCTTTTTTTTCCACTGTAACCCCCAGATCCTTTTCTGCGAAGCTACTGCTTACCCAGTCAGTCCCCAGACTGTAGCAGTACAGGAGAGTCTTCCATCCTAAGTGCAGGACTTTGCACTTGTCCTTACTGAACCTCTTGAGATTTCTTTTGGCCAATCCTCCCATTTGTGGAGGCCACTTTGAAGCCCAGCCCTACTCTCCAGCGTATCTACTACATGCTTCAGCTTGATGTCATCCGCAAACTTGCTAAGAGTGCAATCCATCCCATCTTCCAGAACATTAATAAAGATATTGAATAAAACCAACCCCACGAGTGACCCCGGGACACTTGACTTGATATCAGCTGCCAACTAGACACTGCGCTAACTACCTGTTGAGCGTGACAAACCAGTCAGCTTTCTATCCACCTTACAACCCATTCACCCATTGCTGTGGGAGATGGTATCAAAAGCCTTGCTAAAGTCAAGGTATATTATGTCCACGGCTTTACCTGCTTCCACAGAGCTAGTTATCTCATCATAGAAAGCAATCAGGTTGTTCAAGCATGACTTGCCTTTGGTGAATACATACTGACTGCTCCTAATCACTTCCATCTCCTCCTATTATTTAGAAACGGATTCTTTGAGGACCTGCTCCATGATTTTTCCAGTGATTGAGGTGAGGCTGGCTGGTCTGTAGTTCTCTGGATCCCCTTTCTTCCCTTTCGTAAAGAACTATATTTATCCTTTCCAATCGTCCAGGACCACCCCCAATCGCCACAAGTTTTCAAAGATAATGGCCAGCAATCACATCAGCAACTTGTACACATCCAGCTTTTCTAAACGGTTCCTAACCTGTTCTTTCACTACTACAGGGCTGCTCACCTTCTCCCCAAAACTGTGCTGCCTGGTGCAGTACTCTGGAACTGACCTTGCTTGTGAAGACCAAGGTAAAAAAGGCACTGAATACCTGAGTCTTTTTCTCATCATCTGTCCCTAGGTTGCCTCCCCCTTTCAGTAAGGAACCCACAATTTCCCTGATCTTCCTCTTGCTGCCGACATACTTTTAGAAACCCTTCTGGTTACCCTTCACATTCCTTGCTACCCGCAACTCCACCTGTGCTTTGGCCTTCCTGACTTCCTGAATCCTTCTCATTAAGTCAAGAAACAAGTAGTATTATGAGACTTGTTAGTCCCAGACTAAAAGGGCTCAGAGGGAAAACACTGCTTCCCACTACAAGAAAGGGAAAAATCTGACCGACTTCTATTGCTTTCTTTTTTTCTGAGCTTTACCATTTAAAAGGTTGACAGTACTGAGTTTTTGGAATTGCGTTATAGAGGCATGTAAATTTCCAGGTGGGATGAAGGAGAAATTGCAAAAGGTTTGTTGCCTTAGAAAAATGGATCTGCCTGAGATACTGGTAATTAGTTGGGCAGGAAAATTCAATTTCAATCAGTGAATGGAACTGAGAACGATGATTTGAGAGCTGAGGGGTTCTATGGAAGAGGCCTGGTGTGTTCAGTTTTCCATGCAGATTTTAAACCTGTTGTGAGGCTGATTTCATATCCAGAGCAGAGCCTACTCCATGTATTCCAAAGGGTTTGGTTTTAAATCTTGAAGACTTACAACCACCTTGGCTACATTCCTAACTACAGAAAGCCCATCCTCTCCTGTTTTGTTTTTAAGGAACAAAGTCTCCAGACAGCTTCTTCCTAGTTCTCACAGGTGATGGTTGCTTTTACCTTGAAGGGGCAGGTACTATGTGGTCGTGTAGCAACAGACCAGTAGTTTCTATACTAGCTATGTTCATTCCTTTATGGTGCTTACCCCAGAGCCCAAGGCCCTTGCACAGGAAACTGCACTGATTTAAATGCTTTTGATTGACAAACATCTTTGATTGCCTGCTTTTCCTCCTTTAAACTGACCTCTCATTTATCACAAGAACCCTAATTTCCTTCTCCTCACTTGTTGTCTCAGATGATGTCCAAGAAGCCTCAATTAATCCTAAAGGCATCCCTCCTAGTAATTAGGACACTGCATCTGCAAGTTCATGAATCAGTACTGTTTTCAAAACTTGCTTATCTAACAGCTTTTCCAGTCATATGGAGAGATCGTCCTCTTCTGTGGGAAGATCTGTGGTAGAGATTTCCAGCACCCATCAGACAATCAAAATGTATTATCCAGAGCAACAGGAGCTACACATGCTGAACCCTGAGGTTTGAAGAATATCTGATGCAGGACTCCAGAGACTTTTCACTCAGATCCTTGCAGACACCTGACACTTGCACATCACCTCAGCAATATGTGTACACCAGGTGTTGCTTTCTCCAAGCAGTGCTATTCATCTACCAAAAACCTAGACAGAGGTCTTTGGAAGGGTTTTACACGGGCTTTATTAATGCCTGCGCAGAAGTTTTGTCAACACAGCAGGCAACAAAACAGCTGCAAGAATGGTTTCTGAAGAATGGTTTTCACCAAGACATTCAGGTCAACTTATGTCCTTCCCCTCTTTGTCCTAAAGCTGATATTTTCATGCTTTATTTAATACAACTCATTAAAATAGATGGCTACCAAAGGCCAGACGATATACTATTGTATAAAACTGTGCCATGATTAAATTATAAATATGTAAACTAAGCCTGGAAGAGCTAATTTTCCCTTTCCTCCCTTATAGAGAAGCCTAGAGTTCTTTTCCACTAAACCGAGCTCTGGGGCTTGCAAGTATGATTTAAAAAAACACAAAGAACACAAAAACCACACAGAAGGAATCACGTGGAAGGATAAACAAAATCTGCTTTCTATTTGCCTTAAGAAAATACAGCCAAAAATCACAGCAAACTTAAACTATGCATCACCTCCCTGTACTTACTGATGCTGTAATATAAACTAGTGAAAATAAAAATGATATTTTGTTCATGCACCAAAGTGTCTAATGTGTATTTTACTCAGCCACATTAGTGTGGTGGTCTACCACAAATCAAGACCTCAGCAATTCAAGAACACCCAAAAACACTTTTACTCTTTGCCCAAAAGACAGAAGCCACTGTACAGTATATAACAGCGGAGCAGTGAAGCAGTCCTCCTATTTTGTAGCCCACTCTGAAACCAAAGGCTGCTTTCTAGAACCAGCTTTCCTTCCATTTTTTAGCAATTTTTTTAGCAAACAACATAAGATAGAAATAAGAAGCCACAAGAAAGTTAACTTTCTTAAGGTGATGGCGGTTATTCTTTCGTTACCTACTCACCATTAGGTATCTACTGTTCACATGGCATCTTACAAACCCACCAATATAGTATTTTATGCTTCATAAGGTATACACTTCAAGTCAAAAGTACAGGGTGCAAGATCATGGCAATATGAGAAGTGAGCTACCTCTGAAAGGACAAGTTTATCTGCAAGTTAAATGCTATATTATGTGGAACTACATAATAAAACTAAACCGGTTTAATGTATAGTAAACAAACACATTTTAAAAACCCACCAATGAAACAACATGGAAATGACAATGCCATTTCTTATGAGAAAAAGAAAAAGCGCATAAAGAGCCTGCAGCAACCAACTGTTGGACATGGGATTTATCTCCTCACTTGACCCCTCCCCCCCCAAAAGTCTATGGTGAGGACACTGAAATGTGATTATAATCAATATACAAGAAGTTTAAAGAGAGCAAGTTACCGCTTTATAAATGACAAAAAATTTGGAAATATAATAAATCGGCAAAACAACACACTGTAGTTCGTACCCAGTGTAACTGCGGGAATATGCTTCAAAGGAACTTCATTGCAACCTTATTCCTTATGTCAGAATTGTGTTGCCTATGTTGAAAAAATCTGTTGTGCATATATGTAGCTAAGCACATACAAGCAGGTAAACTTACACTTTCTGCTGATGCCTATTTGCAGAGCAACTTGAGGTTAATCCTTGGCTGAAAACCACAGAATCAAAGCAATATTAGTAACAAAGAAACCTTCCAAATGTACATGTTCAAAGTTAGGTCCTCTAATACATATTTGCACAACTAAGTCATGAGACAGATAAGTGTATCAACTCACTGTTTGACTAGACTTTTATGACTGCCTCCTCTGATAATCATAGTAAGTGTTATTCTGAACCTTTTTATGGACTCTAGATGCTACTGACAAATAGGTATAGAGTCTGCACTGTTGGGCAAACTGGTTTTGGTTTCTGCTTAGGAAGATCTTGTGCAACTGAACACCTCTGGAGCAGGAAGGTGCTTGCAAAGCTGAAGAGAGTGAATACACACATGCTTTCCTGTCAAATGCTAATAAGAACCATGAGGATATAAGTCCTTTGGAGAAGCATGATCATTTCTACAACACAACTTCTAATCTGCCAGAAAGGGAGAAGAAAATGGGGTACTGACACCTCCACAAAACTCTAGTTGACCTCTGTGGTAAACAAGGAAGAGCCTCATTTTTGGGGATGACAGGCTGCACGTGCTGTCTCTGACAGCACCTTTAAGCACCAGGGTTTTGATAATGGTCCTATGATGGGAACACACCTGACACTGAACCACAGAGGGATGGCATAGTAATTTAGGCTGGAGACAGGAAATAGGATTCTCTGGTACGGCCAACCTGCACTCAGTGCAGGAAAAAAAAAGGCTGGACAAGGGTTATATGGTCACAGCCACAAAACACATTAACTTTGCCCCTGTGGAGATCAGCTGGAGGACAGCACAGCTTGTCATTTCTCTTCCTACTCTGCACAAGTCTAATGCCACATGCCCACACCCCACATCCGGGTGCATGCCACCTGCGCGCCACATTCGACTGGTGTGCCATGGGATGGAGAAGCTTGGGAAACGTTGGCATACGCCACTGCAGAATTGCTCCAACCAACCTTATCAAATCACAGAATCCTTCTACCTAAGGTGTCCTTCCCTTCCTTGGTGTCCTTCCCACCTGGTTTATGGCTCCTTCACAAAAGAGCAACACAGAAGAGTTGCAACACAACTAGCAGCCTGTCCCAGGGTCCAAAACTGCCCTCATCCCCTAGCAGCTGTCTAAAACATCAAGAGTAAAATGAGAGCCCTCCCGTTTAAAATAAACAACCAGGAAAACAGACCAGTATAAAAAGAGAGGACTCAGACCTTGCAAGCTGTTTTGCCAAGGGCAAAATGCATCACTTCTAGATTCAGAGAGAAGTGGATTCACAAGGCCTAATGACTACAGTCAGCCCTCCCTATGGCCCCAGTCCTTTCTTGGGCAGTACAACGCAGCAGTCAGGACTCTGGAAAATCCAGGCAACTAAAACCCTTGGCGTGTTTGAACCTTTGGCGAGTGAAATGATAATGGAAACCTGCTGACAAGGAAATTCCTCGGTGGGATTTTGTTTCTCCTAGTCCTTCTTCATATACTTTGACCAATGGGTACATTAATGGTTCCTTCATAAGGAAAGTGGGTTCAGGGAAGGACTCGAGAAAACAGCCAACTTGTTTCTTGCTTAAACAATGTTCTAAAGAGGAATGCATGTCACCTAAGAAACCTTGATTTTTTTTTTTGCATTATGCATTTCCCCATACTTTCAGTATGCCATAAAAGAAACTGAAGTCTTTTGGGGAAGTTGCATATACGTTTCAATTTTTCCTATCCTTGCATTGCAACAATTCGGCTCCAACTAAGACAAACATGATTAACCATTTTCCATGACTCAAAAAGCAAGTTATTTTCAACCGTCAACTTTTCTTTTATTTCAGATATAAACAATTATATTAGCAATCCAGTGTCAGTCTTTGAGTAGGTTAAACAAGAGAGCAAGAACTGTTAAGAACACACTATAACCAAATGTTTTAAACAAAACATTTGTATCTGAAAATGTTTTACCTCTGTAATGATAGATGTTGCGTGAACTACTAAAATCAGGAAGTTTCCTGTGTTATAGAGTCTTCCATAAAAAGGGAGAGGTTTCTGTTTGATTTTACTTTCTTTTTAAAATAAAGAAATAGAATTGTAAACCAAACAAACATGGAATAGATATTCAACCAGCAAGCATCTAATAGGTAATGTTTGTACTTTTAACTCGCTTCTTAAAATGTGATGGGGTGTGAAGTTAGCATTCCTCTAGGTAACTGCAACTTAGAATTTTCTATATCATGACTTAAGATAAAGATAAATTTTCCCAACTCCAAGTGAAAAGAATCAAATGGTTTTATGAAAATTTGAATAATAAGCACTCGGGGGCAGAATTTTAATGTTTATTTGGATACATAAATACAAACAGACCTACTCAAAATCCAGCTAACATACCTGGGACAATCTGGTGCCAAACAAGCATTCAAAATAGCACGCTAATTTAACTCTCACTTTGATTTCTTTAATATGGTAATTACATTTTAAAGAAAACCACAAACAGTGAGACTTGAAAGTACTTTAACTCTTAAAACTGGAAAATGCAGTACATGTTTTTATACGAGGACTTTGGAACACCACTTCAAGTAAACTTTAACTGAGATCCCTTTTTTCCCTTAAATATCATACTAAATTCCTAATAAACTGAATACAGAACAGCAAGAAATAAAAGAACCCTTTTTCTTGAAAGATTGGCACAAAACATTATACACACACAGGTTACTTAAACTTTACGTAAGCAATTCTTTTAATAAGCCTGTACAAATAAAAAGAATCTGCATCTTTAGCCTCATTGCTTCTTTACTACAAAGACAGCGACTAAATTATTTTGTGGGAAAAAGTACCATTGTACAGTAGCTAATGCACAGTATTCTTAAATGCATCAACACTTAACATATTATGCCAGACAAATGTCTTGGCTATTCCTGCTTGAAATGAATTCCAGGTTTGCGGTATGTAAATAAAACAGAAATATCAGTGGCACTATACCTTCAATCCGATGTTCCCAAGTGACAGGATTAATTTTGTCTGCAGCCAAGTATAACAACATTTTAGAGTCTCTATTCTATCAAGGGAGAATATTCTAATTGGATCTAACAAAAGACTCACTACTTAAGCACGTGTGAAAAAATAGTTTCCACATCACATAAAATATATTGCTAAGAAGTGTTAACAAAGAAACACATTTTCAGAGCTATGGAGTAATGATGCAAGACAAAATATATATATTGCTTCCAAATATGCTGCCTTCAAGAAAATACAGTTAAAACGCAGAAAACAATTCACTTACAAAGAAATTGTTATGTTTGCTGCAAGCTTAAGGCCAGATTCTGACCCTTTTACTCATATCAATGCTTTCCTTATCATGGGGCTACTTCATAAAATAAGATGTTACAGACACAAGTAAGGGTCACAGAATCTGAATCTTAAAAGTATTTGTTTCATAAAAAACATACAGTTGGAAAGGGAGAACTAAGGAAGTACATATAAGGATGGTAAGAAATAGAGGAGACATAAAGGGGAAAATACAGGAACAGAAATATATTCTTCATCTCCATCACAAAAACCATGTTTTGTGTCCTTGCCCATGACCAGATCTAGGATTTTGAAAAGGGGGTTGCAAATAGTGTGACATATCATCATATATAACAAAACACATTTCTCTCCAGTTAAATAGAAACTAGAAGCTTTAGTAATAGGCTAGGGAGCTAGAAATATATTGTTCAGCTTAAGATCAGAGGAAACACAAATATAACTATTGGAATGTAAACTAACTTGCTAAATTATATACAGTTTTAAAAAACACAACAAACAAACAAAAAGTCAATATAGTCAAAAGATATTGTGTCATTAGGCCTGAACTCATTATAGTTAAAAGTACATTTCTTATTCTGATTAATAAATCAAAATCTAGCCTTCTTGAACATCTTGACAGTGTCTTCACTATCAGTCATTTCTACACATGGGTTAATATTATCACAGCCAAATTAAGCTTCTTATCTAGAGGTAAAAAGCCTTCAGTGCTATGACATGCAAGAAAGGCATTACCAGGAGTAGCTAACAGACAACAAAACTGCACATGAAAAGTTTGAAAAGTGGACATCAAGACATTTAAAAGGAAAGAGGCTCATTAACATCTGTAGACTGAAGAGAATCGGGGAGATGACAATGAGCCACAAAGTCAACTGACTCTCTCAGCACTGCCCAAGTAGAAATGCCACTGCCCCTCCCAGGCAATGTTCCCTCTAAGGAGCAGCGGTCCGTGAGCATACCACCTCAGTCCGGCATCGGACACTTACCGAAGGGGGCTGGGGGCCAGAGGCCTGAAGCCGAAGCTGGGCGCCACAGGCCAGGGACTGGAGCTGGAGGCCAAGGGCTGAAGCCAGGGGCCAGTGCCTGGAGGCTGGGGTCAGGGGCCAGGGCCTGGAGCTGAAGCCTGGCGCAGGCTCCACCAGCTCCGGGGAAGTGCTCCACTCCCCAGCACGGCCCCGAGGGGCATGTCCCACAGTGTCCTGGAGCCTCACTTGGGGCAGGCAGCGGCTCCTCCTCGAGGTGAGGCAAGGCATAGACAGAGGCTGGGGCAGGCGGCTGGTGCGGGCTCTGCCGGCTCCAGGGAAGTGCTCCACTCCCTGGCCCTGGTATGGGGGAACAGAGCACTTCCCCAGAGATGGCAGAGCCCGCGCCAGGCTCTGGCTCCGGTTCCAGCCCCTCCTGGTGCACAGCCTTGAAAAGGCTGTGCGTGACCACACTTTTAGTTGTGCGTGGTTACACACATGCACACCTTAGAGGGAACCTTGCTCCCAGGTAGGTACATAGATTTCATAGATATTAGGGGCTGGAAGGGACCTCATGAGATCATCAGATCCAGACCACCCCCACCCTCCATAGGTGGGAAGTCAGCTGGGATCAAGTGACCCCAGCAAGAAATAAATCCAGCTGTTTTTTGAAGGAGTCCAGAGTAGGTGCTTGCACCGCCTCTCGAGGGAGTTTGTTCCAGACCCTGGACACAAGCACCGTTAAGAACTTTTTCCTTATATCCAGTCTAAATCAGCCTTCCTGGAGTTCAGAACCATTGGACCTTGTTATTCCCTGGGGAAGCTCTGGTGAACAGATGTTCTCCCAGGTCCTGATGTATCCCTCTGATGAAGTTGTAAGCTGCCACCAAGTCCCCCCAAACCTTCTCTTCTCCAAGTCCCTCAGCCTCTCCTCATAAGGCCTTTCCTCCAGGCCCTGGATCATACAAGTGGCTCTCCTTTGGACTCTCTCAAGCTTCTCCATAACCTTCCTGAAGTGGGGGCCCCCAATACTGGATGCAGTACTCCAGCAGCAGTCTCACCTGGGCCGAGTAAAGTGGGAGGACGACTTGCCTGGTTTTGCTTGAGATGGAGCAGTGAATGCATGCCGGAGTTTGGTTAGCTTTGCCCGCCACCGCAATACACTGGTGGCTCATATTCATCTTGTGTTCAATTAAGACTCTCAAGTCCCTTTCAGTTGTGGTGCTAGTGAGTGCAACACTGCTGAGCCTGTAAGTATGCTGAGGGTTCTTCCTACCAAGGTGCAACACCTTACACTTCTCTACATTGAAGGCCATCCAGTCTTGGTTGGCCCACCTAGAGACTGTGTCCAAGTTGGCCTGTATTCCTAGCTTGTTCTGCAGTGTGACAGCCCTCCCCCAAAATTTGTATCATCCACGAATATGGCCAGTTCACATCTGACTCCCAAATCTAGATCATTGATGAAAATGTTAAAAAAAGTACTAGCCCAAGTACCAAGCCCTGAGGAACTCCACTGGTAACCCCGCACCACATTGATTTGCTCCCTTCAGCTGGTCCTCTTTGGGTCCAACCCTGTAGCCAGTTCCGTAGTCACTGGACTGCATGACGATCAAGGCCACAGTTCCCCAGATTAAACATGAGGACATCATGAGGAATTAGGTCAAAGGTGTTCTTGTCCAGAAAAATGATGTCCACATCATCTCCCTTGTCCAGGGACTGAAAAAAGGATAGGTGGTTTGGAAGTTTGGGTGGAACAGAAATCAAAAGGGTGGGATGACTGCCTCCCTCTCCCCCCACCCACCCCCCAATAATCCACCCCTGCCCTTGCCCACCAAACTTTTAAAATGCGTCTCAGGTTTTAGTTTAAGATCCCCTTAGTAGGCCGTATGTGCATGAACGTACACACATACGCAAGCACACACCTTCAAGAGCATTTAATACAGTTTTTAAAAAATAATTTTAAATGCGCTTTCAAAAACCTTCTGTGGCATATAAATAGAAGTGATTTCAGAAAGCAACAGCCAGCAAGGACCCAGGTAAACAGTCAAAAGCCCGCCTAGAAATCATATATATTTATGGTTAATGTTATGGGGTTCTAATTTATAGATCTGCCCTGCTTCTACAACTTAAAGACAGGAGAAAACTGCTGGGTATTGCTTGCCAAAGATTCCCCAAGTTAAACTGAGTTGCCAGCAGCCACAGAATCAGCTGGCTTCTTACCATGACTTGCACTGACCATGCCATAGAGGGCTGCTTTGGAGCCAGGTTAATGTATACAGGTCTCCCTCGCTTTATGCCAGTCATGTATGTGCGGATTCACTCTTATGTGATAATACTTTTTACACCAATAATTCATTTTATGAGAGGTAGATCCGCTCTTATACGATTGGTGTGGTGGAAGCCCATAGTGGTGCATCATGAGAGTGACGCGCACCAAAATATAGTATCCTGTGTGGATCTGTGCTCCTTGTTTGTTGTCTGTGACATGTTTTTCTTTAGTTGCCACCCCCATTATGATAGTACCCTGTGCTTGTGTCTACTGTCTGCTGTTGGCAGTACCAAAATTGCCTTGTAAAACTGGTAGGAATGGTGTGGGGGTCAGTATAGCTGAGGTCTTTGAATGTATCCCTATTTGTTACACAGTAAAGTGGGTTCCCTTTATGCAATTTTGAGTTATGCATCTTTTTCCAGGAACACATGTACAGCATAAAGCAAGGGAAACCTGTACTGTACTCCAGCTACTTTAACAGAGAGTTCCTGGGGGGTTTTAGCCATTAGGACTTTTCTCATTACTATGTCACACTGCCTTGTCAACTACACGTCAAAGCAGATGACAACTGAAAAGGAGACCCTATGTGTTTTGGAGGCTAGGCTTTCTCATGGCACTAAGCTCTAATGGGAAGCAAGTGTGGTTGACTGAATCACAAGCAAAATCTTTAAATCTCTTTGTCCTAGAGAAAAGCCTTGAAAAACTGGAAACAACTGGAACCTGTAATAGCAACGCTCATTTTAAAGGGGGGGAAAGGAAATGGTTGTTGCACTGTAACAGTTACGTTTAGCATGGCCATATTTTTCAAAATAGTATTTGATTTAAAACGGTCATGCACTACACAACCTGAAAAGTCTGACTTCAGTAAGGAGAATAAGGCATTATTATAATGACAGTTTGAGAAGTAGGTAGTGTACACACACACACACACACACACACACACACACACACACACACACACACACACACACACACACACACACACACACACACACACACACATCCTCGAAAGCTAGAGAGGAAAACCTCCATGACTCTCTCCACCAGTGTTTGTCAGAAGACCATCGGGTCCAGGCCCCTGCACCAAGCAGGAAAGAATTGGGAGTCAGGTGACCCCAGCAAGGTGACTGTCCAGTCTCCTCTTGAAGACTTCCAGAGTAGATGACTGCACCACCTCTGAAGGGAGCTTATTCCAGTCTGGACACCCTGATTGTGAAGACATTTTTCCTAATGTTGAGCCTGAATCAATCTTTCAGAAGTTTCTGGCCATTACTCCTGGTTTTCCCACTGGGGACCCTGGTGAACAGCTGCTTACCAAGCCCTTGATGCACTCCTTTAGTGTAGTGGCAAGCTGTTACCAGGCCATCTCTCAGCCTTCTTTTCCTCAGGCTGGACGAGTCCCAGATCCCTCAGCCTTTCCTTGTATGGCTTGCCTTTTAAGACTCATACAAGTGGCTCTTCTTTGGACTCTCCCAAGCTTGTCCACATCCTTGCTAAAGTGTGGTGCCCAGAACTGGATGCAGTACTCCACCTGCGGTCTCGCCAGTGCCAAGTACAGCAGAAGAATCACTCCCTTTGCTTTGCTGGAGATGCATCAATTGATGCATGCCAGAGAATTATGTGCCCTACTGGCAACAGCACCGCACTGTCAGCTCACATTCATACTGTGGTCTATTATTACCTCCAGGTCCCTTTCATTCGTGGTGCTAGTCGGTTTGGTGCCACCCAGCCTGTAGGTGTGTTGGGGGCTGCTTGTTCCGAGCTGGAGCCCTTTACATTTCTCGACGTTGAACTTCATCAGATTCCAATCCGCCCGATTTGCTAACCCGTCTAGATCCACCTGTATCTGCTACCTATCTTCAAGCGTGACCACGCTCCCCCATAACTTGGTGTCGTCCACGAACTTGGCCAATGAGCTCTTCACCCGCACAGTCAAATTGTTAATGAAGATGCTAAAAAGTACTGGACCAAGCACCATCCCCCTCGGGGACACCACTGCCCACTTCTTGCAAGGGTGACACAGATCCATTCACTATGACTCTCTGGATTCTACCTTGCAACCAATTTCTCACACCCCTGACTGCCTCAGAGTCACACCCACAATTCTCCAATTTTCTCGCAAGGACATTGTGGGACGCTAGATCATATTGCTTCTTCTGCTGTGGAACGCCTACCCCTAGCTCCTTGGACCAAGTGAGTCGACATGAAGTCAGGCAACCTGGCTCACTCTGCCATTATCCCCAGTCTCTTTGTGGAACCACTGATAACCTAATCATGGAAGCCCTGCAACCTATGGAGCACAGCTGAAAATCACCTATCACCTTGTTTGAGACTTACTGCAGTCCTCCATAACAGCCTCTGTTGCTACCGCTGGAATGCTGATGATGGGACGCAACCATAGAGACCAATTAAACTTTGGGGGGGGGGCGGGAGGGAACATACAAATTCTGTGCTTTGGCTGTGAATTGAGGATCACAGCCTTACAACATAAATCAAATCTTTGACTTGCAGTGTCTCTACATCTTGTCAACACTATGCTCTACCAGTTGCCTCACTTGCATTCCTCACAAGACTACTGACAATGACAAACAAATGTTGCTAAAAAAGTTCTCACTTCAGTGGCCTGCAGCAGCAAAAGCTGTCAAGAGCCAATCAGTAAGTAAAAACATATGTGAAGAGTGATGCTGGCTTCATCTGTCAAGAAAAGACTAAAGCAACAGTACAATACATAGGGAACACAATCCTGGCAATTGGGGGCTGTGACAAAAAGAGAAGAGCCACGAGATTGTTATTTCCTTCTTTCAATATTACTGGCTTTTACCCAGTAGGTTTCCAGTCAAATTCACCATAGGAAAGGAAACTGAATACCAGATGGTATAATTGGTGCAAAAGGGAAAATATTTATCCTAGCTCTTATTTTGAGGATAGGGAAACCAAATCATAGCCAGATGTCTAGTCCAGAGCTACTTTCCTATGCCAGTCCTTCATATATATATTTGAGAGAGACAGAGAGGGCCAGATTCCTGACAGTCTAAGAGTTGCATACTCAGACACTTGCCTAAGTTGGTTATGATAAACAGGGAACTGAAAGTTAAATAACTTTAGATCTCTCCTTTTTCAAACCAAATTTCAATATTCACAGCTACTAAAAAGAGGTCACGAAGTGTTAATACTTCTGCACATAGCAGGCCCCCACTTTCTGCTGTCGGGACTGAAATGCTAGGCTTTGTTGAAGTCAGCGGGAGCTTTGGCATTGCCTTCACTGGGGTCAGGATTTCACCTGTATTGGCTTCATACTGGTGTAAAAGCATAGAGTAAGTCACAATTAAAAATGCTGCTTCTGTACACCCTGAACGGTATTCCTTAGTAAAAAATTGTTTGGGGATAATGTTTCTCTACTGTGTCTCTCCAAATAAAAAAACACTTCAAATCTACTTGTTCCTAAAACAGTCCATTTCAGAGTTAGTCAAAATCACAAAACTATTTTGGCTTCCCCACGTCAGAAGTCGTCTTGTATGCAGCTATAAAAAAAGATTTTGCAAAATTCCACAGTCTTTAGGAATCTAGGAACGTTCATGGGAATATAAAAGCAGGCTATGGAAAAAGGCTTATTTAAGTCCGTTTGCTTGTTTTCTCTTGTTGCACATCAAGGTCACACTATTAGTGCCCAGGCCTGGAGACTACTTTGAAATGTAGGTTATGGGCTTCCAAATACTTTATGTAAGCTGGATAGCTCTTTAAATGAGCTTTGGGACATGATGACTGCTTGGTGGACTTTACTGATGTTTAAACCTGATAAAAGTATTTGTGTTCTGTAAACTGCACAGCTGCAGTACGGGGGGCGGGAAACTATTTTGTATAAAACAGGCAATTCACCTACAGGGACCACGTGCTGGCAGTGACAAAAAATAAGATACATTATCAGCATCAGCATCATGTTGTTTAGATTCCCTATCCAGGAAGGCTTGGAGAGTTTTACAAGGATAAGCAAAAAACTGACAAAATAAGAAATTACAACAATTTTTTAAAGCTCGTGCATTGAAGTTTTCTCAGTGGTACAAAAAAGGTCGTTGCCTCCAAGCTGTCTTACCAAAAAATGAGTTCCAAACTCCGTTTCATTTAAAGATAGCCATAAATAATGCCAAAGGATATTTACAGAGTTTCCAGATTACAATTAAAAATGGTTAATTCCACTAAATTAATTATAATTCACTTTGTTACCCAAGAAATTACGTCACATTGCAATACTGACTCCATGCAACTCAGAAATTAAAAATAAAGTATGTGCACTAGCTTTGATAGGCAAATTGTTCCCAAAGAGTAGATCGGAATGGAAAAAAAAATCTTAGATCATAAACCTTTCTGCAGCAGGCTGCAGCTCAGGAGGACTGAGACTGTTCAGGAGGAGCGAGTCAGCGGATGAAGATAATTAGCTGTCTCTGTGGGAATTAGGACTCCAAGAAAGGGCCCAAGGGAGAGCCTGGGGCTGAAGGCCACGGGGCTGAAGACAGAAGTCTGCTCTCAGACATTCTCCATGGGTCTGAGAGACTCCGAAGAAACCCGGAAAGACGCCGAGAGATTGAGTTTACAGAGACTGGGACTTGCTGGACTGAAACTTTCACCGGTAAGAGTGCAGCGCTAGCTAGCACTGGCCGACCCAAGCCTGGGCACTCGCACTGGTCTGGGAAAAGACCACATGCTACTTGTTTGTTTGTGTTGTTAATGGTCTGTGTTAATTCTTGCCAGGAGGAAGCATGCCCAGGGAAACGCTGACAATAAACCAGGACCACAAGCAAACAAAAACGATTTGAGCTACACAAATCCCCAACCTCCTACACCTCCATTCTCCCTGTCAGTAATTAAGTCACGAACCTTGCACATACTCTTTACAGATGATCTGAAACACACAAGTAAAGCTGTTTTTTTTCTTTTTTTTTTTTAAATTAATGATGTTTAGGTAATATAGTATAGGATTACTAGAAAACATTTAAAAAGGTGTTTGTTCCCTGTTCTTTAGTGTCTGGCATGTCAAGTCTGGTCTCCCTTGGTTTTGACACAGGAAGCAAAGGTCTCAAAATGCATATTATGAATTTTTGCAGCCTCTAATTGAACAAGTTGGAGCCTTACTCTTATATAAATATTTGCCATTACTATTTCTCAGGACACCATCCAAGATGTGGCAGCTCTGTGACTCACTTTAATTCAATACCACTGGAACCAGCACCACCACTGCACAGCACTTCGAGTAATATAAACAGCAGGTTTTCCAATGTACCAATTTATAATCATGCTGACTGACTCTTGAAAAAGGCAGAGTCTCAAACCAAGATAGAAAGCCAGCTTATTTGATTTAAACAAAACTGCTCTTCAACTGACTACTGTTGAGGGAAAGCGAACAACATAAAGAATTCCCAACTTACGGAGCAAGCGTCCTACACCGACAGTTGTTAATCCTTTTCATTTCTTTATTTTTCCACCATAAAGAATAAGTGTAGCTTTAATGCATATATTCTTAGCAAAGCAAAAGTGATCAAGATATAGACTATGCACAGTACTCCAAAGAGTTACGTGGCCTTTGGAAATGAATCGGGCTGAAGAGAAGGCACCGTATGTGAGGCTGCAGATGGACCGTCATAGTTTGACTGCCCAACTGAATTATTAACTGCTTTTAAAAAACATATTAATACATATAAAAAGAAGCCAGCAACAATATATGTCTTCTGTAGTAGATTAAAGGACGTTCTTACGTGAACTCCTGAAACAACAAAGTAGAAACATACACCTTCTAAAGCATTTTAGAAGTCACTTTTACTGATTTTTTTTTCTCGGAGCGAATCATAAATCATCTATAGAAAGACCATAAGCTGGATAATATAAATAGCATTCTAAAGTAGTAATTAAGTACTATGCACAGCAATATGGGACCACTCAAACCAGCACCAAAATCTAACATCATTTACACTGTACAAAGAGTTCATTTTCCCTTTGATACTTATACATTCCTCCCCTGTGCTGGTTCTTGGGAGCAAATAATCTATTCTAAGCAGCTACTAAGTAGGGTTTGATGACTAGAAATTTCCCCCTAGATTATATGGGAAGCATCCAAAAATGTCAGTGAATGGCATGACCTTTCAAACACGGAAACTTCTTGAGCGTTTATAGTAGATAAAAGAATAGTCAGTTAAATGAGGATTGTAGAGCCAAACAGAATACCAGTAACAAAATCAGAGTTGTGGAGCCATTTGCAGTTTACTCAGATATAGTAAAGTTCAACTTAATTATATCTGAGGAACAAACTCTGAATACAATTTGTTTCTCGGAAAAATTTCATGAGAGAGTCATGTCGTTTTCCCTTCAGGACAAAGCTTTTGTGAGAACTATTCCGTAGTACGTAATCCAGGTCTCAGGAAGCCCCCAAAACCCAGACAATTGAACGAAATGAAATTTATAATAAATATACTTGAGAGTTGGCCGTAGCAGGTCTTTCAGACAAAACCAAAACTCAAAATAAAATTGATGAGAACGCATATCAGTGAAAACTGACAAGGAAACTAGAAGAAACCCATGCTACTGAATACCAGAGAGTCTGCACAATTATTCATAATTGACTTTGGGGATATTTGGGGATATTTGGTGAGTTCCAACAGTAGCTTTTAGTCCATTTTCTAAGAATACACCAGGAAAATAAATTTAGATTTTAGAACCAGTAATGCATCTCGTGCAGCTCTTACTTCTCTGAACCTGCTAATCCAGAATTCAATTTTAAAAATGCATTTACTGTAGGTAGGCATCTGTTCATTTTTTTCAACAATTGCATTGTAACCAAGTAAGCACAGCAGAAAGCTGCCATTTTAACTCTCTCTGCAGGGAAATGCTACTAAATCTGCCTGGATCAAGAAGAACTTTTGAATGGCATACCAAGAGTATGTTTATCAAGATTGTATTTTCTGTCAAAGAAAAGCATATATAGGGAGGGAAAAATCGTCTTGAAATTCAAAATCCCTAAAGTAAAAGAAACATCATCTTGGCTGATGATGCAAAAAACTTAAATCCACTGTATTTACTTGAACATAAAACAAGGTTTTTCCCCCCCAGTAAGCATGGCAGAAATGGCATCCTACATTCGTATACAAGGAAGCCACATCAAATACACTGTCTATCATTAAACTGCTGCCAAAAGTAGCATATGCTCAGTACTGGAAACCAACTATGAACTTGATTAAACGCAGCCAACAATGAGCACAACTATAAAACACATGGGCAAACATATTTATGGGAACATAACCACTAAGGATAGGTTAGAGCAGCCTATCTGAATAAGATATATGGTAGTGGTCATTGAGCTCAGTCCCCATCAGTGCTGACTCTTTGAAGTCATAGTGAACGACTCACTGAATATATTTTTATTTCCTCTTCACTCCTACAGCAGAGCTGTGCCTTTCTTCCCCATCTCCAATTACTCCCATTTTCTGCCTTAAATGTCTGGCAAACATCAAATGGGCCCCAAACAGTTCACCTAGAATCCCTCTATCGCCTCCTCTCTCACCTTGTTAGATACGATTAGTACGGCCCCACCCCCATAACGTAGAGCCAAGCCAGGCTGCTCTGTACCTCTTCTGCATATACATTTTTAGAGGACCCCAGGACTTGTGACAAGAGCACCCATTCCAGTCCTGAGCTGAGGGCTAATTAGCACATGGCTCTCTTGGCCAGGGGGTGACAGGGAAGAGATCCGGAGTACACATACATATTGAGCAGTGCTGAGCTGTGACGTCACTATAGCCTGAAATGCTATTGACCCTGATAGGGTCCAGCCTAATGAACTACACAGTAAAATGTCAGTCTTGTGGCTTTGGATTAATATCATGCTTAGAGTGTACTATACAAGTAGGTACAAAATATGCTGTTTAAAAGTGTGTTTATAGAGTACCTGTCCTAAAACTTGCAGCAGTTTGAAAAAAGGTAAAATGCATCAATTCTGAATGAACCAAGTCTATGAGTACCCATGGTACATTTATTTCATGTAGACAAATTACTTTTAGTTTGCAGAGTCAGTGTTTTCAAGTTTGCTTTTCACTTCTACGTGCTCAGAGAAAGCGTGGTCTAACAGTTTTAGGGCAGCAGGGGGGCAGATGGCAAGGGGGCCGCCTGACCCCCTCGGGATGCAATTTTCCCTGATGTAGCAGTGAGAAGGGGACACATTCAAGGCAAACCTTCAATAATTATATTCCATACCTTGAAAACTACAGCAAGTTTATCAAGTTTCCATATACAGACTCTAACTATTGGGAGGTCGTTTCATATTCAGGGTCATCTTGTCACGTTATTCTAGGTATTTTCTTTTTCTTTTCTTTTACAGAAGCCCGGATTGGAGGCAGCAGCTTGTTCAAGTTGCCCCCTGGATCACCCCTGGGCTCAGGAGGGGATCTCCGGCTGCGAAATCCTCAAGGTAAGTGCCGGCTGGTGACTTGCAGGGTTAATTGCCCTATTAGTAGTCCGCACATCTGGCAGCTTCTGTTCCGCGATGACTACTCGCGTGGGGAATGTCCCCGGCTGCTTCCCCTCAGTACAGGGTAACAATTCACAGTCCTGTCTCAGTCACTGAGTCAGAGGAGGATCAGGCATTCCTCCTGCTTGTGTCTCAGCTTACCACTGCTAATTACCTCATTAGCAGCTTGTTACGGGCACCTCCCAGTCCCTCCCTGCAATCTGTGCTGGCATGGCTCAGGGAGGTCTCCTGCCATCGAAGCCGGTGCTGCAGGACTTGGAATCATCTTCCCCCCCAAAGCTCCAGGGCTGTTGCCAGCATCCCTTCCCGGGTCTTGCCCTGCGACCCCCTTTCAAATCAGGGATGCCTCGCCTTGCCCCAGCGCGGTTCCACCGTAAATAGCTGACTATGTTGCCAGCCAGCCATCTCTGCGATCCCTCTGTCTTGGTGCTTCTCTCAGGCCTCGGATCCCTCCACCAGATCCCTCTACCTTTGAGGTTTCAAGCAGCCCCTTTTTCCATCCACGGTGCCCAAAGCCATTTTCTTCAGGACTTCCCCCTTCTTTTATTCCCAGAAGCAGCGTCCCATCGGCCAACCTTGCGGGGGGTGGGGAGTCTTCCATCAGCTGTCCAGGATTTTCCCAAGTAACAGGGCTCCTACCAGGGACCCCGTTACACACAGTATTCCTCACAGAAGGTTCATGCATGCTTTTAGGCACTGTCTTTTAGCCAGCTAGCGCAAAGCGTACATCCACAGTTACTACCACTTGAGTCAAATAGCTGTCAATGACTACAGTCATTCTGGACAGCAAATACTTTTGTATAAGGCTTGTGATACAAGTCTCTCTCTGCAAAAAAAAGGGTCAAATTCTGCACTCTGCACAAAGCTCAAGTATGGGTGCTGCATATTTCGTACACAACTTCAGAGAAAATGGCCAGCAAAATTTTCTCCTCGAAGAAATATTTTGCATGTGGAAGAGCTGAAGAAAATCAGACCGCATCCAGCCCAGCTGCTCTCTGTAGCCTTTAACTGGTTTATAGCACCAGTTAGTTTCGACTCTTGTAAACAGGAAAGAAAAGCCGAATAGATCTAAAGGCATGAACATAAAAACAAGGTAAAAAGAAGTATCCACCCTGGCAATCTTCAAAACGCATCTTGATGCCCATCTTGCTGGGGTCATCTGATCCCAGAGATCTCTCCTGCCCAAGTGCAGGGGGGCTGGACCTGATGATCTGTAAGGTCCCGTCCACCCCTAACAACTATAAAACTATTAAATATGCATTTTACATGATTATGAGTTCAGAAGGAAGTACATTACATATGCATTTTTGTACACCGCTGAATGGGGCACATTAAAAACAATCCTTTCCTTCTAGCTCATCTAACTATAATTTTGTGGGTGCTATGAAAGAACAATTTAAAAAGAAAAAATGGAGCATGAGTCCTGTTTCTTATATCTAAATGTTTCTTTGCACTTTAAATAAGTTGTTAAACATCCACACTGAATTGTCTTCCTTAACGCTGTGGAGGGGAGAGTGGGTATGTACGCAGAGTTATGCATGTGTGCTATAAGAACTGAGGCACTATAAATCTTGCCATTTTAATAGCAAACAAAGCTACAAATTTGCAATAAAATCAGCCAATATAAAACTCACTTTACAGCTGATGAGTGGAAACTGGACACTTTATTAACTCTGCTTCAATAAAACTCCAAAATTCATACCTCTGATTCTTGAAAGCTCTTATAAACCCATTTATGCCACTGACAGACTGGCCAACAAATTGGCCCACCTCCCCCAAGAACAGAAATGTAAGTTCCCATAGGCTGTGGGCAGATGTATATTTGCAGCTCTGTAAGCGCCACAGCACCCTGAAATTCCACAAAACCGTAGCAGCGTGACACGGGGAAGCAGGGGAAACCAGAGCTGCCATTTTTCTAGCGCTACGGGGAGCATGCAGTTCTTCTGTTTGATGATCGCTGAACATTTCACACGCAGCTCTGAGGTTGAAAATCTGTTCTGTGGTGAAAAGTATGGCGACCACCAAGAAGAACTCCATCACAATTTCATAGAGTCTAAAAAAGCTTTTGACGGGGTGCATCGAAAAGCTCTTTGGCTGATCGTGAAGAAACATAACATCAGACCCACGTAGCCTTATAGAAGAGCTGTACAACAGCACAAGTAGTGGAGTCCTGCTTGACAAGCTTGTGGAGTGTTTTTGCAGTATCAGCAGGAGTGCCCCAAAGCTGTCTTTTCTCGCCATGCTTGTTTAATTTATACCTGGAGGCATGTCAGATGCCTTAGAGAATTTCACTGGAATAGTGTCAGTTGTTGGACGAGAAATTAACAACCTTCGTTTTGCTGATGACACTGATCTAATAGCTGTAACTGCAGAAGAGCTTAAGGAAATAACAGAAAGGCTAGAAAGAGATTTGGAAAGGAAATTAGTGTGGAGAAGAACAAGGTAATCATAAAAGTCGGGTCGGAAGGGACCTTGTAGATCTTCAAGTCCAACCCCCTGCCTGGGCAGGAGGGAAACTGGGCTCAAGTGACCCCAGCTAGGTAGGCACCGAGCTGGTTCTTAAAGACCCCCAGGGCAGGAGCCAGCACCACTTCCCTTGGAAGCTGGTTCCAGGTCCTAGCCGCCCTGACTGTGAAGTAGTTCCTACGCATGTCTAATCTAAACCTACTCTCCAACAACTTGTGGCTGTTATTCCTTGTTATCCCAGGGGATGCTAGGGGAAACAAGGTCCCCCCTAGTGAGTTTATAGACGGTCACAAGGTCCCCCCTCAGCCTTCTCTTGTGAAGGCTGAACAGGTTCAGGTCCCGTAGCCTCTCACTGTAGGGTCTGCCCTGCTGTCCCCGAATCATGTGGGTGGCCTCCTCTGGACCTCTCGATGTTGTCCACATCCCTCTGGAAGTGGGGTGCCCAGAACTGGACACCAGCTGTGGCCTGACCAGTGTCGCGTAGAATGATAATGATAATATCATCCAGTAGCAATGATGATGCATCAGTAAAAACTGGTATTGAGAAACTAGAAAAAGTAAACACACTTTAAATACCTGGGAGCAACCATCACAGAGGATCCTATATCAGAAAAAGTAAAACAAACAACAACAACAACAACCAAAAATACCAGCCATGGCCATTTTTCACCTAGCAAAGCTGAAAGAAAAATCTGGACTGGCAGCAACATGAAGATGAAAACAAAAATCCCTCTACTATATGCTGTTGTCATTTCAATAACTCTATGACTGCAAGACCTAGACACTCACTACAGCAGTGGAAAAGCAAATGGAGACCTTTGAAATGTTGTGCTTTAGGGCTAGGGACAGACGTTACGTGTAAACAGGTTTAAGTGATAAGAAACTGGTTTAAAACCCTGTAATAGAACAGACGCTCAATGCACATAAACCTAGTTGAGCCATTTTCAAACTGGTTTATTTCAAACCGGTTTCAATATGGTATCAGACTTAACAGATTAGGCTCAAACTGGTTTATAAAATGTCTGTCCCAGAACCCTTGCTCGTTTAAAATATGCCAGAGACCCCCAGCATCGTAGCATGATCTCTGGGCTGGGCTATCTGCTCCAGCCAAGCCAGGCTGCCCCCCCCCCCGCTCCGCTCCCCAGGCAAAGCAGGGACAGGCAGGGGCAGAGGTCTGGCCAGGGAGGGTTTAATTCCCACTATCACAGCAGCAGAACCCAAGCCGGGTCTGCCGGGCGCTCCCCGCTTGCTGCTACAGCAGTGGGCACCACGGCCCCAGAGGTAGAGTGGGGTGGGGAGGAAAGTTAGGTTTCCCTCTACCGAGCCACGTCTGCCCACCCTCACTGCCATGCTTCCTTCCCCCTCCCAGGGGCCCTGAATGGCCATGCCCCGACTCCACCATTGCTACAGGAGCGGGTAGGGCCCTTGCTAGGGGCAGCAGGGGAGCGAACACCTTCCCAGTGGGGCACTGCGCAGCAGGGCTGACAGAGCTGCGGCAGCACCAGGGTCCAGCATGAGCCAGAGCCCTGCAAGCCTTGCACGGTGCCGCTGCGCTCCCCAGCAGCTCTGCCGGCCCCACAGAGTGGCCCCCACCAGGAAGGGGCTTGCTCTCTGGGAAGCAGTGACAAGTTGCTGCCTGTCATCACCAGTCACTCACCACTCCAGGTGCCGGCAGGAGTGGGGTCCAGCCCCTGCCGCTCGGTCTATGCTTGGGATAAGCCCCTTCGGTCAGAAGGAGACTTATTCAGCCACTGGCCCCGACCACAGACCCAGCAGCGGCTGCAGCCGGGTCAGGCAGACCTTGACCTGTGGCCAGCGTCCCAATAAGCCCCCTCCTGCCCAGAGGGGGCTTGCCCCAAGCACAGAGCAGCTGCCAGCACTGCAGCGGGGTCTGCCCGGTTGGCCGCCACCGATGTGTGCTCAGGCTGGCCCCCTCCCAGCAAAAGGAGGCTTCGTTGGACGCTGGTCCGGAGCACAGAGTGGCAGCTGCAGCCATACCAAGCAGGCCCCACTGGGATGCCAGCGGCAAGCCCCCTCCAGGCAGGAGGCTACTTATTCAGATGCTGGCCACTGGCATCCCAGGGGGGTCTTCCCGGCCCGGCCACAACCACTGCTCTGTGCTCTGGGCCCGCACCCTCCTGGCAGGAGGGGGCTTATTCAGCCACTGGCCCCAAGCATAGGCCAAGCAGCAGTTGCAGCCATGCCAGGCAGACCCCAGATGCAATGCCAGCAGCCAGAAGCTGAATACGCCTGCCTGGAGGGGGCTTGCCCCAAGCAGAGAGTGGCCACCAGCATTGCAGCGGGGTCTGCTCAGCACAGCTGCAGCCAGCATCCAAATAAGCCTCCTTCTGCCAGTGGGATGGAGATGGGGACCTAAGCCCCTCCCTGGCCAGCTCAGCCCAGACTGGCCACGGCTCCCCCCACATCGTTCCTGCAGCCAAGGGCCTGCTCTAGCACCCCTGATACCTGGCCTGAGCAACTGCAGGCATGTGCCTACATTGCCTCAGTCCAGAGCAAATGTTTTGTCCTGTTACAAACCCTGCAAAGGTTGAATCAGTTCAGGCTCTGGCTTTTTTTAATGCTTCTCCATAGCCTAGAAGACTTCTATGCATAGCCTACACTGCAAAAAAGGACAAATGAAAGATCAAATCAGACAAGAAGTTGGCAAATACAAACCCTTATACGAAATCACAGGAAGAAAGATGCAGTGCTTTGGACATGTAACAAGAAGGTCTTGGCAACCTTACCAAAACCATCCTGCAGCAGGCTGTGGACAAAGGAAGAAGTGGAAGACCTAGGACATGCTGGACCTCCAACATCAAAGACAGGATGGGGTTAAAACTGGCTGATTTTACAAGGATTTCAGAAGACCAGGACAAATGGAAAAGTTTCGGCACCTGCATCACAGGTGCCCCAATGGACAGTGTGGCCTCAGGACTGGCTTAACCTGACTTAACAGAAGGCTTGCACATTGTTGCCTCAGTTTCCATGACACGAAGACAATGTTTGCAGTGCTGTTAATGTAATGTCTGTCTCCAGCCTTAGCCACTATTAACTTTTGTAGGAGGTGTGGCTACCTCTGTATATAGATTACAGTTTTGGGGGATAAGAATATAGTCACAAAGCATTTGTAACTTTTTCTACAGCTTCATACCACCCCAATATGTCTGGTTTCACATGCCAGGAGATGATAAAATCTGGTAAAGACCAATGATCTTTAAGACTGAATCTCCCCAAACCTGAAAAAGTGACTTGACAAATAACCAAGTGGAACCACCTGAATTTATTGTTACCACAAAGGCACAGAAAAAACTGAAGGGAATTCAAAATATCAAAAATGCTTCAAGGGCTGACAGAAATATTTTATAAGGAAAGATTTAAAGTTAAATGCATACAACTTGAGTAAGGTAACAAGATATTATAACACCTAGCTTTAAGTATTTGAAAAATACAAGCGAGAAAGAAGATGCATGACAGAGTTAAATGTCAGAGTGAACAGGAAGAAACCTAGAAGAGGAAAAATCTAGGCACTATATAAAACTGGACTTATTCTCCCCAGCTTTTAACAGAACCCCAGGAAGTTTCCTGAGAGAGGAGTAATGGGGGCAGAAACGACCAGGGCAGGGTGCAGGACCCGGGGCAAATCAGCCTGTGGTGCCCTGCCCCTGGATGCAAGGAAGCCAGCAGGGGTGGAGGGGGAGCGACCAGATGTGCAGCCAGCGGCAGCACAGAGTCACCGGGTCACTCTGCCCAGCTCCGCGGGCCCCCCCAAAGTGCAGGCCTGGGGAGGTCCCCCGATTTGCCTACCCCAGGGATGGCCCTGAATGTGGAGGGAAATACCAGGGTTCCTCTCTGCCTTTCTTATACGCATCTCTTGAGTAGTGAAGATCTTCCTAGGTCCATCTATATCTCAAATGTAAATTCAAGATAAAGCATGAAAGAGAAGGTAAGAGCTTAACTAACTGCCATTTGGCAAGGTTTCTGAGCACAGAAGAAACTGAGAAGATCCAGGGCTCTAGATAACTCTTCTGGTTCTTAAATCAGTATAAAAGGAAGGATATTCTATCCAAATATTATATAGGTAAAAGTTTCCTATCACATTTTTTTTAAAAAAGACAAAACCCTTTGAAAACATTTGCCTTTTTATCACTACTTTTCTGTGGAGGACTAGCCTCTAAGTAACAAAGCACTTCTGCTGTTATGGCAATTTTTTATCCCATATCTGTCTACCTTCCACTTCTATGCAGCCTGACTTTGGTGTATCTGATGGAAAAATGACTGTGTCTAAGAGTTATTGAAGCATAGTTGGGCGCGTCTACAGGAGACATTCCATGGCGAGCTGCGTAATTAGCTCCACAGTAAAGATGCAGCATCTACACATGTGACCCTATTAGGCAGCAGTAAGCAAATTAACTCTGCTATAGGTTAGTACTTGTCAGCACAAGTACTGTCCTGCAACGGCATTATTTCGTGCACCGCAATGCACATGTAGACTCTGACTGGCCTGGCTGGGGCAAGAGGGTGCTTCAATGCAGTGGCTGCTTTCTGGCTAGACCCATCCTTGAGCACTGTCATGCCCCAGCCAGCCCCTCCAAAGCATGCCGAGCAGGTCAGAGCAGCCCCGGCTGACAGGATGATCCCCTGGCCTCCTGCCCGTTGGGCTGCTCAAACCCATGTCAACGTGCTGTGGTCCCAGGTGCACATGTAAACGCAGAGCCTGGGAGCAATAAACTCTGATGTGAACTGCACGGGAGTTTATTCAGTCAAATTAGTTGTATGTGTAGATGTACCCAACATAAAAAAGTCAAACGTTAGCGTACTCTATCGGGCTCTGGAAATCACTGCTCAGAGAAATTATGAAATCCCTGTTTCGGTCATATTGAAAAAAGCATTCAGGAAATATAGCATCGGAGCATTTGAGCAGTGGCAGAGAAGGTAATTGGTTGACATGCGCCCATGTAAGATTGTACAATACACTATAAAGTTTTGATGATTATTCAATAGACTGGATATTGCTTCTCAGGAAATACGTGAACTTGTGTTTTCATCATCTCAGGTTATCAGCGTATTTTCAAGACATCGTATCTACAGAATTACAGCAAGACACAGTAAGCTTGCAGGCTGTGATATCAACACTTCTTTGGCCGGTCACTTTGAACTGAAAACATCAGCTACATTTCTATTCGGAAGCCTCCCCTCAACTCTCCAACACCGCACTTGTAACTTGAGTTAAGCACCAAGCCCTTCTCGGCAACTGAAGGCAACGGGAATCTAGAACCGACTGAGGGAGCAGGTCCTAAATCTGAACAAATCAATTCACATTACCAGAACTCTTCTAAAATTGTCATGTGATTCATCAGGTTGGTCTGTGTGTTATCACATTTATTGTAATACTTCTATGTTTATATGGTAATAAATGTCACATGCTTCAGTTTCCTTGTATAACTAGTACGCAGGAGAGGAAAAGTTTAAATAGAGTTCTTTCTAGGTCATGGCTGTTAAAAAAAACTGTTTATCTCTAGGAAGAGACAAGATGAACCACCAAGATATTTTAAATAATTATTTTATTGTGCATTTCTTTTCAATAAAAGTAACAGAAGTATTTTCATTAATTCTTAAGAAATCTGCTTTCTGAAAAACTGAAGTTATTATCTGTATTTATCAATTCCACGCATGGTAAAAGGTGTTAGACAGTGGCCTCTCGCATGCAAAAATCTGCCAGTACACCTCATTCTAACGACATGTCTGTTATTCCATACCTATACCTTTTATACAGACTCTTAATCCCAAATGCTATACAACGGAAGCGCTGGTATTTCTATTCATTAGAGAAGGAAACTGAAGAAAGGCAGGGGGGGACCCTGAGCAGATTAGCAGTTTAACTCTTCTAGGCTGATGACAACATATAGGGCACTGAAAGACATGGGAAAAACACAAAACACGCTACAACGGAAGAAGCAATGAGTTAGTTCAACCCAGCTCTGCAGCCTCTGTATAGATGGGGCGCTTCAGCCGGGCTTTTGGGGGCTTTTATCTAACAGCTGATTCATTTAATAGCTGATTCACTTGGCACTTGTATCTCAGAGCTGCCAGCTAGCCCCACACTGAAGCACGCTGCCTCAGCCAGTCCTTCCACAACATGTTGAACTAAGTCAGAACAGCCCCAGGGCGACAGGCTGACCTCCCTGGGCACCCTGCCAGCCACGGCTTCTCTGACCTGGCTCAATGTGCTGAGTCCCAAGCACACGTGTAACCACAGCATCCAAGAGACATCAACTCCTGCATGTGCACGAACCACGCTGGAATTTATTCAATCGTATCAACAGCGCCTGTGATGCCCCTAGAACGAACGAAGAGAACTTAGGAGGTTCCACTCCGACGTTTCACATGTTGCATCACTTGCGTCTTACAAGTCACACGACATAAGAAACGCACGCATGTTTAGATTCGACGCTCTGTTTAACTCAACGTTTTATACTGTGTCATCCTACGTACCAAATTTTACATTGAAAATTCTTCAGTGCTTTGATCTGCACCTATGTATCGGTCCTAAATCATCATGCAGTTGCCCCTGTTTTTTCCCCTGAGGATTTCAGATTGGTATGAGACTACCTGAACTATCAATACACAAAGCAGGCTACAGTTGCAGGTTCTCACTGCCACTTAATAACCAAATTTTGAAAACAGAGATAAAATTAAGACTATTTCCACCTTAAGGAAAAACTGAAATTACATATTTTGCAATTATAGAAATTCCAAATAATCCGATTATACAAATAGTATTTCATTAAAAATATTATGGTAAAGCTATCTGTGTGTGTTATAGTAGAAACTTCAGAAAAAGAAATTGAAATCTTTTGAGTTTTCTGATATTATCAAGCACCAGTGCTCTCAATGTTAATGGAGTACATTTTATAAATTAATCACACATGACGGTTTATAATTGTATTTGAATCCAACATAAACATTTCTTTGTATTCACCAAAGAATTTAGCTGCATCAGAATAAAAGCCCACAGCTGAATCATCTGAAGTACCAAAAAACCAAAAGCAAAACAATACTGAATCAGACACTCATAACAACCTTGGTACCACTTTCTTCATAAAAGAAGTTTTAACTCCAGCACTATTTCAAGCAGATGCTTACCCCATTACAAATCCAAACTGAACGCTGGTTTACCCAATTTCAATAAAATTTTAATTATATTTCTGCAAGAGTGTAAACTGATAGTGTCATGCAACTAAACACTTGTTGTTAATATTAATATATCTTCTGCTTCCACTAGAGCTAAGGTTAACTTATCTTCCTTAAGCAAAGAGTGAAAACAAATGCAGAACCAACACCTTAAAATTAAAAAAAAAAAAGGCAAGAAACAAAGTATTTCTATTTCATTAAGTATTATGTCTTCAATGCTTTTGAAGATATAAGGCTTCCTCCTTGAAGATTTTTCCCTGACTTTGTAACATAACATCTTTATGTTAGTTCTTAGCTGGAAGAAAGGAGGAGCAGAGATGAGAACCTAACAAACCAGGAGACATATGTTGCCTTCCCCTTGATAAACACAACTGAAGGCAGGCTCCCATATAAAAAGGTTTCCTATACCAATATGTTCAGAAATTGCCCTACCTCATTCTCTTCAATCTCTGCATTAAGTCATCTTCTAGGAAAGGAAATTATCCATGGACAGGAAGCTGGTGTGTAGGCTGAAAGGCTGTATTGAAAAATGCGTCAAAATCCCAGAGACCGATAACTTCCCACATGCATCTCTTGTGGCCCTGCCCAGAACTATATTCAGCCTACTACTATGCAGCCCACGGCTAAGGAATACATGGATTTACTTATCTGATGTCTTCTATACATCATATATAGCACAATAAACCAACCTTCAGTAGCATAATTTGGGAGAAAAAAGTTACCCTCTCATGCTCAAATATAGATAGGTACAAGCATATGGCACAAGGCTCCATGGATCGGATTCCTCCCACGTCTCAACCTTTCTACAGATAATACTATGATTTTAGAGTTGTATTGTTGAGCCATGCTGCTTA
>JAGPOW010001338.1:67969052-67981335 GCA_030014935.1 Caiman crocodilus
GGGCCTGCCGCCTCCACCCTCCATTGCGGGAGGGGCGTGTCCACGTCCCAGGGCCCTAAAGGGGAGGGGCTCCAGGGAAACCCCTTGGGGAGGTGCTGAGTGCAAGGGGTATTCTTTAAAGGGGGGTTATGTTTTGTGTGTTTTAATGCCTCAGTGTGTATATTGGTATTTTTATATGTGAAAATTTAAAGAAATATTGTTGTTAATTTACTTGGGTTATATAGGTCAATATCCCTGTGTGTTAACTGTGTTGTTTAGGTTGTAAGTTATTTGGTATTATATGTGAATTGTGGAATATTATATATAGTATTAAAATATTTACAAGGCTTAACATATATGTTTTATATTAAGTGTCTGTATTTATTCTTGTAATAAATTGTACATATTTAAGCATTTGGTTTCAGCCCAGCTCTCTATAGAGGAGAAGAAGCCACTCCAGTAGCTGACCCCTTCCTCTGCACCCTGCCTGACCACCACCACCACTACTGTCATCAGAGGACAGGCCACACACCCCCAGGTGCACCCAGGCTACATGTAGATAAGTTATTTTTAAATCTTTTAAATTTTCATTTCCCACTCTGAAACACCCTGCATGCGTTTGCTGTTGGACTCATTTTGAAGACCCATAATGAGAAAGAAAAGACTTAATTACAATTCCAGTGAGCTTGCCAGAACGGAGAAGCCCCATTCTAGGAGGCAGAAATGTCAAATATGAAGTGGCCTATTTTATTTTAGCAGTTTTTCCTTATTTGGGGGCATGCCCTAACTTGGGCCACACGTACAATTTATTTTTCTTTTAACTAGAATGGAATAAGAAATATTTCTTATAAAAGGCTTGTTTACATTTCTTCAGTTCTGTATGTCGTAGCAAAGCATAAGGTGCGGGGGGAAGAAACGAGCTACAGGAAACAAAAGAAAGATGACACATAACACAGTATGTCAGACAGAAGACATACAACAGAAAGCCAGGGAACTGTCATCACAAAGCAGCCCATACTGTTTCTAGCACTGTATCTCTCCGTGATATCTGTCAATCATGCAACACTAAAAATAAATATCTAAATGTCATTGTATTTATGGAGTTCTCCTCCTCCTTTACACACTCCTCTCTTAAGGGCTGCCATGTCACATAATTCACTGGATGCTTGTGCACTAAATTTCTAGTTTTTTAGAATAAATCAGTTTGCTCCCATTTATGCTTCTAGGAGTCAGCCTTCTTATGAATTAAGCAAAGAGCTTTGTCTCAGGTGATCCCCAGTGTAAACAAGTCCCCAAAAAGTAAAAGGTTCTTAGCATAAGAGACACCCTGACATAGGTTGTCAGGAGTCCTGCCTAGACTTGCTACCTCCGCTCTCGCTGCCAGAGTACGTGTATCGTCCACTGCTGCCAGAACCCTGGCAAGACCTGGCATTCATCGTGGCAGCACTGTAGGAGGTCTAACCACAGCTATGGAGAGCACGTGACGGGCCACTGCCACTGCAGGTGGCTTGTGAGCAACTGGACCGGGCAAGCCTCTTAGCAAGCCTGTCCTACTCAAAGTCAGACTCTTTTCGGGGTGGAAAGAGCTAAGAAGCAGCCCCCCTATAACCTTCTGGATGTGATTTTGTGGTGATTTGTGTCGCGCTCCCGCCACGGTGGCGCTTTTAAGACAGTTGCAAAAATACACATTTTCTTCATCAGTCTAGCAGAGTCAATCTTGAAGCAATTCTACTTCAGATGGAACACGTAAAGCGAAGCGAATGAAAATGTCCTCATCCAAGAACCCCTGATAGTCTCATACACTCTATGAGTACGGGTTTGAACTCCTTGACACAGAATAGGAAATTAAATGTGGGTCTCCCACGTCCTGAAAGACGTTAGTAACGCAGAGCTGGCCCGCTCTTGAAAATGGCTGGTAATTCCTTCTACCACCTCTCCGGTCAGCAGCAGGTTTCTCTCTCAAAGCCTTTACTCCACAGAGAAGGGAGGAGTCAAACTCACAGTATAAGGAGAAGTCTGTGTCCTTCCTTCCTTCCCTTACAAAAGGCCAGCTTCTCCCTAAACACTTTCTAAGAACGTGTTGCACTAAACCAGGAAGGCTAAGAGTGTTAATTCACTATGTAGTCATAAAGCAGCACACTTGCACGTAGCCTAGGGATGAACTTAAGAAACTGTGTGCATGTTGGGGATCTTAACAACAGAGAACTGTAAAAATATGACTGCCGAGCTACCTCTCCTTCCACTAATAAGCCAAGCAAAAAAGCTGCTTCAATGATCCACCCAGAACGAACTTGAGACAGTTTCAGAACAGATGGGTCAAGAATAACATTTTGTACATGCTGGCACAGATGAAAGATGGCAGAAGAATAGCAGAGATTGTGAAGCTAAGATATTCCATATGGCCACCAGCAGCACATACATCCCTATGGCACATCTCCAGCACTGTCAAGGACTATTCTCCCTATAAACCCCTGATCCTTTTGTTTTGGCTGTCTGAGACCAAATTACCCGTATGCTTTTCTCTCCTTGCTCAGCCCCCACAAGTAGAAGCAATCTTATGCCAGTCCATTGCACGAAGAGATCAATATAGAAAGTGGCACAGGTTACCAGCAAAGACAGGTTTAACAGACAAATGCGAGCCAAATAGTTTCTATGTTATATTCATCTTTTGGAAACACCTAGCAATACATGTCTCTGATTTTCTGAATCACTGTTACAATGTCCCTGTGCCCAGGTCTTCATACTATATATTGATTATGTAATTGGCTGTAAGCCGGCTGATTTTTGCCCCCTACATATTTAGCTGTAAAGCTGTTCATAATGGCTGATTATTGCTTCACAGTAACTGTTTATGGTGACGCTGAAAGGGCTCTCCTATCCCTGCCAAATTAGGAACGACAGCTTTCCCAAGGATTCCCAATTTCTCTGAATCCTTTCAACTGAATTGGATAGACATGTCTTTATGCATAGCATCCCACAAAGATTTATGACATGCCCCCAGTTTCCCTCTCACTTTGGATCTAATCCTATTTTGCATGTTTTTACAGACAAGCTGGACATCTATAGCACATAGCCTATACCAGAGGTGGCCCATTGCTACAATGCCCTAGGACCAAAGCAGAGAAGAAACAGTGGCTTCAAGAGCCTCGCTTGTGTCTCATCTTTCTTCCGAAAAAGAGCGGTTTGCTTCTGACCCATGTCACCGGTGAATCACTGCCTTCCCCATGTCAGCTTATCTCTAGCTATACACACCCTTTGCTCTCATTCATTCTGCCCACTTCCTCTCAAGACCTGGAGTCTCCCGCGTTCCTACTGCTCATGACACCCTTGCATAGCCCACGATGAAATCTAGCATCTTTCTCTTTACTATATTATGCAATACCAGAGAAACAACCCTTTCTCTTCCCTTGCATCTGTCACTGCTTCCATTATCATAATGGCAACTGCTGCCCTTGGTATTTACTGACTTTGGGTAGATGGAAAGTTTAAGGTGACTTTATTACAATTTTGTGATAAACATACATGAAATAATAGAGAACCTAATATCAGCAGAGATCCTGGTTTTCTCTGCTTAAAAATAAATAAAAAAATTTTAAAAATCACAAATTCTCTGACTTAAAAAAACCTACCAATTATCCAATTAAAACCTCCAAAGCCCTATTAAAACCCTCAAATTCCATGATTAAAATAAAGCACTGCTCTCTATATAGGTAGCAGTTGAACACAATGTTTTATTGATATATTTACCATTTTAAGGCAATTTGGAAGCCTACTAGTGCTTCAGTCATGATAATAAAATAAGTCCTAAATACCGATATATTTTGACATTTGATTTTGAGTTTATCATAGAAAAAAATCAGAGCTCCCCTGCCCCTTTGCTCACCAGGAGGACACAGGTCCAGATCCAGCTCTCCCCACCTCTCACTGCTTTGTGGCACTGAGCAGCCTCGATATGCTGGTGCCCTGCCCATGCCGTTGCCCCTCACTCCTGCCTCACAGCCCCCCAGACCTACTGGAGCCCCTCGCTCCCCACCCACAGTCCCCCTGGTCCTGCCAGTGCCCCTCATAACCCACCCACAGCCATGCTGCCACAGCTATGGGGTCAGGGACCTAGATCCACAGACCTCTGCTCTCCCCCACCCCACAGCAGTGCCCAAGCCCTGGCTGCTGCACGTGGGAGGTAGCTGTTGTGGTACAGCAGGACATGGAGCCCGGTTCCCCCTCCCCAGCAAGCAGGACAGCCCAAGCAGAGCCCAAGGGGGTGAGGGCGGATGCGGGCTACCCACTGCAAGCTCAGGCTGCCCACCCTGCTGCTCTCCCTCCAGGGCCTCTACATCCCAAAGGGTGAGACCTGGTGTGGCAAGGAAGCTTGATGCTGCCACTGTGAGCCCCGCACCACCATACAGAAGCACCCCCTGCCCACCTGGCAGGGCAGCACTCCCAGCCCTGCCCGACTCACTTCCTCCCTCACTATGAGGGCCTCAATCCCCATCCTGGCCAGACTTACCTGCAGCGAGCTGCTCTCCAGGCTGCCTGGCAACCCTGTGCATGCGTGTGCGTGTGTGTGTGTGTGTATATATATATATACACACACACACACACACACACACACACACATATACACACACACACACACACCTCCCTCCTCCCACTCCTGCCAGCCCCTTGCACACTGGAACTCTGCCAGCCTGCTCTGCAAGGGGAAACCCACTGCTTTGCTCCTTAAAATGAGAAAATCTAAATTTTACCACATTTTTCTGTCACGGATGGAAAACCCGGATCTCTGATTATCATGTAGCTGGCATTTTCCATGCAAAAAATTACAGTATAGAGATAAATTACTTGTCACTGAAACGATCACCTCTATAGCGGAATAGGGACAAGAGCTTTTATCTTTCTATCCGTTTTTTGGTTGTTGTTCCTTAGATTTTCCTGTTACTTTTGCTACAGTAACATAAAGAACCGGACCTGAGGGGGCTCTCCATGTCATCCATCATAAAAGACAAAAAAGTAGAAAAGATTTGCTTATCTTATCTCCAGCTCTGAAACAAAATAGCTGTTTTATGAAAGAATAAATGACTTGCCAAATTTAGTTGGTGTTTTGCTGTATTACTAGCTATGTTTTCCTCACTACCAATCCAGCTAACAAACCCCATTTTCTCAGAATTTGCATGGCTGAAATTCAGCCTGATGGAGACTACCCAACACAAAGCCTAGGCACCATTTAAGTCCTACTGAAAACCCTGTTTGGAGGACTGAAGTAGGACTTAAATGGTGCAAAGGACATTCTGCACCATTTAAGTTATCTTAGAAAAAGTGAGTTTTGTTTCATGTGAGTTATCTTCAAAAGAGCAAATTTCATTTTTTTGTGAACAGGATTGATCACAACTGGTAAAACTCAGCAAATCAAAAATGCTAAAACAAGCAAAATCTCTCTACTGACCTAGCCGTGCCCTTCACTGAGACCCACAAGCTTCAATTTCACTGTTGAAAACTGATACACTTTTGGTGAAAACATAAATCTTGGGGGGAAAATATTCCTCCTCCTTCAAACCTCACACCAGTTGTCCTTTATGTAGAAAACATTTTTGCATAGCTCTTTTTGGAAATAAATTTCCAATGTTCCACCCAGGTCTATGAATAAAACACTCAGTGTCCTAGAGAATACAAGTACGTTGGGACCGTAAATCCCGAAAGAACAAACTTTGTGCCAGATTTATTTCATTTTTTACAAACTTGTCATCAATTGGCAACATTATGGATGTGCCTTCCATTTTCATATCGAGATCTCTTTGAAGAGTTGCAACACATGACAGAAAATACAATCTTAAAACCTGGACTCATTTGTCCAAAAAAAGGGGCGGGGCTCTTTTTGTTTTGGTTGGCTGTTTTGTTTTTTGACAGTGGTGTCAACTTTTGTCTTGTCAGACTAATAAAAGACAAATGCTTTCTGGTCTGTAGTACTTCCCAGAACAATTATAACACCTAGTAATAAGAGAAAAAACGCCTTAACTTTAATATGCAAATATTCTAGCCATCCACTAAAATCGAATAGCAATTATTAGTATAAGCTGTATCATCCAGATGCAGTCAGCTATGGGTAAATACTCTATTTCTATAACCCTTTGATTGCAACCTCTTACATTCTTTTCGAATGAGGTGATGTGCTATTGGGATAGCTACTTTATTTTCCAATTGTTATTTTCCGAATAAGGATATTCACTGAGCTTTTGACTGTAGATGTATTATTTAAAATGATGTTTATCTGACACCTGGAAAATCACTCTCTCTCTCTCGCTTCTTTAAATTTTGCAATGGAAAAGCAATTACCTTTTACACAGTGTTTAAGAGTCACTTCTCAAGAATCCTTTGGAAGCAAACCTGAGCTTTCCCTGCTGTTTAACAACCATCACCAAACCATAATTTTCTTTTTTTTTTAAGGGTTTAAACAACATCTGATTATGAAAAAAATGTTTTGAACAATCTGCTTTACGACTGAAACCCCAAAACAGATTAAGATGTGGTTAGTATCAGATTTATGTTGTCAAGATTAATAATGCATGGTATAGACAAGTACGGAACCAGATGTTATGCCTTTCCATACTCAAATGCAAAAAAAGAGAAGCATTCAGATAAAATGAACTTGAAATATTTAGATGGAAGGAACAAAAGTGAGGTTTTCGATTAAAACAAACAAAAAACCCCTGTCTGAAGCAGCTTCCATGCCCAACGCAGGGTTGCCAGCCTACCACAAATTTACAGACAATCCATGAAAGAACTGGTTAAAAACCCTTGTCCATAAATTATATGGACAGTGAAGTATTTTTATGGACACTTGCCAACCCTGATCCCCCCAGGACCTTTGGAAAGTGGAAATCCTTGGGTATTGCATGTGTGTCAGGCAGGATTCCTCCCACTTGCTCTCAGGGGATCGGTGGCAAGCAAGGCCAGGTCTGGCTGGCAGAAAGCATGTCTGAGCACAGGGGACGGGGCTTTCAGTGACCCCATCCTGTACACAATTTCCCCCGCTCCCTGTTCACCTTGTGGTGCACACATGCCCGATCTATCCCCTGGAGTGGCACAGGTAGCATGAAGCCGACTGGATGGAGGACTCCTAAAAAAAAAAAAAAAATCTCAGTAATTATTTTTTGTTATCTGTCAAAAGTTTTCAGATTGTCAGTTAAAAAAAAAAAAAATTCTGGGGTTGACAAACCCGGCCTGACGACAGAAGAACAGCTTTGACAGCTCGTAGCTCCTTTTCTGTTAACAGTAGCCCTAGTTGTCTATGCCTTCTACTCTCCAGCATATGTATTTTCCGTCTGCAATAGAGTCCCATCCCGGGGTGGTCATGGCACCCCTGCCCTCCCTTAGTACCTTTACTTTCTTTAAGCCATCTCCCCTTCGACTTGCCTTCCACACCTTGATATAATTATGGTTTTAGGGCTTGTGCTTTTCTACCTTGAACAACCTCTGGCCCTCTCGGGCTTAGGCCCGCATTTTCTATCCCCCCTGGCCTTAGGGTTCAGTATCTTCCAACATACTCTGCAGCTGCTGAGGTATGGGCTCCCTGGCCCTGCTTGTTCTTGCCCCTCTCAAGTTATGGGTCCCTGACCCTGCTTCTTGCCCCTTGTGGGCTACAGGTCCCTGACCCCACCTGCTCTCCTTGTTCTGTGGCTATGACCTTGTTCCTCGGCTTGGCCCCTATCCCTTGGTCCCTGGCCCCACTCCTGGGCCAGCTGAGACCTCCACGGTCCCTAGTCTCAAACCCTAAACCACCAGTGCTTCCCCAGCCCTAAAGTTGCCTTACCCCAAGCAGTTGGGGTGCTTTACTAGAGGCTCCCTGCTATCATCAGCTCAGGAGCAATTCCCTCCATGGCGCCCAGGGCTAGACTGCCTGTCCAGCACAAGCCCCGGGCTTTATATCCTGCATGCTCAGTCCCTTTTTGGTCATTTGCCCTTGCCCGACATACAGCCTGCTTCTTTTGCATCCTGCATTTCCTTAAAGTAGCAGGAGAACCAAATTCCCTGCAATACCCTTTAAAGAAAGAGAAAAACAAAATGAGGGAAAAGGAAAAGAAAAGCCCCATCCAATGCTCCTCTCACCTAAATTTGATTTTCCGTTTCACTTCTCTTTAAAAAAATGTCCTAAAATGCCAGAAACTGTATCAGCCTTTCAACATTTTCAGGGGAAAGAATCTCTGGACCTTTTCTTTGTTGTTATAAAAACCAACACAATCACCACAGATTCTCCAGACTTGCAAATATGAGGGCAGAAGCACAGAGGATGTGCCAATACTTATATCCACAACTCTGCACAGAATTGCTTGGCTAGGAAGCAGCCTCTTTGGGAATATGAATTGCTTTCAGATGCACTTCTCTGGTCCCTATTCTTTTCCCCTTATTGCATCCCATCAGCACAAAATAATTGTGTTGCATTACCGTAACATAGGAAGATATGGATACAGCCATCAACATTTTTGGGAGAAAAGATTAATGTTAAAGAAAGAGTTAAGGTACTGGGCATTAAAACTGTACAAAATACAAATAGCACAAAGTTAAGTAAATAAGTACCTCACTTCCCCCCTTATGGACACAATGTTATGGTCGCTCTGGTGAAAGGTTAGATTATCTTAGACCAATAGCATAATTAGGGGTGGGTGACAGGAGCACTGATCCCAGGTGCCAGTTTTGAGTAGGCACAAGAATGGTGGCAACTCGGGCTATGAGAAATGGCACTATTCGGTTTCGATGGAACAGTGTTTTGTTTTGATTTGAAACCACTGGTCCATTTCATCGAAACAGTTTTGCTGCTTCATCGCTGTTTCAACGTTTCACCCATAGGCTGTAACGGGGAAGCTTGAAACAACCCATAACTTTGTCATTTCTAGCCCGATTTGGATGAAACTTGTAGGAATACTAGCCACTTCTGAGGGCATGAAGCCTGCCAAGTTTCAAGGAGATGAGCTGCAGTTTCCCCAAAACCCCTGCACCTAAGCTGTGGATAAACCAAACTCATGACATGGGTGACACTGTGTGTGTGTGTTAAGGCACAGCGGGGTGAAAGCTGCAGGCTTGCTAGCCCCTGCTGAGGCCACAAAGCCTGCCAGCATTCAAGGAGATGGGTGCAGGGGCTTCTGGGGCCCTGCACCTCTAGCTGTTGACAGGCACCCCTCAGTCACCGACACCAAGGCAGAAAGCAGGGCAGTTCAAACAATGCTGCCTCTTCTGCAGGTCTTCCATCCCTCCCCCAGAGCACGGGATTGGAAGGGACCTCAGGGAAGGATCACAGTCACCGGCCAGCTCCGCAGTCAAGAATGAGAGCGCTCCTTCCCGCCCTTCCCCCTCCCTCCCCATACTTTAGTTCCTGTTTCCCTGCAGGCAAGCCCAGCTTGAGCTTCCGAACATTTGGAAAATTTTGAAATGTTTCAGTCCGCCTCGTTTCATTTCGAGGCCACTTTGAAGCTCTTTGTTTCATTTTGATTTTGCTGTTTTAAGCTTGAAACGAGTTGAAACAGCGGCGAAATGAAACTGCCAGCAAAATTTCACACAGCCCTAGTGGCCACTGCTGCTGACCAGGATACAGAAACTACTTGTTACACCTGAGTCTATAGCACAGTCTTTAGATGCAGCTATTATATAGTCAGCTGTCTGCAAGGAGATACTTTCATTTTCTTCTTGTGAAAATGAAAGCAACACCTATCAAGCAACTGATCTTTGAAAATCTATGTCAGGGCTGTCCAGCTGGTGGCCTGCGGACTGAATATGGCTCCTAATGGGTTAGCATACTTCCCACGGGCTCCCACCCAGGCGCCACCTCACACCCTCCTCCCTCTCTCCTTCCCTCCCTCCCACCATTGCTTACATCTTCAGGCTCCCCTTCCCTCTTCCACTTTCCACTTCCTGACCTTACTCCCGGGAGCAGGGCAGCACAGTGGGAGGGGGTACCCATGGAACCAGGGTGCCCACACTGCGGGTGTGCAACACACATGACTGGAAGGGGAAGAGTAGTGCACTTTGGGCAGGGGGCAACTGGGCTCTGGGCTGCCCACACTGTATACACAGCGGGGCCGAGGGCTGCCCATGCATCAGGGTAGCTCAGAAACTGAACAGCCCTGATCTACGTCAAGGGGAAGCAAGCCTTGGAATGGCTTTCTGAAAGCAAATGGACACATTGCACTGGAGCAGTAGAAAGAACGGAGTGTACTATGCTGACTGGTAAAAATACACTTGGGTATTTTACAAAAGACATAAGACAAATTCCAAATGGTAAGTTATAGCAGGTGCAGAATTCATAGCCAATTTCTGTGGTTTATCAAATCTCTTTTACAGGGATTAAAGAAATGAAACTAAAAGCTGTGATATAATCAAGGTTAAATACTTTTGTAGTACACTTTAGAACTGTTTAGCATTCTAATTCAGAGTTACTTCATGAATAAACCACAAAATTGCCTTCAGGATAAGCCGGTTAGCCAAAATAATTTTTACTCTGTGCCAGTGGCATTTAGCAAACCTAAGACCATATATCCATTAGAGATTACTGTTAATAATAATAAAAAAGCTGAGGACTGTGTTAGTCTACTGCAATGCTCTTTCTGCAGACCTATGTGTTTTCTGTCGAAGTCCTTTTGATCCCTAAGAGGAGTAGGAATTAAACAGATAAACACATTTCTACAAAAATTACCAAAGATATTTGCAGTAACGGTCCAAAATTCTACAGTTTACAATAGTAATAATGAAAAAGCTTAACGTCTCCAAGACGCCTGTTATTTCTTCCTATTGAGAACAGTTTTTTGGACAAGTTGCAGTGCCATCTATTAAATGCTACCACACTGGCACCCTGTGATACATCTTTGGTGCTTGTAGGCTCTATGCAACAATGGAACAAAAACAAAGGGGACAGGATCATTCAGTGGAATTCAAGGTTTTGTAAGTTATAAAACCTGGCTGCAGGGTATTATATTGTTTCCAGCCATAGCTCTGCTTGTAAATGATGTTATTTTAAGTAAATGCATTTTTTGATCCAGCACAGTTCTATAGGAAAAGGGGCTTGGTATTTGTCAGTAAAGGTCATAAATGAGTCATGTGCACTTGAGATATTTATTAGTAATCCATTTGCTCAGAACTAACGCACTGGATACATCTGTGACTAAATCCTGCCCCACATATGTAAGGAACATTCATCTTTAGAAACACTAATAAATTAAATAAGCTATTTAGCACGCAAACAGGATTCTTAGGTAGCAGAAACAGCGTTTGGGAAACAGCGTACTGAATCTGATAAGGAGACGCTCATGTCTCAGAGTCTTAGATCAGAATCAGGAAGGGTGAGGAGCAAAACCAGAAAGGGGACAATCAACCTAGACAGAAGCCCTATGAAGGGATGCAGCTTCAGAATATCTTGAGAACTTGCCATCAATTGAATCAGGGAAACAGTCTCTTTTAAAGGCTGCGATCCATGAGATCTGAGGGTCTGCAAGGGAATTGCCATGATAGCGATCACCTAAAAGCACGCAGATGATAAACTTCCAGGAAAAGGCTGATGCCACACAGTATACATAGCCAGGAAGAGAAGTAGCTAATGGTAGAGAAGCTCTCCAGACAAGAGTGCTCAGACACTTTGGTTATGGGCTCTCTAAAGAAACCAAAAAGCAAATTCACAGTTTACTTGGATCTATTTCACGGGCTGGAAAAGAGTTTTAGCCACATATTGGCACAACTGAAAAACAATGGACTCGTCAGGATATCTGCAAAGGGGGCAAGAGAAAAACGTCAAACTTGAAGCAGGTGAAACAGGAGAGAGAAGACAACAGAGAGATGCCTTCCAGAGGGGCTCAGTGGGAATACGGAAAAGGTTCATAAGATTACAAGCCTAAGACACAACAGGAGATCTGGCCACACAATATTTATAAAAACAGAAACAAGACCGTTACAAACTTCCTTTTTTACTCCATAAAGGCGTTCAGCAAGCTGTTCTGAATCTGCATAGTCGTATTAGTCTGTCATAGCACTCCATGTACTGCCACCAGGCCGGCAAAAAAGCTGTCTGGCAATTTGAAGAGTCTGAGGCCTTCATTCAGTACACGGAGGAATCCCACATCCGTTCTCCAAGATCAATGCAACTATACCAGTTCCAGAATGAATGTAAGCACAAGTGTGAATAGGATCAATTCTGTGCCACGGTGCAAAGAGAACATGCTTAGAGTAGGGACAGATTTTCAACATTGGGAATGTGCAGATACCGTATTTGTGCTCCCTAATGTATACCTATAAATATCTAATGTGTATGTACAAAGCTCTTAGTAGT
>JAGPOW010001338.1:67995936-68008983 GCA_030014935.1 Caiman crocodilus
CCCCCAGGCAGTACCTACCCCCACCACAGCCCCACTCCCTTCTTCACCACGGGGCGCCCAAGCCCCTTCCCTCTCCCCTCCCCTTCCAGCACAACAGACTCCCATCTGCACGCAGCTCTCCACACTGCTGGGCTGTGCTCCTTGCTGTCTGCATGCTGCACACAGGCATAAGAATTTATCAGCCAAATAATCAGCCACTTCAGGCTGATTTCCAACATCACCAATTTTCTTCATAACCTTGCCAGTCCAATATTGAACCAATGTATTGGTGCACCCCTAAGGTAAATCAGGACAAAAACATTAATTGGATTTTAAAATATAGATGTCGTATAGATGTTTGCTTGTTTAAATATAATTTGTTTTTTTTCTGGTTCCAAGATGGCAACCCCATTGCTGAAAGGAGTACTTCTGGGGGCAAGGGGAGGGACTTCTGGTGGCAAAGGTCAGGGGCTCAGGGGCAGGACTTCTGATCCCAAAATGGCAACCAGGGGGAGGGGCACTTGTCAAGGGGTGGGGCTACCCATGTGGCCCTCAACAGCTCGTCAAAAGTTGTTAAGAGGCCCTCCAGCCAAAATAATTCCCAAGTAATTAGTTCTGTGTGTACATATACCTATAGCCTTCATGAAACACTGCTCTAGAAACACACAAGCTGATATACACATTGTTTACCCTGGAAACAACTTTCACATTATCAAGGGGAATCTCATCCGTGACCTGCATATTTTGATTACATACTCCAGCTTTGGAGACTAATTCTCGGTACAACCAAAGCAAAACGTATTTTACCTAAACAATTTTCTTGCCAGTAAACCAATCTCAATTCACGTCCAAGTTTAGCTGCTCCCATTCCAACCAGTATCTTCCCTGGGAGTGAAACTCCAACCATGGTCAAACACACTGGCCTCACTTGGAACACCTGAAAAATGGAAGTCTTTCCTATTTATCCTTATTACAAAAGATCTTGAAAAACTCCAGGGGAGAAGATCCTTCATTTCCTTGCTCATCTTTGTTGGATCTGGTCTTTATACCTGCTGAATGCAGTTCTGTGGTCTGGTACCACAGCCATCACTGATACGTTGAATTTAGGCACTTATTAGTGACTGCTTGAACTATATGCCAACCTTTAAGCTATGTCCTACCATACAGCTCCTGCAAAACTTTGATAAGATGCCATCACTCATAAATCTTCCTGGGCAGACTTAACAGATGAGATCAGCCTATTACCTCTTCGGTTGATGAGTGCTTCAGTTTCAGACACTACTCAACATGTAGTGCTAATTCAAAGGTTTTTTTCATATTCAGGAAAGGAACCTTACTTCTATGGGCTTGGATGCATCGCAGCTGACCTTTTGCCATCCCTTTGCAAAAGGCAACTCAGGCATTACTGAACAGGAATATTACAGATCTTTTGTAATGCACAGATAACCGGCTCTGCCAATAAGCCAAAAATCAAATCAAATCATTGTCATGGAAGAGAAGTATTAGTGGGAAGGAGTCTCTTACACACTAACTCATTTCAGGGATTTGTGTTGTCTCTGCCTCTTTGCCCATGTGACAAGATGTGGGTTAGGCACAACAGGTTGCTTTCTCATTCAGTTAGAATTGCCTCAGGCATATGGAAACTTACATGAAACAGTCCAGCTGGGCCATGTTTCTTTCCCATATTATGGCTGTGGAGCAGTGTCCCCAAGTATCTCATATGATGGAAAAGTGCCTGATTACACATTAGGAAGATCTAAAATACCTGGACAACCTTCTGAGATATGAGAGTCATTCATTACATACAGAACTTAGGTAGAGCTTTGACTTCTTAAGAAGTTCATTGCAGTGTGAACATGCTTCATCCTTGTAGGAAACGATGAAATAGTAAATACTGATGTTGTTCAAAAGCCTATTGTTGACTAAAGATAGTTTAAGCCAAAAAATATGCAAACCACATGGTACAAATAGGCATGCAATCTATCTGAATGCTTCATTAGATTAAATTTAGAGCACAAATTATAGTTTAATTTTTAAGTGACTGAAAATGTTTTCTAGCTATAGAACAGATTGTTGCATGTAAGCAAAAATATCAAATTATCAAAAATATCAAATTGGTTTCAGTAGCAATTGCAGTATATGTGGAGCAAGCTCTTTTAATATTCTGTCAATTAACACATTTTTTGATAAGATACCAAAGGTAATTAAAGCTATAGAAGTCATGAACTTGAGGAATGTTGAGTTTGGGACTTACTCCTGCACTCCTTATTCAACCAAAACTTCCACTACTAAACAGATGACCACATTAGTAACAAGAGAATAGAAAGGAGGTAGCAAGGCTCTAAAGCATCCTCTGCCATGAGGACTTCATCAATTCCATGCTGGAGGAAACCCCTAGGACCAAGGAGGAAAGACTGCTGGAAGCTGTTCTACAAAAGGAAGAGGGGATGGACTCCTAGAAAAGTGGAAGCTGGAAGCTTGTGATGTCTGGCAGCAAAAGGAAGTCATCAACCTGACCTACAGTGGTTTGCTTGGAGAACAAATATGGAGTGCAAGCATCAAAGGAGGAAAAGCACGTACCATTGGTGGAAGAGGCCAGACCAGGACTCCCCAGGGTGTGGAGGATCAAGACCACTGGCACAAAGAGGAAGTGATGAGTGCTAGTGGTTGGAGACTCCCTTCTGTTGGGGACAGAGGGATCCATCTAGCAGCCTGACCTGTTGTCTGACCTGTTGGGAAGTCTGTTGCTTGCCTGGAGCCTGGATCTGAGATGTCAAGGAAGGATTACTGAGACTTGTTCAGATCTCTGACTACTACCTCATGCTGCTCATCCATGTGGGTACCAAGGACATTACCAGAGGTAACCCTGAGAAGAGCAAGAGTGAATACAGGGCTCTGGATGCAAGGTTGAAGGGGAAGAAGGTGTAGGTGGTATTTTCCTCTATTCTTCCAGAGAAGGGGAAGGGCTCTGGCAGGAGTGTGCAGTTCAATACATGGCTGTGCAGGTGGTGTTGCCAGCAGGAATTTGGCTTCTTTGATGTTGGGGTGTTGTTCTAAGAAGTTGGATTGCTAGGAAGAGACAGAATCTACCTAAAGAGGAGAGGGAAGAGCATCTTTGCAGACAGGCCTACCAACCTAGTGAGGAGGGCTTTAAACTAGGCTCACTAGGGGATGGAGACAGAAGTCCAGAGGCAAGTGGGGAAGTGAGAGACCTGGAAGATGCACAAAGAGAAGAGGGCAATAGGGAAGGCCTTTTCATTTTTCCTGAAAAAGTAGGGCAATGGGATAGTTACCTCAGGTGTCTATACACAAATGTAGGGAGCCTGAGAAACAAGCAGAAAGACTTGGCATTTCTCACAGTCAAGGAATTTGGACATGATTGGAATAACAGAGACTTGGTGGGATTAGCTTGCATGACTGGAGCATGGTCATGGATGGGTATAAATTGTTCAGGAAGCACAGGCAGGGGAGAAGAGGAAGAGGAGATGTGCTGTGTATAAAACAGCTATATAATTTTTCAGAGCTCCAGTACGAAACTGGAGATAGGCCTGTTGAAAGTCTCTGGGTTAAGGTTAGAGGGGAGCTTCAGACAACTACCTGAAGTTTCCAGATCTCAGGTCCTTGGTTCTCGGGGTGGTGGGGGACGGCAATCTACTGGGAGGGTAATACAGCAGTGCAGAGGCAATCCAGAAAGTTTTTGGAACATGTTGAAAGCAACTTCCTGATACAAGTGAACTAGGAGCCATGGTATTCTTGACCTGCTGCTCACAAGCAGGGAAGAATTGGTGGGAGATGTAGAAGTGGAGGGCAACTTGGGCAGCACTGACCACAAGATGATCAAATAATCGATTCTGACAAAAGGAAGGAACAAGAGCAGAAGAGTATGGACTTCAGAAAAGCAGACTTTGACTGCCTTGGGGAACTAATGGGCAGGATCCCCTGGGAGGCCAGTCTGTGGGGGAAAGGAGTTCAGGAGAGCTGGTTGTATTTTAAACAAACCTTACTGAAGGAGCAGGAAGAAGCCATCCCGATGTGTAGGAAGAATAGCACATATGGCAGGTGACCTTCTTGGCTTAGCAAAGAACTGTTTGGTGAATTTAAACACAAAAAGGAAGCTTACAAGAAGTGCAAGCTTGGACAGATAACTAGGGAGGAGTACAAGAATATTGCTTGGGCATGCAGAGATAAAAGAAGCCTTAGAGCCGGAGCAGTCCTTATAACTTCCAACAAAAGAAAGAATGCTGCAACCAAACTCCTGGTCCCTCAAGGAAGCCTCAGACCTTCATGGGGTAGGCTGTGTCTTCTCCAGGCCCGAAGTCCCCCCTGCATCCATGCAATGGAAAAATCAGGAAGCAAAAGGGAAAAAAAACCCCCTGCTTCTGTTGCAGTCCTCTGACCCACCCCTTGCTCAGGCTGAATTGTTCCTCAGTCAGGCTGAGTCAGTCCAGGCTCTCTATAACTCGATGAACCTCTATCAGCTGCCTGTTGAGTTTTCTGATCCTGCCATGAGTTGGCTTATTGCTGCTGAATGGTGCTTCTCTGATCACTTACGCTCTGCAGGCTCTTCTCCCCTGCCCGCTGGAGAACCGATACTTCCGGCATCCACCGAGCCTGGGAGCGTTCCCTGGCTCTGTCTGCTGGCATCTTCCCCTTGCTGCCCCTCCCCAGGGCCTGTAGTAGCTGGTCCTGAGCTCTTCCCTCCAATCCAGAGCAAGTACTGGTTTTTAGCGGTATGCAAAACAGGCCATATTTGATTCAGGTTTGGATTCAGCCCGAATCGGGGACAGTGATTTGATTTGTAGATGTGGATCACCGATCCCAATTCGATTCAGCTGAATCCTAATCTGAAGATTCGATGCTGATTCAGAGAATCAGTGATTTGGACATACGCACAGCTTTAAATCATTTTTCTATGTACCTCGAGGTACCAGGTGCAGCTTATGAATCCTGTGATGGTGGGGCAAATTGAGCATCCCCACAGGAGTGCTGGGATTTGAAGATTTGGCCATTGATTTGAGCCGAAATCTCCACCAAACCGAAGCTTCACACAGCCCTGCTGGCTTTGAAACTGTTGCTGTTGCTGGGTGGCACAATTTGAGGAGATGATGGAGCTAGACTGTTCTCAGTGGTGACAGATGATGGAACAAGGAGCAACGGTCTCAAGTGGCCGTAAGGGAGGTTTAGGTTGGCTATTAGGAAAAACCTTGTCACTAGGAGCATGGTGAAGGACTGAAATAGGTTACCTAGAGAGATGGTGGAATCTGTCCTTGGAGATTTTGGAGGCCCTCTGCAAAGCCCTGGCTGGAATGATCTAGTTAGGGCTGGTCCTGCTTTGAGCTAGATGACCTCCTGAGGTCCCTTCGAACCTAATTTTCTATGATTCTCTGGATAATTACACCTTTAAATTGCTTACATAAAATGTGTTTTTCTCAATTATACTTGCAAAAAGTGCATACAAATATTCATAGTCAGGTCATATGCCATTTAGAATTAGCCAAACTGATTTCTTTTAAATTGAATTAAAACAAATATTAATCCACATTTAACTAGAGAATATATGTAAGGAGATTCAGCTGAGAATTAAGTTTCATGAGCAGGTCATAAACCCCTAAAATAGGGACATATTACGGAAGTACTGACACATCTATAACTGTAGGGATATGGCAGTGTCAAAGTATAATATCCAACACTGAAAGTTACAACCTTAAATAAAAAAATATATAAAAAAGAACAAATTGAGAAATTATGCAGAAACTGTTAAACAATTTAAAGCATAATAAAAATGCTCTTTGCCCATTAAATAGACTCTACTAACTGTAAGAGCCAGTGCTAAATAGTATGGAAGCTTTACAATAAAAACATATTTTTTGTAAAAAGTAAATCAAATAAAGAACTACATTGGATAGATTCCTGTTGAATAATTAACAAAATGTTTTTGGGCAAAGTTCAGGAAAAACTATCTGTATAGTTTCATCTCATACATAGCACATTATGGAAGTCCAGGTGATAATCTTGTGGTAATTTGGGAGGAAGAATGCATGGTTATTTATACCTCTTCTAGAATCTGCTCAATAATGTACTTTCCTGGGAATTGAAAACTTTCAAGTAAACACAACTCCTTAAAAACTCAATCTGCCTTATTCTTCCTTCAATTTCTACCCTGAAGTTACACCTATGGCACTTGGGCAATTACCAGTCCTCAGACACCGAGAGTTTTACCAGAGATCACTGAAGAGCCAGCATCTCCCGGCTATATGAGGCTGCAAATGGAAATACTTAGGGTCGTAGGAAAGGTTGACATACAAGGTCATCTAGCCCAGCTTCCTGCTCAAGGCAGGATCATCTCTGACTAACTATTTCAGCCGTGTGTCCGCCCAGCCTGCTCTTGAAACGTTCCCACAATGAAGACTCCGCAATTTCCCTCCTGCAGCCAAGCCAGTCATCTCCCAGTCTATATTTGTTCACATTTTTCTAACTTATCCAGGTCATTCTGGATCCTAGCCCTGCCCTCAGAGCCTCCCCACCCCAGTCAGGAGGAGCAGGCCCAGCCCACCACACTTTCCTGGCCTCCAGCTGCTGTAAAAGCTTCCGTACTATTTAGCACTGGCTCTTACAGTTAGTAGGGTAGATTTAATGAGCAAAAAGCATTTTTATTGTGCTTTAAATTGTGTAACAGTTTCTGCATAATTTCTCAATTTGTTCTTTTTTTTTAGATACAAAGCCGAGCTTCTGCCCATCTTGCTCCCACATAGCAGCAGCATTGCCTGCCCACCTGCCTGCCTGATGCACCATGTTGCTTTGCCTCCCCACCAGACTGGACCTTGTGGCCCTCCCTGCCTGCCTGCCTCTGCCTCTGCCTGCAGCAGTGCCACTGGCTTTGCAGGGAAAGGGGGGCATTAAAATACAAGTTCACCCAGGGCACCATTTTCCCTAAGACCGGCTCTGGTTTGCATCCAACTTTGTGTCATCTGTAAATTAGTTTACCATACGCTCAGTCCTATTGTCCAAATCATTAATGCAGATATTAAACAATATTGGACATAGGACAGACCCTTGGGGAACCCTACGTAATACCTCCTTCCAGCTAGACATTGAGCCATTGATGACTGCTCATTGAGCATGATGATCCAACCAGTTATGTATTTACATTACAGTACTTTCATCTAGTCAGCGTTTTCTTAACTTATTAATGAGGATGTTTGGGGAGTCTGTGTCAGAAGCTCTGCTGAAGTCAAAGTACATCATTATCCACTGCTGTCCCAGCAATGCACAGTGCCTGTTACTGTCTCAGAGAAGGAAGTCAGGTTGGTCATCTATGACTTACTCATGATGAATCCTGGCTACCTGTTCCTAAGTCAGGTGCTCGATCAATGAATCAAAATGCAGTATTGTTATTTCCTGAGTCACTCTATGGTCATATCATATGGGACTTACTACTGTATTTACTTGAATATAGGGTGATCCTGATTATCAGGTGAGTACCAATAATTAGATTCTACATATGGAAAGCGTATACATTTGTTCTAATATTCTAGGTATAGAATCTAATGATTTAAGTTGTGCCCTGATTTGTCCCCCTCCCACTGCAAGGAAAATATATCTCCCCTTTCACAACAAGGAAAATAAATCTAGGAGGTCAGATAGCTATCTTGCCCTCTGCCCCCACTCTCTACTGGCTCACCGTGACTTGAAAGAGTCATCGCCAAGGGGAACCGAGCACAATGGGCACTACCATATAGCTCACTCAAATGGGTTATACTAACCTATCCTTGTGGTAGGTTCCCATCAGTATGTTTGTCCCACATAGCCCACGTGTTTTATAGCCATGCTCAGTGTTGGCTGTATTTAATAACTTTCATTGTTGGTTTCTATGACTGAGCACATGCTACTTTTAGCAGCAATTTAATGATAGACAATGTATTTAGTGAGGTTTGAGGTTTGCTTGTATGTAAGAGGAGGGACTTTCCCTCCTCCCCCCAATGTTGATGGCGGGGGTGGACCTTGTCTTATTTTCAATTAAATACAGTATTAGTTTGTTTCTCTCTCTGAAGCTGAGCGGGAGGTAGCGTCCTACTAAGAAAAGCCATGCTTAAAAACAAGGAAAAAAACGCTGTTGACTTGAGGTTTGCGTTCCATTGTTATTTTAAGTTATAGAAAAAAACGAGGCCTAGGAAATAAGTAAATTTGGCCCTTCTCCCAATATAATCCTCTTTATAGCAGTGGCCTATAACTTGTAGTGGCCCATATCGTAATCAGTAGCATAACGGAGGCGGAGGGTGACTGGCACCCGTCCCAGGTGCCGATTCTGAGGAGCGGGGTGGGTGGAGGACAAACATAGCAGGAGCTTCACTGCCGGCTGGGTTACTACTATACTGCCAGCAGCACTGCCGCTGCTTCCTGCAAAGCTGCTGTCCGGGTTATTCAAGCACCCAGTTACGCCGCTGATTGTGATCTCCGAGTATGAATGATACTTCGTAATGAACTCACAAAGGATCTATGAAAATCTCTCTTGAAAAATTAGCTGCTATCCAAATGGCTAAAAGTTTGGCTTTCTGTTTTGATGAAATCTTCTCCAGCTGGAAGGGATTTTTACATGAAACTTATCACATTTCATTTTCTGAATTTAAATCGGAAACAGCTGAATTCTGAGGCCGTTGGGTCAAAAACACTGCCTGCTCAGTTTTCTTTTTGAACCTAACCTCACGCTTCCCCTCAGTATTAAGCATGCACACCTTTTGATTGTTAAGAGATGTATTAGTCCTATCATACAAGTGCTTTAATAGAAAACCAGACAATGTTAGTATGCATTGCTGAGTTTAAGAGAAGCAAAATATGTACATGAAGGCAAGAATATAAACCTTTTCTACTTATGGTAACGAGCTTGGTTTAGATGAACACTATTTTGCGGAGGACTTTGAAATGTTATGAATGAAATAAATAGACTTAATATGATCTCTAGGATATTTTAATTAGTTATAGTCTCAGAGCTTTGTATCAATAATAGTACCACATAAAGTCATGGATGGCAAACATCCTGCAGTGGGCTTTCAAACTAAGTGGAATTAGTCTCCTAAGCTAAACCAAAGATAAAAGGAAAATAAGAAAAAACGGGAATTTAGGAGGGAACATCTGGTAACATGCTTAAGTCCTTGGCAGAATGAATTAAGTGTTCCTATGACTGGTCCGCATCGAACTTCTATCCCTTGCTATAATCCCAGAGTCCTTGATGATTATCCTACATAGAATTTTATCAATGATACACATACTCATAGTTTAACCAAAATTGGCCAAACTGATCTGTTACTACATTTGCCAAGCTACTCAGTCATTAAAGGTTCTTATGTTTTCATCATTTATCATTTATTTAATTTCCATTTTTCATAATATTTTCATTCACACCTAAAGCCATAGATATTTATTAATAAAATTAAAAGTGGTTTAATATGCTATTTACAATGTTTCCTGGAAAAGTGTGTATGTTATCTAGATGACACCACTGATGCTTTTGCTTTTCATAGAAAAAAAAATTGCCCAGATTTGACTAAAAATATTTTACTATAATCTTATTTATGCATGTGGAGGAAAAAAAATGAGACAATTATATGCAAAATAAAAACATAAAAAATTTTTATCACACAAAAGAAAACTCAGAATTGAGAAGAAAAATAAAATATAGCACATCTTTTAACTGTCCCTAGCTGCTACAATTTCTGCATTATTCATTGGGCAAAACAAAGGATATATATATAGACCTACAGTCTGTGGAAACAGAAGATGAAATTTGCCTACCAGTCCAAATTCCTATTATGTTCCCTCAAAGGTCAGGAAAATGCTGGAAACTAACATTTTTCATCTCAAAACTTTGGTCATTGCTTGAATTAGCAGGTAGTTAACTTGTGAAATTCATTGTCACAGGAGGCTGTCAGGACAGATGGTATAGCCAAGTTCAAAAAAGGGACACATTCGTGGATTATTTATTAACCATTAAAATGAACAGTTGGGGTGCTTCTTCTGGCACCTATAAAACACTGATGGTGGATGCCAGAGATTGTATGACAGGGATATATCTCTCTAGATATACCCTGTTCACACACTCTTCCTCTAAAGGCATCCACTGCTGCTGCTATGGGAGCCAGGATACTAGATTAGATAGACTATTGGTCCGACCCAGAATTGCACTTCTTATGCTCAGCTACTGAACCTTAATTACAAAATATTTATCTAACAGAAAAATTGATTTTTAATCTGTTTGCCACTCCGGTATGTTCAAAACTAGCCAATATTGTTCCTTAGCAGATCTGAGCTCTAGGACTGAGTGGCAAAAGTTTACGGTGCTAAGAGACCCAGAGCATTTCTGAGTATCTGTGCTTCTGAGCGCTGACCAAGTACAAAGTACTCCAAGCACCAGGGTCCCTATTCATAGTCACTACGGCTAAAGACAGACGTTCTAAAAGCCTATGGTGGAAGCACTCTATAGCACTTTACTTCATGCGCTATAACTTAGAGTGGGAATGAGCTGAACAGACGTTTGCTATTGGGTGGGGGGAGAGGTTAGAGCCTGCTTGCACCAGCCGAGGCCAGTAGGTAGGGGGTGCTCTCATGCACCTCCCAGGATGTCCTACAAGCTCCCTAGGCTGCTGAAGACTCCTGAGGACCAGAGCTGAACAGTCTAGTCACCCCTGGTTGGCACGCTGCCATATCACCACAGTCCCATACCCAGCCCTAGGTCTCAAGAACTGCCCTAGGGTAAATGCGAGCACCCGCCAATGTGACTTGCACATGCCTCTGTGTCCTGGCTTTCCCACATCCTGCCATGGTCTCCCCCGACTCACGTACAAGCAGGGAGACCCAAGAGCTGTTCTGGGTACTGCTGGTTGCCCTGTGCCCTGTGTGGCTCTTGCCAAAGGCTATGGGACATTATATGTGCCTATTTGGACCTGATGCAGCAGTGGCTCATCATGGCACATGTCCTCATGCCCACAATCCACCCACCAGCCATTCCATACATGCCTGCAATGGATCTTGCACCTGCCAAGTGTCCTGGACTGGGTCACTGACTTTCATGTAGCCAATGAGGATGAAGCCATCCAGGATGCCATGGATGCTGAGGTGCTCTGGCACCACCATCACTGAGCACAAGTTATGGGTCTGCAACACCAGCACCAACTGCTGGGAGCAGATTGGCCTGGACACCTAAGATGATGAACATGGCTCTACACGTTCCACATGTGCTGGGAAACCTTCATGGACATTATCACCCAGGTGACCACCACATTGCATGCCAGGACTTCAACAGCAGATACCCCTCATTCTGGAGGAGCAGGTTACTATTGTCATCATGAAACTACCTGCTCCATGCAGTTACTGCTGTGTCACCAAACAGTTCAGCATGGGCAAGACTACAGTTGTAGAGGTTGTCTGGGAGGTGTGTCTGGTCATCCAGGAGGTGGTTGTCAGCTCCTGCAGTGTGGACTTCTCCAACTGTGTGGGGGCCATGGATAGCACCCACATCCCCATCCTCCGCCCATCTTAGGTGTTCATTAACTGCAAGGGATACTTCTCTGTTGTCTTGCAGGACATCATCAACCACCAGGGCCACTTCACATAGATCTTTGCCAGTTGGGCAGGCAGCACCCTAATTTCAGTTCCCAGCATAAGCCTTCCAGTGCCAGAGAATGATCTGGATCTGGACCCTGAGATAGTGCAGAGTCACTTGGAGGACCTGGATGCGTTTAAGTCGGCAGGCCTGGATGAGCTCCATCCGAGGGTGCTGAAGGCACTGGCCGACATCATTGCAGAGCCCCTGGCGGGAATATTTGAATGCTCATGGTGCATGGGCCAGGTCCCAGAGGACTGGAAAAGGGCCAATGTGGTCCCCATTTTCATGAAGGGGAGGAAGGAGGACGCGGGCAAGTATAGGCCAGTCAGTCTCACCTCCATCCTTGGCAAAGTCTTTGAAAAAATTATCAAGGCTCGTATTTGTGAGAGCCTGGCAGGACAAATTATGCTGAGGGGAAACCAGCACGGGTTTGTAGCAGGTAGATCATGCCTGACTAATCTAGTTTCTTTTTATGATCAGGTTATGAAACTCCTGGACACAGGAGGAGGGGTAGATGTTGTATACTTAGACTTCAGGAAGGCCTTCGATACAGTATCCCACCCCATACTGGTGAACAAGTTAAGAGGCTGTGACTTGGATGACTACACAGTTCAGTGGGTGGCGAACTGGCTAGAGGGTCGCACCCAGAGAATTGTGGTGGATGGGTTGGTTTCAGCCTGGAAGGGTGTGGGCCGTGGAGTCCTGCAGGGCTCGGTCCTTGGATTGATACTCTTTAATGTCTTCATCAGTGACTTGGATGAAGGAGTGAAATGTACTCTGTCCAGGTTTGCAGATGACACAAAGCTCTGGGGAGAAGTGGACATGCCGGAGGGCAGGGAACAACTACAAGCAGACCTGGGTAGGTTGGACAAGTGGGCAGAAAACAACAGAATGCAATTCAACACGGAGAAATGCAAAGTGCTGCACCTAGGGAGGAAACATGTCCAGCACATCTACAGCCTAGGGAATGACCTGCTGGGTGGCACAGAAGTGGAAAGGGATCTGGGAGTCCTAGTGGACTCCAAGATGAATGTGAGTCAGCAGTGTGACAAAGCCATCAGACTTCAGTGTGACAAAGCCATTGCACTTTATTGTGCATCAGCAGATGCATGACAGATAGATCCAAGGAGGTGATAGTCCCCCTCTATTGGGCGCTGGTCAGACCACAGTTGGAGTACTGCGTGCAATTCTGGGCACCGCACTGCAAGAGGGATGCAGATAACCTGGAGAGAGTCCAGAGAAGCGCCACTCGTATGCTTAAGGGCTTGCAGACCAAGCCCTATCAGGAGAGACTAGAGAACCTGGACCTTTTCAGCCTCCTCAAGAGAAAGTTGAGAGGCGACCTTGTGGCTGCCTATAAGTTCATCACGGGGGCGCAGAAGGAAATTGGTGAGGTTTTATTCACCAAGGCACCCCCCCCGGGGGTTACAAGAAATAATGGCCACAAGCTAGCAGAGAGCAGATTTAGA
>JAGPOW010001338.1:68009083-68036378 GCA_030014935.1 Caiman crocodilus
TTTCTTGGCTCCCATACTATGAATCTATGGAAGCAGAGGAGTTGAAGGCCATAGCAAAGGAAATTCTGGGGAAGGAGAGGGACTCTGAGTTTGTGCTCCACGCCTCTCAAAATTTCCCATGAGGCAGGTCTCCTTCTCTGTAAGGCACTTCAGAGGAGGTTGTGGAGGCAGGTGACTCAGCTCCTCCTGTTGTTATGCCTCTGCCTGGTGAGGAGGGGATAAGGCAGGATCCCCACCTTCAACCCAGAAGCAGGTGGGTAGTGTAGTCTGCGATCAGTTTGAGGTGGCAGATGATCCTAAGTTTGCTACCTGCCAGCACTGCCAAAAGCAGATCAGCAAGAGCAAGGACGTGAAACACTTTGCCACCACGGAAATGCTGCTACCTCTCAGGAGTTAGCATCCCCTTGCCCTTGCTCTGCATGGCCAGCCCTTCTTCTTCATTGAGCTCCCAGGGTTCAGGCAGCTCATGGTCCCATCATACTGAGTGCCCACATGCACTGCCTTTAGCAGGGCAGTGGTGCCCTCCCTGTATGAAGCATGCAAGGAGTACTTGAGGGAGGAGCTGTGGAAGGCAGGGCTGCAGATAGCCTTGCACTTCACCTCGGACATCTGGAGTAGCTGGGGTGGAGATCATAACTACCTTTCTCTCACAGGACACTGGTGTGATCAGTCAGGGCCTTAGGGGGTGATCCTTCAAGCAGAGGTGATGGATAAGTGTCATATGGCAAGGGAGATCATGGTGGCCATGAACCACATGGTGCAGGGGCGACTCATTGGGCAGGGTGAGCTCACCCACAGGTTCATGGTCACCGAAAACAGGGCTAATATGATCAAAGTGGTGTGTGATGCCAACTTTGTTGGCATCTGCTGTATGGCACACAAGTTCCACCTTGTAGTGAGGGGTGTGCTAGAGGGGGAAAAGGGATCTTGGTGATGGTCCCATCACTACAATGATGAGCCAGCTCATTTTGAAATGTAGGAAAGTGTTGGGCTACTCCCACCAGCGCATCAAGGGGGGCAAGATGCTGCAAAACAAATGGGCAGAGCTGAGCATCCTGCAGCACAAAATCATGCAGGATGTGGACACTCAGTGGAATGCCACATACCTGATGCTTGAAAGGCTGGATGAGCGACAGAAGGCCATGCAAGGCCTTGGTCAGGGAGATTGGATCAGCTGCCCCCTTAACAAAAAGGAGTGGGACTCCTAGATCTTTGTGGTCCTCAAGCTGTACCTCAAGGCCACAGAGAGCCTCAGCACTGGCAATGCTCTACTTAGTTAGGTGATCCCCATAGTGGAGATGGAGTGGGTGCTACTCTCCTCACGCCATACCTATTAGCCTTTTTTATTTGCTTTCAGAAACTTGAGGTGCACTTTCACAGAAACCCCTGCACCACTCTACCTGAAACCTAACAGGCCTCATGCCCACATGAGGGTCTACCATTCCTGCTGTTTTCACCCCTCTCTTCTTTAATACACACAAGTGATATGAGTTTTGCTTTCAACAGTTTGAGGTGCACTCTCACAGAAACTGCTGCACTTATCTCCTTGAAACCTGGAAAGCTTCATGCCCTCAGAAGTAGCTACTATCCCTGCTGGTTTCATCCAATTCTGCAAAAGAATGACAAAGATATAGGTATTTTACTGATTCCCTGTTGTAGTCTATGGCCAATCCTCCAAATCGGTGCTGAATCTCCAAATCTGAATTGGCCAAATCAAATTGGGACAGTGATTTGAATCACCAAATTGAATTGCTGTTCTTCTGAATTGGCCAAATCCGAAGCAAATATTTGTTGCTTCACACAGGCCTACCTCTACCTGCTCTCGCTGATGAAGCACTATGGGGGGCTGGGAGGAGCACTTGAACTACTGCCTGAGCAGGTGCAGCATGACAATGGAGTGTGCCTTTGGCCATTTCAAGGTGCGCTGGTGGGCTCTCAGTGCATGCCATCAAGATGGATGAGGAGAGCCTGATGCAAATCATTGTTGCTGCATGTGTCTGCTATAACTTCTGCAAGATGGGGGTGGGAGGGAAGTGGGGAGGCCTTTGAAACTTGGGCCAAGGAGACACAGTGCATGGACCATACAGTATCAGGCTGTCTAAATTCATGAAGCCCTGGATGACTGCCTCCTCACCCATGTGGACTGGGAGCCCTCCCTGTACGAGTAGGGCTGGAGGTCTTTGAGTGCCCTTGTACTTTCACCAAGCCATGGGTCTCCTACCCCGGGTTCCTCTGGCCCTTCATTCTGGGCAGTGCTGCCCACAAACCAGGCTACCTGGGCACTGTTTCCCTTCCAGTCCTCCTCCCCAAACTCTCACAGGGGTGTACACTGAGGTGTGAGGGAATGTGGCATGAGGAAGAGAAGTACCTTGGCTTATTAAAATGTTGCAGCTGCCATAGTTTTCATGCATTTAATAAAGAAAATCTGTCAGCTGTTGTCTGTGGCAGAACATGCTCCTTTTCCCAATTAACACAAACTAGCAAACCTTTGAAGGGAGTGGGGAAGGGATTGAGAAATGGGCGAAAGCACCTGGATGGAAGGGGTGGTTAGGATGGGGAGGGTGGGAGAAAGAGGTTGGGCCCAGGGGAATGCCACAGGGCCTGAACTTAGTAAGCATGACACCTTGGAGGGGAGGCATGGGGTAGGGGGCTTTTGACCTGGCATCCTATTTTCAGGGGTTGGGAATGAAGAGCAGGGACTTTTCTATGTAGAAGCTAGACAGGTGTATCATCTGGACCCACTGTTTGGGGTGGGGAGTGGCTGTTGGGCTGGCAGAGGAAGAAGCTGCAAGCCAGGAGGCGTTGCCACAGAGTGCAGTGTGGATTCCTGGCTCTCCCAGAAGGGACCCTTGGCCCCTCAGCTCATGCCTCTGGGACCCAGTCTCACCCTTCAAGGACCCCAGACCTGTGGCCCTTGCCCATGCCTGGGGCTTGTGTCATGCAAATGGCCCAAGCCTGGGGGCAACCTGTCCCCATTAAGGCTGTGCCCCTTCCCTGCAGCAGGATCCAGGCCAGGAGGAGGGCCATGGGGAGCTGAAGAGCTCTTTTCCCAGGCCCTATAGCTGATGGATGGATGAGCTAGGCCTGGTGGATTCTGGTTCCAGATGTACCAGCAACAGCCTGGCCCAGGGGACTGGTGGGCTACACTTTTCTCCCCATTCTGAGCACTCCTGCACTGCTTGGGGGTTAGCCTGGAAGCACTTTGGGGGTCTGCATATACAAGGCATACCCCATACAGGTCAGGGGTAGTGAGATGGGCCTGGAAGGAGGCAGTGCCCTTGACAGCCCTATGCCATGGGATCCCCTTTCCTGTCTCACCAGGAAGAGTCCCTGGGGTAGGACTCGCCATGCCTTGGGGACCTTTCCACCACTTTTGCCTAGGAGGGCTACAGGCAGTCTGTAAGAGGCAACACTGATGGCAGTCAGGGTTAGATGGACCCCAAACAGATGGACTGCGACCAATCCAGTATCCTGCAGAGCTCAATAAACACTTTTAGTGCCTTTTCGAGGGGAGGGAGAGATGACTGCTTGGGGCAGCCATGGTTAGGCTGACTTCTCCCAGGAGCTCAGCATGGTCCTGAGAGAGAGGGCAGGAAGGTGTCAATTAAACAGATTTATGGTCCTATGGAATAAGACATGGGCTGCTAAGCACCTGGGGCCAGTGGGGGAAGGGAACTTAGCACTTTAGCTGTGCCGAAGGATAGGAGAGCAGGATGAAGGGAAAGCCACAGCTTCCCTCCATTTCCTTTGGCTCCCCGTCATGGCTGCATGGAGCAGGAGTGAACTGTACCCAAGTCACCAGGAGAAGTGGAAAGAGGGCTAGACACGGAGCACGTGGGTCATGCTTGTACAGCAGCTGGTACATGCTCTGTACTTTGGCAAGGAGGGCAGCAGGGTGTTGGAAGAGTGGGTCTGGAAGAGCTGTGGCCCCTGCATGGGGACCAGTGTCCAAGGTCCTGCAAGCTTGATTGTGGTCTGCAGGGTTGAGGTCTGGGGTGGGGGGGCTCCTGAGAGATAGAGGGCATGTGCCCTCCAGATCCTGGATCTGAATCTCTGTAGCTTTGAAGCTCTCTTCCTTATCCTGCATGCCATGTTCTGTGCTCTCAGTCATGGGTGAGAAGAGGTCCTGGGAGCATACTTCCAGCTGCAGGTGCACCTTGGCTCCCACATCCTGTGGGAGATGATGCAGAGACCAGCAGCAATGCACCAGACTCATCAGGGGATAGCTCCAGCAGTAGTGCTCTTGTCCTGCTGCTCCTGGTGACTTGCTCCAAGGCCATCTGGTTGTCCCACCGTCTCGGGGCCTCCCTGCACATCCTCCTTCTCTAGAAGGTCCCTGCTGGTGACTCCTCTCAGCCCCCTGTGGTGCCGTAGGTATGGGAGGTGTCAATGGCCCTGTCCCTGGTGAGGAAGTGGGACAGCTTCTTGTAAAAGGGAATGGTCTGCCTTCTGCCCCCAGACCTCTTATTGACATCAAATACATAGTGGTGCTGACTTCTCATCATCTTGGTCTTGGCAGGACACTGCAACCACTCCCTATTATGGCCTCACACCTGCATCTGTTGTGCAAGGTACTTGAAGACATCCCTGCTGCAGTGCTCTTGCCAGAGTTGGTGCTAGATTTCTTCCTTGCCCCAGATGTTAATGAGATCCTGCAGCTTCCTGTAATCCCAGTTGTGTGCCTAGGTTTGGCTGGTAGATGAGGATGGGGTGGTGCCTGTGGGCTCTTGGCATCCATGGGTGGGTGAGGGTCCGGCTGCGATGGGATGGGTGGAAGGCTGAAAGAAGTGGAGGATTCATGATGGTGCAGGTCCAGCATGTGCCTCTCCCTCTCACTGCATCTGGGTGTAGCTTGGAGCCCCACTGGTCAGGCCACTCCTGCAACCTCAACTTTCTTACAGCACACCACATGCTTCTGGCAATGCCCTTCACCCCAGGCTGGAAGTTCCCACTGTCTTCTACCTGCTACACAGAAGCAGCCGGCCAAGCCAGACACGGTCCTGAAGTTTCTAGGGGCATCTGCCTGCTTGTCCCAGCTCGGACACTCAATGCCCTCCCCCCACCCCCATCCTATTACTCCAGGACCCTGTAGCTGCAGGCCAAAAAACCTTGTAGCACGTTAGGTGCCAAAGGGTTGGGCAGCCAGCATTGCAGAGGCCCCAAGGTTGTATCCGTGCAGGTCCAGTTCTTAGATTTTTCCCCCTATCACCTTGACCCAGCAGAGGCAAGCTGCTCCCATTGACTCCTGATGGGGGAAGGGGGGGCATCCTGGGGTCTGGATGGCAGGCCTTGGGACTACTTGGCAGGATGTGCGGGTCCCAGGGCTGGGCTCCTATGGGGCTGTGCCTGCTTGTGGGGCCCCGGGGCTGGCTGGGAGGGTGTGCAGGTGCCAGGGCTGGGCTCCCATAGGGCTGTACCCACATGTGGGGGGCTCACCTTGGTTCTGTGTCAGGCCTGTGGCATGATTTGTGATGGGATTTGGGGGGGGAAGGCCCAGTGCCGGGGTTGGTGCAGGGACACAGACACCTTCCCCCACCAGCAGCCTGGCTGTGGGTTACAGTTGTCTGTAGGGAAGACGTGGGGCTGGGGACAGAGGCTTCTCTGACTCTTGCCAGGGCCAGCCAAGAGAAAGGTTTGGCCTGGCCCTTGGGCAGACCAGATGAGCTGTACTGTTCTCTGCACCTCAGGAAATGTTTCATTTTCTCTTAATCATTTGGGTGACAGCTCTTTTGCAAGTTGTATTTTCACCTCATCATTAGAGAGGAATCCAACTGGCACATGGAAGTCTAGGCATGACATTTTCGTACATTTTAAATACTCCGGCTTTTGATTCAGACCTATCACTAGTTGTTTACAATATACACAATCACAGTTGTCCCATATTTGGCTTATGAGCACTAAATGTATGCCTGAATAAGATCAGATTATAATGTAAGTGCCTGGATGATACCTGTCTCTGTCTCCTTGTGTGTGCAGACATGTGAATGCACTTATATCCATTTAATGGTCCAGTCAAGCAGTGAGTCTCTATTGTCGGTAGAGAGCAATAATGTTCCTCAATATATATATATTTTATTCTAATAGAATAACTTTTGGCCAAATTTGGTATCTACATTTTTTCAGCCATTCCTAAATGTTTCGTATTGCATGTTACTCCCTGCTCCATAAAATGTTTTAGGGTCAGGCCCCAGACGAAGGATGTGCAACTGCTCTAGGTGTACTCCTGTAATTCTTATCTAAGAAAGGTTCTGAGAGTTGATGTTTTTTGGCATTATTAGTGACCTGGACAAGTGCCTGACAAATGAAGCCTGCTGCTACTGACTCCAGAAGTTGTTATGTATTAGCCTGAAAGCTGCTTCCCTTGCTCTTTAAAACAATGGAGTTTATCAAACTTCTTTCTTAAACATGCTGATAGCTCAAAAACAATCGAGTCCACAGAAGTTGCCAAGCTCTCCTAAACTGCAACAAAACACGACAACTTTCACATGACGGAAACAGTTTTTATAGGAAGTAATTTAAAACTTTATAGAATGTAGATATTTATATTTAGAATGAAATGTGCGATTTTCCTCTTAACCACGAGTAAGTATGCTTGAGAGCAAAATCAATGACATTTTTTACATAGGGAACATTTTTTTCATTAATCGATCTAGTTACATAGAAACTCCAATTAAATCCAATTTAATTTCCATCCTCTGTGGAAAAAATTAATCTCTGTGCTCAGATCAGTGCAAGAATGTTTCTAGGCATCCAGCTGGTGCCTCTTCTTGCTCATGTCTGATCGCTTCAAGGGCACATTTGTTGGCAGAACTCTTTCATGTTGCATGCAAATGCAATCATTTCAAGTCAGCTAACGAACACCTCTGGGGACAAGCAGCAAGTGCTGAAATGTGTATGTGACAGAACGCATTGTTATGTCCAGTCACCGCCTCTTTATTCTATATAGCTTTAACTTCCTTTGTCTGTGTGGACAAAATACTGTGACTATAGACCAAGCAAATGGAGTTGTATAAAGATGTGGCTACAGCCAGAAACAGCAATGAAGAGCTGGTAACCTGCTATATCCGTGGAAGGTAAAAACAGTATTTCTCCCTTTCTTTTTATGAAAAACCATTCTGTATTGCAAGGACATCACAAAGAGAATGCGATTTAGAATAGGTATGGTAAACTAAAAGCATCCCAAAATACGAGCAACAAAGGAAACGATCTTTTCTGCCTTTGGGACAACTTTGGTATTACCTGTAGATATAGGAAGGCCTCATTTAGCAGATATTGGGCTAGGCAGGAGGCCAGGAGAATAAAGACAGGCTAATATGGGGTCAAGAACACTCTGCAGTCATTGCGTGGATGTGGGGGAGAAGACACAGGGAAAGGGTTCTGCTTATGAAGAATTTGAGTGTGGGTCTGAGAAACAGCTGAAAATAAAAGAATCGTGTTGTAGTATCCATTACTTGTAAATAGCAGTTTTAACAATTTTAATGGTGCTAGTAATACGGTTATTGCCTTTTCATAGTTTGTAATCTTTAAATAGTTTGGGGGATAAAAGTACCCTGGAAAACTGGGAGATTTTAAAGGGCACAATATTGGAATCCCAACAAAAAACTCTTCCAACACGATGGAGACAAAACAGAGATGACAGCAGACCAATGTGGCTGCACAAAGAACGTGTAGGATGCCTCAAGTACCAAAGCCCCCCTACTCTGCAGCAAGATGGGCATCCAACCTCCTTTTGAACATCTCCAGGGTAGGTGCCTGTGCCACCCCTGCTGGGAGTCTATCCCAGAGTGTGGTCACATGAACCATGAACAAGTTTTTCCTTATATCCAGCCTGACACCTTCTTCTAGGAGTTTATGATGGTTGCTGCTGGTTTTCCCCTGGGTTGATTTGGTGAATAGTTGATCACCTAGCCCCTGATGCTCACCCCTGATATATTTGCAAGCTGCCACCAAATTCCCACAAAATCTTCTCTTTTCCAGGCCGAACAGTCTCATCTCTGTCAGCTTTTCCTTGTCTGATTTGCTCTTCAGTCTCTAGGCATATGAGCGGCTTTTCTCTGGACTCTCTCAAGCTTCTCCACATCCTTCTTGAAGTGCAGCACCCAGAACTGGAGACAGTCCTCCAGCTGTGGCCTCACCAATGAAAAAAAAAACAAAACTGCAATCAGCATCTAATAAAGATTATTTGAATGAGGAAGAGGGCAAGCTGAGAGACGAAGTAACAAAAGAGACAGTCAGATAACTTCTGATGGGTCCGAATGAATTCAGCAGGACCTGATGGACTTTGATCCCATGGTACCAAATTAACTGGCAGAGATCTTGGAGTCCTTGGCAATGAGATTCATGAAGTTTTGGTAGATCGGTGAAGTGCCAAAGGACGGGAAAAGGGCCAACTTAGTGTCCCTCTTTTAAAAAGGCAAAAAGGAGGACCTGGAGAACTACAGACTAGTTAGCCATGCCTCTATAGCCAGGAAGTTACTGGAACACATTCAATGAAGTTCATTTGTAAGCATCTGGAGGAGGAAAGGCTGTTCACGGGCAGCCAGCATGGATTTACTAAAAACAAATGGTGTCAAACAGACGTGATCTCCTTCTCTGACAAAACAACTAAGGCATGTGAAAGGAATGCTGTGGATATAGTGCATCTGGGCTTCAGTAAAGCTTTTGACAAGGTTTCACATGATCTCCTAAACAAATTGGAGAAAAGTGGACTGGACAAAGCTACTATAAGGTGGATAGATAACTGGCTCATTATCTGCGAGCAAAGGGTAATAAATGGATCCATGCCAGAATGGAAGGAGGTTTTGAGTGGGGTCCCACAATACTATTCAAAATATTGATTAATGATTTGGATGCTGGCATGGAAAGATTCTTGAGCAGGCTGGCAGATGACCTGAAACTGGGAAGGACTGTGACATGGGAGGATGGGAACGCAACTAAGAAGAATCTTAACAGATTGGAAAGTTGGATGAAGATTGGAAAGCTAACAGGATGAAGTTCAATGCAGACAAATGCAAGGTGCTATACCTCCGGAAGAATAATCATAAATACAAATACAAAATGGGTGACACCTGGCTGGGTGGTAGTACTATGGAGAGGGATCTGTGACTCTCGGTAGATCATGAACTAATTGAAAGTCTGCAGTGTGATTCAGCGGCGCAGTTTTGGGATGCACCAATAGAAGCATTAGGTGCAAGACATGGGAGGTGATTGTCTCTCTACTTGGCACTGTTTGGGCCCCCTCTAGAGTACTGTATGTTTGGCTTGTGGAAAAGGTGCTAAAGGGGGAACATGATAGCAGTCTTCAAATATCTTAAGGGCTGCCATAAAGAAGAGGAAAAAGCACCTTTACTGCAGAGAGTAGGATGCAGACCAAAGGCTTGAAGTTGCAGCAAAGTAGGCTTATATTGGATATCAGGAAAAACGTATTCAGTGAGAACAGTGAGGCAGTGGAATAGACCGCCTAGGAAAATTGTGAACGCTCCATCATCAGAGGTGTTTAAGAAAAGGTTAGACAGCTACTGGCCAGGGATAATCTAGGCATAGCTATGTCTATGTTTTACTAGAAGTATTTCCCTTGCTTCTCGGTTTTGCTGGTTGCTGCATGGGGCTGGTTTGGCACGGTTGTACCACTGCTACTCTGGGACTGATATCCTGAGGTTCCTGGTTAGCCATATTTGGGGTCAGGAAGAAATTTTACAACATGTCATATTGGTATGGACTGCGAGAGTTTTTGCCTTTCTCTGTAGTGGGGGGCCTGGCCCTCTGCCTGGGATCACATATGCATATATTAACAACTTTTACAGTAGCAGGAATTTGACTGCTGTGGTCTCCCTGCTTTACTGCAGCAGGTTAGGGCATTATGTCAGGGCTGATTGTGTAGTTTTGCTAAGAGCTTAGGGAATGGATTTGTATAGGCTGGTTTGGATGGCGATGATCCTGCCTCAGGCAGGGGGTTGGAGTAGATGAACTCTGGAGGTCCCTTCCAGCCCTAATTCTCTGTGATTCTATGGTCTACTGGAAACATAATACACGGGATCCTATCTAGCTTGATCCCACTCTCTGACACGGGTTTGACATTCAGCATTTGAAGGACTGAACACAAACATACCTTCACCACAGATTATTCTGGTCAATCAAGACAAGGACAAACAGAGTCGAATGATGGTCACGTTCCTTGTCCATAAGCAGGAAATACAGTGTCCCAGAGGAGATGGTTTGGGGGTGACTGGCTGTGGTGAAATGTAAATAGATGAAGGTGAGTATGTCTACATGAGTATTTTACTGCACAGTACATTAATTAGTTGCACAATAAATGTCACATGTCTACACATGTGCCTCTATTAGGCTAGAGTAAACTAGTTTACTCCACAGCAGATAGTAATTGTAAATACAAGGACTACCTTGCTCTGGCAGAGTTTTTTTGTGCACAGCAGTGCAAGTGTAGAGGATGCCCCAACTGGCTGGGGCATGAAGGTTCTTCAGTGCAGGGGCTGCCTGTCAGCTAGCCTTGCACTGAAGCACCCTTGCACCCCAGCCAGCCCCTGTACAACACACTGAGCCAGAGGGGAGCATCCCTGGGCTGGTAGCACTGATCCATCTGACTGCTTGTCACCTGGAACTGCTCCAACCTGGCTCAAAGGCTAGCCGGGGTTATTGCAGGGCCCTTGGCATGACTTTATGAGCACTCATGGTGCTCAGGCCGGGTGCCAGATGATTGGAAGATAGCCAATATGGTCCTCATATTTAAAAAAGGGAGGAGGGAGGACTGGGGCAACTATAGATCCATCAGTCTTACCTCAATCCTAGGGAAACTCTTTGAGAAGATCATCAAGGAGCACATCTGTGATGGAGCTTGAGACCATTGCTCCATGCTCTGTCATCAGCTACCACAGAGAACAGTCTAGGTCCATGAAGTGATTGAGCCAGCTATCATGATCCTCATCGAGCCAGCTAAATGATCCTCATCCCCTTTCCGGCATCGGGGATGATGCTCAAGGGCAACCAGAATGGTTTCATTAGGGGCAGGTCATGTTAGACCAGCCTGATCGCCTATTACGATCAGGTCACAAAAGCATTGGATGCAGGTGTTGCCATGGATGTAGTCTTTCTGGACTTCAGCAAGGCCTTTGACACTGTCTCCCACCCCATCCTCCTTAAAAAACTGTGGCATCGATGCCTACACAGTCAGATGGAGTGCAAATTGGCTGAAGGGTTGTACTCAGAGGGTGGTGGTGGACGGGTCATATTTGACCTGGGGGGCAGTGGGCAGCAGAGTCTCCCAGCGCTTGGCCCTTGGGTCCACACTGTTCAATTTCTCCATCAGCGATTTGGACGATGGGGTGAAGGAACCTGTTCAAATTTACTGATGATACCAAAATTTGGGGTGAGGTGGGCATGTTAGTAGGGAAGGTAAGACTGCTGAATGACCTGGATAGGTTGCAGGGGTGGGCTAATAAAAACAGGATGTGTTTCAGTACTGACAAGTGCAGGATGCTGCACTTGGGCAGTAGTAACTGGCAACACACCTATAAGATGGGAAACTCCCTTCTTGAGAGCACGGAGGCAGAAAGGGATCTTGGAGTCATTACTGACTCCAAGATGAACATGGGCCGACAATGTGAGGTCATGGTCGGCAGGGCTAACCGGACCCTATCGTGCATCCACAGGTGCATCTCGAGTAGGTCCAAGGAGGTGATCCTCCCCGTCTACATGACACTGGTCAGGCCGCAGCTGGAGTACTGTATCCAGTTCCAGAGGGATGTGGACAACATTGAGAGGGTCCAGGGGAGGGCCACCACATGATCCAGGGATAGCAGGGCAGACCCTACAATGAGAGGCTATAGGACCTGAACCTGTTCAGCCTCCACAAGAGAAGGCTGAGGGGGGACCTGGTGACCTTCTATAAACTCACTAGGGGGAACCAGAAGGGTTTGGGGAGACCTTGTTTCCTCTAGTGCCCCCCCAGGATAACAAGGAATAACAGCCACAAGTTGTTGGAGAGTTGGTTTAGATTAGACATCCGTAGGAACTACTTCACAGTCAGGGCAACTAGGATCTGAAACCAACTTCCAAGGGAGGTGGTGCTGGCTCCTACCCTGGAGGTCTTTAAGAAACAGCTTGATGCCTACCTGGCTGGGGTCATTTGAGCTTAGTTTCCCTCCTGCCCAGGCAGGGGTTTGGATTTGAAGATCTATAAGGTCCCTTCCGACCCGACTTCTATGATTCTATGAGCTGTGCATGCATAAACTGTGGAGCTTATTGCTCCAGAGTTAATTGCTCCCAGGTGCACATTCAAACAGCACACCTGAGAGCAATAGACTCCACAGCAATAAGCTCCATAGTTTATTCATGTATACTAATAACATGTATAGATGCACCCAGAAATTTGGAGAATACTTCTCCTATCCCTTACACACAGTTGAAGAAGTTTTTTTAGTTACGTGTTGTCAAATTCTTTTTATTTTTTTCTTTAGAACTATTTTTTGGGATTGTTAATAATAAGAACAACCCCAGCAACAGTTACTGTGTCTCAGATTTATTTTGCATTACGGGACAACAAGAAGACAGGATTAATTTTGTCTCGTTAGGAGACATCTTCAAAACTTGAATCTTTGCTTCACAGACACTTGCCAAACATGTAGCAAAAGCTTTGTCCCCTCTATTATTTTCCATATAAAACTGGCCTCAGCTATTTTTTTTAATTAAAGGACACACTTATAATCATATTAATATCTGCCATCTCTGTAATATCCATCAATTTACAATATCCAGACATGAACTATGCATGTAATGCTGGCTGCAAATCTCTGCTGAAATGTATTTGTAAAAGCTAATTTCAACCATAAGCAGGCACTGAATATATTGCAAGTCAAATCTGCTCGAATGTCCTATTACATTTTTTAAACAGACAGTATAAATTATAGATAATTACAATCCTGGGAAAATCATCAGATAATTTTATATACTATTTTTCCCTTTATGCACCTATTTTTCCCCGATTCTTTGCTTGCCTTTTAAAAATTGTGAACTGTCTTTGTATCTAAATCAGGTTACCTGCATATTTCTTTGATATTCCTACTCCTGTTTTAAAGGGAAATATAGGGAAAATTGTTGTAATGTTATTTTATTACTTGAGGCCTGTTTGTAAAATGTTAAGGATAACATCTAATGCTAAGCATTACAGGACTTCAGTGTCTGTTCTCACTTTAAGAGGGGAACCATGGCTTCTACCTAGTGGAAAGAAAGAAGAACATGACCCGGGACAAGGAGAAAAAGTTAGCCCTACAGATGGCTGTCATGCCCCCATGTTAATGTTCTTCTGAAAACACTTGAAGGTGGCCTAAACCCAAAGGACCAGATAAGCAGGGATCCTGGTTATCTCCGATTGAAAAAAAAAAAAATCCCCAATTTTTGAATTAAAATAGTAAGCCTAAATCCACATTTCCCCATGATTTAAATGAAACACCACTACATATATAGAGGTATTTACATAGAAATAGGGTTTCTTTATCCCTTTGTTAGCAGCCTATCTTTGGCTATACTAGTCTTACTTCATTCTAGCAGCGGGAGCACAAAGGTGGGGGCATTTTGCGGGATCCCTCTTTGCCCTCGTGCTCTCTTCCAAAGCAGGTTTGCGGATCTCATGCTCTGCAACCAAGGAGTGGCTGGTTCCCGTGCACGCTCTCATTTGCGAAGGTGGCATAATTCCACCCCCAACAACTCTCTTCCAATTCTCCCTGCTCAATAATGCCCAGCCCACCGTCCAGACCCATCATTCCTGAGGGTGTTAAACGTAACTGGCTCCCACTGATAGGAAGCCAATGTCTTCTAATGGGCCCCTAGCTGACCGGGCCATCATGGCATGTGAGTGGCCACTGATTGGGTGTCCCGCGGCATTGCCAACTTGGTCCCTCTTTCTACCCACATGAATCTATCATACTGTACCTGTTTGCTTGGCACAGACATTGCCTGACTGGCTTCAGTAGGCCTTTTATATATGATTGTTCCTATGCCTCTCCCCTGGCCATCTGGGTTTACTGAGATGTTGGCTCACCTCACAGCTCCAGCCATCGCAAACCTCTCTTGTGCATTCTAGTCAACCTTGAGGTCTGGATTACTAACAAAGACAGCGGATGGTCATTTGTCAGACTTCTGGTTCCCACTACTTCAAGGAGAGATATTTGGACCATTTCCCACAGAAGGTCATAATCCCCCTTAAGCAAGAGCCCCCAAGTCTCGCACATAAAATAAAGTTCCACTATAAATGACAGATGTGAGAATTGTTAAGCATGCGAGAGTTGTAAACATCTGAAAGGAAATAGGCCATCCGTACTGAAATTTAAAATGAAGACATTTTTAAATACTAAAACTATAAAAAATAAGTCTTGTTACAGTTCTTTTTCTATAAAGTTAAGTTGGGGGTATGATTATTACGGTCCCAAGTCGGCAAAGCACCTACCTGTAGCCCATGGTATATTTGGAGTGGGATTACCCACAAGTTTTAAGTTCTTGGCTGGTTCTAGGTTTTCCTGGTGTATTACGACCAACCCCACCAGCCATCTTTCATCACTCATTTATTTCTTTAGTCTCTCTCCATTATTTTGCTTATCATAGTCTGATTGCTACAGATTACTAAGAATATAGGATGTCAAAACTAATTATTTTTCACTAGCTTTTCTCAGAGGTTTTGGGGTTCTCTGTTCTTTGAAAAATTCTGCATAAAATATCCAAACAACAGTCATAATAAAAACAAGATAATTTAAAGCAGAGAAAGGAATCAAGATTAAATAAATGGTTGGCTTAGCATCTCTACATTTATTATTCTCATAAGAGAAATTAGGTAAAACCCCTCAGCTTAGTGACAGTGGAAAAAAAAATTGCTTGCATCACTTGAAATCCAACCTCCACCCTGCTCTGCTTTTGATCAACAATCAACATTGTTCATTATATGGGGATCATCAACTCTTTTCCCTGTCCCCAGGTGCATGTCAAGATCCTAAATTAAGTTGGTTGCCATGTTCAGACATTCCTATTCTTCTAGAATTGTAGAAAATTAGGGTTTGAAGGGACCTCAGGAAGTCATCTAGTCCAACCCCCTGCTCAAACACGACCATGCCCAGTTAGATCATCCCAGCTAAAGCTTTGTCTAGCCAGGTCATAAAAACCTCCAAGGGAGGTTCCACAACTTCTCTGGTAGCCTGTTCCAGTGCTTTACTACCCTCCTAGTGAGAATTTTCTTTCCTAATATTTTTAAGTTAAACTTCCCTTGCTGGAGCTTGAGACCATTGCTCCATGCTCTGTCATCAGCTACCACAGAGAACAGCCTAGGGCCATTCCCTTTGTAACCACCCTTCAGGTATTTGAAGCCTCTTCTAAGTTTCCCCTCAGTCTTCCATGCTTCAGACTGAATATGCCCAGTTCTTCTCCCTGTCTTTCACGTATTAGACTCCATAAACAAACTGAGGTCAAGTTCCATTAAAATTAAGCTAAAACTTTGATTCAGAGTTCCCTGGAGGAACTCTGTGAGTTTTATCCCATCTTCTTCGTCTCCAAAGTCGGTATATCACAAATTCCTGTGATTGCCATATCTTTAGCTTACCTTTCGATTTGATAGGAGTTTGTTTTGAGCTCCCTGTAGAATTCAACCCAATACCATCTCTGTTCAACAAACGTTATTTGTGTATGATCTTGTAAAAAAACCTTTTTTTCAATTTCTCTTACCACTAAACAAATTGTTGACAAGTCCTATTCCTTTTGTCCCAGGCAGATGTGTATAAGTAATCTGTCAACATTCATGGAAAAAAGCAGCCTTGGATACTGATTTAAGCAAAGAAATCTAGTGGATCCAATGGGATACCTTCTCTGTAGCTACACAGAGACCATATATTTGATTTTGATGTTCCTGTTACATTTAAAATGTAGTCCCAGCTGCTTCACTTGGATGCTATCCTCCAATTAATCTCTCCTGGGACTTATTCTTGCCTCCAAAACTTTGAGCAGAACCAGGGCTACTATATCGATACCATACCAGCCTTTGCCACTCATATGTCATGAAAAGATAAATGGCATTAAGACACTGTTTTTCAACCTGTTTGCCATGACACTCTGGGGCATCTTGAGATCCTTTCTAGGGCACCATAGGCTACCATGCATGTTAGCACTGTTAGGTGTGCAAAGATGTTTCACAAGAGAAACCCAGAGATTTCAAATAGGAATCCATAGTGTTAAAAATATTCTGACCTGCTATGGTCTTCCTGAGTTTTTGTAAGAGGAAAATGACTCTGTTATTTTTCTGTAAGCAAAAAAGGAGTGAAAACTAAGAGCTGGCATTTTCTGTGGGGTGCCTTGAATTTAACAAGGTTGAGAACCACTGCGTTAAAAGAACAGTGATAATCTTGTAAAGTCAAGGGCCAAAACTCAGGAAGTGGGAAGTCTTAATTACACCCCCATTATGCAGGTGGAATTATGATTACATGGGCACATACTATTGTTTCTACAGGAAGTCAGTCTCATTCAGTGCAATGAATAGACAGTGCTAATTAAAAGAGAAGCTTGTCCCTTGAACCTTGCTTCGTTGGTTGAAAAAATTGGCAGGTATGCAGTAAATGAGGTAGGAGGATGCAGGAAGAAGAGATTTGTGGTGAAAAGACTAGAGTGGGACCTAGGAGAAACATTATCCTGGAGAGTTGCAAGTAAAATTTTTTCAAAATTATTGTTTAGATACATGACCAAAGAATTGAAAATAGGGTCTTATATTATTTAAATGCAACCCTACCAGCTCCACTTACAACAAATGTTTGTTTCTTTTGGCAAGTAGTCCTCATGTCAGTAAGCTCTCTAATACATATTCTTTTCATCTGAATATGGAGGATTTGTTTTAAAGTACTGTACCAAGAAATGTGCATTGTACATTTGAATCAAGAGGCTACTTGTAGCAGAGAGCAATCATGGCAACGTGTTATTCAGCGAGTGGTATAATAACCAATAAAGAATTCCCAGATTAATTCCCCATCTGTAGTATATTTCCTCCAATAAAGGGACAGCATTATCTATTAGAGTTGGCTTGTTCAGTTATAAGGACTATGTATTAAAATACTGTGAGATACGACTAAAAATATACATTATCCTCCCCTGAAGATTTGTGAGAATAACGGGCATATTCCCAGAAGGGACAAGCAGGACCCTCTGGCACAATATATTCCACGATGTCAAGTACGAGATTTATTAACACCAAACAAGCTCTCATATCACAAAGAGAAAGTGATCTTGAAATGGAGACACAGAGGAGAAAAGCTTCAGGATTATGATGATGGATGATTTATCACAGCAGGCACTAATGCAGAGAGCACTTCAATTGCCTCTACTTGCTTTCTCCTCCTGTCTGTGAATGAATGAATGCATCACTCCTATTTAAACTATGCTTTTCATCCACAAGGACCTCAAAGAGCCTTACAAATTAGATATGTTGTACATTAATCATTTACTCTCTGCAAAGAAACGATCTCCTCGCTTAGTATCACCATAGCTGTGAAGAGGAGGATGTTCTTTTGGGCCAACAAGAGAAAGACACTCCCCAGTGTTGGGAGAAGAGAAGAAACAAGGACTGGAAAGGGGATGAGGAGACTGTCTCGATCACTTCAGTCTCCACGCTATCTTCTGCTCAGAACATGTGGAAATCATGTGTGCGTGGATAAGGATTAAGGACCAAAAAAGAGAATTCTCCATTTCTCCCTGATGTTCTTGGATAGGATGTGGGCATAAAAGAGCAGCCTAGTTAGCTCTTTCATCCTACCATGCTTGATCTTTTTGGAGAAGAGTACCAAACTTTGGGCACCTCTCAACATCAAGGCTAAAGTGCTTTATCAGTCAATCCTGGGCATACCACAGATTCATAGATTGTGAGGGCTGGATGGGACCTTGCAAGATCGTCAGGTCCAGCCCCCCTGCACTAGGCAGGAAAGACAACTGGGGTCAAGTGACTCCAGCAAGGTGACCATCTAGTCTCCTCTTGAAGATTTCTAGGATAGGTGATTGCACCATTGAGGGAAAGGCCCTGAAAGTAGTTAAGCACTTTCCCTACCTCAGTAGCTGCCTCACTCAGAAAGTGAACATTGATGAGGAGATCAAACACAGGAAACAGTGTGCAATTGTCTCCTTTGGGAAATTGCTTTGGCACATCTTTATTCATCATGACTTCCAGAAAGACACCAAGATCCAGGTCTACAATGCAGTCATCACCCCACTCTTCTTTATGGATGTGAAATGTGGACAACTTACCATTGTCATGCCAAGAGCCTGGCGAGGTATCACCGATGATGCCTCCGGAAAATCCTCCACATCAAATGGGTAGATTGCTATCCCAGAAAATATCACTTTACACCCAATATTCTGAATACCAAGTCTGGTTCTAATGATAATACAAGGATTATGATTGTGCTAAGTGTGATCGTACTAAGTGAAATGTGCTGTTATCTACACCACCAACACCAAAATGTTAAAATGTGAAACCAGATGGAAAAGGGATTGACTTTAGCTACAAATAAGGCTATAGTAACCAATGAGACTCACTTTAATAGTAATATTCAGTCATTACAGTCATTAACAAATGTTACTGTATTATGCATTATGCTATTGTGAAGTATAACAAGGCATTTTAATATTGTCTCCTGTTCTGGTGAAATATTTAATGTGGATCTGGAGTTCATCTGGAAAGAATATGAACTGGGGAAAATCAATGTAGAAACTAACAGCGAAAAGAATGCCACCTGGGATGTATGAAGACACAGCTTAGGCAACAACACCTCTAAGAACTTCGGGTTTCTTGGGAATCTGTCTTTGTGGCTCTATGTATGTATGTGACCCCACTGGTCACAGCACACCAAGATGATTGGCTCCCATCAACCACCACCCTCTAGGGCCTACCACGGAATTGCAATTCCCCAGCCAGCAGATCATGGTGTGGTTGAGGCCGCAGGTAGCCAGTTTAACCAAGAGGTGATTGTGGGATACTAGATTGAAGGCGTTTTTAAAGTCAAGATATACAACATCGATCTCTTCCCCCTGTCCAGGGGGTAAGTCACCTGGTCATAAAAGAAAATGAGGTTGGTCAGGAAAGACCTACCTGCAACAAACCCACGCTAGGTATCCTTCAGGTAATTGCCTTCAGCTAGTCTGTTAAGGATGGCCTCTTTGATAATCTTTTCCAAGACCTCCCCCAGGATAGAGGTCAGGCTGATGGGCCTATAGTTTGCCGGATCTACTTCTCTCCCTTTCTTGAAGATAGGCATAACATTGGCCCTCTTCCAATCATCGGGCACTTCACCAGAGCGCCAAGAGTTCTCAAAGATCTGTGCCAGGGGCTGAGCTATGATGCTTGCCGGCTCCCTGAGTACCCTTGGGTGTAACCCATCAGGGCCGGCTGACTTGAAGGTATGCGGCCTGTCAAGGTGTTCCTTCATGAGGTCAGCTTCGATGGAGGGCAAGGAATCTCCTTCACCCGGGCCTTCCTGACCCACAGTGGGCAGAGCTGTCCTGTGGGACTGGTGAAAAACTGGTGCAAAGTACCCATTTAGCAAGTTTGGTTTTTCCTGGGCATCAGTTGTCAGTTGCCCCATCTGGTTTAGCAGGGGTCCAACGTTGCCCTTGCTTTTCCTCTGGCTTCTCACATATCTAAAAAAGGACTTTCCTGATTTGCTCTCTGCAGGTCCGGACCAGAGCAGAGTATTCCTCCTTGGTGGTGGCTCCAGACCTCCATCCTTTGTACGTCTTCCTTTTAAGACGTAGGAGGTCTGCCAGTTCCCTCAAGAGCCAAGGGGGCTGCTGTGCCCTTTTGCTGCCTTTTCTCTGAGATGGGATGGACTTTGCTTGCACATCCAGGATGGCTTCCTTGAGGAGCAACCACTCATCCTGAAATTCCCTCTCCATTGGGTTGTGGCCTTTTAGGGCCTCTCTGACAAGCCTCCTTAGCTTGTCAAAGTCCTCTTTCCTGAATTCGAAGACTTCTGTATTACTGACTTGCCAGTTTTGGGGCACACGTTGAAGGTGATCAACTCATGGTCACGGTCACCCAGCTTCCCTTCGATCATTAGGTTGCTGATTAGGTTATCCCTGGTTGCCAGTATGATGACAAGCAGTGCTTTACCTCATCAGCCCAAAGACTTCCTGCATCAGATTGAGGTCATCTACATGACAGAAAGATTTGCGACTGCTCGGATTTGGCTGAGCGCTCCTCCCACGAGATGGCTGGGTAGTTAAAGTTTCCCATGATGACCATACACTGGGATTGTGTGGCTTCAGCCAGTTCCCTAGTGAACTCCTCGTCAAGGTTTTTACTATGGGTAGAAGGACTATAGTAGACCCCCACCATAGTATCTCCTGTGCTGCGTTCCCCACGGATCTTAACCCAGAGGGTCTCAAGTCACCCATCATGGGTGCCAATATTAGCTTGCAGGGACATGGAGCTTTCCTTGACATAGAGAGCTATGCCCCTACCCCTTTTGTCCACTCAATCCCTCCTGTACAGGGTATAGCTGTCTATACCTGTGGTCCAGTCATGGGTGGAATCCCACCAGGTCTCCATTGTCCCAATGACATCATAGTTATTTGCATTTAGGAGGAGAACAAGTTCCTCCCGTTTATTCCACAAGCTCCTGGCATTTGTGTATAGGCACACAAGTGTCCCCCTTGCCCTGCCTACATTTTGTTCCAGGTCTGGGGCTGGATCCCTTATGTGCCTTGGCCTGCTGGCTTTGCAAGGGCTTCTTAGTGGGTCAGCAGTGGCAGTAGTCCCCCCATCCTCTGGTGGGATTAGTTTAAAGTTGGTGGAGCAGGTCAACCAGTCTGGCTGAGAAGAGTCTCCTCCCCCACAGAGAGAGGTGGAGACTGTCCGTTCCCAGCAGCTTGTTGCCTCTCTCTCCGAAGAGAGGACTGTGGCTGTGGAAGCCAAAGCCTTCCTGATGACACCAGCGTCGCAGTCTTTGGTTGACTACCTGGATCCTCCTCTCCCTCAGCCCATAACCTGAGACTGGGAGGATCAAAGAAAACACCACCTGTGCCCCCAGACCCTTTAGCCCTGCACCCAAGTCCCTGTAGCGCCTCATGACCCAGCTAGGAGCACTTCAAGCCATACCATTGGTGCCCACATGGATGAGGAGCATGGGATAGTGGCAGTATTGCTGCATTGTCTTCCAATGCAGGAGTTTTTAGCTTCCTTCCCAAGGTGTTGTGGTGATCCGACTGATCATTGGTTTTGTGGCTGAAAGACCTGATGTTCTTTAAGTAAACTGACAACAGGTCTGATAGGATTTTCCACTGTAACTTACAGCCAATAAGCAGTGCAGATGGGTTACTGAAGGCCAGCTCTTCAGAGATGAATGTAAGGTTAAGGACATAATCAGCAGGCCTATTTGTCTGGAGAAAGAAAAGGTGACCCTACGTATTTGGATACTGAGTGCATTTCACAAGTACTTTCCGGGCTAGAGAATTCAGAGTTGGGCTAAATCCTAGCTATTAGGCTGGACAAGGCTAATCATGTGTATGTGCATACAATTTTTTGGTATGAGAATCATTTAACACTGTACAGGACTCCAAATGAATGCCTAATAAATTACTATAGTTGAGGGGGAGAGCCCACTAGCAACACGCAACAATTCAGAACAACTTAAGAGAGACCAATATTGAAAATACAAGGGATATACTTGTAGACAGAAGGCTGTTATCCAAGTGCTCCATGCCACTTCCAAATGTAAAAGTTGCTGTGGCTAGTAGCACCTAATGGGAAAGGATGGAGAACTATTGCAGACGGACAAGAATTCCAGAACAATTCAGCGCTATAACCAAATGACAAGGCAGTGCGTCAAACTGGAGATTCGCTCTGTTGATCTTGAAGCTATGATTCATCTCTGAACATCAGGAAGGAGGATATGAAATCTATACAATGGGCAGTACTGGATGAACTACATAACCCCCATACCAGAACACACAGTGGATTTGTTTGATACTGAGTCATGGCAACAAGCTTTCAGATACTCATCAAATCTCAGAGCAGCTGTATCACACATACGTGGGCATGCTGTGAGCTCAAGTTTAGGACTCTGTGGTATTGTATTTTAAATATTGGCATTTCCTTTCTTTCTTACAGAGAATAAAAATAAAAGTAGCTGAAACCCTTGCATACGACAATAGATAAAACCCTTTACTTAAAAAGTATGGGTGAGAGTTTCAATCCATTCCAGCCCCAGCATGGTACTGTACAGCTGTATGGAGGCCAGACTCTCCAACTCTCCAAACTGCATCCCAAAATGAGAAGTGCTTTTCAATCCATCCAGAAAGTTTGTGTTTTTTTGTAGGTGCTCAGCAGCTTCCATTGTGATTATTGAGGACGATCCCATGCTTTTTTCTGACCTTAACAAATGTAATCTTTCCTTATTTATAGCTCTGTAGAATGTGCCACAAAGATACTTCATGATCACCACTTCAAGCATCCATCCCTTTACCAGCTCCCCCCTTTCTATCCCAGGACTGACCAACTGGCAGCCTGCAGGCTACATACAGGCCATGGGCTCCTGCAGTTGTTTCTCCTACTGCTTCCTGATGCAGAAGGGATCAGAGAGAGCTGTATGCTATTGGCACAGTAAGGTAGCAGAGGGCCAAGTACTGCACACGTAGCTAGTGCAGTGGTCTATGCATGTGTCCTGGGGGCCCACACCCATGGCATGTGGCCCCTGTGGAGGATTTCCCTGTAAATATCTGCAAAATTACCTCCTTAACCTCCTTCAAATTGATATAATTTGGGCTGCTCAGAAAACAAAACGTCTATACTTGATAATTTATTCAAAATTCCAAAGTTAATTTTCATATCAATACAGAACAAAAATAAGATATTCTGAAATGTTTAATGGCAGCGAGGGAAGACAAAATCTGGGTTGGCTGATAGCTCAGTGATTAGAACAATTGCATGGGATGTAGGAGATGCAGGTGCATGTCCCTGCTCTGCCCCATTCTGCCCAGGAACACTCAAGTCTCGGTGTCCCATATTTCAAGCAAGTGCCTCGACAGCTACTGACTATCTTGGGTTGGGGTCTTTCTTTTTCATATGCACTAGGTACCAACATTTTGTGGATACAAGTACATTTTTATTTAAAGTACGGGTCTTGAAGTATCCAGATGTTCTGACAAACAGCTTCTCAAAAATATTCCTGACTACTTCCATGTTGCACAGCCAGTCATTCTGCACAGTATTGGTTTGTTGTAAGCACTTGTCTGCATTCTTCTGTTGTTTCTTGTTACAGCTGCCAGCTCTGCGGGGCAGGGGCAGTCCTTTCATTGGGTGTTTATACAGGACAGAGTACCACAGCCCTGGCCCTGGGCATGAAGTTTCAATTGTTTTTGCTACTGAAGCGTTGACCGACTTTCGTTATAGGTTGTACTATCATTCTACCTTACAGAACCAGGTCCCGCATGGGTCTAGTTACAAATGAAAGTATGGTTTTCAATCAAGTTCAACAGTTATTTGTCTCTAACGTAAAACAACACACAATTTATCACAACTAGGCTAGCCCAACACTGTTTCTGAGACTGTGGAGAGAAGTCGAAAGAACATCATCATGGTAATGTTCAAGGGTTGTAGGAAAAATCCCGTGCAGCACCTGCACTTGTAGTCTATGCTCCCTTTCAGGAGTAATTCAGACTGCTAGAACAGGGAACCTGTTAACATGTTTGTTACCCCATCAACTCGCATATTGGTAGAAGAGATCTACGTGTACTTGGCACAAAGTGGTGCCTAAGTGTTAAACTTAAATTTCAAAATCTCAACCTCATGAAATTATTTTTGTATTTGCTGGGATGGATTACGCTGTCTGGGTTGCCTCATTTGGAAGGCAGGTCTTGAGTACACAGTTGTCTTAAATAAAGGGCACTGCTTTTATTCAATAGTTTGCATCACTTATTGTGTACAAAAATTATTGCCATTAAAACATCAACCTTTACCCCCAGTCACCAGGTATTGAAGCTATTTCCTGTTCTAATTACAGTGAAATCTGATTAAATACCTCTTAATGGTCTGCGCTGTGTTTGATTTACAAATGGATCATCTGGACGTTTGTGAAGAGGCTTCCCAAGTGTTTGAAAACAAAATAAAAAAAAAAAATCAAATAATTCAGACCCAAATCCCTTCAAAATCCTGTACCTTATTGCTTTACTTTTTAAACAAAGTAAATGAAATCGAATCTATTAAATTGAAGCGATGTATCCTGTCCCAGTATATTAACCTATTACACACATCATGCTACCAAGTACATAAAATGTGAGTGTGCACATATATAAAGTTGTGCTGCTCAATTTTCATCATGTCATTCCCACCCCTCCCAAGCGATGCCCTGTAGTGATTCCTCTCTAGCATATATAGCACTACCATATTGCCTGATCAGGTATCTAGTGTCTTTACTGTACACTATAATTTACCAACATAAACATCATTACACATAATAATAGTGATATTAATGAGTGCATATCATGGTGAGCCAAATAGCAATGCACAGTAAGGAGAGAGTATCCTTTCACCAATCTTCCTCTTTCTGGGATTCCCTTTTGTAGGACAGCCTCTTGAGCCCTGCCTGCAGTGTTGCAGGATCCCTTAGCTACAATCCAGGCTGTTGTAAGCTAAAAAAAATCACTGGTTATCCTTAGCCACCTGGTGATTTCCCCTCCGCAGAGTTGCTGTCTCTTCAGGGATGCCTTCTCTTGTTATCACTCGCATCGGTACAATCTCGCCTCCACCAGTGACTGAATGTCTTTGCCTGTGGGCTACTGCAGCTTGCCAGGTACAGTCGTCCCCAGCCAGAGCTCTCAGCACCTCAGTCACGTCTCACCCTGTGCCCAGAGCTTACCTTTTAACTTACGGTTTCTGCCCCAAACCACCACTTCTAGTTTCCTTCTCTCTCTTCTCACAGGTCTGGAGAGTCTTGTGCCATCGGTGACTTGGGAAGCCTCTGCAAGCTGTCCTTGTCTGGTGTCTCCTGCTGAGCCTGCTGCTCCGGCTTTGACCCACCACTGCCTCCGCACCCACACCGGTAAGTGTCGCCTCCCTAACCTGACCCCTGCGCTAAGATCCATCCTCTGCTCCCCACGGTTGCGAGTCTTCCTCCCTTCCCCGGAGTCTCAGTGTCCCTTTTAATTGTTGTGTGCCCCCAATGTCTCTCTCTTGCATCTGGTTAAAAGGGACCATGCTTGTCTTTGTTTTAGCCTTGCTGCTCACTTTCCAGCATCAGCTCATCCGACAGGTGAGCGTAGCAGGGGTGGATTCCAACTCCCTGCTACATAAGCCATTATTATGACTCCCCTATCGAAGGCTCTCCAGGCTTGCAATGTCAACTAGGTTTAAAGCAAAAGAGTGCAATATTGCTATGTGTTTCTATACACATCACAGGATTATTATCAAGCAACACGACATCATCTAAACTACAGCACCATCAAGAGCCATTCAGAAATACTCCATTTAGAAAACAAAACCTCAGTAATTTGCCCAAATGTCATCTGATGACTGCCAAACTAGTGGGCTGGGGACTGCTTGTTCAGTCTTTTCTTATAGTCTTTGTTTCCTAGGGGCAGACTCCCTCCTAGCAGGAATCAACATAAACAAACACAGAATTGGGCCAGGGTATTTTTCCAGACCCAGAGAGTGCGTCCGAGCTTAGTGTTGCAGTCACTAGCCCACACTCTTACCTCTCTCTCCCTCTAGCCCCTCCTGCAAACGCATGGTAGCTCAGCTTCCCTCCCAGTCTTTCTGTAAATCCTGGGAGAGAGACAACTCCAGCATGGTGCCGGGGGCCTGTCCAGGCACCTATCTGCACGCTCTCGCTCTGCCATGTGTGTTCTCAGCTTCATGCTTCTCTCTAACCCAGGGAGAGCACCCCATTGGGCTTCTGCCTCCAGCCCCACAGCTTCCTGTCTTCCTCTCCTGGTCTGTCTCTGGGAGCTTTCTAACTCCTATGGGACCAGCCAATTATCACTATCAGCTGGCCCAGTTCTTCAAGGCAGGCTTGGAATCATTTTGTGTCTGCTTCCAGCTGGCCTGCAGCCCTTGAGGCATGCAGCCTGCTACATAAACATACAAAAGTCAAATGGTAGGTGATCTATAAAATCTGAAAAACATCAGGAAAGCATGATACCCACAATCATTTTTATTACCATTGATTTTAATGATGTTACTTTACTTTGAAAGACTGCCTGTGGACTCTGGAGAAATATATCTGCCTTTTCTCTACCCCATATAGAAACAGGCAAAGCTACCCAAGAGTTGTTACCAATTCAGAGAGGATCCTTGCAGGAGAAAATACTGTAGTTATTCAAATACAAGGGTTCCCCTCCCTCCCCTCAACTGACATGAGGGAAAAAAGCCCTTTGTCTTATAATCGTATACAAGGAAATCTCACTAAATACATTGTCTATCATTAAACCGCTGCCAAAAGCAGCATGTGCTCAGTAATGGAAACCAACTATAAGTCAATTAAATGCAGCTAATGCTGACCATGACTACAAAACATGACACATATTGGGTAAACTTGCTGATGGAAATCTATCACATTAGGTTAGTGCAGCCCATCTGAATAAGATATATGATAGTGCCCATTAAGAACAGACTCCTTCGGTGCTGAATCTTTTGCAAGTCTGGGTGAACCGCTACACATTGTATCCATTTTGACTTCTTTACTCCCACAAGTTGAACTGTTCCTTTCCTTCTCATTTTCAATGACTGCTATTTCTTCACCAGCCTTAAATACCTGGAAAACAATAAAATGGGGGTCCAAGTCCCTCTGTCACCCCCTTTCTCAGCCTGGTGGTGCATGTAATTAGTGTAGCCCCCACTCCATGAAGTGAAGCCAGACCAGGTTCCTCTGTGCCTCATCTGCACATACATTTTTGAAGCAAACCACGACTCTTAACAAGAACAACTGCACATAATCCTTTGCATGGGATTTCTGGAATACACACACACATACTGAATATTGCTGAACTCTGAGGTCTCCTCAGCTTGGTCTTTTGGCCCTTGGGATAAGGGCAAGCAAGATTCAGGGGCATCTGAGCCCCAAGACCTCTGGGCTTGGACCTGCATATAGGATTGCCTGCAAATGGACGTGGGAGTATCTGAAGCCCCAGGCCGAAGAGTTTGGCACGGAGCATACTTGCCAGTAGTAGCATCACGTGAACTTGAATGACTGAATTCTGCTCAGATGACAGGATTTGGAACTGATTTGGGCTAATTCGACCTGGAACATGAAATTAAAATTAAAAAAAAAAA
>JAGPOW010001338.1:68036766-68066294 GCA_030014935.1 Caiman crocodilus
AAAAAAAAAAATCTATCTATAGAAACGTATTTAAAAAAAAAGGCTTGTACTACATATTAGGAGCTGCCAAAGTACTGTTCAAATGTATGTAACATGCATCAATTCTAGATGAACTAGATGTATGGGTACCATATGGACTCCCTGTCCTCCCCAGATTTATTTTCCTTGCTGTAGCAATAATAGATAATTAGATTCTATACCTGGAAAATTATAATAAATTTATACATTGTCCATATTTTGAATTTAATTATTGGGGGGAGGGTCATTTTATAATCAGGGTTGGTTTTTTTTTCCAGTAAATTTGGTATATAGCACTCTTGATTGTTCATAGTTCTTTCCAAAAATCAATCAATTTGCACAATTAATTAATGTCCAAAAAAGGACACTGCTGATGCAAGTAGAAAAGCAGCATATACTGAACGCTGTCCAGTGGTATCTGATGCTGTCCAATGATAAGAATACCCCCTACCAACACAGGATAACATTAACATCTTGTTAATATGGTGACTGGGAGACTACATTAGACTTTAATAAATTGTTAATATTATCTCCATTATGCAGATGACAAATTGGAGAAGGAAAATACCTTTTCCAAGGTCATACAGAGTAAGCAATTGAATTTGGGGTGTGATAAACAGCTAAATCTGTGCACTTCTTTGCAGACCATCTGGGGGAGTTAAAGTACTCTGCACTTTTGATTAAGGAGCACTTGATCATTTCTGATTCTTAGGGTATGCTATATCACCTCTAGGATATGTTAAAGAAATCTGTTATTTTATTGTGAGAATAATACTGAAGTTAAATATAAAACTGAATCAGCTTATCTCAAACAGTTGCAATAGTCACTTTAATACATTTTGTAATCATGTACTTTTGCATTAGAACTAACCTAACATGCCTGTTCTTTTATGTTCTTTTCTGACTCGTCTAATCAGCTATTAATTCGGAAAACACATTTCATTAAATGTGCTTATTAGGTGGATTTATATGTGAGTCGATCACTCTTAAAACCAATTCTACAGCAAGTATAAATTTGCTTTATCTCTACCTTGAATTGGACTTACTTCCAGCTGAGGATCCAGACAAAGTATAATTCTGATCTGAGTTTACCCGTACATAAAACCAGCATGACTCCAATACAATTACTTGTGAGTTACAGATGTGTAAATCAAAAATCGATGAGGTTTCATCTTATGCGTAAATGTGACCCTTCACATTTACGTGCTTTTTTGCTGCATGATGTACTTCAATAGGACCCTCAACTTGTAGGAGGCCGTGTCTATTGCCATCGGATGTCTGAGGGATGACACACCTGTGGAAACTTCTGGGTGGAAAGGCACTCTGAAATGATTCATCAATGCTCAGTTCATATTTATATTTACCATATCACCCTTTGACATTGCACTGTTGCATAGAGAAGAAAAATAGACACACCTGATGGGATTTTTTTTCCTGAGGTACTTTAAAACAAATAAAAAACAACAGACAGTGCTTTTTATTGGAAGGAAAAGTAAAGCAAAGGTGTGAATGTTTAAATAAGATTGTGTTTCACTGGAATCTGTGAAGGTAGCTCAGAACACAATGCTGCAGACCTTGCTATCCTAATACAATCGAAGCCTTTTGAAACATGAGGAATAAGGAGTTGGAGTTCTGAAGTGCCTAAATATTTAGAAGACAAGTTCAAATGACTTTCAATCAAAACTTGTGCCCCTTAATCCCAAGGCACTGTAAAAATCTTACTGAAATATTTTACTACGTCCGTCTCCTCATTTATTAGTTATTTTTTATTCTTTAGTTTTTCAGGAGCTAGGCAATGGTTTGGTGGCACTCCATTGCATTATAATACACCATTCAGATGTCAATGCAATATATTTCCTAAATATTATTCCCACTGAAACGCAATGAATGCCAATAACTATCCCCAAACTAAGTATATGCTATGTACCTGGGTGTGTAAGAGATCTAGACACTGCATCTTTCTCATCAGCCATTGATAGCTATTTGCCACCTACTCTGAACTTCAACGTTTCAACCAAATAAATCCAAAAGGGACTTCTAAAATGTGAATAAAATAAAATAATAGATTGTTATTTCTAAAGCCCCGTTAATAAATTTACAAGCTGCAATGTATGATATATACAGGAAAAATAGAAAATTAAACTTGAGAACACCACATGAGATTTTTCTGTCTGTGAAAGAGGACGACCGATTCTCTCATATGCCTAGGCACTGTGCTAAATCCTTCCATTTATAAATGTAAGGAAGAGCCATGTGATTTTTGAGATTTCTGCTGGGCAGCAATTTTTCCTCCTCCCTCTTTTCCTGTTTTAAATTTTAAATACTGCATAGGAACCATTTGCCCTGTGAGGTTCCCATAGTTAGGACCAAACCCTTCTCAGAGGAATTTTGGCACCTTATTAATTAGTTAGTTATGAGTAGAAGCTGCACTCTTTCAGTGACTCCTATTCTGCCATCAGTAAAGTGTGATCCCATAATAAATTTCCATCAAGCAAACTATTTCTGGTAATTCCCCCTAATTAACACCAGACTGTTAATAATAAATTAGCTCCTACGTGTTTCTGATATAACCAAGATCTGGCCTGAGCAAAAGATATTAACCCATGTCCTGAGAAAGTAAAACGCAAACCTAAATTAAGTTTTTGCTGGTAAAAGGATTTATATGCAATTTTGCGAGACAACCTTTGAAGATCTTATACAGAGCATTATGACCAGCAAACATTTTGACTGACAGAGATTTGTTCTGGCTTGAGCAGTGAAAGGGGATTTATTGTGAAAACACACTGTTGAGTTTTAAGCCTATAAATCTTACACTGGATTACAGTGTCTTAATGAATGAATGACAGATCTCTTATTTTTTGTCGGACCATTTTAACGCTAAGTGACGTTGTGATTGATAGAAACCAAAGCTTTGCCATTAAAATGTCAAAGGTAGACTTGATGCCTTTAAAAGTTTGGCTTCTGGAGTTTAATATACTGTTTGCAAATAGACTTGCATTTGTCTTATTTATAGCCAAAACACTGAAGGAGAGGCAAATTTTCTGTAAAATTGCCTCTAAATTTTATAGAGCCATGTGCAATTTTCTCCTCTGCTTGTACAAATAACAGTAAAAACACAACAGGGCCTTTGCCTAGTTAGGAGATACTCAGCTTGTGAAAACTGGGAGTAACTGCCCACATTACAGTAGATAGTTAAGTATTCCCAGGTGAAAGCAGAGAAACCTTTATGCTGTGGCTAAATACAGTATCAGGTAATGCTCCTCGTAAGAGATAGGATTGCTATGAACAGCATCAGTCCCACAAAAATACCAACTGCATTCAAATAAACATTACAGAACAGCCTGGTTTTGGCTCACGTTGTGGAACAAAGAATGCTACATCAATAGGAGTGGGCTCGTGTTCCTGTTGTGTGCTACCTTGTGGAGACATGGACAACAAACAAGCTAACAAACATTAAAATAAATAAAATTCCAGAGCTATTTATTAATATGCATACATCAGGATATCGCTTCGTTGTTTGTGCTTTTTATAGACTTTTTTTCAAAAACAAAGCTAAGACCTTGAACAAAGATTTGTTTTATGAACTTTGCAAAGGTGAACAAACAGAATGAGAAGCCAAAGAATACCAAATACAAGTGAACAAATCAGAAAAATTCTTACACAGAGTTTAGTCCTGTCCTCCAACCAGCCTAGTTTGAGAAATCAGTGACTGTATGTGCATGCAGCGGTTGGTTTTCCAAAAAAATGGCACATCTACAGGCACATCTGATATTTACTGGAAGGCAGGGTTAAGCCCCTAAAGTCTAACATTTGTTCAAAGGCTGGACCCTCAGTGAAGCCAATTCTGGTGAAAAATAGTTGTGGAAGTTGTGAAAACCCTAGTTTTCAGCATGGCTAGTTGAGCAGTGCTGATCTGCTACATCAAGTCTGTCAACAGAAAAAAAATTGTGTGTGTATGTATGTGTACACACACACTCACACCCCCTCTAATGATTTTGGAGGTAAATAAGCAATGCTTCCTTAAAAATAAAATCAAAGATATTAATATGAAATACTCCTACCCACAATAATAAATACTCAGTGAGATACACAGCATCATAATAAAGTGCCCTACTAGAATCTCACCTCTTAAAAACATTTTTATATATTGACATACTGATCCTTTGGGTTTGTGCTGTAATTATAATATTAAAGGGAGGTAACACATTTTAAAATAGATATCAGTGATTTTAAGTTATTAAAAAGAAAAGAAAACAAGCCCAGAAAGAGAGCACAAATTAAAAAGTGAACCAGCTGGTTACAGAAATGCTATTAAGCCTTTCCAGGCTATGTTCTTAGCAACGGGGATAATTCTAACTCCTGGTTCACAAGGATCAAGAAAGATGGTGCTAATCAATGTTTCAAGTGAAATAATTTTAGTACAACTCCAAGCAGAAAAAATGTGTTACCTCTTGAAACCTACTGCATCCCTCCACTTTTCATCTATTTTTTAGTTGCAGAAAGTGCAGTGCACGTCCAGCCTAGCCATTCTAATCCCCTTCCCAAACATGTGCTACGAATTTCTGTTGGAAGTATTTATGTGAGCCCCAGCTTCGAACATCCTAGTCGTTTCAAAGGCAACTCAGTCTTCCTGCTCAAAATTATTCATGATTCCTATACATTACCTGGCCTGCCTTCCTGTTCAAAAACCTACTCGTCCCTCGATTGTTCCATTTTGTTTATTGGAGTTGTTTTTGGCCTATCCACATCGACGACATATAGAAGACTGTAAACATTTTAAGTTGCTTTATAATATTTCTCCCATATCACTGGAAGTTAAAGTGTAGAAGTGTTGAGAAAAAAAATAACCTCAGGAAATACAAATTAAATACTACCTATTGCACAGCCCTGTCTCAGTGAATTCTTCTGAATACTACAGATCCTTTTAGACTTCAATACAATAGGTTTGTCTTCGAATATATTCTACACAAATATTTTCTTTACTGAACTATGGCAAACAAGAGTACATGTCAATTCTTTTCATTTTGTTTTCCTCCTACCATTACTAATAAACTTTTCCTTAGTACCAATTCTAAAATGTAGATGTGTACTTAACAGAAAGGCAACAAAGACTATCTATCTACCTTCCCTATTTAATCAGGCAGTATACAAACCTGGCATCAAGCAGGATTCTCACTTGGGACAGAGAGGACCCCTTCTCTGTTGTCCAACTTTCCTGGAGTGAAATTCACTCTCTGGAGAGAGTCAGTACCTTTCTTACATACCTACAATACTACTTCACCGGTGTCTAGGCTTTGTTCTGGCTCTGCACAGGGGTGATTTTCACATTAATCCAGAGAAAACGTTGGCAACGTCTGCTGGTTTGCAATATGTGCATAATGACAGCATTATCTCTGTTCCTTTTCTAGAACTGAGAGACACTGAACTGCCTCGCTCAATATTATATTATCCAACAATCCATTCTTTACGACTAGAGGAAGACTGAAAGAGAGAATGAGCTAAACAAATCCTAGCACATAAGCAAGAAAACAGCTTGCACTAAACAAGCAAACATCATATATAACTAGATATATATTCATGAGCTGCATCACAGAGGCCGTGTTCAGGGAAAACAAAGTCCTGAGTTGCACTTCAGAACTTTCCCTCATAACAGAAGGAAGAAGCCTCATCTTCTGGATGCAAAACGTTGTTACATACAGACTTAACATAGTTTCTTTCCTTTTCTTCCTCCCCCAAGCACTTCCAACTGCTGAACTGTGAGCATAAAAGTACAGAAAATATTAAGTTTAAGATCTGATTAGACAGTTCCAGTCAGATGCAATTTCATACTCTGACATTTTTGGCTAGCATTTTGGTGATATGCCACATCTGAAAGAACAGTGTTCCCTGTGTCATCTCCGAGGCTTGAGGGGCACTGCTTAAATCATTACTTTCCATTTGAATAGCTATCCCATAATTTGGAGGTCACATGTAAATCTCCACACTGTTCTTTGTGGGTCTATTAAAAATCTGATTACCAGGGGCTTCATGCAGTCCTGTGAGAGCGGACAACAAGTATGGGCCATGTGAGAGTGTTATCCAAAGCGAAGATTTCATGCATTGAAACAGGTTCCAGCTATCTTAATCCTTATCTTTAAGATTTAAACAAATATACATTTACCCAGATAAATAATGAGACCAATACAGGAACATGCTGGGTGTGAAAATACAATCATCCTAACAATTAACTCTTAGCATGTAGGCTACCTGCCCCTTTTTTTACCGAAAGAAAACTGTTCTTTGAGAAACACTCTCACATCTCGCTTCTATTTCTAAAAAGATGTATATAGGTAACAAACAATTCATGGAAAACGGACAGCCGATGAATTCCAATCTTCCTCTCAACTCCTTAAGTTTAAGATGTGGCCTAAGGATCAGAAGTTCACAGAGTGAGCATGTTTCTTGCATAGTGGCTTATCCTTCTTGGAGAAGAAAGTCTGACCCTCCAGGCTGTCACAACACACCTGAAAGGAGATTGAGACAAAAAAAAAGCGCCCAATACATTATTTAGAATGCCAAATCAGGGTCAACACACGCGGAACAAGGATTGTTATTCATTATTCAGGGATGTGCATTGCAGGTGGAATATTAAGCAGTAGTGGTCAGGGTCAACTTCACCGTTCCCCTAACGAAGTCGCTAGAATTTTTTCAGCCCAGTGGAAGCACAGTGAAATCAATATTGAAAATCTAAAAACCCCATTGTCATTTTTCCCTCCTCATGCACTACAAATTGAAGTGTAACAGCCTAAAGTATTAAATTAATCTACAAGATGTTCATGTAACTTGATTCGAATACAAACGGCACTTTTGACATTCTAGATGCACACATTTCTTTACAGACTTTTAATGCTACCTTCAAGCAGTAAACGTCAAAGGTTAAACGCTAGTACATGTGGCCGTGGACCAAACCAAATGATCTGTACAGGTTCCAAAATTGCACAGTAGCAATGCACCTTCCAAATAAATGCGAAAGTGTTTTTTGTTTAGGTTATGAGGATAAAAGGCATTTCAGCTGTTACTCCCATATTGGCCAGGTTAGCATAAGCACTACTGCCGCCGATACGTTTAAAACGCAGAACAGTTTTACTCACCGAGCACACAAAACAGGTGTCATGCCAGGTGTGGCCCAGGGCTTCAAGAAATTTGTCACCAGCTTCAATGGGAAATTCACAGCCGTGGCACATGGTACCAAAGAGGGAATAGTAATCTGTACCATACAAACATAGTTTTATAGTATGAAACATGAGTGAGAAAGCAAGACTTGCAAGTCATTTTGTTTTTCAGTAGGTGGCAATGTGTTTTGCCTTTGACCTGCCAAGTTTCATAACGTCAGGAACCAACCTTCAGGGGATGGGCACGCTCAGTTGGGAGTTCCTAGGCTGACAGATGTGGAAAGTCTCTCTGCTCACAGCCTGATTCTTTCTGCAGGTTCCTTTTCCTTCCACAAAGGGCCTGCACAAGACCTGTGGACTCACTGGAACCCATGCAAGCGGTATTTTGAGACCCGACATTGTCTATGCTCACCCTCCACAGGGAGTAAGTTTTCCCTTGAAGGGAATATTTTTAATCTACACTCAGGTACAATGGTAGTTGCCTTGTTTAGCTTTGTTACTGCTTAGTATCATATAGTTTTCTGGTATTCCTTTTGAGGCATCAGCAGTAAGGAAGACAATTTAAGGCAGGTGTTGGCAAGCCCCTGCACACATGCCAGAGTAGCGCACACAGGCATTTTGCTTGGCACACGCGTCTTGGGGTGGGTGGCGGGAGAGCTGCGAGGGACCCCACCTTTGTCGTGGCAGTGCAAACCCGGCTCCTTCCCCACTGTTCGCTGTGAGGCACGTGTGCATCCACTGCCACCAACGAGCTGGACTGCAGCTCCCTGGACCCCGGTGCAACAGCTTGTAGCCTTCCTACCACTTGCTGAAAGCAGCCTGGGCTCTGTGCTTAGTGCCAGGCCAGCTGTGCTGGACAGCCAGGAAGCTGCAAGTGGTGGCATCGGAGTCCATGGAGCTCTGACCTGGGTTGCTGCTGGTGGCAGGTGCATGCGCACCTGGGCGCAGACGGCTGCCACAGCAAGGATCAGGCCCCTCACAGCTCCCTTGCCATCTGCCTCTGGCATGCCAACAACTTACAAGTGGAAGATGCAGGTGCATTAATGTTTTTAATCCCCGATTTAAAGGCTTCAGCTCTTTTTCTCCTTCATGCCTTGCATACTGTGACAACGTATTTTTTCTCCATTTTGTGCTTCACCTAGGACTATCGCAGTATGCCCTTCTGTTCAACCTGTTAATGCTGACAGACCAGTTGTAACACAGGATGCTTGGACATCCAGCATTTTAGGAGACTGTGAAGCTATTTAATCTAGGTGTCTGCACTTGAAAGCTGGACGCTTTGTAGGCTAAAAGTACAACTTTTACATTTTCTAATAAAACCTTTACAAATTAAAAACAATCGGGAAGAAGGAAAGATGGGTAGGGCATGTACTCCGTGCCTCTCTGAAGTGTGCCATAGGCTCCTTAACCACATTAATAGAGATAACCATTAATACAGAATTAATGTTTGCATGTGAAGGGGAATTGCCCACTTTCCAGTGGATGACGTTTCCTCAAATTGACATCTTATTAGAAAGCTGGCACCTGTACAAGAGATGACTGCCACCGGTGCCATGCATTATGAACATATGCATGGCACATGTTAGCAAGTTAATATGCGACGTTAACTTGTACAAGCAACCTTCTGACCCAGAAACAAGCATAGTACAAAGATACTATATATGGAAAATGTGTAATTTGCCATAATTTTCCATGTACAGAATCTAATTATTGAACCAGGGTGATCTTAAATGCTTTGTTCAAGCCCCTGTTAATGCCCCCTGGTTGTCACTGCCCACCCATCCTCGGCCAAGTGTCTGTTCAACACGCTCGTGAAAATTTCCAACAATGGTGATTTCACAACTTCTCTAGGTTGCCTGTTCCAATGCTTGGCTATCCTCAGAGTCAGAACCTTTTTCCTAATCCCCAAGCTAAATTTCCTCTGCTGCAGATTGAGAGGCCATTGCTTCTACTCTCGGCCCTAGGGCCACAGAAGAAAAACCCATCTCTATCCTGTCTGTAACTCACCTTCAAGTATTGGAAGACTGTTATCAAATCCCCTCTCGACGTACTGTTTTCTAGACCAAATAATCCGAGATCTTTCAGCCTCTCCTCATAGCCTTGCTCTGTCCTGGACTCTTTCCAATCTACCCCTATCTTTTTTGAAGTGTAGGGCCCAAAACTGGACACACTCCTGATTAGGCCTCACCAGTGCCAAATAAAGGGGAACAATCACTTCCCTTGAATAGCAAATCACACTTCTATTGATGCAACCCAGGATACTGTTGCTTTTTTTGGCAACAAGAGTACCGTGGGCTCATATTCAGCTCACGAGCTACTGTGACCCCCAGGTCCTTCTCTTTTGCACTGCAGTCTACCCAGCCATTTCCCAGTTTTTATTTGTACGTGAAATTATTTGGTCTCAAGTGCAGATCTTTGCACTTGTCCTCGCTGAATTGCATCTGATTATGTGGACCATTTTTCCAGTCTATGCAGGTCATTCTGGATCCCAGCCCTGCTATCCAGTGTGTACACAGTAGTACCCAACTTGGTGTCATTAGAAAATTTGCTAAGTATTCTTTCAATTCTATCATCCAAATCATTAATAATGGTGTTGAACAATACTAGACCCTAGGACAAATCCCTGGGGAACCCCACTTGATAATTCCTCTGAACTACAAATTGAGCCACTGATAACTACTCCCTGAGCACAATGATCCAATCAGTTCTCAAAAAGAATAGCTAATGGCTCTGCAATTACCTCAGCCAATTATTCCAGTATGCTAGGGTGCATCCTATCTGACTTGAAAGCATCTAGCATTCCTAAGTAATCCCTAAACTATTTTTCTACTACTCTAGACTGTTTGTCTCCCTATCTCTCTCCTTATCTCTGTTTGCAAATACACTGGTCATTTGGTAGCTGCCCCTATATATGAAGGATGACATAAAAAAGGCATTAAATACTTCAGCTTTCTCTGCATCATTTATAACTAGATTATCTTCTGCATTCCATAAGGAAACTATAGTTTCTTTGCTCTTCCTTTCACTTTTCACATACTTGTAGGACCCCTTTTTATTACCTCTTATGTCCCTTGAAAGTTGCATCTCAAATCATAAGTTGGCCTTTCTAACCATCTTCCTACATGCCTGTGCACTTCCACAATGCTATGGCCAAGTTTCTACTTCTTATAGGATTCCTTTCTTGAGTTTCAACTGGCTAAAGAGATTGCTGAGCAATCAGTCTGGCATACTGTTGTGACACAAAAATGGGGAGGGCGTTGGGGTAGCTTGTTCCCGTGTCCTTGAAAAGGCCTCCTTACTATCTAGCTTCTGTAAAGTATAGGTCAGAGGCATAGTGAACTCGTTCAGCACCCAGATGGAGCGTCTCTCAGGAGCATGGGGGGGTCCCCAGCGTACTTGGCACTGGACCAGAAACACTTCTGGTCTACTTCCCGGTCTGCAAGGGAGCGTGCAGGGGACCCCACCCTGGCTGGTGACTGGTGCCTCCTGGGTGTGGGGAGCACCTGGGGTCCTCCCGTGGCCAACTACTGATTGCCGTTGGATACAGGGGGGATCCCCTGCATGCTCATCAGCAGACCCAGAAGTACTTCCAGGTTTGCAGGCAGGCCCCCCGCCCCGTTCCTGTGGGATGCTCCATCTGCCCCACCATCTCAGCATTCACAAGCCACGTCTGGTACCTCGAGGTACGTAGAAAAAAACATTTAAAGCTGTGTCCGTGGCCAAATTGCTGATTCTCTGAATCAGGACTGAATCTTCAGAATCTCCAGATTCAGATTTGGCCAAATCGAATTGTGACAGTGATCCGAATGAAATCACTGCCCCCAATTTGGGCCAAATCTGAATCCGAATAAAATACTGCACACCCCTAACAATTACTGCTGCCTGCCACTAGATTTCTGGACCTTGGGGAACCCCATGGGCTGGATGGCACTTCTTTGGGCCAGAGGTTAAGCACCTCTGGGCTACACTGAAATGAATAGTTAACAAGGGCTAGTGGGAAAATATCTGTCAAAGTGAAGGAGAGAAAAAACAAATACTTGGATATATATTTTTTAAAAACCCTAGCAGCAAACTTAGCTATGAATTTCCAGGAATTAATGGTTGTTTTTAAAAGCTCACCTGTTTCACAGTACGGATCCCCATCTTCCAAATGAAAGACATTATTGCGGATGGGATTATGACAGGCCACACACACAAAACAGGAAACATGCCAAGTTTGTTTCAAAGCATTGATGACTTCCTGTTGGGGATTAAAAAATAAACATTAATAAGGTAACCTTGCTGCAATGAGTGAATTGGGATAATCATGATCTGAGCTTGGTGATTTGCTTATCAAAAATACTTTGGTTTTGTACTTGACACACCTTGGTTGATATTATGCATTATAATCTACTCTATTTTTGTTATGTGCGTCCTTATCTGTGAGAAAGGACTGGCTGAAAATTCTTTGGATGACATGCGAGGAGCTGAAATTCAACAGTATCAGCTCTCTTTGCAATAGGTTTCCATCTGTGGCAGTAAGCAGATGCTGGGGAAGTTTGTCACTTATTCATATTGAGCAGTACACATCTCTGAAAGCAACCCCACTGATTTCAGACAGACAGTATGTCTCAACTTTCCTGAAGTCTGGGAATAATTAATCAGAACACGTTAAAGAATTATGACTACGCTGTTCTGTTTTGAAAGACGATATAATACCGAATGCGACTTGAGGCCTGCAGTGCCAAGGCCACAAGTTTGCACTTTGAGATGAAAAGGAATTTTTCTTCCCAACTTGGTTGGGTATATTTCACTGCACCTCAAGGCCAGCCAAAAAACACATCCCACAGTGTCCAGCAAAATGTGATTATTTCTCCTTGTTTTACATTTTTCTCTTTAAATTCTGTAAGAATCTGCCAATTAAATCTCTTTTCCTAAGAATAGCTGAGAACTGAAGTAGCTACTAGGAGAAAAGGCTGAACTCTGGAAAGAGAAAACTACAGATTCTCTTCTTCAATAATGCCAGCGATAAAAAAGGGCAGACTGATACTGGCATGGATAGCACTGTATATCCTATAGTCTTATTTACATAATGTCAGCTTTAATGGGGCTAACCTAGTTATAAAAGAGGAGAAACTAGCTACAAAAAGGCATCTAAATTCTGACAGGACCACGGCAAACATCCTGCAATATACATATACGTCTCATCTAAATACCTTCTCTCTCCACGCGCCTATACATACATACATATGTGTGCATGTGCATGCGTGCGTGTGTATATACACACACATATGTATTTAGATGAGATATATATATGTATATTACAGGATGTTTAACCATGGTACTACCAGAACTTAGATGTCGTGTGTGTGCGCGCTTCCCTACTTGTGCATCTTAACCCAATGTATTGTAAATGGAAAAGAACTTCATTGGACTTGTTACAGAAGAAGAACAAAATGTAATGATCGGCAGTAAAGTTTTTCAAGCAGGCAAATATTTTCCATTACACACAGAGAAGTGTTGCCATTAATATTCACCATTTATGTAAGTCATGCATGGCACCGATTACTTACTCCAAGTATCTTCCTCTGGCATCGAGAACACTCAGGAGCAAAGAACTTTTCATAACAGATCTCACAGTAGAGGGCCCCTTTCTCTTCCACAAACCCAATATAAGCCATGGAGGTTTTGCAGTGGGCACAATTAAACTCCTCTGGATGCCATGATTTTCCCAAAGCCACCAAAAAAGGTCCTCTGGTTAAAACAGAACAGACTAGTTTAGACAATGTTATGCCACTGCAGTGACAGCAATGGGAAGTATAAATAACTGATTTATGTAAATCACTGCTAATGGCTCTGTGATATGAATTACAAACCTTTATCAATCAATATCTTTTGCACAGTTGAGTAATTCTGTGCCCATTTTAACACATTTCAAATTATGCCTAAAATGATCTTTGGTCATAATGTGTGCCAGTGGCTTTTTGTTGCACTGCATTTCGGAGTTTTATTTTTGAACACTATAAAATATAGTGCTAGAGTGCTGGTCATCGTTTGGGAAGAAAAAAATGTCTCTTTGCATTCCAAACTATTTCCATCCATTGCAAAAAAAAAGAAAGATACTTAATTTAATTATACTTCCCTTCAGTGTACGTTTGTATCAAGGTTACTAATGTTAAAATAGATTTGGCTCCATTAAGACCTAATAAGATCAGTTCCCCTGGAGAAGAAGAAAAATTCAATAGAGGTTTTCATGCAGCAAGTTTATTACAGGGATTAACTATGCCAGGTAAGAGATGGCAGTTTTCTACCATCATCAAAAGTTAGGCAAGAATATTTCATGCTCAGAATAAAAGAAAAAACGTCAAGCTATCATTATTTATTTAATATGTGCAAAATGCTGAAGTTTCTAAAACACTAATTTTGGTACATCAACTATGTGAATCTGGCATCACAGAATTATAGAAATGAAGGACTGAAAGGGACTTTGACATATCAGAGTCCAATCCCCCTGCTCGGGGCGGGAATACCACTGAGATCAACTGATCCCAGCAAGCCTGGTTTTCTCCGTCATCCTGGTTTTCTCCGTTTAATAATCCAATTTTTTTTTTTTTATTAAAACCCCTTAAAATCCACGTTTTTCTGTGGTTAAAATGAAACACCACTACATACACAGGTATCAGTTAGACACATTTTTTTATGGATGTATTTACAGTTTTAAAGCAGACTGCTGGTGCCCCTCACTCCTGACCCTCTGCCCCCCACCCACAGTCCCGCAGTGTGTGGGATAAGGAAGGGTACGCAGAGATGCGTGGGGCAGCAGGGGTGCCCCCCCGCCCGGACCTGTACACCCACAGCGGGGCTGACCCGGCATGGGCAGGAGCCACTTCCACGGCCCGGCTGGGGGAACCTGGTGCAGGAGGGCAGGGAGGGGCAGCGAGTCTTGTTGCCACTGTCAGCAGGCCCCCTACACCAGCAGCACGTGGAATACCTGACCGAGGGGGTGAGACGGCACTGCCCTCGCCTCTTCCCACTGCCAGCTGCAGCTCTATCCTGCTACCATGGCCTGGCCACTGCCACTGCTGCCACTCCCTTTATGCCACCTGCACGGCTCCCGTCCCCTCCAGAGGCGAGGCACAGCCGAGTGAGTGAGCACCTGGCAATGGGGGGAGGTGAGGGCAGTGCCTGCCCCTGGTCTGTTACTTAGTGCATTGCTGTTGGCACAGCCTGTGCAGGGGTCTCAGTGGCGGTGGCAGCAGCAGCAAGTCTCACCACCCTCCCCTACTGGGCCATAGAGGTGGCTCCTACCTGTGCTTGTCCGGTTGGGCTGCAGTCCTGCGCCCACTGTGGGAGCAGAAATTTGCAGGGTGCTTGCCCCCCAGTAGACTTAGCTGGAGGGAGCTATGGGAGCTGCTCTCCACCACGCTGCCTGACTGCTGCAAACACGTGTGCACGCGTACATGAATGTGGCGTCCCCTACCTGTGGTCACATTCCTCCTGCTCCCCCCAGCCCCAAGCAACCCCCTGCAGGCTGGAAGAATCCCAGCCTGCAAGAGAAAACCCATGGTTTCTCCTTGTTTTTCCACGGTAAATGGAAAACCATGGTTATCAGGCAATATAAATCAATCTAGTGCATTAGTATCCACCATATTACCAGATGAAAAAAGAAATAACATAGGGGCTCAGAAGATTTCTGGAGTAAGACAGCAATTTTTGCTTACTACTAAAACAACTGGAGAAGGGAGGGAGAAGGAGATGTATTTTTGCAATTAATTTCAAGGGAAGAGTGGAGTGAGGAGACTGGAGGTAGCCATGGGATTGGAAAGTAGGTGGGCAGAAGAGAGTGGGGAATTTTACTGAAGGAAGGTGGGGATAATAATTCTTCTTTCCCACACCTATTTGTTAATTTGATGGAATACCTGCCTTAAAAAACAAGAGGGGACAGCAAAACAACACAGGATAAAAACAAACTTAAAATGGTTTGAGTTTCATCTTGTAAGAAGAACAGAATTATTTACAAAATAGTATCTAATCACACTTGACCAATGGCAAAAGTAGTTAAACAGTTTTCAGAAAACTGCTCTTGTACCTTGGAGAAATCAGTCCAGAATTACTGTAGCCAAAGTCCAAGCTGCCTTGTGGTTGCCTGAACAGTGCAAACACTGACCTAACTTGATACCCTTCAGCCTCTGTACAAGCACCTTTTTACATCAATGCCCTTTCAGTTATGTACAGATCAAACAATACGAGTCCTTATGTACAACAAAATGCGCTCTTCTCACAGTGTCAGCACAGGCTAATTTAACGGGTTCATTAGCACAGGACTGACACTGAGGCAATTCTCCTAGCTACAGTAGGATCATGTTTCTAGTCATCTGTACCAAAATGACAAGCTTGAATAGCTGCAAAGTGGAAGGAAAGTACTTCAGTAAAGGGAAGGGAAGGACTTTTTACAACATCTGTTACAATTAGCTCCCCGCAACTTACAGTTTTGACATTTTGAGGCTAGTTTTTCAAGACAGCATGTTGGACTACCGGTGGACAGGAAATGGTACAACACTGTATCTAAGCACTTTTACTTTTCAACACTCCCAAGTCAAATGTGGTAGCAATATCTCCTAGGATCAAGGTTGCATGCTTACACTCACATGTTCACAAACATGCAACTGCTTAAATTGTGCAAAGGCTTAAACATGTAAGCCCAAGTCAAAAACTTAATCACATCCACAATTTCAAGAATCAATCACATTCACGTGGCCACGTTGCCACGTGGACTGTATCATGATACCAAATCAAGAATGCAAAAAAAAAGCAGCAGGTTAGGACAATTTTCTCCTTTTGCAGTCACAGGCAAACTCTATGACATGCAATTTTTATATAAGAAAAACTGCATTTCTAATATTTACCTGCTGCACCATTAAAATAATTCAACTCCATGAAGATATCTTAAAAATAAATCATCTATCATACACACACATACACAGAACTACATTCCTAATAGAGACCCTGGGAACACAAATTTGGGTTTCAAAGTGCCAGCCAGTTCCGTATTTCAGCATTCAGAGACTTACTGAATTTCACAAACCTTTAGAAACTATCAGTTACCAGTCTCTCAGATCCTCACTACAGATATTTCATAGAACACAGTTTGACTTTGGTTTCAGTGCTGCCACCAACAGAAAGAAAAAAGTGAAGTAAAGCGAAACTCTAGGAAAACCTTGAAGCCTTTAGATTATTAGCATATTAACAATTAAGGCTATATTAAAAAGTTGCAAGATGTGTTTAAGAAATGTTTCTTTGGCTCAACAGGCCTGGATTATTCTACGCCTTAGTGTAAAGTAACCAACTCTACCATGCATTTTGGCTGCAAAACAGGTGTACAATGCAATGTCACTTGATCCTGCTCCTACCTTTTCATAGGTAATACTATCATTAAGGGCATGAACTGTAATTACGCTAAAACTTGAACTCCAGAACCTAGTCTTGTCTTCTAAACCACTGCTGTATATAAGTAGCAAGCCGATTTAGTACATTGATTAATGTACTGTCAGTTGATCATAAAATGAAATCATCCTTATTTTTAATAACTGTGCTTACATTTACAAGATCTAAAAATGTAACCTATGGAAAGGACTGGGATAATTTGAAACAATATAAAAATAGACTACTGAAAGGCAGATAAATCATCATATGAGACACTATTCTCTTTACATGCATAACAAGTAGACTTCTTTTAGAAAAGAAGCAACAGTAATCTTAAAATTGAATATGGTATGCAAATTTTACTGCAGCTGTCATTTTTATTTGTGTTTAAAAGGTTGTTCAATCTAATATTATAAGCATAAAGTCTCCTGTAAGATTTTATAAGATTTATGTAGGAAATAGTTAGAATTAATGGGAAAACGAATCAGCATGCAGGTCCTCTAGCATTTCTAAGTGTTCATTAAAGATATGCCAGCAATTCTAGAACAAATGACAGAATTGTAGGTACTGTTGGTCAAGACATCACACTCTTTGAACACATGGAACACATACTCCCCTGTTCACAATTAGGCAACTCCCCTCCCACTTCACGAGTGACAAAAAGCATCTATGCAGTAACAATAATGGCTGATTTTACGGAAGTGTGTGTGCATGTGTGCGTGCGTGCATGTGATCTAGAGCCTAGGCCTCCTGATCATACATCAGAGCCTCACTCAGATGCTGCAAACAAAAAGAAAGACAGTGCCTCCACCAAAAAAGCTCACAATCTAGAGTAATAAAGGGAGCAATTATTTAGTATGTTTAGCTCCATTTAAAGTTTACATTGGAATGACTGTATGGCTACATTTGGAATTTAGATCACACCATCAATACCTTGATATTTAACTGAAATAACAAAAAAATTAAAGTAAATCTTTTCAATATATCTTCTCACAGCTCACTTACCAATTAGATGTCTAAAGTTAACCTAATGTTAATTGACCTGATAGGGAACTATCATAATGAAAATCTAATGAAGGCAAAAAAAGCTAAGTTCAATTCAGCTGCGTATATCATGCGGCTACAGAGTTGGCTCAGCTTGTACGGCTTGAATTGCAAACCATGGCTGCTATGCTGTAATAAGTTTGATTGCTTACTATGTTTGGAGACGTTAATGTATGTAATACGTGTATGGTAATTTTTACGAAAAGCGAATTTTAAGAAAAGTTTCCAATTCTGATCGAAGTGGCTTGATTTCTCAACTGCAGGGAAAAAGTACGGTGCATTTCCAATTTCATTCTCTTTTATAGCTGAAAAAGGTTAATAAACATTACAGAATACAAAAGGAAATGTTACCATAATTTATTTTGCTATGAGTTTATAAACCCGAACAATCCAGGTATGCAATGTCTGCTTTTCTCTATTCTTATACTTTAAAAAATTTGACCATGAGAACAAAAGATGATTCAAGAATATATTTCCAAACTACAACAAAGCTGTGAGGAGATGCATCTCTTCCCAAATGACAGGGAACTAAGCATCTGGAATGATCACCCAGTCATAAAATGCATTCACAATCCCTTTGATGTGCAGCTCAAGAGCTACTTGTCAGAAGTCACCGGCTATGCTGTATCCCCAGGACACCCTCTCTTTTGGAATTTCTGATGAAACAAGGAGAGCACTGTTGTACAATGGGATGTATTTAGCCCAATCTCAGTCACAGAATATTTATCTAATTTGACTTACCTAAAAAAGTTTAAAAAGTTGACTGAAGTTAAAGTCATGAGACACTAACACCCAAAGTATGAAGACCAACCTTGGATGATGATGGGATGGATACTGAGATCAGGCATGTCAGGATAAAAAGTTGTAATACAGCGTTAGCTATGATTAAAGCTGATCTTTTTTTTTTAATGTATGATCGGGACTAGAAGATTTCCTCCTTTATTTTCACTTACCCACTCATGCTTAAACTATACTTTGTTATTGCTTATATGATTTCCGTATTATCTATTTGCCTTTCTGTCTATTAACTCCTGAGTAACTGGACTGGAAATTGTGATTTAGTCCAAGCTGGCTTAGTTATTTTAGGCGTTATTTTTGCTGCCTCCTGGCCAACATTTCCATTCATTAAAACAGGTTCTAAAATTGCTCATGACTACTGAGAGTAAATAGTGGCCTCCTACATTTGCTGTTTCAGACAATCCGTTAGGTGAATCATACATGAAAGTGGTGTGCTGTTTTAATGAAATGGAGCCTTAATGCATATTACTAAAATAAACAATGAAACAAAGCTATTCTTTCAAAATGATTTTAGCATAAGATGTTCGTTGATGGATACAAACCTAATGACTTGATCACACTGGGCACACATTGGGGTACGCTTTCCTGCTGGAATATGCTCTGCTCTTTGAATTAAAGTGTCCTGCTCTGTTAGCTGAGGTTGCATTAAAGACTTGGTACTTGCTGCAGCTGCTCCAGATGGTGCAATACTGTTTGATGTGCATCCTTGTGCTGGAAAATAATGTACAAAAATATACCTCATTAGCCTCAATGGAAGTACCGAGTTGTAAGTATGTTCAATGCATGGTTAATGTACATGTAGGCTGTTTACAGACGTAAAAAGAAAACAGCACTTTAAACTCTGTGTGCTCCTGCACCAAGCCTGGCATATGACCAGAAGAGGTACTGTGTTAGTTAGACCTGGCTCACCCAATGTCTGTGTACACCGAGTACTTTAGTGAGGCTTTTTTGGTGCTGTTAGCTAATAGGCAGTCAAATCAACTTTAGATCAGAGCCAAAAAGTGCTGCTGATGTGCCTGATCTATGTAGACACTGCAGAACCAGGTTGAACTAACGTGGTGTTTCTTCCAGTAAAGAGCATTGTTTTTTTTTTTAACATCTGTAAGCAACCATAAATTATATGTAGTATATAGGTTATTCAGGAAGAAGAGCAATATGGTACAATGATTTGAGATTTACATTTCCACCCAACATGGCTGATAACTGCCCACTAAAAGCATGCCGAAAGCCCCTTACATATCTTCTGCAATTTCTGCAAGGCAATAAATGGTTTTCAGTCAACCGGGAGAAAGGACTATACAGAAATGGATATAAAAAAGAACAAAGATGATAGACTATGCAGCACAATGATTTCACCATGCTTTGGATGGGTTAGGCTAAAATGAACACTGCAAATACATCAACAGTAACAAAACAGTTTGAAAGATCCTGGAAGTGTGTTACTGAATATAACGAGCTTCTGCATTATCAAGTTGGAGTAAGAAAGTATGTACTGAAAATATGTAAAGACTTTAAAAGTATTATATTATAAAAAATAACATTTCCAAAGGAAAGTGTCTTGGATAATTGGAGAATTACCAACCTGTCACATGCCTCCCTCCCCCACCCCCAAAGTCTCAACCCTTCCACTAAAATGTAGAAATATTTTGCATGATTTAAAGTTAAGTAATGTGCATGGGTTTCTTTTCATTTGTCTTCTAGTTTCTGAGGTTTTAAGAACATCTAGGACAAATTTTAAGACTTCTTACGAAAGCAGAAGGGTTAAGAACCACATGCACACACAATATTTAATACAAAATATTGGCCTTAAAGAGAAGAGTGAGCGTTGACAATACTTAATTCATTCTCTCCTGTCCCGCACATCACTTTCTGAATAAGATAGCAGAAAGTTGCCACCACTTCACCAATGTCATTTTCTGCCTCCTTTGCGCAACACAGAAGGCAATCTGCACTCCTAATGACTGAGAATGTGCTGGATGCTTAGAGAGAGATGGAATATAGCATTATCCGTAGGCTCGAGCCTACCTTCACATTCAGAAAATTAGTCTTGAGGAGTTCTCTGGAACTAGGCCCCTGGCTGATGTTACACTTAATATATGATTACTCTGTGAATCAAAACTTAACTAGTAACATTCAGGCAATTAACAGCACCACAACAAGGGAAATATGTAATATTGTTGGGGCTATTTCCATGGTGCCTTAAATTGAACATGTGGCAGGGTTAAGCCCAGCCAGGGTTACCCACCATCTCAGTGTGGTTCCCATCAGCCAACAATTAGTTGAGCACTGGTTGGATTGGGACCACACCACGGCTGATGGAGCACCAGTGGCGGACTGCCCATAATGCTTGCAACTTGATGATGCGGGGGAGCTGGGATTATGATCTTGCACTGGCAAGTAGCACGCAACTGGGATCTGATCCTTGATCCAAAAGAGCATGTCCTACAAGCACATGTGGCGTGCCAGGAAGTGCCACCACTGGTAGCAGGGATCACAGAGATCCCATTGGGCACCTTTATGCAGCAGCGAGGCGGCTCTGACACACTGCAATTGAAATGAGTCGGGGTAGACTCAATTAATCAAGTCTGCTAGAACGTGGTAATTACCGTACCCCAGCAACCTCCAGCATCTCTTGCATCAGCATCCTCATGTTTAAAAATGGCAGTGGGGGCACTTTATCTAAACCTCATTCACTGAACTTTAGATAAAGTGCCCCCGCTGCCATTTTTAAGCGCGGGGACACTAATACATGAGATGCTCCAGACGCTTTAGTTAGAGCAGCTCTTTGAGTCACTCTAATTAAAGCACCCACTCCCCTCCCCCTGGGAACACGTGTATGAACGCCCATTGTGCCTTCAAATGAATGGCTGTCAGTGGCCTTAATTATTTTCAAGCTTTTAGTACTTTCTTCAGGCAACATTGATCAATGTGATCTGGGACTTGTTCCATCAGGTGGCTAGATAGTGAATTTGAAGTTTGGTTTAATTACTTGAAATATGTTGAATTACTTGGTAAGGAACTCTACAGACTAGGTCTCCCAAGAGACTCGATAATCAAATGAAATAACCTGTTCTTAGGGTTTGTCTATATTAGTAAATAGGCTACAGTAGATGCTCTTAACATGAAAAAGGACTGCCCACGCAGAGGCAGTGCAGAAATCCACACTTATTTAGCAATAGATTCCCATATAGACAAGCCTTTAATCTCATTTTTCTCATCAACGGAATGAAAAAACAACTTTACACATTCCTGAATAACTAGTCACTGAAATAGAAAATAAATTTTCAAAATGGTCTAAAAATGCATGTTTTATTACTTTAAAGAAATTAAAAGGCTGCGTTAATTAAATCAAGTAAGAACAAACATGAAAAGTACATTATAAAGCCATATCCACTTTGGCCACCCAATATGATTTGCTAAACTGTTTTCTGTTGTAAGAATACTGAGAAGCAAAGAGAATCGATTCCCAGAATTTGAAGTAAAAGTGAGAGGAGGGAGGAACCAGTTACCGGTGGGGGCACATTTCTCACAGGGGGGCCACTCTCTGTCCAATCTCCCAGTCCTGATCCTCAAGGGAAACTTACACAGCACTTCCCAGAGATGAGCCTACGAGCTCCATTTCATCAACCTCCCGGATACTGGAGATCATGGACTGAACACAGACACTGGATTTTTGATGCATTATAATCTGCCCGGCAACTGACTGCCCAGCCCAGCCCCTGGCTTCTTTACTTTCCATCCATCCAGGAAGAGCACACACCGACTGCTGACACTTCTTTAGCCTGACGAAGGGTTTTTGAACCTGAAAGCTTGCTTAATAACTATTCTCCAACTATTTGGGTTAGTCTAATAAAAGATATCAAATTCACCCAAGGAACCCTGTCCTTAGACCAACACGGCTACAACCTACACCCCTGCAGGAGGGAAGAACGACACTTCAGAGTCGGAGAACTGCATCATCCAGCAACGACATGAACCTGGCCTACTTTGGCATTGCTTAACCAGTCTCAGGAATTTACACCAGAATTCAGTCGATAAATTTGAAGGAATCCTGTACATTTATCTAAGCAATCACTTTTGAGAGCTCTGGGAGTTATATTGCCCATGTATGTCTATGTATTACAAACTTCAAATTTAGATACTTCATTGCTTTTGATCTCAATTGTATGAAAACACACATTCAGAGGTGTGAGATGATCACTCTGCAGTTGTTAACAAATCACTCAAACACTACACAACCATGACTCAGGCTCATCTACCAAAGGACATTCATAGCTATACACCCTGAGCAAGAGTACAGTAGGCCAAAAAAGTCAACTTTCTTCCCCCTACCCCTTGCATAGATGTAGCCTAAAATACCAAATACCAGTCCCATATAAAACAGATGTGCTTCACACAGAAGAGGAAATCATGATTAATAGGTCTTAATAAAGACGTAGGATTTTTTTTTTTTGTCAGTCACTTTAATTTCACTACCACCGAGAAGCACCAGTATATGGAGATGCTTTTGATCACTCTGTATTAAGCTTCCTCAAGTGCTTCCCTCTTGGTTTTCTTAGCTATGAATTCTTTAGCCCTTTTATATCCTAGACTAGCCTAACAAATCAGCCTGACACTGGAAACAGAATTTTTCTCGCCAGCCTTAGAGAGAGGAGCGAGCGAGCTCTTTCTTTCTTTTTCCAGGCAGTAGTGGGCTTCATATTTGTCCCCAAACAGTAGATGGGGATTGAAGTGAAAATTTGAACAGGACTACAGAATAAACAAGTACTGGCATATTGTATACAGATATCAGTCATTTCTTACTTATTTAATCAGTTAGATAGCTATGTCCAACCTACTATATTTAAAAAAGGAAAGGAGACCTAAATAAAGGATTTCAACTCTACTTCCACGATGATCTGTGCTACAGGCTGTCATCCAAGACTCTCCAAGGGCATCCTACGATTTCCCCAAAGTTTTACATTTAAGTGTTTCCTAACTTTTAATCCCTTGCTGAGGACTTTGGACCCGGAAACGTTGTGGGAAGCCAAGTCTAGGTTTAAAGCAACAAAGCACGCTTATTTCGTTGGTTCTGATGAAGACTAGATCTAGAATCCCGCAATGATTTAGTCAAAGAGAAAAGGAGACAAAGAGCTGGGTTAAAAACTAACCATTTACTGAGAAGAAAAATCAAAGCAAGAAAACTGGACTATGAAACACAAAGAAGATACTGTTGCTAAAGGAAGGCGCAAACAAACAACTTTCTGTTTCACTCCCTTTCTGGCTATTATTAGATGCACCTCGGTAACACACAAGCTGTGGCGAGGTATGGTTTTGGAAGTAGCTACTCTCCAATTTTAGGAATCTGTGTATGAGAGGGAGAGCTACAAACTGACAAAAAGTAGTACAAGATCAGACATGGGGAAAAAATAAATCGTTACTGGCTTTGGGTTCTAGCTTTAGTGAAGCAGTACTCAGCCCTATTAGCTGGAGACCCACTCCCGCACGAGTTAAGTGAAAGAGTGGCACCCTAAGCTCTGTATTGTATGCATGTATGTATCTATTGTGGTTATTTATATTTGTATTGTGAAGATAAAGTGGCCTGACGCAAGGTCATTGCACGTGGATGTAGTTTTGTCGAGACATTTTAATGTGACTAATTTCTGCAGTCCTTGGATCCCTCTGACAATCTCCTCTCATATTCTACAACAACTCTGAGACAAAAGGGAGGGTTTTTCCTTTCTCTGACCTGGCAGACAGGCACGCTCAGCAAACCTCTAGACTGCAAGAACTGCATGTAGTTTGAGAGTCGAAAGGTGGTGACCACTATTTGTGTCTTTAGGCGGCAAATGGCTCTCACTCATGTGAAAACACGCTGTAATACCACAGTGATATTACAAGAAAGCTGAACAGAAGTAGTACTAACTATAAAAGGGAGGTAACGCCATCTGCTCCACTGAACCAAAAACTATGCACACCTTCGAGAGAGAAAGGAATACACCCAAAATCAGAAATCTTTCTTTTGGTACTGGTGCTCTTTTACCACAACTTTTTCTTGTTGTTACTCAACAATGTGGCTGCATGACCTACTTTGCTTTCTCCCTCCCCACCTGAAGAACAATGCAATGAAATGTCGCACACATTTTCTAGTCAGCTGTAAAGCTGGACAAACCAAGAAGAGCCAGGGTACTTGGAGATAAGGCTGACATCGTTTTGGATCCTTTCTAGCCTCTTGAGGCGGTAACAGTGTACCCATCAGTCAGCTTTTTCACGAGGGGATTATTGCTTTTTGTGCAGAATGCAATTAGACCAAGAGCAGGACAGATGACGGGGATTTTTTTTTTAAACAATGCAGTATCTTTAACAAAAATTACGTCTTACTCCTTGATCAGTTGAACCTTCAGTACTGTTGGGAACGGGCTATCTTGAGAAAGCTAACCCCGAGGCACTTTGTTCAACCAAGTCACTTTTTCTATTACGTTCATCTCAGATTATTAATGCCAGTGGAGACTGTACATGAGGGCAGAGAAAAGGCAGGTGTGTGAGTTGGGGGGGTGGGGGAGAGGGGGATAAAGGAGGGAGGCGAATGAGGGGGAGAAGGGGGATACAGACTTACTGGAAATATGAAAGAAAAATATTTTGATTAATGACGCTTTCCTTTTCTCTCCTCATATCTTGCCTTCTAGTTTTCAGGTACCAGCTAGGGAGAAGACACACACGCACTAAAATCTAATCTCTTTGAACACTGTTTCTTTCACAAATCAAATTCCAGCACAGCTTCTGATATACCGCTAATGGATGTTTGAGTTACCTGTTGAATACCAATGCCAATTCAAACACATTTGTTAACTCTGTTTTCCTTGTGTATTTAAGAGAAGCCATTTGATTCGAAATGTTAAACCTTCATGCACTAGCACGAACATCTCTTGACTTGATCTTACTGCCCTGAATAGTCATTATGGAGTCTTTTAAGAGGTATGAAGTAACCTTTAACATTTATAAAGGATCAGAAGCAGGATTTTTACATATAAAAGGAAATCAATAAAAAATATGGTAGGTCACAGCTAAGTTATTTAAATCTTGGAAGGAGAGACATATTTCTAAAGAGTACCATCAATACTGGCAGCAGTTATTATTTGAAAATAATCGTATGTTAACCAGAATCTTTAATATACAGACAAAAGGTTCACTTAAAATAAAATATAATACAAAGTAGAACACTTCAGTGTTCAAGCCATAATCCAAATGAAAGAAATGGAGGCATACAATGCAAAAGCAGCTGCTCTGTTCTTTATTTCTCAGCAAGGTGAGAGGAAGAGAAAGAATAGCAGCCTGGTTCCATTGAAAGTAATAGCAAAATAGCCTTTGGGCATCGATAAGAGTAGGATTTGGCTTCTAGCTATAATACAAGTTGAAAAACTAATATTTTATCTTGAGTCCAGCAATGCCAAATCCTAATCTTCCCCCAAAGGAATCTGCAGGGATGCAGAGTCTCTGCCAGCAGGCCCTATCGCAGGATCAAGGCCTAAGTATAATGTTTTAAGGGAATTTCAAATTATAGATCAGAAATTCCCATCACTCTTTCATCGTCTAGTACTTGTTGTCTCTCCCTGTGGAGTGGATATCTAATGATAGGAGAAGTTCTACCTGAGGATGCAAACTACGACTAAAAAAAAAAATTGCTTTCCCACTCAAAATCACTGGAAAGTCAAATCTAATAATACTGTACCTTGGTAAATATTCCAATATGTGAAAGTGTTATGTTTTACTTTCCTTTATCTAACAGAAAGAAAATTTAAAGTGTTCAATTTGTATTACAAAGAACCTTATTTGGAGCCAGGTCCAAAAACTTGGTACAGACCCTTTGAACTCACTCATCTCAAGTATTTCACAAAAATTATGCAAAATGTGTGTGTCAGCCTAATAATTTTTCAAAGGTTTCAAACTCTCTTTTTGGCCCTTTCAATATACTATCATATACTTTTATAAAATCTCTTAAGACAAGGTAAGTATTCTGATTGTTCCCATCTTTTCTCAGTTGCCACATTGTAAATGTGATGCACCACAGACCAGTTTTCCCAAAATGTATACTGCTATTCCCCCTACTAGCTCCACTGTAAAAAGAGCTGTGTATAAAAGCATAGGAATTATAGGCTATAATAAAGACAGGGACGCCATAACAGACCTTGCATTCATATGATCTCCCCCTTTGCTAAATTGGGCATCTGGCTACCTTCTGCTTTTCTGGAATGTTTTCAAACAGAATTGGTCTATGAAGCCTTTAACATTCTCATTAATAGTTTCTATATTGAAAACCAATTACCTTTCTAGAGAGCTTACTTAAATACCTAGAACCTGGGCACTTAGTTCTCAAATTAAAGGTAGGGCCCCGTTGGTAGTATATAATGTAGCTATGTATTGTACCCTCTGTTCCTGTCCTCTCAAAATGTCCCTATGACACTTTATATGTTCACTTCCCCCATCAGAACAGTCAGGCGATGAATCCTTTAAGACAGTAACTGCACTCCTAAGCATACATAAAAAGTGAAAAGAAAGTTTCAGGAAAGAAAAGAGATAGACTAGAATAACGGAGGTTAAACAGAGAGATGAATGTATTTTGCCTACTCAAAAGTTCCCTGAAAGTTGCCAAAAGGAGTGAGACAGGGTAGTCAAGTACTCGGTTGAGGGTCTGGCTAGGTGCACATCTTTGCTCCCAGACCTATTAAAAGATACGAGTGCAAAGGAGAAAAGAAGCATCTCAGCCAAACCATGGCTGCCTCCCAAGGTACTCGACCACCTTAACACAGCGATTCTAACGGCTTCACCTAATTTCTTTCAAATGGATGAGATTGCAGTAACTTTCACCTGTAATATGGAAGGATCATAAATCCCTCTGTATAATACTCAATGCCCTGGATGCAGCGCATGCGGGATCCAGCTACCCTCATGACTTGGAGATCTGTTGGACTGTATTTCATATTTCTAAAGGTTTTTCTTTCCCTTCACTAAACCATAATTGGAGTTCTTTATTCTCATTGTGGGGGATAGCCTTTCAAAAATGAAAACCACTGCATACTAGGTTATGTTTGGCCCTCACTATTTACTTTCATTACTTTCACAAAACTCCTTGGCATGACTCGTTTAATATTTAACTGGGTTTGAAGTAAGGTAAAGAACTGACTTTTTCTTTCTTAAAATCCCAATGTGACTTCGCCCTTGTTATTCTAACAATAGCATGTTCCAATGCTAAACACATGGATGACTACAAACACTAGTGAAAGATTTCTAAGACAAAGGGGAAAAGGCGGATATGTAGCGCTGCCAAAGTCACTTTGACAGAGGTTCTCTGGTGCATAGCAACAATACAAGTCTGAACTGTTTAACGCTCACTTAAACATAACATCAGACTTCATGTAATATCTATAAATAACAATGCTACTTTAACTGGTGGGAGTGCCAGGATTACATTTTAAAGTGTTGTAATCCAATGATTTATTTCCTACTATCAAACTACCAAATGATAAATGGAGAATATAAAAGTTCATATGTACAATTATCCAAGTCCTGTTAACATATGGTACAGTAAGCACTCTTTCAGTTCCTTTCCTTCCAACCCAAACAGATGGCCGGATAAAGCAAAGTGTCTGCTGCTTACTTGTTATGGTAAATGTAGACAACACCCTACCCTTACGAGCCCTGCGTGAAATTGCACAGGCTAAAAGGACGGAACTTCAAGATATTCAAGAGGAAAAAAAGGCTCTCTTTGGTTCACGCAAAATCTGTAGGCTGTAATCAAAGCTAAAAAAAAACCCCCAATGATGAAAGGCAGAACAGGAAGGATTAAACCATTATCATTTCTTCAAATGACTAAGAATGCTGGTATGCGCACCATGAAAAATCAGAACAGGTGCAACTGAGGCCCAATTTCAAGAACCTCTGCAACTTCAGGGGGTTAGTTTCCTGCGTTAGCGACTAGCCTTTCAACTCTAAGAAGTCAGATTAAATTGGCTGTAAAGTATCTTAATTAAAATGAGCCTGGTGGTTTTGGCTGGGCTCAGCTCGTCTCCCTGTGATTTCTTACATCATATACCATCACAAATTTGGCACAACTGGTATCGGTTTTACTGAAAATGGGCATGGAAGGAAAGACAGCACAGAGACTGCCATACTCTCCTGCACAATGGAGACCAGTTCTTTTTTTCTAGAGCACTAAAACCCACTTTGCTCTTTCATGCAGAGAAGTTTTGTTTTCTAGTGTGCTCAGCTTATATTTTTGATCTTAAGAGCTACATGACTATGCCAGTGTGACAACATTAATATAGTGTTATTTAGAACATTATTATGTCTAAGCAATTACAATGCATGCAACATCTCTTTTTTATTATGCTGATTAATGAAGCTGAATAGCGATAAGGGTAATATTTTACAAATGTATTTCTTTTAATATAAACACTGGTTATAATACTCTAATGCACTGCACCTTGTGCATGCATACACTTTAAACATGTGTAATACTAATAGCATTTTGACATGTTGTAAATGACTGCATATGGTGTAAGGGGAGAATTAGGCCCATTAATTAGTAATCCTCAACAGCTCTGTGATATTATTCAAATTTTAAATCAACCACAGGAAGTGAATTTGATTTTCAAAATCACACATGGAAAACTGGGTAGGCATTTAGGCAACATGTTCCAACTCATACAATTTCAACACAAAGTGCAAATAAGGTATTTGTGTTTGAGTTGCAACAGAGATGCATTGCTTCCATTTGAACGTGCACGCAAGATAAGCTCAGCCATGGATAATTTCACCTTTCTCCCCACCAATACCATGTCATAAGTAATTTGTCAAAGGTCACAGCAGATTTGTAGTGTTTCCGTTCAGGTGTTTTAATGAAGCACACTAGACTATGCTGTCTCCGGTAAGAGCTTTGTACATTTTTGTGATGCATTCCACAATATTCAAGCTTTCTAAATACATATTGCTTCTTGTCAGGTTGGAGAGTTATAATTTCATGCTGCAAGTAAATAGCTTAATTTTGAATGGCTGACACTGGCAAATTATATGACTCTGCCTGCACCATGGATTTTGCTTGGCCAAGTCCGGGTATGTATTAAGCTAACTTTTAAAGGA
>JAGPOW010001338.1:68066695-68079529 GCA_030014935.1 Caiman crocodilus
CATACTTGCGGTTTGCTGGCACATGATAGTATAAACATTTAGATTAAGAGGGTGGAGAAAAAGTCCACAAACCAGGAAGCATTGGTGCTTTGGCCTGTCAGTCATCCCACTCAATGCATAACTGGTTGGACAAGGCTTTTTATGTATTTTAACTAAAGACTAATGTTACACAATGGACAGTTTCAATTAACTTATTTTCAGGCATGTAAAGGGCAGGAACTGTTGGATACAAAGACTCACTTAGTAGAGTTATCCCCAGGCCCTTTTCCCAATTCATTGTGCAGTTCTCACTGTGCACAGGAGATTAATCCCTTTAATTAAATGCACCATTAACCATAACTTCCTGTTCCACAAGGGGAGTGGAGAAGTGAACTGATTTGTCACACTTATAAGTACAGAACCGTAGAAACATAGCAGGGGCTAATGGTGTGGTAGATTATATTTTCCAGCCTAAAACATGTCTAAAAACTGTAAGCCATTTGGTTAGCTACAGGTCTAGAAAGGCTGTAGCAGTAATAGACATGACAATGGAGAAAAATACAAGAGGAAAGAAGACAAGTCACCATGGTTGATTGCTGCATGGCTCTTAAGCAAAAATAACCTTGCTCCAAGGATCAATAGTTGCATCATGATATCCCTTGGGCTCTCATCAGTAAGGACTGAACCCAGGTTCTCGATCTGTCCCTGTATTGTAGGAGTTAATAGCAAAACTCCCATGGACCTCAAAGACAGGATTTTTCCTCAGCCAAAAGGCTATCATTCATTTAAACCTCTACACGTGGTACAGTTGTTAAAAGGGGGAAGAGTGTCGCTGTGTTAACATGGGATATGGTGTCACTCATAGAACAGAAGGTCACCATCACGGCTATAGGCTAGTTAAAATTTTCTCCTGCATTAGACATTCTGCCTAAAGATGCCAAGGAAACACGCAAGCAGCAGCAAAAAAAATCACAAAACATCTATGGTAAAAGCAGTTCCACATACAGAAAGTTTATGCTTAAAAATGTGCAAAGACAACTGCAAGAAATAAAAGAATTTTTCCGAAAAAGGCCTCTGGGGATCAGTTCTTCTGCACTTAAAGTCAACTTCCAAAGTACTTGCTTTGCTGCACAGAGCATGTGCTTAACACATGTTGCTGGCTCAGGATTAGGCAACTGACAGTTGCGGCTATTGAAGAATATGCTGACATTCCAATCTTGCGTCTACGGAAAGGGATTGTATAACGTAGTAGCAAGCTGAAAAGTAAGATGGGAACAAGATACGGTACAAATGGGGAAAACTGAATGAGCGCACTCTGGTAGCTGTTCATTTAGCATTATAAACTTGGGAACTGTCTTTTGAATATTACATCATAAACTTTCTGTATACCATCCCATTACACAAGCACAAAGTCTAGGAAGCCAGAGGGCTGTTGACTAAAATGAAATGGTCTTTCCCCAGAGGAAAAATTTATTTTTTATCACCTGCAGCTGTACCACCCCACTTCAGGCTCTGTTCTCGTCTGAGCCCTCAAACGAAGAGGAATTGTGCCTGCTTGGATGAGAGGCCACAGGAAGGCTGCTTTAATTCAAGGGGTGGCCTGCTTCCTTCCGAGTCGGCACCAACAGTGAACTCTACTAAGTCCTGTGCATGTCGGTGTGAGAGAGAACTTCTGTAAGAAATGCAGACGAAGGTCCTGACCATTTATGATGACTGAGCATCCCACTACACCTTCCGATGGATTAGTTTTGTGCCCTGGCCAAAATCCAATTAGCGTGACTAAGAGTACTGGATAATTCTACCTTCTTACACTGTTCCAGCAGTTCCAATTTGATACAGTACTAGTCTCATTTCCTTTCAGGATGCTATGGAGTGTAACTGTGCGTTGTGAAACAGCTGCTACGTGTCACCAAACAAGTAGCTGCACGTCAGCGGTGCACAAAAGCAATTTCTGTGCATGCAGAATATGGAATTGTAATGCACTTTGGGATTCTTCAGAAATGAATGGTGTTACATAAATGCAAGCGAACATTTAGCTACTGAATGGGACAAAAAAACCCCAGTACGCAGCAATGTAGCAAGGATTTTGATGAGCAATTGCTTTACAGCTTGACTCTTGTCTAAAAGCGTTTCCCTTTGGTGGGCACGGGAAAAATTAAAAGCTCATCAGGTAGAACTTATATCAGTGATTATTCAGCCTAACAGTAGCTACCATTTTATTTGCTGCCTCAGCAAAAATAGTTGCAAGGAAACAGAACCAAAGAACAGTTATTGACCTTACCTGACTTAGTGTATATAGCATTGTATACGCAACAATAAACTCTGCTGAACCACCTTATTGGCACTTCCCTAAGGTGGCTACACTCCTTTTAGTTTGGATGAGGACGAAGCATGTATGCTTTAAGTGGATGCGACATGGCTCAGTATAACCCCACCTCATGCTATAACTGAGTAATGTAGAGATACTGTCCTGTCTTGTGACAGACTCCACAGCATTCCCATACAGATGTCAGGAATCACCATGATCCTCAAAGAGGCAGCAGGTGCTGCCTGAACTTGTACGGGATGAGCTTCATTGTGGTTAATGCACTGCCCTTACACAGCTGGTGGGCACAAAGAAAACCTCCGAGACGATATAGCTTGACTTTTAACCTACTCCCTGCAAAGGCCAGACAGTCTAAACAAGTAAAGTTTAGCTTCTTCCAAGGTGGAGATAGACCTGGGAAGAAAAATGGGGAAATGAGTAAGTTTATCAACATTCAAGTCCAGAAAAACCTTCCTGGGATTTTCAGGATGGGGAGGGGCTTTCAAGAGAGCTCAGAAATCTTACCTATAACTTGAATGGGAGTACTTGTTGAAGCTACAGTAGGATTGGTGAGCGTGCCGAAGTAGAGGAAGATGGTGAGAGTTCAACTTTATTTATAGTCACTATGAGACTGCTCTGCACAGAGACATTGTGAGGTTCAGTGCTCTAAATATCTGCATTACAGAAGCTGACATCAGAGTAATAGGGACTGAGGTTTGCAGCACTGTGGAGTCAGAAACCAAGGAAGTGTGTATGTACCGTGGTTTCAGACAGTATGTAGTGCATACCTGGTGACCAGCTAGTGCTGAGGCACCAGCAGGACCTGACCTGGGCTGTACACTATTCATTATCTGACGTAAAGGCCTATTTCCTCATCATATAAATTGCATTCCTTCACAACCCTTTTTCATGAGTGGGCAGAGATCTTGATTGCTCTGTCAGACCTGACAGTAAAAGGGTAAAAATCTGATTAAGAAGAAACACAGGAGGTGAGTGTAAAACTGCAATTGACACACACGACAGGCAAAGATCAATATTCAAGTTTGACTCGAGTTTTGTTCTCAAGACCTGAAGTGGCTTTTGTTGAATTTTCTAAGAGAAAACCTTGAGGTGCACTTCCATCCTTTTGTATCCTCTGTGGAAGCTACACCATGTCAAACATCTAACAGATATCTATCCTTTGCTAGTGAAAAAGAGGCACTTACAGACCGTGACAGAATTTTTGGATGAACGGTAGAGACATGGCCAGGGTAGAGTTTTGCAACTAGATAGCAGGGGAGGAAGAGGAATTAGTACCCACTTCATTCTCTCTCCTTTCTCTGATAAACAGCTTTCACTTCTGATCTGACACTTCAGTAGGGAGGAGGGATATGGAAAAGACTTCAGGATTCATACCAAAAACACATTTTTTTGTATTAGACTGGTTAAGTTGTTCAGAGGGCTAAACAGGAGGTTACTATAAAAGGATTGTCAAGGATACGGGGTTATTTTTTGCAAAGCTAACAAGATGATTGTTAAAACTCATAAGGGAGATTGATGGGTTTTCTAACAAATAGTCTTTAGTCCGTACACACAATATGGTCTCTGCATTTCTATTAATGACAGGGAAAAAAAAAATCAGGGAAAGGAAAAAGGAAGCCACGTTCTAGTCAAATTTTGCCTCTGAATAGAAAACAGAACTGTTGGTTTACAAGACGAATGCTGATGAACATCAATTTTTAGATGACCGTGCTATACTTCACAAATTCAAACAAAACCTGGACTTTACCTTATCTGAGGCCTTCTCATCTAAAATTCATGATCATTACAGCCCCTGGATCACAAGCAAAAGAATACATGCAGGGAAAAGTTCGTGAGATTTTGGTAACATTTCTCCCACACAGAACGCGTGATAACGTAATATAAATATATATTTTTTTGATTGGGATGAGCAGAATAGTCCAATTTTGGTTTCACCTCAGATGCCGAATTCTGCTATTCCAAATTTAGGGCGCTTTCATATTAAGGTAGACATGACAAATATGAACACAGCCCACAGCTTCACCCTTGTAAGTACTTGCGAGTTTTGTCAGTATCAGTTTGATACCAAATTGATACGGCACATTATTTGATACAGAATACAAACGGGACACGCTTTTCACCATAGTTTGAGACCCGTTTAACCATGCCTAAGGAAGCAAAAACAGAACTCTTCACGTAACAGGACATCTTCCATTCCATACAATTGTACTAGTTTTCTGAGTAAACTACATCATAGCAAACTCACTGCTCAATCAAGACCCTAGTGCTGCCAATTTGAGAGCATCTGTGAAAGGGTTAGCAACACTGGACTTGATCCTTCTGGCTTGCTGTCGCAGGTGGTGCGGGAAGAGGGAGGGAACCCCAAAAAACCTGATAGTTGCCTTGCAATACTGCCGGCCCATGAAAAAGCCAACTTTAGGTCATGACTGGAAGAACCTCTCCCTTTGCATTCTGACTGTTAAAAACAAGGTGTGTGCTTTATTCCTGGGGCGTGTGGCGTGCGATAAAATATGGTATATGTGCATGAACATTTTAACACCTGTAGGTACTTCTGCCATTACGTTTAAGGAAAGCAAACTACTAATTATTAACAGAGAAGCAAGAAAAGGTGGATTATTCAAGAAATAGAGATTCTGCCTAACTGCAGCCAGGCTAAAACATGTTATCCTGTCTAAAGGATGCATCTGTGTAGTCTGAAGTTATATTAATTAAGCTGCCACTAATATTCATGCTATGCATGTGGGGTATGTGCCTAGTCATAATTGTTTACAGCTTCTCTACATGGCATGCAAAAACCTTACTACTTTTTTGCTTCATTATGGATACAATATGATATAATCTACACCATAAACATTTATTGTATATTGTCCAAAATGCTAGTACCACAAGCTGGGGTTGAAATAATGTCTAATGCAATGATTCTGCTATTTATTTCTGCCTTTTTATTATTTCCTAAGACAGACTTTAATTTTTCTGAACAGCAAAGGTACTGTTTAAAATTATGAAGTGTAATATATGAGCCTTCACTATTATTTGGTCAAAAAAACTGAAAAAGTATACCTGAGTTTCCTCTTAGAAACATATTAATAAATTAAGTGACAAATAATTCAGAACAATATTTTCAAACTTGGGTGCCGATAGCGAGGTTCCTGAATCTATGTCTAGTGCTTTGGTAGACCACATAAAAGTGGTCCAAAGCATAGATTTAATTTGGGGATTCAGCTTTGAAAATTTTGGCCTGAAATTTTGTCACCAACTGAAGTAGCAAAATGTCCTTATAAGAAAGCCAGTTCTTATACTTATTTGATACATGGTGCAGCATTTGTTGTATTATAACGTGTAATGTAATACCAAGTATTCTTTGAAATTCAGGTGGCCTTGAGCAGTCTTTCTAAGCATGCTTCATTTTAAGCACCCAAGTTCCTAAATATGCATGTCAACTGTAAAACCAAATTGGTCATCTATGTGGTTTTAAAAAACACCAGCAAGTACTTATCTGTCTTCTTAGACAACAAAATACGTTAAAAATTCAGCTAAAATATTTTCGGTCTGGGAATTATCAGGGATTTTCACTTATCAAAAACCCAGGTAATGCTTACTCTACTGCAGTAAGACAGTAGAAATAGTAACTGAATGCAAAAGATGCCTTGAAGCCTTACAGTTCTTTGTCCTGTTTCTCAAGCTCTTGATTACCTTAAAAAAAACCCCTAAAATAGTTAACCAATGATCAGCTGTGCTCGTCAGAGAAAAACTGCTGGTTTTAACTCCATGGAGCAGTAGTATAGCTGGAGAGGGGTGGGGACCAGTAGTCCCATGGGGCAACATGGCCTCCTCCTCTCCCGAGGAGCGTTTTTCATGGCAGGCACAGCCCTGCATGGCCTGGCAACGCAACCTGTGCAGGTGCAACCCCATGCCCTGTAGCGTATCTGGAGGAAGGGGGTGGAACGATGTTTCCTCCCACCCCAGGGGTAGACCGGGGTAGGGGGTTGGTGAACGTGCCACCAGGATAGCCCCTAGGTAACCCATGCTGCTACCTGTCCCACAGCGACAGCAGCCAAAGCCCACGTTGCTGCAGCAAGCAAAACCATGCCCACCCTTCTCCCGGGGCACTGAAAGGCCTTGTTCCACCTCTATCAGTGTGTCTAGATGAAGGCAAACCTTAAAGGTTTCTATTTTGTAAAATATATGCCTGAGAAAAAGAAGAAGAAGATCCAATCTCTGCTCTAGTGCTGTTGTAACCATGCCTAGATCCCTTTCATCTGTTTGTTTTGCATTACTACTTTCTGGGGACTGCGTGCGATATAAAACCACAGGTGAGCTTACGTCATGTTTAAAGGGCAGATCTGCAGTGAAACCTGTAATACAAACTCTGGTCAAGCCTGAAACATCTTGGCAGCTGTTACAATTCCAATCCAAATGTGAGATGCGTCTCGTAGCCAGGTATATAAGATACTTTGTAACCCAAATTCTTCATTTTTTCCCCCCCTCAGCCCACTGACAGGCAAAACTACAATGCTATGGCCATCTCCAGACATGCGAGCTCAGCTAGTTCTTAAAAAAAATTGCATTTAGCAATGACAGAAGCACTAGTTTTTCTGCGTGCTTGAAAACCAGATCTCAGTCAATGGCTGTCACTCTAGAGGACACCAGACTAAGTTAAACAACAAGACAATACACACAAAGCTAGAGTAACTTTCCTCTTATGTTATCTTTACCCATAATCGTCGTGACACTTTTATTGAAAGAAAGATAATGACTCGAGTTGTTACTCCCAAGGAAACTGGGTGAATTCAGGGCAACCAGGTTTCAATTCTCCTAACGTAACTACCTCAGGATTCTACAAAACGGCAATAGATTGAACACGATCATTGTCAGTGCCTGGAGATAAACTACTCTATCTTAACAGCATGTGTCATATTGAACTAGGATAAGGAAGCTTTCTCTGTTTTTTCAGTCTTTTGTCCAAAGGGCTTAGAGGCTGGTTATTTAACACAACATTTTACTGCATTGGCTTCTCTTTTACGCCTGCTGGCATGCAGAATGCAGTTTCTTTCACTCAAATGAAGTCTTTAATTCAAACAGTCTTGCCTAGTTCAAACTAATAGGTTTTTTGATCTGGCAGACTTGCACTGCTAGTGCAACTCTTCAGAGTATTAAATGTTAACATGGACGCTCAAGGTTGACTGATATAAGACTATAAAACTTATATACAGATTCCCTCTACATATACACAAGCTTGCAAATGCAGCCTCCAACATGAAAAACTACTGATAGTAATGAATAGTTGGCTTAAATTCAGCCTGAATTTCAAACTTTATAAGTAATTTATTTTTCTTAGGTAAAGAAAAATCCTAAAACAAAGCCTTCCCAAATCAAACCAAACCAACCAACCAAGATCGCATTTTCTTGATCTATTTGCTTTGTACCAAATAGGTGATATTAACTTTGTCAGTACATGAACAAGGTCTGTGTATTTATAGAGATGTTTGGTAAGAAAGGTGATTTAATCCCTATATATCTTTCTAGCTCACTGCTTCCATGGCAGTCAGTTGTGAAAAAAAAATCTCTTAAGCACTAGATTTATATTTACACTGAGGTTATTTATGTGATTTCTCTATGTAACACCCATTCACATACTGCAAATGGGTGGTGTTCTGCTGAACTCTCAAGTTTTGAAAAGGGTCTTTGCTAGTGAAATAAATCAACCAGGTTGTGGAAAAAGCGCTAACAAAACTATAAAAGATTCAGAAAACAGACGAAAATTTTTATATGACATGTCCCTATGTTATAGATTTTCATTTCAGATTCAGACAAGGGGGAAAAGGCACTAAAAATATACTTGTTTAAATTTACATAACTCTTAATTGTATCAGTCAAATTGCTGCTGCCTTACCATGCTTTTACAAGACAGTTTTAACAAGCGTAGAAGTGTCAGTTTATTGCCATCTTGAGGATGTTTGATAGTATTGCATGTCCAGTACAAAATACATTTCATTTTTATTCAGTAGATACAATTGTAATTTGACCATTTGGTCCAAAGAGGCCTTTATAAAACAAACTGCATTAACGCCATATGTTCACTTCTATTTCTATGTTGAACTGACTGGGTACTGATTTATTTCTGGCCTTTAAGGAGTTTTTTTTAAGAGGGAAATCCCTTAATAGTAGGATAAAGAAATGCTACTTAAGAGCTCAGGCACGGTCAGAAGTAGAACTGAGGAAATCCATCATAGTCTCATAAGAAACCTGATGGTTAGGACAATAAAAATAATTAAGAGAAAATCCCCTGGGTACCTAGAAATGAATGTTCAAGTTCACCACAGGGCCAAAGACAAGAGTTCAGTTTAGGAACCAAGTAATTTAAAAAGGGTTATAACAACTCAACTTACTATTACATCATTAACACAGGTATGGTGCATTTCTTAGAGTAACTGTGAATTAAAAAGCAGCACCTTCTCTCAGGCTAAACCACTATTTGCTTTTATCACACTTAAGCAAATCAAAGTACATTTTCCACAAGAAAGAAATGCAAGGCTACATAAGGATAAGAATTATAAAAGAATTATATAACCATATTCAAAGTGAATAGTCTTTCAAATTATCCTTACAGGAGACAGCTTTTAATGTTTGCACTACACAAATTAAACATTGCATAGTTAGAATTTAATACTAAAGTGAAAGCCAGAAATGACCAAAGACTTAATTAAACTTTTCTCTACATGCTGCTGAATGATACTTCAACACTTAAAATCCCACTTGAACAAAAGGAACCAACATGTTAAATATATTCTTCTTCCGATATTTTTCCCTATAAGCTTATGAACATTTAAGAAATATCTGTTTAGAGCATTTTAGTATCAGCTAATCTGATGTTATCTGCCTTGTATTAATTATGTTAATAAACAGTTGAAGATCACAAGCTTCAAGATTTTACTCATGAGAAAAATCAACTAAATTCTAGGGATTACTCATAAAACGGCTAAGGGACACGTTCTACGAGTTGACTCGCAATAAAGTAGAGACAGTAACAACAATAACTATTTTTAAAACAAATGTGGATGAGACAAACCATGTCAATATTAATTTCTAACATCATTTTAACGACAACATTTTAGTAGATTTGAATATTTTAATAAAGATTCAAAGGCCCCTAAAATGGACAAGAAAAAGACTTCTTTCAAGTTACCTGCTTGGTTTGAAGGCTGCCAGCCTGAGTATTTGACAGCACTCTGAGGTTCGGCTGGTTTAAAGGCTGTAGCAGATGTGATGTTGGCTGCAGATGATTTGGTGTCAGGACTGTCTGGGCTCCTAGGCATGTTCTTTACTGAGGCAGCATAAGCAACAGGCTGTGTGGCCTCCAGGGAATCACTGTTCAAAAAGAGAGAGGGAGAGAGAATGTATTTTTTGCCTGAATAACAACACACTGAAATAGCACACAGTGAAATAAATACTGGTGGGTAAACTCTTTTCCATTCATACCAAAGCGCTACTTGCATAAGCTGTTCTATCCCCATTGCCTTGTTAGCCTTGAAATGATTTTACCCAGCCCAAAAAGTATACACAAATATTGAAAAGCAGCTAGAAAGATAATAGAGACTGCACTTGGATTGTTTAAAAAAAGAAAGAAAGAAAATCAAAAAGCTTCAGTTTTTTTAATATACTGCATACTTATACAAGATAAAGTACAACCAATACCAAATATTTCTACTGTACTGTTCTATGCTATATATAGCTGTTCCCTTATGATTTTGAGGAAAAGGAACTTCTGCAAAATAAAAAAGAACTGTGATGCCCAACATTTCTAGCTGGAGGGGCCAGGTGGATGGTGCAGGGCCAGTCGGTGGGCTGGATCCAACATGTAGGATGGGAGGGGCGAGCCACATATACCAGTTGGGACCCTCCGGGGTTCACTCCTAAAGCCACAGTAATTAATGTTGCCACTGCTTCCCAAATTTCTGGACCCAAGGGGAACCCAATAAGTGGACTGACTCAAGATGAGTGGGTTAGATCCTTTTACTGGATTCTTATTTTTAAAAGTTATTATTAATAACAGGGTCTTGGTTAGTAGGTAAGTACTCGTATTCAGATTCTATTCATAATTCTCCATTAACATGTCAGCACAGAAATGACTCTGATGCATTACATGTGATTTGCTGTTACAGGCAACTACACTCACACGCCTGATAGATTTCATATTTGGAATGAGATATAGTTGTTTCATTCCACAACTTATATAATGTATAATATACATAATATAATATTGTAGAGTTTAAAGATGTCTCCTTTTCTGAAGAACTAGTACAGATCTTCTTTTTAAAAATGCATTATCCATTGACAACTGCAGTTAGTTAGAAATTGTATGCAGTATAAGTGCCAACTACTTAAGGTGCTGGAAGGAGATTCTTCATTTATTTCCACAGGCTTTGAAAGGGGAGACTTCTCATTAAAAAAAACAAAGAATTTGTGCCACGTTACTTTTTAAATTTTTTTATTAACACTGGTATTTGTCTTTGGGAGATGGAAAACAAATATTGTTTCACAAAATTATTTCAAAGTAGTGAAGTATGTGCTAACACGTATAAATTGAAAATCAAAATACAAGTTGGTGTTTTGTCCTTTAAAAACACATCAACTTGCTTGAAGACCTATAATTCTTTACTATGGAAAATATGTAAATTTAGTACTGTTTATACATTGATTGCCACATACTGCTGCATAGTCTTTCATGGCATTAACATAAAAGTTTTCATAGTAACAATTTAAGTAATTTTTGTTGGAAAATAGTTATTATGTATATACCAACATGGCTTTTCTACCTAAAATTAAGGCATTTTTATACATCAAGACTTAAGTTCATATTTTGAGCTAATGAAATATTTTTGTAAGCCATGCTAAAAAGTATAAATATTTAATGCATCTACAAACCGCAACAAATTCACAAAGAATCTTGGTCTTAAAACTGAATCCGCAGATTGTTCTATTTGATTTTTAGTAGAAGGTAGTTATTCCAATCATAAGCCTTTACCCATAGAAATAATTGTGATTAGATACTATTATGATTTATTTGACAAGCTGGCTGATGGCAAAATCCTGAGGGATAGCCAGTTTGTCGTGGGTAGATCTTGCCTGACCAATCTCATCTCGTTCTATGACCACACAACATATCACCTGGAAAAGGGAGAAGAGATTGACATATACCTGGACTTTAAAAAAGCCTTTGATGTAGTGTCCCACAATCTCCTCACGGAAAAATTGGCCGACCGTGGCCTTGGCTACACCACAGTCCAATGGCTGGGAAATTGGCTCTGAGGTCAGACTCAGAAAGTAGTAGTCAATGGAAGTGAATCACTATGGTGCTCCGTGACCAGTGGTGTTCCCCAAGGCTCTGTCCTTGGACCAGTTCTGTTTAACATCTTTAGCAGCGATGTGGACATTGGTATCAGAAGCGCAATGGCCAAGTTCACCAATGACACTAAACTTTGAGGCATAGCATCCACACATGACGACAGGTTAGTGATCCAGGTTGACTTGGATGAGCTTAGTAAGTGGGCAGATATAAACCTGATGATGTTCAATACTGAAAAATGCAAGGTACTCCACCTTGGGAAAAACACCCCCGCAGCAAGCTTATAGGCTCAGTAGTGCTACGCTTGCTAGTACCATGGCTGAAAGAGATTTGGGGGTCATGATTGACCACAAGATGAACATGAGCCAATACAATGTCACAGCTGGTAAAGCAAGCAAAACTCTGGTTTGCATCCATAGATGCTTCTCAAGTAAATCTTAGCATGTCATCCTCCCGCTGTACTCGGCCTTTGTGAGGCCACAGCTGGCGCATCGAGTTCTGGACTCCACAATTCAAGAAGGATGTCGAGACGCTTGAGAGAGTCCAGAGGAGAGCCAGGCACATGATCAGAGGGCAGGAAAATAGGCCTTATGATGACAGGCTGAGAGTCATGGGACTCTTCAGCCTGGAAAAGGTCAGACTCAGGGGGGACCTGGTGGCTGCCTGAAGTACATAAGGGGTGTGCATCAGGATCTGGGGAAACATCTGTTCACCAGAGAGCCCCAAAGGATAAGAAGGACTAATAGCCAAACTCCTCCATGACCATTTCAGGCTGGACATAAGGAAAAACTTCTTCACTGTCTGAGCCCCCAAGGCCTGGATTCAGTCCAGAAGTGGTGCAGGCACCTACTCCGGATTCATTCAAGGAATGTTTGGATGCTTATCTTGGTGGGATCCTTTGACACTAGCTGACTTCCTGCCCCTGGGGCGGGGGACTGGACCCGGTGATCTCTTGAGGTCCCTTCTAGCCCTAGTGTCTATGAAACTCTATGGAACTCATGACATTTACTATAGTGAAATATGTGCGTGTGTGCGCGCGCGTGCGTACAGTAACAACAGAGAAGCACAAAGCAAGTTCTCATTTATTTCATGAACGTGGAGGTATTAATTCACGGATTACTGACTCAAGAGGCTTAGAATAAGACCTTTAAAACAAACAAACAAACAAACAAACAAACAAACA
>JAGPOW010001338.1:68088680-68102740 GCA_030014935.1 Caiman crocodilus
CCCCCCCCAGTTATGCGTGTAACTGTATTACCAACCAATTTTCCAAAGGGGACAGCCAATTTAAAAAAGATCTAAGAATTTCATAGAATGAAAACAAAACTGCCTTCAGGTATCTCATGACGTTTAGGTTTTCTCTAGTATTTTCAGTCACAAAGCAGAGGTTTCCAACACTGCAATAGCTATTTTATAATGCAGAGGGCTGTTACAAAATCTGAAAAAGTTGTCTCCTTTACCAGCAGCAGTTTACTTTTTAATAATTAACCCTCTCTCCCCCTGCCCTCCCCAAACCTCATTTTGTCAAAACCGTTTGGTTGTTTCAATGCTTTTGGATGGTTCGCCCATAGATTATAATGGGGGAATCATGAAAACGCCTAAATAGTTGTAATTTCCTGCCTGATTTGGGTGAAAATTGTCGGGATGGTAGCCCCTTCTGAGGGCACAAAGACTGTCAAGTTTCAAGGAGATCGGTCCAGAGGATTCTTGGAAATCAAACTGGAAAAGGCCAAACTTGTGACACTTGCCTGCAGTAGCATCTGGAGTTCAGATCCAGGGGTCTGCACCCCAGGAGGGCTGTGGGGGTGTGCCGGACCTCTCCTGGGGTATGAGCCACTGGGTCTGTGTGCCATATGATGTGAGGTTGCTGCTGCCACTTGGAACTGGCGCTGCACCCAGCACTGAGGAAGACTGACGCTGCCACTGGCTCCAGGCAGCAGCGGCAGCAGCATCGTGTCATCTGCCCGGGGAGAGCAGGGCTGTGCCCCGAGCGGCTCCGCAGCCCCGTGGGACTCAGCCTGGCTGCCATGGGGCTGCAGAGCCACTCGGAGCAGTCCTGGCTCTCCCCTGCCTCCTGCCACCGGGCGGCTTGAAAACTCAAAACTTTCGAAACCTTTCAAGTGCCTTCATGTCGTTTCAAAGCTGTTTCAAAGTTATTTTATTTTGCTTTGATTTCGCTGTTTTGAGGTCAAAACACCACAAAACGGCTTCGAAACAAAACATTCGGCGAAATGTCGCGTAGCCCTAGTGAACACCACGAAGTTCAAATGGCAATTCCCAACTAGGGTGGTGTGGCATGCCAGGGCACCACAAGAACCCCTCAGGGATGCCACAAGCTCTGTTTCTAGATATTATGCAAGGTCAGACCGGCAAGGGCTGCAGAGAATCTAGGGCTGAAGAAATTATTCTGAATCAAACTCATTTCTTTAGCCGTGCTCAGCAGAGGACCACATAACAAGCAGCGTGGGATAGAAAACTCACTTGAAGTTTAATTGAGATGCAGTTCACATACTTATAGTAACAGATAAAAGTTTTTTATATAGGACATGTTGCATTATACTCCTAGATCGACACATCTGACTGACCACAATGTTCTAGGCTTGGATAGCAGCTGCCTTCATTAAAAAGACAATGCAAGCACAAAGGTTATTAGCACAGTCTTCATGCTGTATCTGAACTCTTCAAATGACTGTAGCGTATTTTGTTTGCTGTTCTTTGTTAGCATTTGCTGAAAAAAAATCTCCACATAGCTTAAACCTATTGTGCATATTGGACAACTGCCTGCAATATTGAGCAAGGCTGCATAAAGAAGGGGTTATGGATTATTTTACGGATCTGTCTGCAATCTCCTCTTTTATGTAACCAGGCTATTTGTGGTTATTTTCCCTTTACAGCAGTAAACCCCTTCTGCCAAAAGTGCGGACAGTTATGAAAACCAGGGAAAAAGCTGGTGGTAACTCACCATTCCTAGAGCCACTCAAATTCAAATGGAATTCAGCAGCGCTGGAGTTTAGACGCTTCTCAATCAGAATACCATATTTATTTAATGCTAGAACAAGGGTTTTCCCACATTTACTATGGGGGAAAAAAGCCCCTCTTTGTAAAACCGAGTACGAGTTTGGTGTGAGCTGGGCAGCTGCTCTCCCTACCTCACCTTCTCTGTACCCTATCACCTTTCCCCTGCAGCCACTTCTTCCCACCTCACCACCCCGACAGCCTCTGCTCCTCACACCCCCACAACTTTATCCCATTAGAATAGAGTCCAAATCAAATCTGAAGCATCCAAATAGATGAGGAAGGCAGACTTGCAGGAAACAAACTTAGAAGAGGGAGGGGGAAGAAGGGGAGCAGGACTGTTCTGATATTGACATCCGTAGCTGGCGAGTGACTACGATCTTTTCTCGAGTCCCCTTCCAGTCGCAGCGCTCTGGGGGAGGGACACAGAAACAACGTATAAGGCTGTGTCTGAAGTGATCTCTTTCTGTGCCTTCTGCAAGCTGAGTCCGTCTTGCAGCAGCAGCATCTGAAAGATGCTGGCTTGGTAGTGCTAGCTAGTCTCTCGCTAGCAAGGTGTATCCAATCCTTTCCTACTTACCTTCATCTACCATCCCTATTGTTATCCCTTTCAACTTACTCTTCCCCCAAAATCCTCTTATTTGCTCTTGTTAGTCTGTTCCCCCCCACAAAAAGAAATCTGTTTTTCCTGACAGTGTGTCGTCACTATGCAGGAAGGCATGCAACACACACACATATTTTGCAGCACACCAAACGTGAAGCGTGCTGGAAAGGCAGGTGCCAGGTCTTTTGGCAGGGGAGAGAGAGGGGGCAGAGGGAGAGCTGCAAGTCCCATTCCCCATCCCAAGGCCCCAAGCATAGATACACCTTCTTTCCTGGCAGCTATGAGTCTTCTGCTGCTAGTGGGTGCAAGGAGGTGGGAGCAGTGTCTGCATCTGCACCACCTCCATTAACACCAGTAATAACCACCAGCACCAGCATAACAGTCTCCACCCCAATTTCAGTTCCTAATGTAAGCCTTCCAGTGCCAAAGGAAGAGCTGGGTCTGGCAGCATAGAAGCTGAGTACCATATCTAAAGAAATGTTGGGGAAGGAGGGAGAATCTGAGTTTGTGCTCCACACCCGTCAAAGTTTCCTAGACCCCTTAGTCTCTTCTGGAAGGCACTTTACAGAAGGTTGTGTAGGCAGGTGGCTCAGCTCCTCCTCCTGTTGTTGTGCCTCTGCATGTTGGGGAGAGGGATAAGGCAGGATCCCGACCCTCAACCCAGAAGCGGGTGGGTAGTGGGCATGGGAAGGGGGATGTAGTAGGGCATTCGGTGCACTTATGCATTTTCCATCAGGGCATTTGGTTTGCTGGATGAGATAATATAACGTTTCTGGAAGTGCAGGTATAAGATCCAGGAATGGTGATGGTTCTGATGTGGGATGCAGTAATTGCGGGGGTACTGGAGCTATGTCGTCAGGTTTTGCACTTCTTGTCATAGAATGGTCTGAATCCATTCATAGTTTTGGGCTGTAGGAAGTTTGCTGCTGGTGATTAGCTTACCGAGGTTCAGTGCCTGTTTGAATTTACAAAACACTTCTCACAAACAAGCCCATGAACTTCACTTCATTAAACTGCTAGGTACAAAAACTCATGGACTCAATATAGATGTTGGGTTTATGACACACTATCACCTGCCTGACATCTGACACCCCAGGTACCTCTCCACTTTTACCTGCTACATCCCCTTTCCCCCCCACCCTCCAGCCTGTCTCTCACCCCGACACCTCAATTTACATTTTCACTAACTAGCTTTCTTGCATGTATACCTGCCTATTCCTTCCATCCAGGAAGACCACGCACACCAACTGTAGATGCTTCCTCAGCCTGATGAAGGGGTTTTTAAACCTTAAACCTTGCTAAGATTTATTAGACCAACTGAATAGATTGACCCTAATAACCTTGCTTGCCATGCCCTTAGAACAACATGGCTACAACCTACACCCCTTAATACATACAAATGATATGAGTTTTCCTTTTAACAGTTTGAGGACTGCACAGAAAACCCTGCACCTATCTTCTTGAAACTTAGCAGGCTTTATGCCCTCAGAATGGGCTACCATCCCTGCTGTTTTCATCCAAATCTGCAAAAAAAAAATGACAAAAGTTATAGATATTTTGGTGATTCCCCATTATAGTCTATGGACAAATCACTGAATCCGTGCCGAATCTTCGAATGCAATTCTGCCAAATCAAAGTGGGACAGTGACTTGAATAACCGAATTGAATCACTGTCCCTCCGAATCAGCCAAATCCGAATCCGAATTGAATGCTTGCTGCTTTGCACAGGCCTAAAGGGCAGGCCCAAGGCTGTGGGGTAGGGCAGGCACAAGCAGGGGATGAGCTGTTTGATCTCCCCATACCACTCCCCTCCACACTGCCTGTCCCCCTGCAGTCGCGGGGAGGGGGGTGTTGCTAGTGAAATAAGATGACCCGTCAGTGATTAGATGCCATACATGGAAAAGTATAACACATTTATAAATTTCCCATTTAGAATGTGTAGAATCTAATTATTGGGGGGGGGGTCATCTTAGATTCAAGTTAATACTGTAATTGAATAAAGAAGTAGATCTTTCATTGTAACATGCCTTTACTGCTTAATATTTAATTATGAATCTGAAATACAATGCAGACAATGCTATAAGCAGATGTAAGAAACACGTCATAAAATATGACTAGTGCTTTACAGTTAGAGGGATGCTTGCATTAATGTAGAGATGGAAAGAAAGATGTCCAATAATGGGATGTTATCAAAGCACTTGCATTAAATATTCTTTGCAATGTCAGTTTCAAATGAGTATTATTTTACAACTGAGCAATCTGAAATACAGATATCTACAATGACTCATCTGAAACCACACAGCAAAATTTGGCTGTTGAGAACAGCCCCAGGACCCTGAGTCTCCAACATTTGTTCCAATTACTAGATCAAAACAGATAAGAAACAGTATCATGGGAGACTTTTTCTTTTTTTTTTTTTTCCAGCAGGGATATATACACAAACTAAACACATAGAGAACAGGATGAAAGGAAAAAGGCAGGATGCTGAACAGGGTGAGCATGCATTTCAGTTAGGCCAGGAAAATCCCAGATTTTGTTGGCTGTCCCGGTGTCCTAGCCAATTGGTGATAATGGAGAATGAATTGCTAGATTGGCAGCGCCCTCCCTCACTGCTCAGCTTGGCTTGGTTCTACCTGAGCAGCAGATGGGAGGCAGGCCCAGAAGGAAGGTGCAGCATTTGAGATTTCCTTAAAAAAAAATACAGTCACCTTACCTATGAGCCATAGTAAAATGAGATGGGGGAGAGGCATTGCCTAATATAGGCAGGCAAAACATGTGTTTATAATTCAACTGAAGGACAATTAGCTGCCTGTTGTGTGGTTTCAAGAACTTGGGACAAAATATGGGAGAAACAACTGAGACAGGTTTTGTCCCCCTTCTTGCCTCCCCACCATAACTCCATTTAATTTTTTAGGAAAGCGTTCACGTTTCAGATTGAAAACTTAATTGTTACGATGTTGCTAAAGGTAACAACGTTCCAATGAATTTTAAGGGAAAAGAACCTGGAGGATTAAAAAATAGCGTGGGTGGAGCAATATTATTCATTCTCTGCTTTTCACATCAAATTCCATTAACAGCACACATAATCCCTATGTAAGCTGTAGTATAAGTAATGTCAAAGCTATTTTCCCCCACAATAAATGTAAATATATCCCCCCCAATAAAGCACTACTTTTTATCCTAAAATGGAAAGTTACCTTCCTTTTAAGTGATATACATAGCATAATACACTGGGTGCGCTAGACAAAAGGACACCTACATTGCGGTGACATCAGATTTTTGTAGCGTTCTCTTCGAAATGTTGACATTTAACAAGAGACCCTGCGTACAAGTTAATTTTAGGAAAAACTTTATTACTGGGGGTTAAATGCACATCACATTTATCCTGCACATACCTGGTACATTAAGGGAAAATATATTATTTTGGCACTGCCTCATGTGCCAATGGAATTCCAGCACTTTACAGGGAAGCCACTTAAATATTGATATAAAACTTTATGTGGTGGTGCAACAGCAACAGAGCACTTCATCTCTGGGGAAACGAGAGGAATAGTTGGGATGAAAGCACTTGAATATTAAGGAATGACCTATGGCTGGCTGAGAATTGGATGCTAATCTTGCTGGGGTGATCTGACCCCAGCTGACTTCCTGCCCCTTGGGCAGGGGGGCTGAACCTGATGACCTCGTGAGGTGCCTTCCAGCCCTAATGTCGATGAATCTATGAAAAGTAATATTAACACTGGATGAAAGAAAGCTGGATCCTCCTACCTTGCTATAGGTATACCATAGTAAAGTTTAAAAGTTGTGATGCTTTTGGGGAATTGCAGGGATAAAATAGAGATCCCAAAGTAACCCTATTTTAAAAGAAAACAACAACAACGTAAGAAAAATCTCTGATTTTGCTACAATCACAACCAGGTTGATTCGCTCTTAAGTAACTCCAATTATAGGGCTGCAATTACCAAAACAGATAAATGTTCCATGCAGTAAATGAATTTAAGATGGATCCAAGAAACACAAAGCAAAGCTCTGGAAGCTTATCCGCATAACTTACTAAGTTGCAACTATTCCTTTCCTTTCTTCTTGGTTAAAGATGCATTGTTTCTATTATGGCTGAATGCTGCACAATAATCATCCATATATGATTACAATATATATGGTCTTGACAGTGTTGCTTATGTTTTCAAAAGTTAATTACTCAGATCTGCTGATTTATTTCCTTAAAAATTTAATGACATGGTCAAATCCTCTATCACAAATCACTGCTTCTACCGTAGTTTGGCCTAAATAAGGAAATGTCTTTAATGACAGTAATTTGATCTGAATAATTGTTCCTTCTTCTCCATTATTCCTGCTCTTCCGAAACGTTTTGTGAACTGTAGCACTGTCTTATGTGACCTTTTCCTTCCCAGAAAGTTTTGTTTCGTTTCCATCTACTGCCTCATTATCCATGTTGGCCCAACTTTTTTAGGCATGCAAAAAAAGTTCAGGGCAAGACATAAGTGCTCAAAAAGCTCTGTATTCTCATTAGGCTAATGATCAATTTTTCTTTTCATTATACTGAACTAGCCCTCAAGGTTATAGATTTTGTACTGTGTTCAGAGATATGATACTGTTAACTTACAGTTTGAAAATATTTTGGTTTGTGTACAATCTGGGACATTTGTAAGAAACTTTTCTTAAGCAAATTATGCAATAAAATAATATCTAAATACCATACTACTGTCAGTCAGCACACACCAAAATCTGTTTGCATACGCCAGAACTGCCAGTCTTAAAACGATATTATTAATTACAGCTTACTTCCAATTAAAAAACAAACGAACACAAAAAATTCTTTAACCCCTCTTTAAAAAATTGAAATTTTTCTTTAAGTTGTTTTAATCAGGATTCCCTGCTCCCTTGACTTAATTTGAATCTTTTTTGGGGGACGGGCCAGTAGTCTTGGGGACAAAAGTAGTGACACGCCTCTCCAGAACCTTCGCCTCCCTCGCTGAATGGCCTCCTGGGGTTGCAGCTCTTAACGTTTTTGGGTTACTCATCAACACAACATTCAAACATGCTTTCAACCTCAGTACCTACTCTAAAGAATTCAATACTTAAGCATTACAGTATCTCTGCATAGCGACTAGAGTAATGGGGGAGAAGAAGCTAACCTAAGACTTGATTGGAGGCAGGGGAACAAAGCCTTCTTTGAAAGAGAGAATGCCAGAGTATTCACCCAAGATGACAGACCACGGTCAAGTTCAGATGTCTAACAGAAATATGGAATATGTCTCCATAAGAGAAGTTACGACAGACTTTTAAAAGGAGAGAGTCTCCCATGTTCATGAATAAGAAAAAAATCCTAACAAACTTTCAATGTCTGCAACTTGAGTTATCTTGCGTTTACATTCCTCTTCATATCTGTTTAAAGTTTGCAATAACCAAAACTCACTTGCTGACATGGGAGAGTGGAGAGCCTCACAGGCTGTCCTTAAAGGGGAGATTTCTTTCTACAATTAGGGATTTTTTCTCTATTCAGCCTGCCTCTTATCTTTGATGAAAAAAACCACTGTGCCCCATTGCCCCTCTATGACCCCCAACAGATAACCCCATCAGACTTGCCAACCAGAATAGAAGGGGGAAAAAAAGGATGGGGGGGGGGGAACAAGGCAGGTGTTGTGATTTTACTGAAGTCAGTGAATTATCGATGAACAATTTAACTTCTGTCTTCACAATTTATCTTGGTAAAACATCCTGCAAGCAGGAAATACAGACATAGGAAGAAATCCAGGCTGTGCAAACACCAGCGAAGACGCTCCCATTGCCTTCAATAAGGTCACAGCTCAACCCTTAGCACAAAGATCTGACAAGACTACTAGGGAACTTTCAGCATTTCTGAAAGGCTCTCTTCTTTTGCTATACATAAAGAGTACTTCTCCAGGGAGTCGGTCAAAAGGAAAAATGGTTATTGATCCTTAATATTAGTTGAGTTACCTTGAGTTTGTCAAAATACAGAAAAAGCACAATGAAAACTTAAAATAAGCAGTTTCAGGATCTTTTCCCTCCCTCACAGGCCCACAATTTTTAGAACCTCCCAAAACCTAAGTATGCTTTAATCATTGCTAAGGTCTGAATGGACTTTACCCCTCTTCACAACATTTTTGTAGAGACTCTTAAAAAGATCTCTTGAAGAGCTTCATTTCACCTAAAATTTGTCTTTTATGTGCACTCTATCCAAGAACAACACCACAAGTAAGTGTAAATTATTTGCAACTCAACTAGAGGCTCCCCTCTAAGATGCTGGCTGAACAGAACTAACAAATCATTGCCATTTAAAGCACCCAAACAGATTTCTGGCTTTGAGAATGAAGTCAGTTACAGATGGAGCTTTTCTCATATGCAAGGAACTACATAGCTGTGGTCAGGAAATGAGAACAAAAAGTCCTGGCACACCTAACAGTTGAACAAAGGGTCTAGACAGAAAAAAACATTTAAAAATATTTGCTGCACCTATGCCCATTATTAGGTTTTACATACTGAAAGTGAATATTTGCAAAAAACAAGCTCTTTGTTCCAACAGCATTTGTAGCGTAACATACAGCTTTCTTACTCATAGGAACACCGCTGTCAATACTTTATTCACACTAAAGGTTTCAAGTCTGAGAATATTGTTTCTTCTACAATAAATTAAACTAGTGCTCCTTTCCCCACAAGGTTCACTGCGCTTTACAAACAGGACTATATATTATCTTAAAGGCAATCATGACATCACTTAAGAAACTTTTGCTTAATTGGTGAGACTTCACAACTGTTTCAGCAAGGCCAAAATGCAGATTAGTTCTACAAAGTGGATTTAGTGGTAAACCATAATGATAATGCTATACAAAAAAACATAACATATAATTAAGAGGTAGCCAACAGACAAGTTATTTATATAAAAACGGGTGTTTTATTAGCCAAACATCAGTGTCACACATGTCAGACAATACCTCTTATTACTTTTTAACTCCAAAGCACTTGTTGATTTCCTGGAGGGCTTGATAGTTTGCAGAGGAGGAGGTTTACTGATAGGGGTGATGAGCAGGGCATCCAAGAGTGAGCGGTAGACATTAGGATTGGAGAGTCTATCAAGCATTTAGAAAGACCTTGTAAATAGCCAAACAACACTTAAAATTGAAAGGAACTATTAAAAACAAGAAGCCTAAGCTTCACAACGGTTTCCATAATAGTATGGCAAGATCCAAAATGAAAAAGCGATATAACAACTTGAATGATCTAGTTTGAAATTATAGTATTTGTAAAATCACATATTAAAAAACGTATTATTACAAAAACAATTTAACAATATGTCCTAATATAGCTCTCAGCATCTAAGGCTGTAAGAACTGTTTGCAAATGTCAGGTAATCCCCCCTTCCTATGTAAGGTCAATACTGGCTTTGTTTTGTTTTTCTAGTTTCCTTAGAAGTAAAATGGAGTATTACTGGTCTCAGAACAGTGAAAAAGTTATTTGTCCAAGAGTCATGCAGCAAATCATTAGCAGAACTAGGAACAGAGCGCAACCACCTTGGCTAAATTTTGTACACTCCTCGGGCACTTGTATACATGTCTGCGCTGCCAAAGGTGTTTTAATTCAAAAGCACACTACCATTTTGTGTGCTCCGATGCACATTTCGCTGCTTATACAACTGCATGCGATGCAGCACAGTGTGAATCAGCTTGTGTGCGGAGCAGACCTGACTGAGTTTGCTCTGACCTGCCAGATCTCCGGAGTGTCACAGGACGAAGAGGTATGTGTTTAAATACCTCTTCATTCTGCTACTGTGAAAGCTATCCATTGCCTATTTTGCATCTCAGTCAAACACATTTTTAAGCATGAGTTTTATTAATCTAATTTATAAACATTTAAAAAGTCATCATTTTACAGCTGATTTCTACCTGGCCCGTACAGCAACGGCAGCAGATACAGCAGCAGCAGCACTGCTCTTAATTTTTGAGCTCTGGGTGGAAGAAGGAAAAGGAGCAGGACTGGGAGCAAATTTTGGTAGACTCTCCAGTGGATTTTCTGGAAGCACTTTTCTAGTGTGAAAGCTTAATACCCAAGGGAGACAGCAGAAAGAAAAAAAAAGGAGAAATCTCAACAAAACAATAGCACAAGAAAAACACTGAACTAACCATTTGAAAATGTTAACATAAATAATGTTCCATATCAATACAAACTAACATTGATGGGAAGATTAATGTTGCCATCAGTGGGAAATGCATCAAGCTCTCAGTGTTACCATAGATAAAATTATTTTTCTTAAACAAAAAAAAATTATTAGATTTCAGTAAAAGCCCTGAACTTCTTATAGCTCACAAGTTTAAATCCCCATCATGCAATCAGCTTAACAGGGGTGAAGGACTGATTTGAACGGAGCTCATTGAAGGAACGGCAGACAGGACATAGATTGGTTTTCCACAAGAGCATCAATGTATATTAAAAGTTATTCTGTGGCCCACTTCAGGATCAGAATCATATACTATTTAACAAAAACACCTTAAAAAACATAGTAAGATAGTGAGTTGGTCACCATCATATGGATTCCCTCCCTCAGTATTTTCCAGTTTACATTTTTTGTACTCCCCACTTTTAATATTCTTTTCCTCCTAATCACTATATCACATGGGAGATGCATGATGGGAAAAAAGGAAGAGAAAAAAGGCCTCTTGCCCCCAAACTAAGATTTTTAAATGAGAGCATTAATGTTAATGTAACAACAGAATCCTGCAAAAATACCTGAAAAAAGAATGTGACCTGTCAAGATTTTCTACATGACTTTTTCTATTTTTGGTTATTTCTGGGAAAAGGTTAAACAAAGCATTTCAAGGTGCACAATAATACCCTTTTACCGAACAGCTTGGATTTAGATATGGAACAAGAGTTTGAAGTCATGCTTACACTCAGCAGTCTGGTATACGCATACCATAAACTTTACCTTGTTTGACTGACAGATGATTTAGGCTGAAAGCTCGAGACATTAATAAAGGAACTTGTTTCAGAAGTTGGCACTATTGTACCAGGCCTGCCCAAAAAGCAGTAAGAGAACAAAGTCAGTATAAGAAAAAAGTCACTATATAAACATGTAGCATGTTTTGGGCAACAACAGTTTAGACTAGGAGTTGTTCAACCAAATGAGCCTGCCAAGTTTCAAGGAAATAGGTGCAGCGGTTTCTGGGAAACTGCACCTCAAACTGCAAAAAGCAAAACTTGCCAGCAGCGGCAGTCTCTTTTTATCCCACGTGCAGATCTGGGGGTCTGCACCCCCAGGAAGTTAGTGCCAGACTCCTCCCAGGGGTGCAGACCCCCAGATCTGAGCTTGGGATGACAGGAAGCTTCTGCCTGAGACCAGCACTGGGCGCAGCCCGCACCCAGTGACGGGAAGACTGGTGTTGCCACTGGTCCCAGGCAGTAGAAGCAGCCTCCTGCCATCCTGCATGCAGATCTGGAGACCTGCGCCCCCAGGAGAGCCCAGCAGTGGTGGGATGGCTGGTTGAGCTCCATAGGGCCGGTGGAGCCACCTGGAGAGCAGTCCAGTGGTGGGAGGCGGAGGACAGCCAAGGCTGCACCCCAACCAGCTCTCCCATCCCCACGGAGCTCAGCCTGGTGGAAGGACATGGAGGGAAAGCCAGGGGTGGAAACACTCAGAGCGCAGCCCTGGCCAGCAGCTCTCCCTCGTCTCCCGCCACCAGGCTCAACTCTGTGGGGCTTGTGGAAGCCAGTCGGAGAGCAGCCCTGGCTCCCACCCGCCTCCCACCACCAGGCTGTGCACTGAGTGGCTCCGCCACTGGCTCTCCCACCACTGGGCTGAGCTCCACGGGACTGGTGGAGACACTCGGGAGTGCAGCCCCGGTAAGCACAGCCCAGCACCCGGAGGCTCTGCAGCCCCACGGAGCTGAGCCTGGCAGTGGGAGGCGGCAAAGAGCCACCGGCCAGGGCTGTGCTAGGAGCCAGGGCTGGACTTGGAGCGGCTCTGCCACGGGCTCTCCACTGCCTCTCACCCCCCCAAATTCATTTTTCCTGCTACAGCAGTAGGAAAGGGACAAATTCAAGCCTAATTCAATAATTAGTTATAAGCAATTTATAGATTTGCCATGTATAGAATCTAATTGGGGAGGTCATCTTCTAGTAACCCAAGTCAAGGTTATCTTATATTGAGTAAAGACAGCAGGACCTAGCCATGATTCAAGTGTAGAATCCCGTTTCATTCAGAGATAAAAGCTGCAACCATTTTGCTACACTCATCACAATAGGAGCATGCAGATCTAACAGACTGTAAAAGCTGATGTGTAATCTTGAGCAGTAACTCTCCCTTCACTTTCAAAACAGCAAAGTTAGGTTTGTGCATAGCCCTGGACTATTTTTTCTTTTTTTTAAATGATTTCTGTACCTGTCAGGAAGAGGAGGCACCAAAGGTCTGGGGTCCACAGATTGGATGGGAAAAGGTTGCTCCACTGGCACGGCTGCAGGTAACAATGGCCCAGAGGTCTGTGTAGCTACTGTGCACTTATCAGGCACATAACTCTCCTTTTCAGATTCTTCTACCAACAAGTTTGCCACATATGGAGCACTTGGTTCTGCAGAATCAGTTATTTCCCTAGTTGATGTTAATTTGACAAGAAGTTACTACGAAAAGCCTAAATATGCAGAATTATATGAGATCTGTAGTATTACAATAGGAATTCTTTATTAAATAAAAAGAACACCAAAATCAATAGCTGATATCTGTTTCTACCTCTATTTTGTGTTACTGGAAAGGGCAACCAGTGGGGAATCCCTACGCTAACAAAAGATTCACCCAGACTAAAAATGGTTGTGTGAAACAGTTGCTCCAATGGTTCAACAGATTAAAATTAGCCTTATTTAACAATAATGGCAAAGTATGGGAATAAGTGAAAAAAAAAAAAAGATCAGCATTCCTCCAGCTTATGATATACATGAAATACCATACAAACTGTACATTAGAAATACTACCTAGCATAAAATGATGCCATTTTAGACACTGTAGCTACTTCACTACTGACATTGAAAAGCTGAACAAAAGCAGGTGGATGAGGTGCACCCTTAGGCAAGGCTTCCAGAGGATTGTCAAACAAAAGTTTTCTGAAGTAAAAGAAAGCAGAAGCATAAGTATATACAAGGTACAGGCACAAGGTATTGCTTCCAACTTCATCTGAATACAAAATAATTACCTTAAGTTTCTTAGGTATCCAAAGTCAGTCAGAAATCACACACAGAATTATCTGTTAAAGATTAAATTTAAATCTGGTCCTTGGTAATCAAGAACCTGCCACTACCCTCCCATCCCATATACACACATTACATTATATTATGATTATATGATAATATATAAAGACCATATCATATTGTATTGTATTAGTACACACAATTTATATATATTTATATTCTTTTCCCAAATTAAATGGGTCACCCCTCCCTAGCAAGTTCCCTGAGCATGTCAACTACAGCGACCCATACATTAATTACGTATTTTTGGGGTTTAGACAGTCTGAAGTTACCAGGGTAACTATTATATGTATGCATGAGGGGTGACCTGTGTGATTTATTTAATAAAGCAAAATTTAAACTAATTTCTAAATTAGCTATAAATAGTTTAGCATTAGGAAACTTACATTTAGATATT
>JAGPOW010001338.1:68120398-68139943 GCA_030014935.1 Caiman crocodilus
AAAAAAAAAAATCACATGATTTACCCTCCCTAAACATTAAGCTGGCATTAAATATATAGGGATAACAATAACTTATCAGTACACACACAAGTATTTTGTAAATAAATACATAAATGTGCAGTACTTAATACTGTGAAAAGCCAAATCACACCATGTCCAAGGCAGAAACAAAAACAACTTATTATATTAAAATGTGGTTATTTATAAAGCTGAAGCTGTTTTACAAAATATAGATTTTGCAAAACAGTAGTACATGCTGGTTATTCCAACAACACGAACCACCATAATTCAGCACCAGTGCTGTTGATACTAACTTTGTCACTGTTGTTACCTGCAAAGCAAAAGAAGTTTTAATGCATTATTGCTATGATTTCCATTCTCAGTATTTCCTATGATCTAGACTTTTAAATCCAGTTCTGGCAAAAGGCCAGATTTCTTTTAGTGCTGAGTTGAGTTCATCAGGAACCTATAAATGAAAGTTTCAGCCCTGCCTTTTGGAAACAAGTGAGAATCCGTAGCAGTCTTACCTGTTTTAAGCAGCAAGCATGTTCCCATGCAGAAGCAATTTGGCAAGAAGGTTTTGGTAAAAGCACAATTAAACTGAGCCAGGTGAATTAAATTAGCTCTTTCCTTAAGCCATCTCCTAAGGAATGGAAACTAAACCTCTTCCCCATCCTAGAGGAACAGCAAATCTTTCATCTCTTGAAGAAAGAAGGTTTTTGTAGGACCACAGTCTTCATGCCTAATAAGGTTTCAGCATAATGAAATGTCGTATTTTGGAATAACTAGGCCACTTTAACAGTCTCAGCATGAGAAGTTCATTATATGTGGCACGACACTATTACACGAGAGCGCCAAACAGCTACATGATAAATAAATTAGTGTGAGCATCATTCAGAAACCATCCAGAGCTTAATAGAGATGTGTCGCTAGCTTCGTTCAGTGAACTAGAGCTGACACGTTTTGAAATAAATTTTGCAATAGTGGCAGTGATTTACACATGCTCAAAATGATAGCAGCAGTCAGGACCTTTCCTTTCTAGCTGTCAATTCACCACAGGTCCCAACTGCCAGGGTGGTAAGACTCACTCTTACAACTTCCCTCCACTCAGACAGCTTCCCTCCTACTCTTAATCTTATATATTTGATTACAGATATGCATATATAGTTATATTAATTAAGATTTTCATCTTCTGTAGAATGTTCAGATAGCTCTCTTTTAATTAAAGACAAGAAAAAAATATTTTTAAACTCTGGAACAATTTTACCCTGGTTTAAAGAGCACTAAACTAGGTTCAGCTTGTTCATACCTGCATGAAATCCCGAGGCTGCTCCATTGACTTGAGTGGAATGAAATACAACTTACAGGTTGAGCAGAACGGTCTGTAAATGTATTCTGTTCTTCAGCTATAAAAGCTAAAAAGTATTGCTTGTTCACAGATATTCCCAAAGTACACTAGACGTAAGAGTGTGATGCACTACTGCCTAGGAAGGTCTTCTGTAAACAGATTGAATTACACTAGTCTAAATATATTTATAAAAAGGGCAGTGTAACTTGTCCTAGCATTTAATCAGCTCTGCTTCTCCTTCATGGGTAAGCAAATTCCTGTTGTACTAATAAGGGTTCGATCAACATTTGAAACCAAAATATTTTGAGTACTGCAAAATCTAGAGACTTCTATTTGCTCAATAATGCTGTTTTAAACTAGAGGTACCTCACCTTTTTTATCCTCAGAAAACAAAATAGCTTAACATGCACATGAGAAGGGAACTTTTTTTCAGACCGTCCAGTTCTTTCAAAAATAATCCGCTAATCTTGTGCTAAGTCAGGAAACACTTCAGTTATTAATTACCACTATGACTGTGCAGACTGCAATCAGTTTTATATAGACAGATGTACACCTACGTGGCTCTATCATTTTTCATTTTAAATCTAAGACGAAAGATTTTACAGGGGTGCTCAATCAAGTTGTAGGCCAAGCGTGCTATTTTGTCACCCAAGTTATAAAGTGTGATTGAACAACCCCAAACCTTTCCCAAATTCTCAGACCAGAACTATCTTTTAAGACTGGCAGGAAGACAGGAATTTCTTAATCCATCATCCAGCACTGTCTTCATACAGTATTATTCTTTCACTAAACAACTTATTATGCATCTATAGTGTTTAAGCAGCTGTTTTTCCTTTCTTCCTGAAGTGCCAGGTTTCTGCCTTGAGCAGTTCCAGCAGGAGACCCAGTTCTAGTACTGGCTTTCTCCCCCGCACCCCCAGTACTCAGTGCTAATTACTGTAGCTAAAAGCCAGGTCCCCATTTGCAAACGCAGCTTTCCTGGAAGGATATGCATGATTTGCCAAAGCATATTTAAGTCTCCCAGTACTGAGCAAGTCTTCGGGACCTCCTGCTTTCTCTCTTTTGCAGCAGTGTGGAATCTTGCCATCATCTGTTTGAGAGAGTCTTAAAAGTTGCCATGACAACAGCGATATAAAATGCATAAGTACTGCATTATATGAATGAACATGAGGAAGAGATTTGTTCCAATATATAACAGGAATGTTTCAGACAAAGTTGGGTTTTTTTTTAATGGTAAGTGGTCTAACTGAAACCACAAGTTTATTTTATATTTTTTAGTTCCGATAAAGACGTTTATCTCTTTGCAGGTTTCAATTCATGCTCAGCGTCAAAACCAACATATATCGGAAGAGAGATATGAAGCAGGGCTAAACTCTTCTGGTTTTTCAGATGACCTTTAAGCAGAAGTGGAAGAATATTGATAATAGCTCACTTTTTAAATCCCTGTTAATGAAAAGGTAGTTTTTGGGCTTCAGAAATCTACAGTTAAAAGAAAGCCACAAGATGGACAATAAAAGCAAACAGTTATACTTTAAAACGTGCTTCTACAGGATTTAACGCTCAGCAAATCTTTAAGTTTACAGTGTTAAAACTCAAGCCCTTTTCTGTCTCAAGATGAGCTATTAGCATTTCAAATGATAACGTATCTAGAATTTTCTCTTTGACATACCTGGACTGCTAAGATATTTCTGCACTTTTGTGTTGACTTTAGACTTTTCAATGTACCTGAATTTCACTAAGATTTTCATTTATATTACTGAAAAATTAGAATCAGTTCAAATTTGATACACTTCCTATACATAAATCAGGACTTCCAAATTCCCTACCCAAAATTTAATGTTCTCTCTTCCCCACGATTATGTACATCATACTCAACATAAGGACATTCAAGATAAAGTTTATTCTGTTTCTTATTCCTGGCTTTCAAAATTTTGTATGATGCTTCTTGACAAATAACTTCCCATTTTTGGGTGCCTGCTGCTTTCTCAACCATGTTAGGACTTGAAAAAAAATACTGAGTTTGTTGTAAAGTTCAAAACGCATCAAATGAATGATTACAACTGATATTTTTTAAAGTGGAATTAGATAGTAGAGATTACATGGCAAAAAGAAGAAGTGGGATAAACTCATCTAATAAGCTGGTCCATATATACTTAAAACGGTCCTCTAATAGATATCACTTGCCTTTTTTAGAGAGCCAACACCTGAAAACCACATAACTTATTCACGATGCGTTTTATCCCTTTAAACAAAGCTCACAAACCATCCTGGACAAGAAGTCCCTTACAGCAAACAGTGCCCTGAAGCCACCTACCCATTTTGCTGTTTACTGTCACCCTGGTTCTCTTTGAATCCTCTTCTTTGCCCTTCTGTCACATCCTGGACATTCTCGGTGGAAAGCGCATTCGGGGCTGTATTGTATGTGGTGGGCTGCCGTGGGATATTAACTGCAGTTTTAACAGCGCTCAGTGCAGGTGAACGCTGATCAGTACTAGATTTTGCATTAGCATGCAGTCCAGATGCAGCAAATGGGGGAGGGGTGACAGTGGCGAGTGGAGGAGGGGAAGCATGTGATGATGGAACAGTCACGTGGGCCGGGGTGAAGGCAGACGACGGTGATGGGATGGATGTGACTTTTGAGGATGTGATAGCTCCGAATGGCCTCGGTGCCTTATTGTAGGCAACATTCACTGTGGAAGTTACTTTGGATGCAACAGCAGATGCAACGGGCACAGGTTTAACTACTTCTTTAAGTTCTCCCTATGCGAAAAAAAAAGAAACACACAAAAACACCAACCACATGCAAAATCCTGAGTAGACATTTTCACTGGAAGCTGAGAAGGTAATCCCACTGGCTTGAAATAAAAGATTGCATCTGTAACACCAGTTTCCAACTTCACTGCCATTATTGCTTTAAAAAGGATAGGACATGCATTCAAGGGAAGCAAAGATACAACCACGTGCAAGCAACTCAAACTCAAGTCACTGATTTCTCTTTTCTCATTCAAGATTCACTTGCCTCAAATCACTTTTAATAGTTAAGGAACAGACCCACTCAGATGCGAAACCCAGCAGATGACTCATTCAAATAATATTTGGTTACTGTATTCCCCAGGTTTTCTTCTTTAATTATTAAATTCAAATTCCGCTTGCCAAAAACAATCAAAAATACATTTGGACACATGCACCCAAATAATACTATCTTCTTAATGTTGCAATGTTGCAGTCTGCCACTTGGATGCTAACTGGGAAAATTAATCAAGGACCTTGATTTCCAAAGGCCTCTAGCATAAAGGACTGAAGGTAAAGACGGATATTACAACTCTATCGTGATCAAAAGCTACCAATTAAAGCAATGATGATGCAAGTGTCGTGCCTGTACAATTCTATAGGGATGCCAGTGTAAAAAAAATCATTCCAACTTGAAGCTTGCTTCAGAGAAGATCAAGGGTGGAACAATTTAGCTAATCTGTATTCTTACATAACAGCCCATCCATGCTCCTGAGAGGTAGCTCCCCCCTTCCCTTTTTATTTGGATAAGTACATTTGTCCATACCCTAAGGGTATCACTGGAAGCATTAGCAAGTAATATTTCACTGCTGTATCCAAATGCTAGACAAGAAGAAAGGTGTACTTGGCTATTAATCGCATCCATCTTGTTTGGGGAAGCAGCTGAAATCCCTATGCATTACTGTAGTAAAGATCTGGTGAAAAGACGAAACAACACCAGATACAGAACCCAGAAATTTACAGTCTGGGGGGAAAAGGGGGAGAGAGAAAGGTTGTGATCTGGAAGAATTTCAACTAGGACCTCGGAGCACAAGAAAACCAACAAAGTGGTTACATAGTTTAGCCACCACAAGGACCAGAACTTTAGACCTATGTGCATTTCAACATTTTGTTGAGTGTGTGCGGGGAGGCGGGGAGGGAGGGGGAAGGCGTCTTTTTACCTTCCTCCCGACATCCCCTGACCAGTGGGAGTGAGAAAATGTTTCTTCTTTCCATATATACTTCCACATAACACCAAGCTGATCATTTTCTTATTTATATCTACTGAGGAAACCAATCTTCATGTCCACCCTCCCCCAAAATATTTTAACCAAATACTTGTGTTTTAAAAAGGGAGCCTAATGCATGTAATATTTGCCTATATACTCTACTCTACCCTACCATGACATACTGGGGGGATATAGCAATGCTCAAAACACTGCCCAAAACTAGATAAATGCTGAAGGGAAATGCTTTCTCTACAACTTCTTTCACATACAAAGAAAGGTCATGGTCTCTGCTTGGAAAAAGGCTATAGTACTTCCTTTCTTTGGGGATGGATGGAGACTACCTTAGAGCCTGTCACTAAGCTAAGAAAAGATGGTCAGGTAATAGAAAGCATGGTGACAAAAAGCTAAAGGTCAACGTATTTATTTACAGCTTTTAAAAAATATGTCATGTTTTCTGTAAATACACCAATATCACCCTAACAAGAAAGAGCAATGTGATTTTTTGTTCTTTGTACATCTAGGAAAACTCTATAGCGGGTACTAAGAGCACTGTCTGAATGAGTCATGTCAAGATTAGGGCTTGATGGAAGTTAGTGGTATATAGTACTTATTTCAGTTACAATAAGGAACATACCTTTTGCACAGGAACAGGTTCAGGTTTTGTTGCAGAAGCCATTCTACAACAGAAATAAAAAAACAAGAATTAAAAAAATATATGGACTGCATTTGTTGGCAACTTCATTACATACAAGATATTCTTCTTTTTAAGTTTCCCTCACTCACAAATATGAATTGTTTTATTTACATTGCGCTTAGAGCAGTGAGTCTCAAATCAAGGGTGATATGGTGCCCCAGGCTGCTATGAAGATCCTTGCAAGGGTGCCATTCAATGTTGGCACAGTTAGACATGCAAACTTGATTATATATCCAGTAAGTGATGTAAAGTTTAAGCTATTTTAAGTACAGTTCAAGTTTCAGATTAACGATAATTTTGAATGGCTATAAGCTATTAGCTCAACAGTTTGCTTATTGTTAGCTATTTATGAAGAAAAAAGAAATCTCATTTAACTTAGTGCTAACAGACGTACAGCGTTTTAACAGAACACTACCCTGTGCACAGACTTTCTCTTCTGTGCTAAAACAGCAGCTCTGCTTTTGAAGGAATTCAGCCAAATGAAATGACTCAAGGTGCTTTTATAGATAGTCTCATCTTTAGGGGCCTACCAAATTCATGATTTCATGGATTCCATGAAATCTGCTGAATCCATGAAATCCATGGGAAAAAACCAAAACAAAAACTTATGGAACACTGCATTGGTTCACTGGGACAGGAAAAAGGGAAAGGAGTGGGGGGACTGCTCCTTCAAAGGGCTGCCGTCCCCACCCTTCACCACTGGTAGGCTGTAAAGGCTGCCTGTTATGTGGCCCAGTCCCTCTCCACCAATCAGCAGCAAGGAGCCGGGCCACCAGGCCCCCTTAGTCAATCAGAGGGGTGCGGGGTGTGCTGCACTCCACTCACAAAATGACTGACTGGGCCCATATTCGGCCTATGAAATTGGGGGGCAACTCCATTAACTATGCAGTTCGCTAGTCATGTTGTATGGGCATTTCATAGGGTCTCAGGTCCTCACAGGCAAGTTTGACATAATTTGCAAATCCTTGGTAGATAATAACAAGCAACAGCAGTATCTTTGGGCGATGGGGAAAAGTTTGGGGAGGGTAGGAAAAGGAAGTCATGATGATAGCAATGAAGTAGACAAAAGTCTCGCAAACTTTTCAACACCATCTATGCTAGCACTATCTCATGGGTACAATGGCCTTAATTAAATTGCATGCATTTAAAATGTAAAGTCTATATAGATATCTCTACACACTCAAACACACATGTACACGTTTGCATTTACATATGGAACAGTTTTGTTTATAAAAAACAGTGTCTGAATTCACAGACGTTGCTGCTGATCAGTTTTAGCCTCTTCTTGAAGTATCGAGGAAAGGACGACTATGTGCCACATTTTTCAGGAGTCACTGGCTACATTAGGTACTTGCTCTGAAATCTAGTATCCCAGGAATTAAGTCAGGAAGAAGCAATGATATGCTATTTTAAATGATACAGGTCCGATTTTCCAGAAGTACTTTGGCTTGCATGTTTTAATAGGTTAATAAGTGAGGTGCAAATACTGAAAAATACGGAATCCTTTCATTTAATCAGTTACCAGCTAAATGAGGTTACAATTTATATAAGTAGGTGTGTTAGGCTGCCCAGATTAGTACTATTATCACCAGCACAAAAGCATGAAAGTGAGAATTGGTTTCTAATGCTTTTCAAACATTCTTAACTTTAATACGTCCTAAATGTTTACCCTTCCAATAAAGGTCACTTAGTTTCAGAACAGACCAGATTCTACTAATAAAACTACTGTGCGCCAGGAAAGTCTAATGCAACAAGTGTAGATCTTAATTACTGATTCACAAAAGTGAATGTGTGTATAATGCATATAATACAATGGCTAAACAAATATGCAACAAGCATAAAGATCATTTATGCTTTGTCTTAGATATTTTGTTCATCATGGTTGACATATATGCACACAGCAACAATAATCCTGAAAAGAGAGAGGTTTTTTGTTCCTTGTAAGGAACAGATCTGTTCTCCAGTTTCCCACAGAATTTCTAGCCTATGAGACTACTGACCTCAAGACCCATGAAGCACAGGGGTACATCATTAATCACTTCTAATTACAGAGTTGTCAATTTACCGGAGTAAAAGCAACAAGGGAAAAAAGCAACAAAAAAAGATTCCTTCGATGACTATAGTGATCAGAAAACATGCCATTCCAAAGTTAAATATATTTATAAAAACGGCATTGTTCGAAGCCTGTTGGCTCAACAGTTAGAAGTTTTCATTTTTAACTCATACTATTGCCTATAAAAGATTCATCAAGAAATTTACATTTTGTTATTTTCTATTACTGGACCTGGAAGTATTACTTACTTAACAAGGAAGGAGACAACCAAATCACCAAGCTGTTAAGTTTCCTAAAATCTCTGTAATGTGGGTGGATAGACTAAAAAGAATATTTGGGAAGAGAAGAGAGTGAGGTGTGTGGAAGTGCATAAAATAGTTATGTTTGTGTCATCATTTTCTAAACAGTGCTGTTGTGATATTGTCAGGCAATTAGAACTGGATGTTTGGCATTATAGCCAAAGTTTCTTTAACAGTAAAACTACAAGATTTGAGACTAAAAAGCATTTATTTATTTGTATTTTGCCAATGTTCACAAACTAGCATTTCTTTAAAATTTGCAAACCTACTTTGTGGTCTAAATTAAATGTTTTCAAATACTGTTCCTAAAGAGAAATGAAGTTGATTTAGCTTCTGAAAAAACAAACAAACAAAAAACCACACACACACACAAAACTCGAATGTTCATATTGTTCTTTTCACATTTGGAGTCAGATTGCATGCTATTATTTTATTTTCCCCCCAAATACACTTGAGACTTGGAAATAAATGCGTGCGCCCAGACATTTTTTAAAGTTGTTCTTGGCTTTGTTGACTTCAAACTATAAATATGCAATTTATGCAAGACTGCATAAAAAATGCTCACCCAGAAACCCGAGCCACCAAGACACATGAAAAACATTATAGTGGTTATGCAAAACAGTACAAAAAGAAATTCACAGTTCAGGCTGAAATGCAAAGTGCATCCAGACCTCAGTAAAATGCTTCCTCAAACACAGGTAGGACAAAGTCTTTTTAGGACTAGGATGGATATTGATACAGTTTTAAAAGAAAACCTCTGCCTTCAGTAGCCCAAGTGTCTTTGTAGGCACCGGTGATCAGCCTCCTACCCTGGTATGTCAAAACTTAACATTGATTTGAGGATGCCAATTTAGCAATGGAATAAGTGGACTGACTGAAAGAATCAATGGTCTTGGTTAGAGGAACCCTCCTTGTTTGTATATGCATATTCACAGACATTTTCTCGCTGTTACTTTCTCCTCTGCTCCCTCCCCTTCCCCAAGTTAAGGGTCATGGGCCATGCGTAGACGAAACGAGAGGTATGTGCATACGACACTTTAAAGCGGGCTAACTGCTTTAATGGTGTTGGTGTTTGCATGCCTTAGCAGCATATCACGCATTAATTCCAGCCGCTGTAGGAAATTTGGTGGGTGTAATGCACCTTAAATGACTTGGGGTGCAGCAAACTGTCCCTACAGCCCAGGGTGAAGCACCAGGCTCCATGGCTCTGCAGGAAGCCCTGCAAGCAGCCGCCCAGAAAAGCAGGCTCCGACCATGAAAAGCAGTGAGCCCGATCTTTTCTCCCCGCAGCCTGGAGCCTGCCCGCCCAAGTTGCGCAGGGGGTCTGGTGCTTCCCTCCACAGCTGCGGTGCCCTCCGGGACCACCCGAGCCTGATGCCTGTGGGTGGGTGCCGCCGGGGGGGGAGGGAGTACTGCTGCCAAGGAGGGAGGCACCAGCCCTCGCTCTCCCTGCAGCCCAGGGACTGTTCCACCTGCAGGCAGCTTGCCCTCCTATCTCCTCCCCTCCCCACTGGAGAGGTACACAAGTCTGTGAGATGTGTGCATGACGCGGGGATTTAAATCGGCCTTAAATTGAAACGGTGTTTTTTAAAACCTACCACTTCAATTGAGGACCCCATTTCACCTGCTCACGCCCATAGCTCCGAGTTGCCAACTAACCGAAAGGTACACCAGACCCATAGCAGCAACACACAAAATATTGACTCTTCAGTGGAATCTAACACAGGATCATCAAACCTATGATAAACAATAGTTTTATTGTTAGAATAGCAACACATTTAATTCCCCCCCCCCCCCCCAACAAGAGTTTTGTTTATGGGACTTCCTGTTCTTTAACTGACAGAAAATGCCTTTTACATATTGGAAAAGTATACCAAGCAATTGTCTAATTTACAGGCATCAAAAATAAATCTCAAAAAACACACCTCGGTAAGTATTTACATCTACCATGGCAGATTTCAAATTTATGATAAACCAAGTTACGCATAAAAAAATTCTATACTGTAAAACTACTATTACTGGACTGACTATAAACTATACTGTAAAACTACTACTACTAGAGGGTCTTCCCTCGGATTTCCCTTGATAGGTATTATTTAATTAACCTTTAGTCTTGGTATTTAATCTAAAAAAATCAGGTTTACCTTCCTTACCTCTTTTAGTATGCTACTGTTTCATGAAACAAATCACAATTAGACTTCAGTCTACTTTACTATAGACACCTGCAAGCCAGTTTTAACATTTATACATACGTTTGGATACAACAGACACCGACAGATCTATTTCCATTTACTGTTTAGGAAATTAAAACTGCAACTATAAAGTTCAGAAAAACGCTATGGGAAAAAATCACAAGCCTAAATCAAGAATTTACAGACTAAGTAAACATACCTTATGCTTCCAGAATTACAATGAAGCAACACCTGTTAACCAGATACATGCCCAATATTTATTTTATCAACAGTATATTCATACTTAAGAGAGGGGGGAAGTCTGGTGCTAATGAATACTCTCACCCTGCATTCTTCTTCAGGCATCTTCATTTTGGCCATGTACAGGCACTACATTTGTGTTGGGAGAAAACCTTTTCTCCTGGCCCAGAGAGAGAATATGCTGCAATTCAAAGAATTTCTTGAGTAAGAGAACCAGCTCTTCTGCAAGAAAGTCAGATTGATTCCTACAGGGACAACTGCTCTCCTCCCCATCTAATTTGAACAGCCAACTGTTTCTCTCAGGTATAGCGTCCACCCAATATATCCTATAGTCCTCTGCTCTCCCATCCTCCCTCCGGAAGACAAAAAGGGAGAGCAGTGGCTCCCTGGTAGCCCACCTAGGGAGTAAGTTGTCAGGGAGTTGGTTCTGTGGGAACCCCGCAAGGAAAACTGTCCCTACCTCCCACCAACCAGCTGAACAGGAGGAGGGGGGCCTTCTCCTACAGTGGGAACTTTCCCTAAACACGTTCCCACTATGGGAGAATGGCCTTCCTGTCCTGTCAATCAGCTGATTGGCGAGGGGGAATGTGCAGGAATTTGCCCTGTCCAGTGATTTCAAACGCAGTCGGGCTGGAATTTAGGGCTGAGGAGTCTCTTTTTACCCAGGTTCCCAGTCCCATGCGCTTTTAAATGTTGTGTGGACTGCCAGCTGGGATATTGAAAAGCTGGCAGGGCAGGGGACTCACAAGAAGCCATTTCCCTTGCACCTTTGGCTTTAAATCACACTGCATTCAGCCCATCTGTGTTGCACATGTGGTGATTTAAAAACCAGGGGCTGTCTGTTTACTGCCTGCCCCTTTCCCAGGCAGGGGAGAGGATGAGCTGTCAATTAATTGGCTTCTTCCCCAAGGGCGAAGTAGCTCAGGGAGCAGCCCTCTGCTGCCCCGTGGCTAGAGAGCTGCCCTGTACAGCTTCCCAACCAGGGGACCGGATGCATGCACACTCCAACTCCCGGGATAATTTTTCTAGTTGTAAGAGCTTCAGAGAAATTTCAGGGCATTCTTATCCCTAGAAATGAATGCTTATCTGCATCCTTAATATAATCCTGCAGTCTCTATGACTACATAGACAAAAACTGTAGCCCTAGGATGAAAAGAAGTGGTTCATACATGCAAAGCAAACAAGCTGCCATCCCCATCCAGTTATACTACCTAATCCATATATGGCCAGCTCCCTTCTGGCAATCCAGAAATTGCTCAACAGGCTGAGTGAACAGTTTAATCATTCCAGTCCATCATTATCTCTGCCAGTGCCATGCTTTTATAAGCAGCCCTGAAAGCAATTAAGCCCTGCCATTTTTTAGGGCTGCTAGTCAATGCAAGGTGGCGAAGAACAACTTGGTGATGTATACACATTAAACTAGTCCCACAAAAAATTCCTACCCTTAATATTGAAATGAATAGGATTTTGCAAATGGGTAGTGCTGTTTACATGGTTTAAATGGCCAGCTGTTTTACCCATGGATAGCTTTTGTGGTTTACAGCATATTTCCATACCAAAGCACATAGCAGAATTGCTTGATTCAGAAAAAAAGCCACATATAAATTGAATAAATAAACAAATACTTTTAGGAAGATGTTGACATTTGGTACACCCAACTTTACCAGAAGTCTCTGGAGATCTTATATGCAAGAGCTTTTTGCAGACCCAGTCTAAGGTCTATGTGGAAATCAGTGCCAAAACATTAACATAGTCCATTTTTCCCAAGTTCCTGAAAAGCCCAAAGTGTGAGAAATGGGCAGGGTCTCCTCCTTACTGTTTAATCACTGCCTTACTTGAAGATGAGAGCGTGTTACTACAATAGAGGCAATAATATTTTTTCAGAAACTCAAATAGGGCAAGGCATGGACAGGGTTAGGGGAGAAAAGGCCCGGGGCACAGACAGTATAGACACATAGGCTGCTTGCAGACATTGAAAAAAACAAACCAATACAATGGCGCTTTGCTTTAAATTCTTCATGTCCCTCTGCTGAGTCCGGCACGTGCCCAGAAGAGGCAGTGCATTAGTTGGACCCAGGCTTGTCCAGTGTCTGTATAGTTCAGTTTAGTGGGGCTGTTTTAAAACTTTTACCTAATAGCTGGTTGAATCAGCTTTTAAAACTGATTTAAAACTTTTTAACTGGTTTAAAACGTTTACCTAATAGCTGGTTGAATCAGCTAAAAACAACAAAAAACTCCACTGAAGTATCCCATCTATACAGATGCTGCAGAGCCGGATCAAAGTAATACACTGCTTCTTCTGGTAAGACGTATTTTTTTTTTGTTTTTTTTACTGTCTGCAAACAGCCATGATGCCCTCTTCCCAGGGAGATAAACATCTGAAAAAATATGTATGGGGGCTGGATGGGGGTGGGATCCACAGATGAAGCTGTTCATTACTAACAACTCATATACTGAATTGAGGTATCATGTTATAGAAAGATTTTCTTCAAGCTCAGTAAGAGGTAATTGAAATTCCATCATTCCTTTAATAAAAAGAAAAGATATTTAAAAAAAATATTCTGAAAACTGTAAGTAAATGTTTGTTTAAAGAGGGAAAATATGAAAAGCTGAAAAACCCAAAGCTGACTATATGTTCTAATTTTGCAGGGGAACTTGGTGGCTCTTCAGGGCAAAATGGAGAAGGAATGTTCAATTTAATGGTAGTTTCACATCATTTAAAAGCCAATAGCTTGCATTTACTTGCAAAGCAACATGCAAAAGCAATGATGGCGAAGTGTTTTTATGTCAAATTTATTCTTCAGTTTTAAGCTTCCTAAAAGTTTTTGCAATACTATCTATGCAAGTAGTCATGTCATCATCATTTACAGACAGCAGAAATGCCACAAGTGAGAATACACAGGAACTTGAAACCCATCTGTTCTTTTTTAGATTAGATTAAACTATATTTAACCTGCATAAATAATCCACCCGTTTAGTCCAAACAAACACAATCAGCTATGATCTGTAAACATACGGTTCCTGTGTGATGAATTTTTGTGATGTTTAATGCAATTCAAGACATTCCAACTTCCAGCATAGCCTTATTTGGGAAATGAATTAGTCTGTTCCTTACTGCAGACAACATATCCAGCGGATAACATTCTATATGAGGCTACCAAAGAATAGGCTTTATTAATTATTCATTTATAAATTTCAACAGTTAGGTACAAATAATTGAGTTAAGGATTAAATTTAACCTAAAACACTGTTTATCGTCTTTGAACAATATAAATCTGCCATTAACCCATCAAGTACATTTACTGTTCAATACTTTTATCCTACTTGCTACAGAGTGCTCCAAGTACATGACTGGCTGGACATAAGAGAATCAAACATCCTGAAGACAGAACATCAAAATGCAGAAAAGCAAGCCCTCAGCTAATAGATTTGAAAAGGTCAATTAAATCAGAGACTCAAACATAGGGAAACTTGACAGCTAGTTAGGTTTACCTGGGATTTTTAGCTGTTTCCATATTTTTCAAAATTACATATAAAGTACAAAATGAAGTGCAATATGAAATGGCAATACAATCATTTTTAAACCGATTAAAAAATGAAGTATGTGCTTCCAGTCACAATCTGCCATATTTAAGCCCACTGAGAGAATTTTATTGTGAAATTCTTAATTGTTGAAAAAAATAGGGATGGAAATACTATGCTAACTTGCTGGTGGCCTTATTCCAATAATGGCCTCTTCTACCGCTACCGGACAAACAGATCAGGCTGGAAAGCTTTCCCTCAACTTCTAGGTATTTTGTTTCAAACGTTTCTTTTTTATGGCAAGTAATTGGAGCGCTCTCAAATTTACTCCTCTTTTGACTGACTAAATAAAAAGTTACACTTTGCATCCTTCGGGTCAGCTCATCCCTTTCTGACTACTCATCTATGAAGGACAACAGCCTTAGTATTACAGATTATACTACGTGTTTAATCAGCCCTGGAACAGATCCTCACGCAACTGAGAAAAACAAAATATTTTAATGGCTTTCCATTTTGGCCTATGGTATTTTCTTTCCCTCTATTTTTTTTTTCAGGACAACAATTAGTCTGCTGATGAAATAAAAAAAGCCAAACATTTCACAACTGGCCAACTTACAGAACTGTAACTTCCAGAAAAACAAAAACTGAGACAGGCAGACATTTTTTAAATGCGCACATGCCAAACCATGGTTTGTTAGGGATTGTCTGAACAAAACCAAAATCAGACAATTGAAAGCAAAGAAAAATGACAATTATTACAAATATTTCTCTCTCCTTCTTAATTAACTCCACTGACATTACACATATACTTTATTTTTATCTATCATTACAACAGATGTAATTACTGACCGCATAAAAATAAAGGGCAAAGAAAATAGTTCTGTTATGTTTGCTTTCTATAACATGCACTGTATTTGAAATAGTGGTTTGTGGTCACAAGCTGATGGTTTGAGTTGTCTACCACGTAGCTGTGAAATATGCCAACCTTTTTATAGGCACACACAACACCCCAAAAGCAAATGTACTGCTCCAGTAATCTCAAGAAGACTAGCTCTAATGGATTAAAACTGGAAACTCTGTAGATATTATATGATACAAGGCCAAAGGGTTGGTGGCTAAACTATTTGCATATACTGCTATCATACTATGGTGAACATTTCAGAGTCCTTTCCAACATTTATTAAGATCTATTTTTTTAAACACCGCTTACACACTTTACAGAAAACTTCAGCTGACCAATGCAGTTTTATTTCCTATATCCCCTGTCCGTATGCCAATATTTTTTAAACCAATAGGTTAAATGATATTAAAATAAATATTTATTCCTATCTGCAATAAACTTCAGAAAAACAGATTGCTACTGAGGTACATTTACTTTTGAAAATAATACAGGTTTGAAGTTATGGTGTTTATGAGGTATAGTGTATGCAAATGTATATCTTACACTGAACACTTTATCGTTTTGAAAACAGCTAATTCTGAAGTGTAAAACAGTAATTTCTGAAAGTGCAATATAGCTTGTATTGTTTATAAGCTGGCAACACAAACAAAAGGGGAAAAAATAAACAGCAGAAAGTTAAAAGTGAAGTCAACACTCCACAAGACAGTGCACCAATGTACAAACACCTACATTTTAACCAAAAAGTTCTCTTAACTGTCTCAGTTTTTTCAAAACAGAAAATATTTCTTTCAGAGAGAAGTATGATTTTCATATAACTTTGGCTTTAAAAGTTTAAGGAATAAAGAACTCCTGCTGAGACTCCTGTTCTAATCATAGAAAGATTCCTCTCTCAACAACGTGAGTATAGAAATCTGCGTGCTGGATAATACATTTGCATACTTCAGAAAAGAATGCAGTGCCCAAAACATTTAGTGCCTCTATACAACATATTTCTTTGTTGTATTTCGCACAGCAATGCACCACTCTCGTAATTTTAAATATGCACTGGCTGTAATTTTCGTGACGGCAATTATTATAATGTATTGACCTAATAGCTGACATTTTATAAGTTATAGGGGTGTGTCTACATGAGGTGCGTTAATAAGCATTAGCCTAAGTTAATGCCCATTATGGATGTGCATCTACATGTGCCCACCCTTAATGTGCATTAAGTTAGGCTAGTCATGCCTAAATTTGATCCCTGCTAATTATGCCTAAATTTGATCCCTGCACAATTAAAGCAGATTAATGCAAATGTAGACATGACTTGGCACTAACTTTAATCTGCCCAGCCACTAGGGGATGAGCCTGAGCCCAGCCCCAGGGTTCCTGGCTGACCACCTCTCCTGGCTGCAATTTGGGACTAGTTAGTTCCAAGTGCTGGCAGCTGGCTCTGGCTTCAGTTTGGGACTAAAGTTAGTCACAAGTGCTGGCAGTCATGTGACTGGAGGCTGGAGCTCCCCACAGCGGTCACAGGAGCACATGGCAGGGCTGGAGGAACTTGGGACTAACTTTAGGCCCAAGTCCCTGCATGTGTAGACAACTACCAAAAATCGGTTAATACACGTTAACTTAACAAACATTACATGTAGTTGCACTTATCTGCACATGCAGATGCCCTATGACATCTCCATATTCTCACATAACATGCTTTCCTAAATAATGCAGTGCAAGCAAGCAAGCAAGCAAACAGAAGCAGCCCCTTTTAGGCTCCTGGTATGATTTTCAGTCAAACCAAATCTTACTCTCTTTTTATACTTAAATAAAGTCTGAGCCTTAAGTGACATGCTTTAAAACAAACAACACTGACATTTTAAAGGAGGAAGAAGCAGAAGCTTTTTTTGTACTCCCACATGCAAAAGGACTGATTGTTTTCAAGACCTCCCAAAGGTAGCCACTGCTCATAGCTCCTGTGGTCTACAGCAATCCCATTGGACACATTTGTAAAGAAAAAAAAGGTGCGGTTAAGTAAGATTTTATCTTATTAAAACTCTTAAAAATCAATTTAAAAATACAGGGTACTAAGGATAAATACAATCTTTCTACTCTGGGGACGGATTTTTTAAAATGTTGTATCTGTTTGGGCTGATAATTCAGAAATCAAGAGCTTCTTTACAAATAATTTAACAGCCTAATGATGCCCTATTCACCTGAATGTGATTACGAGCAGCAGTGCAACTAGGAATGGGCAAGAGGGGCATCTACCCCAGACGTCAAGTTAGGATGGGTGCTGGAATTACCCCTTGTCCCTACAGTGTCTATGCCCCAGCGTAGGGCTTTGACTAACAGCAAGGCAGCCAGCAGGTGCTGGCGAGGCCTGAGGAAGTCATCACATAACCCAGTGAGGGTCATGTGGTTGGAGAAGAGCTCAGGCACTCGGGGCTGGACCGACTGCTGGTAACTAGCAGAACAACATCTGGCTGAGTGGCTGCTCAGGAACACCCTGGAAGTAAGGCCAGGAGCTATGGGGATGGCAGGAGGCCAGGTCCTGGGTATGACTTGAAACTAGATCCTGCTGGGGAAGGATGGCCTGATGGGGCTGCCTGTGGTACAGCTCCCCAGAAATGCCAGGCTCGTTGCCTCCCCAGTGAAAGGCAGGTAGGAGCCCCTTATAACCCTAGCTAGAACAGACAGTGGGGCCAGGCATGCTGAGGGAAAGGCACCTGAGTCTCGGGGGGATGTAAGACCTGAAGCCCCAGGAAAGGAGCATAGATTTGGCCCAAATGAGGGGGTAAAGAATGTCCCCTGGAAGCAGGGCAGGAAGAGCCTAGTGTCTAGTGAGGGGCTAGAGGCTAGAGTTGGCCTAGTGTTAGGCACAAGGACCATCACCCGTAGAGTAAGCTGTAGGAGACACCTGAAGGGCTGCAGGGCGATCACCCAGAGTGGAAGTAGGAAAGCCTGATGGCCTGAAGGGTCTGCTCAAGAAGAGCAGGGTAGGTTGGTAGCGGCTGTGTGAGAGGGGGAGAAGTGTACGTGTAGTATGTGAGAGGTCCAGAAAGGGGAAGACTTTGGCTTGGCTTCTGGCTGGAGCAACTAAATCATTTTGGATGCCATCTGTGAGGCATGGGACGCAGTTAGAAGAGGTCAGAGCTGTGTGCAGTTTGCATGGCATTGGGGCATTAAATGGGCAGCCTCCTGCTTATTTATTCTTGTATTAATGAACAGCACATTGTGATAGGCAAGTCAAGGTAGACTGCCCTAGACAGAGGGGTGGGCTGACGCTGTGACTGGCCACGTGATCCTTCCCCATTACACCTGGCAACAAAGGTAGCCTTATCGCTTAACCATGCCAGGAACTCCAAAACAGTCCCTGACTCTAGAATACATCTCTGTGCAGTATAGTACTCTCAGGTATGCGTCAACAGTTAGTTAAGGAGAAGTAAACACAGAGCATCCCTTACCATTTAAACACACAGTTCAGAGCGTCTCACTGGCTAGGGACAGAAATTACATGCAAACTGGTATAAATGATCATAAATGGGTTCAAATCTGTAACAGAACAGAAATTCAGTGCACATAAACAGCTTTTAAAATGGCTGAAACTGGTTTAAGGTCAACTTAACAGTTGGAGGGAAGTAATATCAGACTTAACAGATCTAGGTTATATTGGTTTACTGAACTTCTGCCCCAGATCCCCTCCAGATTCAAGTCAACTCACCAGTTCCCTAGCATCCCGGGATGCTTTGCATCTCCCCAGCAAACCCCCACCCCACCTTGACCCAAGCTGTCTGCTCCAGCTTGGCGGGGAGGTGTGCTCTAGCACACCCCAGCTTCTAGCCTGGGCCACTGTAGCCACATGGCTGCATTTCTGAAATCAAAAGTGAGTATCTGTTTGTCTTAAGTGAAGTGAGTTATGGAATACAGAAAATCCCATACAACTTACTGATTCGTTTGATGCACTGGCTGGGGGAGTAGTTAGTTAATTGAACGATTTCACAATGATTACACACTTAATTCATACAACACAATTTTATTTTAAAACCCTTTGCTACACATATAACACTGCTTAGCTTTAAGAAGTACCACAAACATTAAGAACACAATAATTCAATAGATCAGAAAAAAATGCTCCGTATGCACTTCCTGCCCAAACAATGCTATAAGAATTAGTATCACAAAAACAACTACAATTACAACTAAAAGTTAAATTTGAATCAATGCTATTATTTTTCATAATATACTTACAATCCCAGAATTCTGAGAAGCCAAACACCTAAATATGGTTTCATTCCTCAGTAGTACAATTTAATGGGTTGGCC
>JAGPOW010001338.1:68140043-68156696 GCA_030014935.1 Caiman crocodilus
AGTTGGCCTGTGACAGATTGATCTATCTGTCTATCTGTTATTATTATCTGTTGTTATTATTTTACTACTAGCTCTTTTATATTGCCTTACCTGCTTATCGCATTTATCTTTCTGTTAACTGTTGTGTGTGTGTAAGCTATAGTAAATTTGCCTTTATTCCATTCCCTACTTGTCTCCTTGATCCAAATGAATACACTCACAGTGCCCAGCTGGCCTGTGACACTTCCTAAACTGGCTAATGGGTATTACAAACATTCAAACTATTTCATTCAATATGACACTGTTCATTTGCTGATGGGTTCAATCTATGCAGCCAAGACTAACCTGCAAATATCTGACTGATTCAGCCTTGGGCTTTTTGACTATTATTCCCTAATGCCTCAGTCCTCCAAATTAGCATAGCTATGATACTCTGGGCTCACTTGTTCACACAATGAGGAACTGGCAGTCTGGCAGTCCCATCACTTTATAAGCCTTACTTATTAATTATCTTCAACAATGGGAGTTATATCTGACCAATTCATGTCCATTTCTTTTCTGTAAATCCTGAATGTTACTACAGCAGCTTTTGCCAAACAGCAGTATCTGCATAACTATAAAGAGCGCATAGCAAAAAGATTCTGGCAACAAAAAACACCTTTTCCTGAAATCTATAGATATAGAATCTCTATGGCTAATTTTTTACCCCAAAGGCCTTCCACCAGAGCAGGATACTTTTTAAACCAAAGAAACCTAATAAAAGGCATAGGACAAAACAATTCCTGGACCAAGGAATGCTTCAGCAGCCCTCAAAAATCCTAGACATAGTGCTGACGTAAGTCTGCCATCAATCCTAGGTTATAATTTGGAGGATTAGATGTCACAAGCTAAACTGTTTTTTCAGTGCTTTACACAGTATGGGTGAATAATAAAGTTACCTCATCTGTCTAAAACAGAGTCCAAATAAAAATCAAACTGACCAGAAAAATCAAACTGACAAATATTTTAACTTGAAATTATCATGATAAGCTGAAAACGAGTTCCTCCTCCTGATCATCATATCCTTACTTGGAAATATATGGGCAGGAATGCATACTTTAAATTAGGTTTTATACAAGGCTCTTGTTTTAAAAAATGGAGCAGTGTGCAATTTCTAGTCATTACATTATGTCCAGTTATCTTGAGGCCAAAATAAATAAATCTCTGTAAAAAGCAGCTCACCCACTCATGCTAATCCTTTTACAGAGAAAGCTGTGAACTAAGTGTTTTACCATCAATGGTTACTCTGATGAAATTAATTCTCAAATTCTAAGATGGCTGTTTCTATTGTAAGATGCCTGACAAGTTCCTAATTTCTACAGTTATTTCTAGTAATAGTGGTAGAAACAAACTTATATTTTGATACCAACTAAGATGCTTTGTTGCCATTACGGTCCTTTAAAAAATGGGGGAACCTCTCTGTCAACCTTGTCAATTTTGGCTGACAGTAGGTAGCTGTCCCTATGAAAACTATTTGATCTTAAAAGCTCCTCTTTTTACCTAAATACAGAATTTGTCATGGGCTGGAATAGCTGTGTTCCTGCTTTGGCAAAATGGGAGAAAATAGCTACTACATATTGAGGGTGCTGCACTTTGAGACTATAGCCTACCTGAGGATGGGAAACAAAGCTCCTAGAAATAGAACAAAAATGGCAATATTAGTCTTCTATCAGGGCTTCCACAGAGAATGCTGGGAGACGCACAAAGGAAGTCTGATGAGGGAAGAGACTGGCCAAAACCAGAATAGGTGAGCTAGGGGGAAAGGTCAATGTTTCAGGATACGAACTATGCATGCAAGATTTCAGACGTCTTCAGAAGACCCTTACTTCAGCCCAAAGAATGTTCTGCATTGCTGGGGAACAAATGATTCTCAACCAGCATGCTGCAGCACCTAGGGGTGCCATGACAGCCTTTTAAGGGTGCCGCAGGATACTGCCCAATATTAGCACTGCTAAGTGTGCAAATACGTACCTACACATGATTCTTAAGATAAATTCAGAGATTTCAAATAGGAGTCTATAGTGTCTAAACATGCTGACCTGTTGTGGACTTTGAGTTCTTTGCAACAAGATAATTTCTCTATTCTATTTCTATAGTCAAGAAATGACTGAAAGTTAAGAGCTAGCAATTTCTGAAGAGTGCCTCGAGTTAAACGACATGGAGAACCATTGCTGTAGAAACTGAAGTATGAACATTTATATTCCATACCAGGCTTTTTCTGTATTTCTGCAAAGATATACTTCTCCTTGTACTATTAAAATGGGAACACAGCTGAAAAAGAGTTCTATGAAATGGTTTGCATGCGAGTGTTAGCTTACGCTTACTTTATGGCTCACAAGGGAAGCAACAATAAACCAACAAGTTCACACCTTTGTGTGGAGAGAGCATGTAGAAGCCATGGAGAGAGTCCAAGCCGGAAGATGAGAAAAAGGGTGACTGCACCTTACCAGTGCGTCTAAAGATGCTTCTGGTCAGACATAAGACTTTTAAATGCATCCAGCTATTCTGTGGCTGGACTTAGGTGATGGCAGTATATTACATTAAACATCAATTGGCAGTGCCAATCCGGATCAATGTAATAAATTAAAGCAATACGTGATTTTTATTCCAACTGCATTTTTCTTCCAACATATGAAGGAACGAATGAATGATCCTTCTAGTCTGAAATGGAAGGAAGCATAGAAGGAAACTTAATCAAGCATTCTGTCACTGCCAGAGGAAACAAGCAGGTAATAAACATTAAAATATCATGCTAAAACTCAAGGAACTAGTAAAGAAGCCTTTTCCACTGTAACGCTGTTTCCACAGATAGACTCAGTAAGTAACTGTATAAAAGAAATGGAAAACTATAATAATGGTGCCTTTGCCACAAAAATGGCTTGTAATGGTAAATAAGGCTCAGCAAGTTAGAGAATTATTGTTATATCCTTTCTATTAAGACTAAACATAATAAGAATTGAATGTACAGTTAAGTGATTCTCTGAGATGCCAATCTTTTGTCAATTCGATGACATATAATTCTGACCATGATTGGTTGAAAAAAAACAAAACAAAACTCACCCATCAACAAACAGCGTCCTTCCCTTCTCATCCCAGCCAACCTTGTTAGGTAAAACAGAAGAGCCTCAATTTATGTCCTCAAGGGCAACAAACTCTATAGTTGGTTCACCAACTGAAGGAAGGATTTGTCTTGCGTAGGGCCTTAAATCCTACTTTCCAGCCAGGTTCATCACTCAGAACCATTAGCTCGAGGTTTTACCTGACCCTGACTCTGCAGCAGTTTCACCATGGGTAGGTCTATCCTCTCATCTATAGCTGGAGCCCAAACCAGGGCTCTAGACCTCTTGCGTTTCATTTCTGTTTTCTCTACATGGCAAACAAAGCAAGTCTGGCGAGAACAGAGGAAGAAAGCTCCACAAACTACATTATATCTATTTCAGGTATTAGATAAATAAATACCATGCATACACACACTGTTAGCTTTAATACCACATTTCTCTATTTTTTGGGATTAATTTCAATTTTTTATATATATAAAGTCATCAGATCAGAAGTACTACATACAGTATAAATACTGCAGAGCAAGACAAGTTATTATATCCTAGTGTACAGGTTTATTAATACTCTATTTATCTGGAAGAGTCTTGTAGGAAGAAAACATTTCTACCGTCATTGTTGTAAACACCTTCCCTTAAATACAGCTGACAGATCCAGCCACACCTTTAAGTGCAACTGAAAAGAAATTCACAATGCTTGCCAGAAACCACTCAGAAACTCTGCTTACTGCCAAAACTAGGCAATAAAGAATGCAAAGAAATCTCCACCCTAAACTACAATGAAGCCAAAACTGATCCCTGCCTTTCCAACATATGGATTTCTGTAGCTAATAAACCAGTTGGGGAATGATTTATAATAGACATTTGGGATAAATTAAATTATAAATCTGCAATTACTTTAAGTCAGTAAATATCAACTTTGTTAGAATTGAGGCACCCCTCATAAAAGGCTGGCTTTTAGTTTTTATTAATTTTACCTATGTGAAAAACTCAGAAAGACTATAGCAGGTCAGAATATTTTTGATACCACAGATTTCAATTTTCAAGCTCTGGATTTATGCTGTGAATGACATTTAGGTGTTTCCACGTCTAACGGTCACAAGACTGAGTGGCAAACCTGAAAGGATAGCACGCCACCCAGGTTGATAATCATCAGGTAAGTATGGAGGTGTTCGGGTCCCCTTGTGGGGCAGACTGTCAATGGGTAATGGTCTGCCTGGCTGGGGGCCACCTAGTAGTGATGATCAGGTAATGAGGGTAGAACCACAAAGAGGGTTAAGAACTATAGGAGGCAGTGCTCGGAGGGCAGATGGCAGATAGCTGGCCTGGAAGATAAACCAGAGATCAAGTTGCCGCTCTCCTAAGGTTTGGAAAGGACACAAGGCTTTGTATTTGTATTGAATTCTAGATAGTATTGGCAAAGAATAAACTGGCCTGAGAAACTGAAACCAGAGCTGGCTCACCTGTTCAAGACAGTAGGGTAAGCAACCCACTTACAAGGTAAAACAGACCAAAAAAAGGTTAAACCTATCCAACTTAAAGTAGCCCAGTTTACAAAGCAAACTCGAGACACTGAAAACCACAAACCACAAGACTTATTCAGTTTTTTCCCCCAACACCGCTATGAACATTATTCCTGTAGCAAGACCAAAAACAAAACCAAAAAATGATAAGAAGAGTCCTGCAACTTTGAGTAGGAAAAATAAAGGTTTATACCATGACCTTGCCCTTATGGCATAAAGTAAAAAAAAAAAAAAAAAGTACTGAGTGACTTGCTTACACTGAGAAGGATTAGAAGAAAGATGATGAAGTGAACATTTAAAATGAACACCTTCAAGACGAAACTGGATGCTTATCTTGCTGGGATGCTATCTATGACCCCAGTTGACTTCCTGTCCTTTGGGCAGGGGGGTGGACTCCATCTTCCAAGGTCCCCTCCAGCCCTAATGTCTATGAAATCTATGAAAAGAACAACCTCCCACTCTTTTAAATGTTAGTGGGGTTGAAACTGGTATCAACATCTCACACAAAGTATATTAAAAAAAAAGATTGCCTACTGAACTTGAGTCTTTTATGCAAACATTCATTTCCAAATGCACGCTCTCATTAAATTTGCCTCCCTTTGGAACTCACAATACAATGCAACAAACTAAGTAGTTACACCATCGTTACACTAAGACCTCATGTTGGTTGAGTGGTGAAGGACGGTTCTGCACAGGTAAGATCACTTTGAAACTGGGCAGGCAATCTGGGTTTATTGACTTTTTCTGTATTTCCAAATGAATACACCTGGTCCTTAGCACAAGCTTATCTAACACATTCATAGTCGTATTTCATATTCTTTCCCTTTTTTGTTCTTCACGTCTCTAACCTACAGTTTCAGAAATCATTATATGAGAGTCAACATAAGGATTTTAAAGTTACCTGCAGAGACTCCTGTAATTTAGGAATAAGTTACCTTAATGGCTATTACGGCTGTGTGAAATTTAGACAGCTGTTTCATTTTGGAGGTGTTTGGGCCCATTTCGGTGCCCGAAACACCAAATCCGAAATGAATTGGAAGGCTCTGAAACATAACGAAACCATACAAAACATTTTGGAAATGTTTTGGAAGCACCCCCTGAGACTAGTATGGCACAGCCCTACAGCCCTTCTTTTAAAGTGCCAGGAGGCTGAGGCTGGGGCAGGGCAGGGTAGCCATGGGGGCTTCTCCTGTGGATTCCTCTGCCAGGGCAGAAGCAGGCACAGCCGGAGGAGCCGTGGGAGAACCTGCAGCCCTCTGGCTGTGCCTGCCTCTCCCCGGATGATCATAATCAGTGCAAAAACAGCATCAAAACTTCGAAACAGGTTCGGCTGAAATCAAAACCTAACAGTGATCTGAAACACCAAAATGAATCACTGTCCTCCAAAAACGGCCAAATCTGAAACCAAAAAGAAACACAGCTGTTTTGCACAGCCCTAATGGCTGTTCCTTCTAGTTAAAATGAACTTATTTTCAATATATGACTGAAAGAGCCCATTTTCAAAATATTTAAGCTCCCTTCAGTCTGACACAACTGTTTATTTTCTTTTTGACAGCATGACACACAATCTATTATGTTTAAAGAATGCCTGCAAGTTAGCAGCAAAGAAACATGGCATACCTGAAAGATGTGTTTCAAAGGAAACTAACAGGTTCACAGCAAGTATGGGCAATAATTATCAATTTAAAAATAGAAAAGAGAAATAATATCACTTAAGATACTTGCATAGTGAGATGATGAATGCTTATAAAAGAAAAGCATTACAAGTTATATAGCAGGCTGACGAACTATATGATTTCGTGCAAGTCTGCCAGGTAAACTCAAGTCATATAGGCTTTGAGTCCTGGCCTATGAGATGAAAGAGGCAGTACAGGGTAGATGCAAAATGATGAATATTCCCCTGGCCCTTATACTTAACATTAGGATTTAAAGGCGTAAGATAAATCACTTTCGAACATAAAACACTGGAGCTACTAATTTATACAAAAATAATATGAAATCTGGTTAAACGCAGAATATCTAAAGCAGGTGTCAAACATGGCCTGCAGAGCCATTTTTGTTCAGCCCAACAGACTACTCAAATTTGGGGGTGTGGGTAGGAGGGGATGACAAGAGGGGCAGTGAGGGCTATGCGGATAGTCTCACTTGCTCTACAGCCGATTGTCTTACCACTGCTACTGCCACAGACCCCTCCGGTCCTGCAACAGCTGCCCTCTGCCCTGGGCCAGACCCAGCCCATGAGGAGCTTGCATGGTCTGGATCTGCCCTGGGGCACAAGGTGAGTTTGACATCCCTTAAGTGAAGATACCCAATTCCTGGAAAAAAGGATCAGCCTTTCAACTCTTATTTATCTACAGGTCATTTTGAGCTGTCTGAAAGTTTAAGAATTTCCAATTAATTAGACTTGGACAAAAACACAGGGGGCACCACAATTAATGAGTGCCTGCTATATACTTGCCAAATCCCAAAACTGCCCATGGGCATTTTTACACCTGCAAGTGCTGCAGCGCCAGGCACTTTGAAAAGTGTCCGGTGCAGCGACGCTTGCCATTGTATAAGTAACTAAACACATGTCAACACTGAGAAAATGGCACTTTTGAATTAAAACATGTCAGAGGTGCTTTAGTTCAAAAGTGCACTGCTGCCATTTTCTGCACACTAACATAATTTTACCACTTATACAAATGCACGTGGCACAGCGCAGTTCGCCTCAGCTTGTGTATAGAGCAGACTCAATTAATTGAGTTTCCTCGAAAGCAGCAGATCTCCAGTATGTCATGGGACAGAAAAGTTTCTGTATAAATGACCTAAGTTTCTGAGAAGTAAACCCATGTTGCCTTAAAAGGTCAGAAGCCTTCTGGATTTAGATTGAACTCGGTTATTATTCCTGTTTACTATCTTGCTGGCAGACTAATGAGTTAGTAGCCATGAATATAAAGACATCAAAATAGTCAATAGGCATAATTTGCCTAATGATTGCCAAGAGTCATTTTTTCAGCTGCCTGATGCTTTCCCAGTGTACCACTTTTACCTAGTGAATAAAGTTGTGGTGCTTAATATGTATTAGGGTTTTAAAAAAACAGAACAGTTGCATAGCTGTACTAATATGAACTGACTGAGAATCTGCGGTAGAAGATATTTGAGCGACAGTGATGATCAGGGATCATCAGCAAGCTTTCAAATTGCTTTAAAATATAAAATATACCAATAAAACATTGTGTTCAATTGATATCTATCTCTATGTAATGGCATTTCATTTTAATTGTGGATTTTAGGTTTTTAATCAGAGAATTTGTGATTTTTTTTTTTTAAACAGAGAAAACCAGGATCCTGGTGATGACGAAACAGTGAAGCTGAAGATCCTAAGGAAAGGAAGAAAGGAGAATAGTGGAACAAGAACGCTGGACTGCAGAAAAATGGTCCTTAACCAACTGAACTGGTACGAAAAATACAATGGGAGTCAAGTCTCAGGAAGGGAGGAAGAGGCAAAAAGATGTAGTTTCATAGTTGGTAGGATCAGAAGGGACCTGAGCAGATCGTCACGTATGACCCCCTGCCATGGGCAGGAATGAATGCTGGGTTCACAAGACCCCAGACGGGGGATTGCCTAGCCTCCTTTTGAAGACCTCCAGGGTAGAAGTGAGCAGTACTTCCCTTAAAAGTTGGTTCCAGATCCTAGCCACCCTGACTGTGAAGCAGTGCTTCCTGATGTCCACCCTGAACCTACTCACAGTCAACTTATGGCCATTATTCCTCGTTGTTCATATAGCTGTTCGTTAAAGAGACAATATTACAGGCACAAAAATCTGGAAGTGAAGGAAGGCCAGGAAAAATAGCAAGAGACCTTGTTATTTTAACCTTGGGCTTTTCAACAACTAACTTTAAAATGTATCTTTCAAAAAATAGAAATTTGGCTTACTATTACGGATAAGTACATGATGAACATACAGAAACAAAACCAGAAAGGCCAGGACACATTACTAGCAAGGGACATGAAGGCAATAAACACAGCGCTGTTTAAATATGCTAGAGGCAGGAGGGAGAACTAAGAAAGCACAGGAGAACCAGGCAGGGGAAAAGTGAATAATCATAAATGAACAAGAAGTTGTAAAAGGGCATATACAGTATAATTCCTATCTGTTAAAAAGGGGGGTGAGGGAGTAGGAAGGAGGAGGACCTAGAAGTTAGAAACAAGTCAGTCAAGTTTTCCTACCCTTGACATATACTGTAGCGTAGCATATCATCAAATAATTGATTTATATGCACCTACAGGATAATAGGTGATTAAAAATAGCTAACGTGGGTTTGCAAAGAGCAAAGCATGCCTAAACAATCTAACTGCCTTCTGTCTCAAGGTGATGGGTCACAACAGGATTTCAAAAGGTGAGTAAGATTCACCGCCACTGATCCCCCTCTGGGCCCATCGCTGCTCCCACCATCACAGCCACCCCCTGTTCAGCTGTTTTGAAGAGAATCGGTTTGCCTGTGCCTGTCCGAAGAGAAGCATGCACATTCGGCCACATCCCAAACCTGGTCCTAGTTCAGTTTTAAAGCTAAAATGACTACAAAGTTACTTAAGAGATAACAGGCATCGTCTTTAAAAGAAAAAAATTATGACTACACCAATTCGGGCTAAAATTACAGTGACCGTATAAGCTCTTTCTGGTAGTAACACTTATATTTCAGGTTTATTTAAAAGGCATTCATTCATCATGTTGCTAACCCTCTTGATGACAACAGGACTTGATCGACTGTGTCTAAAGACTTTATCAGAAGCTGGAATTACACGGTGCTAGGTAGCATACAAACAAGTAGTAAAAAGAAAAAGCACAGAATGAATCATAGCCTTAAAACACCTAGAACCGTGGGTTGTTTCCTTCCACCCCCTTGCAGTTGTATTATAGTTACATTTTTATCATTTTTGCCTCCAAGTGTCCTACATTTTCAACTACTTTCATTTAATATAACCCAGAACTTTATTTTCTGTAGTAATCAACTCTCACATGACTTTGGGCATCCAAAGCATAAAGGTATCCCAGAGAGTCATTTTTGGCTTAGACAATGAAATAAAAACTAATCACGTCCTTGGATGCAGAACACTTTACAACAGCTGCATTGTCCTAGTGTGACAGCTCACAATTAGTGGTGTGATTTATGAGATGCAGTACTCTGATTAGAGTTATTGGTTCAGTTACTTATATACATTTTATTAGTATTTTGCTTTTCATTTTCAAAAAACTTAGACATTTCCTGAGAAAATGAAAAGCTTGGGAACTGAAGTCTAATCTGTAGTGTCCCAGACGACTATATTCAAGCATGCCAATAGAGTTAAAATGTCACTAAAGATCATGCCACTCCATGAGGCATCTGTGTTATTTTAAGAAGTGAAGATAAACTCTAGCCAACTTCACATTGTTTCCTTGTATCCTTCATTCCATGGCCACTGACACAGCCCAAAATAAACGTACAAGAACAATGGCTCCACGTCTTAAATGCCTGCTAACTAGTCTCTAAAATTCCAAATCTTTCATGACCTATGTGATCCCTGGGTTATATAGGGAAAGGTTTTGCCAGAGATGAGTGGTAAATCATATTGGGGGGGGGGAGGAAATCAGTAAAATACTTTTTAAAATTAGGGAACAAAGTGCTTATGTGGAGATAGGGGTGGGTAAAATCAATTTCTTTAAGTTCTTTTTCTTCCTTTCTACAATCTAGTAACATACTTGAGACTATTTCTGGGTGCAGAAACTGTACCTATTCTTTAAATCAACCTTGTAAGTACATAATCCATCTCATAATTAGATGGACACCTGCACATTATGTTCAAATAACTATGGAATTTTCACCACTGTTTGCCAGTGCAGCCAACTCTAAGACTAGACTTATTTTTCTTCTAAGCAGCCTAAAATTCCTCATGGTAAACGATCATGTTTTAAGAAGTGATTCACAACAAAAAGTTTGTATAACAAACATTTCACATGGTTCAAAAACTTGATGCTTCACCCAAAAAGGACTGATTACATTATACTGAAAACAACCATACGTCATCTGGGGTTATCAGGCAGTTTTAAAAATATGATTTTGTTGGCTGGAATTTCATGGAGGCTTACATAAAGGACACAGATCATTGACCCTCCGTTATATTTCTCTGGTTGTACCGTTGAAGGAGCTCATCTACTCTCCAAAAGGAGTAGCATAAATCTGTCCCAAAAGAAAAAGGAAATACTACTACCATGCGAGGCTGGGTCTGACACAAAGGAGAGACAATGAACCCCCGGAGTTCCTAAAGATGACAAAACCTTCATCTTGAGTGCAGTTAACAAAAAAGGCAGTGTTTGGGAACCAAGAGTTTAAATAAAGCCAACCTTCCTCCTTACAGTGACCCTGCCCAATTGGCATTCCCAGTATTGCCAACCCCACCGGGCCAAAAATCATGAGCTGAATTCTCAAAATAAAACCAAACCAAACAAACAAACCCCAAGTAAATCACAAGATGCTGTTTTCGAAGCGTGTGCGCTGGAGCTCAGGGAGGGAGGGTCCCCGCACACCCCGGCAGACTGCGGGGTACCGTGGTTCAGGAATGAGAGGACGACAGCAACTATGGACTGGAAGTGAGGAGCAGACACAGACAGCACCCAGCTGGCAAGTGAAGGGGAAGACGTGGGAGGAGACAGAAGGGGCAGGGAGGAGTGAGATTGAGGGCCCCCCATGGTGAGGGAGAGAGTGGGGCAGGAGCAGAGGCTGGGGTGAATGGGGCCCTGGGGCCAGGCCAGGTCATCCAGAGGTGCGGCGCGCTGCAGCTGTACACATCCCCGGGGGGGGGCATAGGGGCAGAGGCAGGCTGCCTGCTGCAGGCTCAGGCTCTGCACCCTGCTGCATTTGCCTTGGGAGCTGAGCCTGTGTCTGGGCAGACAGGGGACACACCAGACGGCCAGCATGCCCTGCGTCCCCTGCCTGCCCAGTGGGCGGCAAAGACATCATGTGGCTCTCAGGACAAAGGCAACAAGGCACAGAGCCCCAGTCTGTCTCTTCCCCGCAGAGGGCATGCACCCCACATATCTCCCCCAAGGGTGTGCACAGCCAGGGGGCTGCGTTCCCCCCCGTGCCTCTGGACAACCCATCCTGGCCCCAGGGCCCCATTCGCCCCAGCACCTGCTCCCTCCCTCACCATGGGGACTTCGACCTCCCCTCCCTGCGCCCCCTTCTCCTCCACAAACTTACCAGCTGGGAAAATCCATAGATCTGAGGGTCTGACGGGGAGATCGCAAATCCGACTGGTTCTGTCTCGAGGAATAGCAAGAGAATGCAGTAATGCCAACTGCCGCGAAGTCATCGCGAGACTCGGGATTTCTAACTCGGCAGCCCAAAGCCTCAGACCTGGGGGAAACTTTTGCTCCGGCTCCATTTCGGAATGCTTTCCTTTTCACTGTATTTGGATCCTCATCATTTAAGGCATCACCCACAGGTTAGACAAGCCTCGGGGGTACAGAGGATTGGAAAAGACTGTGACTACAGGAGCTGTTTCACCCCAATTCTTGAGAGCCTCAGCTGTGGCACAGAACCCTCATAATCCTTTTGAACACAGGGGTAGCTGCTGAATGGCAGCCAGCACTATGCAAGTACCTACTCGCAGAAGCACCACCCTCTTCCCTTGCTGCAGATCATTACGAAAAGAAATAAAAAATATGGCAAAAAATATTGTAAAGGCTGAAAAGGAGACACTTCAGAATAGAGGAAGGCACTGATGAGACATTCTGGCCTTTTATTTCTACATGCTGCTGCTATGCAGAGGGCTGCTCGGAGTAGCATTGGAAGCCGAAAGACCAGCTGAAGGCAAAACCAAAGTACAGTTAAGCATAGATGTCTCGCATCATTTTAAGAAATAAATACTTTCAAATGTACCAAAGGAAAGACAAAAGGTAACTTAAGCGTATACCAAGTCATTATGAAAAATAAAAATCAGAATATAAAGATTTGAGGGGATTAGTTTGCTCTAAGGGCAATCAGAAAAATTCTTCACATTTGTTAAATAAAATCACTTGGACAAAACAGTCAATGAATAAGATTAGCCAAGGGTGAACGTCTGACGTCTGTGGCTGTGCTGACTTGTACTTGCACTTCCTTTTGGTAAAAAAAAATAAAAATCAGCCAATACTTCAGATGCTTCAGAGAAACCCAGGATCAAAACCAGATGCGATACAAAGCCTGTGAAAAATGCGCCTTCATGTAAAAGACCATTGCAAGCTTCTGTTTTCTCAGTTCCTCTTAAAAAAAGTTGTTTCTTTAGGTTAGTTATTTAGTCCTTTAGCAAGTATTAGATGCATCTACTGAACATTGGCTAACAAAAGGAGGAATTAGGTCCAGCCTATAAAATGTAGAGCTTTCCCAGGGAGGTACTGAATACCCTTAATTCTCCTTAACGACATTAGTAGCTGGAGCTCAGCAGCAACCCTGAAAGAGAAAGTCTGCACCTTATAAGAGTTTCACACCCTGTAGACACCACAGGTCAGACTAAGGATCACTGTGGTCTGTGGGCAGCAACTCACCAGCAGAGCCAAAAAGCAATTTTCAGCATCGTCTCATTCGGGATCCGCACAATGCTACTGTAATCTTAACGATTCGTTCATAATGCCCAACTCGGGCTGGGTGTAGCAGAAACAGCATTTTTTTCATAATGCGCTTTTTTGTCGGACCCAGAATCCTTGGTGACTAGAAATAAAACTGGCTTTTCAAAAGTGCATTTTAATTTGTACTTAATGCCAGAAAAAGTAGAGACGTTTATCCTGCCTACTGTGGCAGAAGTCCAGTAGTTTAATACTGCCTTCCAAGAGCAGGTAGGACCTTTCATTTAAAATTCACCAAAGAGAAATCTTCAGCTATGTACTTCAGTAGTAAGTCTGTTTAAACTAATTTTTGTAACATAGTCGCGGTAAGTGGTACATACTCTGCAAATGCTGTTTCTCATAGCTGCTGCAAACTTAACCAACACTAAGCTGCAACTGTCATTGAGATACTGGCATGCCACCCTTAATTGCTTCAGTGGGTATTACACAATACGCCAACGGACAAGGTACGTTTTTCTTCACTACATTTCTATACCTTGCTAGTATGACACTTTACCAGCTAACGTGCAGAATGCACTTACCTGTCCCTTCCTATGCAAGTTCCTGGTAACAAAATAAAGATTTCTTTACTTGCAGGTTAAAAAACAGTCGCAGTGATGGAGTAACGTCTAACTAGTCAACAACAAACCACTTGTTCACTAATCTGCAGGGTAATTTAGCTCATGCATGGTGCCTATGACGTATTTTCACTTACCCTAAATTGCTTTGAATCTCAATATTTTCTTTATTCTCAACATTACCTTCCCCAAACTTGACAGCAGGTTTTTATGTTCGCAGGCACCAATGGAATGAGCCAAAAACGAAGTCTTAAGAAGGAAGCAATACACTAACGACTCAGTTGTAAAGTACCTCCACGTAACTGTCTGGACAAAAGCGAAAGGAGATACACGTACGTAGCTGAGGGCAAGCTAGATTCCCAAATACGAAATGAGTATCAGTCAGGACAGGCACGAGCATATTCCCCCTGGATTTTCTCTCATAGAACCACAGTTAGAGTTATGCAGCACAAAGACATCTATAGGCATCACAGGATTATGTGAAAGAAAGTAAGGATAAAAATCCCAGTCACAATTTAGCTCAAAAAAAAAAAACCCAAAACACAAACAAGTAACTGGTAACTTCTCCCAGCCATAAGAAACAGACATTCATAAATGTGCCTAAGGTTGATAGTTGGAAGTGCTTAAGACATTTGGCAGAAAATGCTACTACATTTATGACTACGGACAAAGTTATATATTGCATATTTTACAGGCAAGTACAGTTTGCTAAAATTTGCAAACCTATTTCACAAGCAAAAAAAAAAAAAATCAACTGCAATTCAGATTTGTACAAGGGGAAAAATCTGCTATTAACTGACAACATAACTCATGATTTCACTTATGCTCACTTAAGGCTGTTTCAGCTTTCTGAAAGCCATCAGCGCATCTCTAACAATGGTATATATCTGTCTATGTAAGCTTAATAACTGCTTAAAAAGGCCCAAATAAAATGTGTCTGTTTTTGTATGAATGTTCAACTTCTTTCAAGGTTGATGTCTTGGCCATATGAAGATCAGTTTCTCCTGGGAGAGTCACTGCTCCCAGAGTAAAACTGGAGGCTCAAGTAGAAAAATAATGTAGTAACAACTAGGATTACATTACTTCTGGAAGTGTGAATATCTGTACACCTTCTTTTCTGAGAGAAGCCACACCACAATCCCATCACCCTTCCTTGGGAGACAGTGTGTCACTCAGTGGACTCTACTGCTCCAGCTCCTGATTGCAGCGTTGTGCTGTTGGGGAGACAGGCTGATTCAGTGCATTAGTGTCATCTGTCTCCAGACAGACTGAGGAAGCATACAGAGCATGATGAGATGCACGTACAGGGGACCCCCTTCGGCTGTGCAGTGTCAGCACTGAAATATTACCTGCTTTTCAGGAACTCAGCATTTAATATCTGTCCAGGCATTTCCAGGCACGTTTTTCTATCAGGAGAACAAGCCCAGAAGAATTTTTCAGGATTATTTGAACATGCCTATCCAGTGTTAAAGTGTGTCTCCCTTTAGCACAGCAGGACCAAATTTTCCATTCAAGTCTATGAAAGTACCATTATTCATGACATAGCACATTATATTGTTGAAACATATTGTGTTCCAAGGTATAGGTCAGCTATCAGAGATCAAATACAGAAAACCAGAAAAAAAACATGACTGCCTTGGGTAAAGGTGTTTAATTATCCCTTTCGGGTTTAATTATTCAAATCACAAACATCAAACATGCTTAGAGACATGCTTAGAGACCAATGCTGACAAACTGTCTAGCAAATCTGTGGGCATGCATGTCACGCATGCACTGAGAACTATATTCCTTTGCATTGTCCTCTGGTTTCAATTATGGAAGACTCAATTCTGGATGCAGACATCCCCAAAACCAAATGATGCTTGATTCTGCCACAAAATGTGAAAGGTTATTCAGCATCTATGATGAAAACTGTTCATTACTTCCTATTTGTCTTATTGTATAACAGATAAAAAGGAGCTCTGGTACTTGATGAAATTACAGGCAAATAAGATTAGGATCAACCCAATTAAATGTTGTTTTTTTCCCCCTAAATACAGGACTCTCAACCCATATAATTAGCCACAGATCTGTGTGAGATGATAAATGGTGCTGATGAATATTTTATATCCAAGTCTTGTGAGTAAATCTAAAAATCTAATTATTGTTTAAGTCTGTCTATGGTAACATTTTTATTTTCCTCTGAATCATCCAAACACTGGCCATAATCACCCTGGATACAAAATTAACTGGCTGATTAATCTGATATCTTCTTCCATAAGAAAACCTAATATACCCTTTATAGATTCTAACATTTCCTTTCAGACTAGATCATGCCATCATGTAATTTCCTATAAACATCCAATATCATTTTTTTCTATCAGGGAACAAACAATATCATTAGCTATTCCAGCAAAGAGGATATAATTTTAGTTTTGATAACTAAATAGCAGGACTCTTCTTGAATCAAAGGTGAAATTGCCAAGAATATTTCAGATGACAACAGAAGGTTTTGAGTCCCTGTGCACTTTCAGGATAGTACTTTATTCTAGTCCTCATGACAAACTGTACTTGGAAAAAGGAGGCCTGGGTAGCTTCTAAAAACCCAATGTTATTTAAATTGCACACTGAAAATAATCTAATACTCCGGTAAATTATTACTTACAAGGCAGTAATTATTATGACAATCATCAACACAAACTGAGAAACCTTGTCATTTACAAACTAACCTCATTATTTGGCTTACGATTTCATCCCAGAAACCAAACCAACCAACAAACAAACAAAAAAAAACCCATCAAAAAATTTTGCAAAGCTATAAAAAGAACGACTACTGGCAATATGCTTTCCTAGTTAACTGGCTATATAAATTAGGCATTTTCATTTCTGTTAGATC
>JAGPOW010001338.1:68166566-68187452 GCA_030014935.1 Caiman crocodilus
CACCGTCCGGTTCTCCCGTCCCCGGTGAGTCTGCTGCCTCTTCCTTCGCCCCCTGGGGTCCCTCTCGGGTCCCTAGGGACGGCCCGGCGCCGTCACAATTGCTCTTTTTTTTTTTTTTTTAACTCATCTGTTGCTTCAGTCACTTCCAAAACCCTAGCTAGAATGAAGGGGATATTTATCTATAGGGTTCGGCACACAAGAATGAAAGATCAATGCCTGTGGCCTGATCAATGGGAGGTACAAGTATGCAGAACTTCTTAAATCAGATAGTCTTGACATTTCTAAGGACTGATCTGCTTGCAGCATGGGAGCCGAGTTCCTCCCCTCCATACCGCTTCTGCAATCCTTAACTGATCTTGCTGGTTGAATGCACCCATTCAAAAATTGCAATTTACTTAGATCACTTTAAAACGTTGCATATTCTTAAAGGAAAACATGGACCATTCACAGATGTAAGTGTTTAAAAGAACAGGGGCCTGGTGAACCAGTACTTTGGCATTTTACTATGAACAGAATCAGTTCCCTTCCCACAACATCATGGCCTACAATGGAAAAATACAATTATTTCAGATGGCAGCTAAACGCTCAGATCTGGCTGACCTCTGGTCTCACTGAAAACAATTTTTTTTTTTTTTTTTTACAACTAAATTCAAGGAGAAGAGTTAAACTCTCACTCACGGTTTAAGAATACAGGCAGACAAGGTTCTTTGGGTAAATCCAAAATCTTGTATTAGACTAACTCCTATAGATAGAAAAATACTTTGCAAGCTTTTGGGTACAAATACCGTTTGTCAGTCTGATCAAGTGTCTGCAGTTGGTCTGTGCTCTTCCTGGATGGAATAGTAAAGAAGCCCGTACGTTTGCAAGACCGCCAGTCAGTGAAAACGTAAATTGAGGTAGTCAATGGGTGAGAGATGGGGGAGGGAGGGGAATGAAGATAGCTCTGAAGTAGTAGACAGGTTAGTTTTCTAAAATAACTTCAGCATGCTATCACAATTGTATAGACTTGTCTGGTCAGCAGCATCAGTAAATAATAGCCGTTTTATAACAATAAACATTACTAGACCATGGAGTATTGTAAAATCTCTTTTCCAATGCTTGCATGTTTGTATTAATAGATTCTTTTTTCAAATGCTTGATGGGTATGACCTCATATAACAAGAAATATACATGATTTTTATTTTTCTGGCTTTTAAGAACCGAAAGCCTATGGAGACAAGATCCTGGAGAAATATTCCCCAAAACATTTAAAACAGAGTTTCTCCCTAGCTATACACTTCAGTAACTTATAATATTATTTATTGAAGTGTATGCTAAATTACCAAAGGTGAACAGATATCTAACAAAAGTTAGCATCTGGTTTCCATCTGTCCTCATGGAACCAAGAAAAATACTTTTAAGTGAAAAATAAAATACTGGGATGTAAAAAAATAAGATCTTGGGGAGGAATGGACACATACCATAAGGGACATTTTCATAATGATGAAATTAATTTCCTAAAAAAAAAAAAAAAGAAGATAAGCAACTGCACTGAAAGTTGCACGAAAGCCAGTTAAGTCTGTGCACAAAAATAAAACGGTAAATATGAGAAAAAACAGCAAGAGACAACTAAAGGACATTATAAACTTTGAAGAAGAATTTTGAACTAATGCTGTCCTTGGAAAATGACGAAACTCCTTTGAAGAACTAATAGTAGATACCTTAGAAAACTTTTAAACATATGTAGATGTTAGAGTCACTATGGTGCACATCTGGAAAATATTAATATATACAGATGTTCTTAAGAAGTTTCCAAGCAAGGTGCCCCTTTTAAAAATGGGGTTGTTGTAAGCTTGTTTCCATCCAAAGAGAATTACCAATTACATATTTAAACACTATATTGCTCTGTTTAATTAGGGAAAGGTCCCCCTCAAATATATCGCCTTCTAATTTTTTTCATACTCGGACAGCTTTCATTTATTTAATTTAGATTCATTTTATTTGAAGACTTAACAGGCACGTCAATAAGCTTTTTCGTTACGGACTGTATGCAGTGCACACGTTCTCTCAGGTCCAATATCACTGTCAGTCTTACAGATCTCATAAGCCTTGATAACATGTCAGAATCTTGTACCGAGATCAAACAAATCATGTTCTTTAGGGACATCAGCGATCTTCCTATGAGCAAAGGCTTTGTGTAGTGCATTGCGAGTGCTACTGAATACAACTAACAAATTAAACTGCATTAATAATTTTACATATATTATCCTGATTGCAACTCAGATATCTAATTGAATAAGAAATGATGTCCTCTTTCCTCATCTTTACCTGCATCATAAAACTACACCAACGTATGTCAACTACACCACAACTCAAAGTACCTTTGTAATTACAAAAAGGAAAGCAGAAGCAATATGTTTTCAGTGCCATATTAATCCCCTCACCCATATCTTCTATTTCCTTAAGTTCCACCCTTTCTTGATGTATTATGGTCTCTCCACCACCATACATCCTTTTCTGTACAGCGGAAGGGTACCTTGACAGATATTAAAAAAACAAATCGAAACAGGGAACTGCTATCTGTGAAATGCTCTCTTCTGTGCAAGCCACATCCCCTCTTACTCAGTTGCATGGATGGGTAAGTCCAGCAGTGTATTTGAACGTCAAACATTTTGGCATTGTGTTAATACATAACAAAAAGCAAAAATAAAAACAAGTAGAAAAACAACACGGAAGAAAGTTGCTTGTAACAAATCTCAGCTTTTCTTACCTATTTTAAACATCACGTTGTTTTAAAACATTCTTTAACCTGAGCTAACATCATACCTTAGCATCTCCCCCATTATTTCATCCTTTTGGGGAAAATAATCCCTAAAAAAAAAATCCCATAAAAAATAACAGTCTTTTTATAAAGCAGCTCATCTTATAAAGCAGCTCTACAAACTGCCTCAATTACTCCCGAGAGGAATGCCTCCTACAAGCAGCTAGTATCTGTAGTTATTATGAACCAAACCAAACTTTAACACAAAAAGCACACATACAGAGGCACTCTACCCTTCCAACTTTATTTTTAAAAAAATCAAAACAATTCTGTTACTGAACAACCAAAGCTGTGATGTATTCATAGCCACGGGATCGAGGAGAGAGTTGCCTAATACTTCTCTCTTATGGGATTGAGAAAGGATTGGAAAGAGCTGAAAAATATGGGACTATGAACTGGCATGACCTCAAGGCAGGATACCAGTCCCCCTCACGTAGTGAAAAGATACTGGGACTGGAATGAGGATTGTTTCTTTGATCTGCAGCAGGCTAATCCTGAGATAAATGACACATCCTTCAGTTGTCATGTAGCAGACTCCAATGAGTCAGATCCTGTATTGGGCTAAAAGGCTAACTCATTTAATATTAGCTCACTTGAAAGAATAATCCCAAATCTTTTAAGTAATTATATTCATATCTAAAAAGCAGCAAGCCCAGACAGGCCTGTTGTCTAAATGAGACCTGACTATCACTTACATCATCTTTCCTTTAGTCTCGCCAGCTATTTGTGAGGAAGCAGAGGACATCAAACCTTTTCTCTCCAGAACTGCCTGTAGGAAATTCAGTCAAGAGGACTTCAAAAAATGATTAACTGGGCTTCCTGACTGTGTTCTTGAGCAGCAAGAGATGAAGTGCTACAAGTGCTATAACTATAATTGAGAGGAAGAATGGCAGGTGGACTAATTGTAAAGACAATGGAAATCTGGGCTTGTTGTGACTGGCTGACATGCAATCACAGAATCATAAAATCATAGAAAATTAGCACGGAAGGGACCTCAGGATGTCCTCTAGTCCAACCCCCTGCTCAAAGCAGGACCATCCCAACCAAGGCTTTGTTTAGCCAGGTCTTAAAAACCTCCAAGGATGGAGACTCCACCACCTCTCTGGGTAACTTCTTCCAGCGATTTACTATCCTCTGAGCGAGATAGTTTCTCCTTACATCTAACCTAAACTTTCCATGCTGCAACTTGAGACCATTGCTCCTTGTTGTTATCTGCTACCATCCTCTGTGGAACCACCCTTCGGATAACTGAAGGCTGCTATTAAATCCCACCTCAGTCTTCTCTTTCCAGGCTAAATAAGCCCAGTTCCTTCAGCCTCTCCTCTTAAGTCTTGTGCCACATTCCCCTAACCATTTTCAGTGCCCTCCACTGGACTCTCTCCAACTTGTCGACATCCTTTCTGTAGTAAGGGACCCAAAATGGTACTCCAGATGTGGCCTTACCACTGCTGAATACAATGGAAAATTCACTTCCCTCAATCTGCTGGCAGGACTCCGGTTAATGCAGCCCAGGATGCCATTAGCCTTCTTTGCAACAAGGGCACCTTGTCGGTTCATATTCAGCTTATTGTCCACTGTAACCCACAAGTCCTTTTCTGCAGAGCTGCTGTTGAGCCAGTCAGTTCCCAAACTGCACATAATGACCTTATTTCCTATACATGCTTTTAACATCTGGTTTGAGGGTTTCCTCAGATAAGATGCATATACACTATAGGTGAGGACTGTGATTTCCATTTGATTTCCAGGCTGCCCTTCTTTCCAGGAATGGAAGCAGAAGGTTCTCCTTGTCATAGGTACCTGAGGGCCATTGCAAACCCAAGGCTATCTCCTGCCATCTTCCTGATACAGTAAATTAATGAGATCATCTGGGTACCAGAATTTACCTAAAGCTCAAGAAGAACAGAGAAAACGAAGAGAAATGACAATCTGGACAGCTGTAAAATGTATAATGCCTGTAAGAGTTCCTTCTGTTTTTACAGAGTGTCTTTTCAATAGGAAAAGGATCATCGTTTTGATAATTTTACGTAATTCTTGGAAAGTGGTGCACATTCTGTTAAGGCCCCAAGCTTGCTTTCCAGGGAAACAAAATGTTTTCTCCTTCAATTTAAAATAAATCTATAATCCAAATACTCAAAATCAGTGGCTCCCAACCTTGGGTTGTGACCCAAATCAGGGTCATGGGGGTCTGCCCTTCCCGCCTGGTGGCTCTTACTGCTGCTGCCCGCCCCTGTCCCCTGTAATCCTGGCCTGGTCTGTGCTCTGCTGGCACAGCTGGGCATAAGTGAGTCATGGGGGCAGGGGTCACGACCTGGATTTAGGGTCGCAGCAAAAAAGGGGTTGGGAGCCACCATTCAAAATGGTATGCATTAGCTAGGACAAATAAATATATAGGTTTTATAGCCTCTGATGGCATTGACTTTAACCAGTTTCTTACCATCTGCCTTAAATATCAACTTCTGAATCAAACATGGCTCAAATCCCATATCAACAACAATGTTTTATCTACTGCCATTTATTCATAACCTACCTTAAATACTCATTTAAAAGAGAAAAATGTAAAAAAGGGTGACACATTGTAATACAGCATGGGGTTAACAGCCTTCTCAGTGTAGTTCTTCCTCACTGAAGAAAGCTTTACTTGCATATCTGTTAGTATAATGAAGACAGATATTGTAAGCCACCCATAACGTAACAGAGTTTGCCTGAAACAGCATATCCAGACACTGGTCAAGCCAAGACAGTCATCTCTTTACAATTCTGTTCGTGTTAGCAATCACGAATCCACTAATATAGTATTAACAAAACAGACCTTGAAAAGCAGAAACCAGAGTTAAAAGTCTATCTTATACAGGATGGACTAACAGTGGGTTGCAAAAAGCCTTTCTCTGTTCATAGTAGAGTTGTCTGGGGCATAGTACACACATACATTTAAGGCTACCAAGACATTATCTTATCTTACAGTTATGGCCATTAACTGCACATAGGCAACCACAATTGCAGGTTATCAGCCAGAAAGCAATTGAGATTAAAAATTATTAATTTTGTTGTTTTTTTAAAAAAGAAAATAACTTTTACCTTTGCAGAGTCATAGTCAAGTTTCCTGTGCAGGCCTTGATCTTGTTTTGTGCTTCCAGGTGAGTCATCCCATCTGCACTTATGCCATCAATGGTGAGAACCACATCACCTATTCCCACATTTGCTCGAGCTGCCTTGCCTCCATCACTTAGCTGCAACAACATAAAAGCAATGATTTAGTAACATTTTTCTTTGCATTATTTTAGTGCTCTCTGCATACAGCAAAACAGATTATTGGCACAATTTTGTGCTTATCTGTGTACTCAGTATAGAGTATAAATGCACATATCTCTTACATGGATTATTCTGTCCCTCTGTGATATGTTACTGTATAATCATAGTCCGCCTTTCTGGTCAAAGAGTTAATAATAAAAGACCTTGTAATTATATTTGTCATGGCCTTTACTTCATCTCTAGATACCTACGTTACAAAGAAAATTAATGAGGGTTTAAAATGTGCTCATTCTTAAAAACAGAATCCAACTTCTGTTTCAGAAGCTAAAAGACCTGCTCATCTACCATTTAAGAAGTGGGAATATAAGCACAAGAGAAGTGGATCACTTCCTTTTGAATTGCAGCTTCTCATCTCTTAAGGTCCAATTCTCTCTCTTTTCTCAGGAGCAAATGACAAGTTGTATGAAACAGCCTTTCTAGTTTAGTTTTAAAATATAAACCATCTTTTTAACCAATACAATTTTATTCTAATTGTGCAGGAATGTGCAGGGCTTGAATATGAATATAGAGCATTTCATCAATAGAGGAACTTTCCCATCCCACCGCCTACCACCATAGTCCAAAATTCAACCTGACAGAATTCCTGTATTTCTGAAATGTATCTCCCTTACCTCACTCCTTTAAAAAAAAAAAAAAGTTTGCTTCTAGTAACTTCAGCACATATTCTAGCCAGGATATGACAGACTTCTTTAAAAGCTTGCCTCTGATCAAACCCACTATGAAAGTTCAACTTAGTTCCCCTTCAGCTCATTTGGATATAAGAGTTAAGCAAGAGTCTGTGTTGGACTAGATTTTATTAACCCCTTACAGAATAATACTTTCATCTGATGCCACTAAATTACAATCGCCTTCATCCTCTCAAACTGAACTCAAATTAAACAAGCACATTGCAAGATTTACAAATTAATTTACATCAGTGGCTCACAATACGTGGATCATTTTATACCTGCCTATAGTCTCCTGAACAGACACGGTACAAACTGCCTTCTTTACTTCCAGATGCTAAAATATTACAACAAATAAACAGCCAAAGATCCCCCCCACCCCAAAAGCCAAACTAACTACCACAACCAGCTACACACAGTCTTTGGGCATATTGACATAGACAGTTTTCTTAGTACATAAACAAGATTCAATCTTCGAAAAAGAAATGGCATTTCTGTCACAGGATTTAGTTTCTTTTTCAGGGAGCTGTTGCTAACTACAGAATTTATCCAGTGGGAAACCATTGGGCAAAGCCCTAAAATCTGCACCTTCTTGGATAGAAGGGCAAACACATTAAATATTTTCCTTATAAGTACATTTATATGTCATAGAAATACAGAGACAAGATTTGATTGCGAATGGGAGGAATGTGAGCCACGTATTAGTAAGTGGAAAGGCAAGGCAGCTGAGCATTAGTAAGAAATAGTCAGTGATTAAATTAAACTCTGTACACTTCCCACTTATTGACCAGGGATAATTATCATACATCATGAAAGACACTGGGGGGAGGGTGTTTCAATCTCTGGTGACAAGTATTTGTTTTCTGCTAAGCAATGCATGTTTGGCCCTAGGGGCAGGGCCACGCAGTGTTGTACTTTCACCTTTTTTATTTTAATTATTTTTATAATAAAGGACTTTTTTTTTTTTTGTCCCTTTCCCCACCACACACCCCGTTCCTCCAAACTGCCCTCAACTGCAGCCACTCTTTGCAATCAACCTATTTAGCATGCTGGACTTCTACAAGATTGAACATTTTCTCTATTCTTCATCAAGTGGGTGACAGGAGCATAAGCCACCTGGCAAATTTCCTACCGAGGATGGCAACCTTGAAAAGCCATGGAAATCGGTTTGCAAGCACTGGCTCCAACAGTGTCCCCCCAACCTTCTGCTTATTGGTGCAGGCATATGTTTTGTTTGAGTTTGAAAACTTCACCTTGGAACAAAATATGAAACAACGTGTGTTGCTCTGGGACATCAAGGGGAAGCTCTGCAGGGTGGAAGACGGTCACTAGTTGTAAATGTATAACTCCATGAATTATGTTGCAGTTTCAAATGCGAGGAGTTTCAAGCTCTAGTAATATGCTTATTTTATTACTGACAAATGCTTCATATGCAGTTCCTGGGAGCAGAGCCACAAGCACTTCTGCACTTGCATTTTTCTATTTTTAAATTCTCATTATAAAGGCTTTAAAAAGTCTCTCTCTCCTACACACACAATTACACAACATTTCAGAGATGTAAAACATTAGAACAAGGAAATTAGAAGCAGTTAACTCTGGAAGCGAGTCAAGACTGACAGTTTTCAGGATATTTAGAACTATTACAATATTTAACAGCATTATAAAGTGGGCAATGAAAAGCAGCTATTTAAAAACAACCATACATAATAAATGACTTTTTCCAAGTACATTTTGGAATTATTAAATGCAAATGAATTGGTATTTGTGTAGCACAACATTTTTCATAAGCTATCAGAAAAAGAGCCATGATTCATCGAGCAGTTCCTGCACAAATCTAACCTACGCTCAGACTTTTGCATAACAGGCACACTATAATATGAAAAGTCAAGATACTGTAAAACATTGACTAAAGGTATGACTAGTAAGGTTGTTGTATATGAATGGTTCCTCCAACCTTAAAAAAAAATGTAAAATGGTCCTGTCCGTTGCACACTAACATTTTTCAGTGAATTAATGACATATAAAAATAAAGATTAAAAAGACTGATTCTTTTTGCAATGCAGTTGTTGTGATAAATTAAATCCAGCGTCCATAGAACACATACAAGTGGAAATCAAGCTAAAAAAGGCAAAGAAAAAAAGTGCACACAAGACCGTGAAAGAATGAAAAGAGTTAACAGTTCCACTAGCCAAAAGACGTTTATATAAGAAATACGTTTTTGCTTTGTTTTAAAATAAATGAACCAGAACTTTTTCACCATTAGAAACTCACTCAGCCTTGAAGAATTCACTCTGTTCTACCAAAGGCAGAAAAAGATTGCAGAGCTGCAAGAATAGCTTCAGAGAGCTTTGTCCAAAATTGTTAAGGACATGGTTCATAAAGAAGAAAGACTGGTCTCACAGATTCAGACACTTTCGAAAACCCTTTAATGCATCCAACTAGCTAATATTGTTCATGTAGTTTTCATGCCCAATTTGAGAACCAAAAGGAGCTAGTTTTTGGAGACTGGAGACCTGGCATTTTCTGGAACTCAGATATTTTAAGTCAGGTATTGGCTATTTTTGAAAATCCTGGCCTTCTGTAATAGGCATCTGCTCATTGTGTGCAATAAAAGTACTTAAACTGAAAAAGAAGAGAGCCACTACATAAAGACGCTGATGGAAGCAGAATGGTTTCATCGGCTAATGTGCAAAAATAAATTATAATAAATAATTAATGCTGATGTAACAGTAGGACTAATAACTTCAAAAAGTGAGATGGCAAGTTTCCATCTTATGCATACTGACTCCCTCGGTACAGGTATGGAAGAAAACAGAAGGAACTGAAATGACAAGTCAGACTAGCTACAAACCTAACTTCCAAAACACAACAAATCTCCGAACCCTTAAGATTAGTCTCAGTACAACAATTACAAAGCAAACTATTTTTCTACCAAAATGACTTTACAGTTATCAAACCTAGACTTCTTTTCCTTTTGTGCGTCACGCTTCATAAAAAAACATGTACCATCCACAAACTGCAGAAAGAATCCAATAAAAAGTTTTCCACCACATAGATTTAGCGTTCCAGGTGAACTCTGGAAAGCTCTTTTCATCTAGCAGACCTGCAGAGAGATTTCATAATCTATCACCTGCTGAGGCCAGTCCTCACCAGCCAGCCTTTCTTTGGCCCTGCAATAGCAAATGACTTCATAGCTTACAGTCTTTGCCATTCAGAAGTGCTCAGACTACGTCTCAATACAAACCAAATCATCCAAATAGCAGACTTATTACAGATTGAATTATGAAAGTTAAAAGATTTGGAAAGTCTTTAAATATCCTTACACAAAACCCAAACATGTGTGCTTTATTCAGCTTTATGTAGTTTACACAGCACCTACTTTATTTTTGAAAATGAAATAGAGAAGAAAACAGAAATAGAAAAGAAAGTAGAAATAGAAATTTCCACAGAAATATAATCTTTTCCTGTACGTTTTAATTAGAAGCCTTAAAAGGATGTCTGCCTAGGTCCGAAGACTAACACGGCTACAACCTACATCCCTTTTGTAGAAGACTCTTTCCAGAGAAAATATCTATCTATCTATGGGGCAAATGGATTATTTTCCTATACTTTTCTGGTAATAATTGATTTCATATTTGTATCAACCTGATCAAAAAACAGGCCAATGTTTGTTCTTTCAAGCTGATGGTCAGGTAGCACGCCTACAATAAGCACTTCAATCTTTAATTCATTTACTATCCGGCAGTTACTGAAAAGACAAGAAATAGCATTAGATAATAGAGATGGAAAATACCTGCTATCTTTTCCCTGCTGCTAATGTGGAATTGTTCCCAGTGCTATATATTTGAATGCTTTATCCGTCTGTTTTCAAATGACTTGCAATGAAGCACCCACCACCTTCCCTAGGGAAGCATTATACCGTCTAAATTAAGCATACTGGGTGCATCTACATGTGAAATTAATGTGATGCAATAAATCCCAGAACAGTTTGAGCTGGAGTCAGCTGCTCCCAGGCACTGCATCTATACATGCGCACCTAGGACAGCAGCAATTTGAACCAGGGCAGAACAGGCCAGGCTGGAAGCAGGCTTGGAGGGTTAGCCCTGGGCTCCAGAATCCAAGATAAACACATGAGAAAAGGTGAATGGTGGTTGGTGAAAAGGCCTCCAGAAGCCTCCAGGTTTTGGTCAAAGTTTGTCCAGTGCCCAAGGAAGTGGAGCCAAGGTCTCAGACATGCACTCATAGCAAAAAGACATTCAAGTAAGTGAAATGCATAGGCAAGTCCATGCTAATGAAACAAACAGTGAACAGAGGCAGAGCTTGAGATAGGAGGGAATAAGGGTGGAACAAGGAAGGGACAAAGGTGGAGTAAATGCTAATGAACCTGAACCAAGGTGTGTAAAAGTGGAAGGAACTAACGTTCGGGGCAGCTCTCCGAATGTTATTGTTGGAGCTGGCCCAAAGTTGTCTCCATTTTGAGTGAAGCTGTTGTGAGCAATGTGTCCCGGTGCTTGCTCTCTGAGCAACTGCATCATCACTTCCCTAGTCGTTGGGTGCTACATGGAGTTGGGGTCTAACAAGCTCTTCAAAGTTAATCAGCTCTAAGTAAACGTAAAAAAGAGTTAGTGGATCCTATACAACCTGGAGACAGATAAAATGGCTTAAGAAGGTATCATCCATGAATTAAAAATTGCTTTCCTGGTGCCCTTTTCTCTTAGCATCTCACAACATATACACCAAGAAAGTGGTTTTCAAACTGCCTAGTTACAGAACCCTTTCATATAAATTTATTCAGGCACAGAACCCCTACCCCTGGCTCCACAGGTCATGTGAACTAATGTAGAGCCAAGAGACCTGGCCCAGTAATGGCGGTGTGCAACTAATGTAGAGCCAAGCCACCTGGCCCAGTAACAGCGGCACACCGTCTCCTGGCCTACTCCGTCACAACTCCCCAATCTCTCTGCAGCACTCCTGATGAGCAGGGCACTGTTTGAAAGCTGCTGTGCTAAGAATTCTTTACTAGTGGGCGACTTATAAAATCACCCCCGAATTTATTGTAGTGACCGGTAAATACAAAAGTTCTCTGGTTTGTGTCATTTAATTAAAATGTCACAATTTAGAATGCACACACCAAATACCATTTGCAAGGTTACATAGGCTTACTACATAACCTTGGAAATTCTTATTCGAACAATTGTATGGATTTTACTTCATTTATGAAATCTAATGAAGCAGCCTACATTAACATGGCTGCAGGAAAATTAACAGTTCCATGCATTAAAATGACAGGAAATGCATGTTGCCGAGGATCCTGACACGTTCATTAAGCCATGGGTGTGATCTTGGGATCAAGGATCAGGTCCCAATTGTGCCCTTTCTACTTGTCAGTGCAGGGAAAGCCTGAGATCAGCTAATTGTCAGCTACAGCCATGGGAAGTTTATATCCCATGAGCAGCAGCTCAGTTAAGGCTGCTGGGTGCAGGAGGTGGGGGAGGAAGGAAGGATTAAAATCAGAGGCTTCTGGCAGGGAGACCTAAGCAGCTTTCCCTGCCAGGGACTGTTAAGCCATGGGTATGTGATTTGAAGTTACTGGTGGGGGAAGTCCTTCAGAGCCCCTTGTGCCATGAATTTAATCAAGGATGATGTTGCCTGAGATGGGGAAGTTTGGATGAATGAGTTTAAACTCCTTAGAGTGTGAAACCATTGGTTAAAGTGGAGAACCGGGGCTGCCCTAGAAGCCAGTGCTAAAAATCAATTGATTGTTTGTGTGGGCATCTGCTCCCAATAGTCATGGTGTGTAGACATGTCACACATTCAATTTAAGGTGCTATACAAACCAGTCCAATAAATGTTTTATGTGGAACATTTTTATGGTTGTTTTGACACTTTATGGAGTCTTAAAATCAGGTGCAAATTTAATCATGACAAAGATAACGCGTGTCAAGGGTCTGTGGAAAATACGGTACTCTGGTGACTGGAAAGTGGGGCTAGACTAATAGAACATTTAACATCCAATGTCCCAATTTAAATTTCAAAGGACACAACAGACTCTCTCCAACATGCCAAGGAAACTCTAACCAGCATCTGCTGCCACCACAAAGTCTACTTAAGCACATTTATTTTAGATGCAGCACATTTTAGGGATATGAGCCAATATTAATTCTACAGCTGCACCACAACAGAAGACTGCATTAACATGACCTCTTACAAACAAAAAACTTACTGCTGAAAACTAGCTTTATGGGGAAGATCACCCTTGCAAAGTTTATTTTTTTTATGATAATGTAAAACTCTCTCTTATGCAAGCAAGCAACTGGGAAACACATGAACGTGATTTTCCAAAATCCCTTACTGGAGGCTGACATACCATAGCATGGCATGTGTCTAATGACATTTACAGTACCCACAGGTGTCACGTTTATTTTCTCTTTGGACTGCAAGCAACAGGATTCATGCAAACTCTTTATAAATAGATCTTACACTACTATATTGCTCCAGCGCAAAATGTAAAATCGTAATGCCAAAAATAACAAATCTTGAATAAGAAAGTGCCTCACTTCCAGATAAATGTAGATGTGCTTTACCAAATTCACTGACCACATACACATCATACCACTCCTATGCACCAGTGAAATAAGCAACATCTGCTCTGAAACAAACATTAACAAAACAGCAGTGGTCAGGAAGTAAAGGACTGCACAAGACTGAAACGAAGGAAGGAAATATTAGGTAACAACCACCTTTTGCCTAAATTGAAATTTAGACATGGCACTAAGGACACTAAAAGTTTCATTCCTACAGGGTGATGTAGGAGGTTTGGTGACCGGATATTGCACTGAAAAGCAACAGCATTTTTTGTAAAATGATCTAGTTCATTGTTTCTGAAAATTGAAAAAGGGACCTGATTCTGCTCCTTACTAAATCCAGGTTATAGGCTGTAAACAGATGTTGCAGTTTCACCAAAATAAAGTCTTTTGTCCCTGGATCCTACAGATGTTCACTCATTGTCAAGTACCTATAAAGCATGCCAGCTGAAATGTGCTAATGCTCTTTTCCAGGGCATCACTCTGTGCATTTGTAAGAGCAGTGTGTGCACTTTTGCTCATCTAACTTAACCGCAGTACACTCAAGGGACAAGCCTGACATGCTCTGTGCACTCCCATGTCAGTTGCTGGCAGAAGAGCAGCCATGCCATCAGCAATCCCACAACTTGAAGATGATCTCTACTGTGGCTCATTCATGCGTCTTGAGGTGACTTAAGAGTCCAATCCTTGAGTCACAGATGCTTCCGCAAAAGTTGCAGGTCTTTCCAGAGGGAGAAAAGACCAAAGGATTTTCCCACTTTTTCTTCCTCCATTCTTTCTTCTCTGCTTTGAGAGCAAGATGTTTTACTTCAAAACAGGCAGCTGCTGGGTTGAGGTTGTGGCACCATTAGTCAGTTGGCAGCTAACTCTTCCTAGCTCTTGATGTCAGCATCTGTTTTCCTGAGGTATGCCTTAAGTACATCCTTGTAGTATTTCCTCTGGCCACTACAAAATTTTAGGCCATTACTAAGATAGAAGCAGATTGCTTGTTTTGGGAATCTAAAGTCGGGCATCTACACACAATGTCCAGTCCAAAGCAGTTGGTGCTTGAGGATGACCAATTCCATGCCGGTAACACTCGCTTCAGCAAAGATGCCGGCATTTGTGCAGCAATTTTCCCATTTGATGTAGAGGATTTTCTGATGGCATCGTTGGTGATACCTCCAGAGACTCTTGAGAGGACAGCAGTAGGTCATTCACATTTCACATTCAGAGAGGAGAGTGGAGAGGAGGACTGTATTCTCGACCTGGATCTTTGTTTCTTTCTGGAGATCATAAAGACATGCTGAAACAATTTCTCAAAGGATGCACTTGCATACCAGATCCTGTGCTGCAGCTCTTCAATGTTCACTCTTTGAGAAGTGGCTACCAAGGAAGGGTAAGTGCTCAACTCACTCCAGGGTTTCCCTGGATGGTAATTTGGGGAAGGAAATCATGGTCTAGAGCAGGCTGATAGAACACTTTAGTCTTCTTGATGTTGACAGAGGGTCCCAAAGTTTGTCAGGGTACTTTGAAAAGATCCAGCACAATCTGGAGGTTGTCCTCAACGTGCACAAAGATGTAGTATACCGAAGGTCAAGGATGTTTGTTTTGAGTACTTTGGTCTTCAACCCAAAGTGCCCCAGGTTGAAGAGCCCTCCAATGCACTCGGCATTCTATATCAATTCCAGACGGAAGGAGGTCCTTAACGAGGACCAAGATTGTCAAAAAATGCAGACCAGAGTTGAGGCAATGACACATCCTTGCTTGACGCTGGTTCAGATGGTAAAAGGATCTGCCACATAGAACAGTCACAGTCAGCTGGTTGTGGAGAAGTCTCAGGACCTCGATATACTGTTCAAAACATTTGCATCTGTGCATCTGGCCAGTACTTTCCACAAGGCTACGTGACTGATGGAAGCAAAGGCCTTAGTGAAGTCAGTGAAGGTCGTATACAGGTCACAATGTTGTTCCCCAAATTTTTCTTGGACCTGCTGGCCAGTAAAGTTTGTCAGTTGACCTATGGGATGGTCTGAAAATCACATGGAGATTCTGTCAGCGCTTCTTTGGCAAGAAGTTCAGAAGGATGCAGGCAAGGATCTTCCCTGATGTCAAAGGGAGGGTGATAACTTGATAGCTCCTATGCACAGACTTAAATTCTTTCTTGAAGGTAGTCAATGATGTTTGGCATTCCTCAAATCCCCAAGGATCTCTTTCTTGTTCCAAATTTGTAGAATTCATAGACTCACTACCAGTTTCTCTCCACTAGTCTTGTAAATTTCAGCAAGTCTGTCATCCAGTCCAGGGGCTTTGTTGCTCTTGGTTTTCTTGATGGCATGCCAAGCTTCCTCTACGATAGCAAGGTCAGCAGGGATCCCCCTTTGCGGGATGGACTTGATGATGGTATCTGCTAAAGATGATTCAGTTCAGAAGTGCCTCAAAGTGCTCTTTCCATCTAGCTTGGATACATTAAATTGTCTTTGAGGAGCATCAAGCCATTCTGCAATCACAGGAAAATAGGACCATGGGAACTTGGGCTGTAAATGGCTTTTCTGGCCTGATCCTCCTTTAATTTTTGGCTTTAAGAAACTCATATGTCTCCTCCTTCTGCTGAGATGAGGCATCATCTTGCCAATCAGAATGAGCCCTTCTCCTCCAAGCAACAAGGATGTGGATATTGTCATTGCTCTCATCAAATCTGTCTTGTTGTTGATAGGTGATTTAGCCAATGGATTCAGCACAGGCCATATGAATGCTGTTTAATCCCCTTCCAGAGGTCCTCAATGCTACCTTTATTTGTGGACAGGGCAGACAGCTTTTCATGGAGACACTGTTGGAGATCCTTACAGACCTTTGAGTTTTGACAATATTTGGTCCTTCATATTGCTTTTGGCTGTTTTTGGTGTTTTGGAGCAAGCCAGATGTTCATAAACTATCAGACAAGACATGATCTGTTCAGCAGTCATCAGTTTCTTGCATAGCTTGCATAATATGGACATTCATTTGATCATAGGCTCTAACAATAACATAGTTGTGGAGGTGCCGGTGCTTACAGCAAGGGTGCCTCCATGCGTTCTTTTATTTGTCTGTCTGCCTGAAGGTGCCGTTTATGATGAGAAGACCATACTCCGAACATTTTTTCAGAAGAAGGTTGAAGGTGTCACTCTTGTGCTGCCATACAAATGTTTAAGGAGGCACAAGTTGAAATCAAACAGATATCCTTCCCCCCTGTTGTGCTTCAAGTGCCAAAAATATTTGTGCAACAATATCTAGTCAGTTGGTTGTACTTTATTCCTCAAGGATGTCGGTTCGCTTATTATGTAATCCCCATAGCTTGGAGCTGCTCGTGCTCTTCAGCCACACTGGGTAGACAATTCCGGGGCACATATTTCATGTCGCAAACCAAGGAAACCCACAGTTCCTCTGCAGAAGAATTCCTGGGGCACACATTTGCAAGTGCTGCAAATGGCACCCCACTGCGTCCTTTTGCTCTGCAGAAGGAAACTCATGCCTCAGGAATTCCCCCACAGGGGAGTCTGGGACCCCAGGTTGGAGTCAAGCACGTGGGGTTGTCGTCCCACAGCATCAAGCCCTGAAGTCCTGGTAGTGGCAGGAGCCGGACCCTGTGGGTCAACTACTCAGGGAGAAGTCTGTACCTGCCAGTCAATCCCGCTGGTCATACCAGTTGATACTGCAACAAAAACAATACTTGCTTGTAGCCCATGGGAAAAGGAAGAGACCCCAAAACCCTAATTGTGCAAGCTCTCACATCTGTACTTAAATTTCTTTTATTAAAATTAATGGGGCTGCTATCAGCTCGCAAGTATCTAAAAACTCCTTGATAGAATCAGGGTAAAAGATAGGTTTCACAAATGGAATGAAAACAGCCACTTGGTGTACCACACTACTCTTGAATTTACTGTTTTGCAGACTTGTAACAAAATATTTAAAGACAATACTTATAAGTGGTGATAAGTTTAGCAGAACAGGGGCCATCTCAAAGTACGCTGGTCTTTTTAGTGTGTTGGCTCTTAGCTTTCCTTGCAACTGCCTCACTCAAATTAAACTTTAACGAAGAGGTTCAAATCTGAAGAAGAATGAGAAGCAGCCGTGCTAGCTCGCCCTAGGGTGAGTTTATGGGACAACAGGCTTTTGCTCAGTATGTCGGTCCTGGGAGTTCTTCTGGACCAGTCCCGTCCCCTGCTGGGAAGGCCCAAGAGATGGACAGGATGCATGTTCAGGCAGCCTTGCTTCTGTTATTATTTCACTACTGGTTGCATGCGCTCTGTCCTGCGCTACTTACAGATGAGCGTCACACAACTCAGCCAGCACCGCTCATCTGCCCATCAATCCTGCACGGGACATAAGGAAGCAGAAAAAGCTTACAGGTTTTCACAATGTGTTGATCTAAGAGCCTGAATTACCTCAGGACCTGTGAATTCTGGCATAGCTGACATGCTCTACAGACAGTTAAACTTCCACAATGAAATGGAGTTCGTTACGGTTTATAACTGGGGTGAGGAGAGTAATTAGCTCAAAACATACTTCTCTTATTACACTTGTATTCCCTCAGATATTCCCAGCTCTACCTACTGCAAGTCAAACATTTATATACGGTGAAGTGGAACAACTACTGCTACGCCCAACCAAAACGTTCATATTGTACTTAGTATAAATAGTCATTTTTGTCTCTCTCTCTCTCATATTCTGTCACAGGAGATGAAGTCTGGAATTTGTGGCCAGCACAATAACAGGGATGCTTTTTATCCATGTTTAGAAGCCACAGAGGAAACAGGTCCCCACAGTTCTGGGGATCCGAATACTTGACTATTAATTGTATACCAATTCTGATTTTCAAATAAAGTAATTTAGGTACACAGAAATATACACACAACAGAACAATACAAAACAAAATGTTAAAATAGTTCTGATGTATCAGTTGCTATACATACGTATTTCTATGCCCATCCTTACCCCTTATTATGTAAAATCAGAACTAAAGCTTGCCACTCAGTGAAATGGGAGTAATGTCTACTTGCCAAAGGGGAGGCATGGGCACATGGACAGTTCCTGCGCAGCAGCTACTCTGTAATAAGTCCTTGCCGTCTTTTTTTTTTTTTTACCTGTAATTTGTCCATTTCATCATACTACAGACTGCTCAAATAACTGACTTTTGAAAATGGGATTTGATACTTGTGAAAAATGTTGCCCTTCTCAGCATCAGCGATTAAATTGTTTTCTCACATGCTAAAATTGTTTGCAGATACTAACTTGGGTTTTTTAATAACTTACACGAAGCCTCCTTTCAGGAAGTTCCCCTGTGTTCACATACCATAGGCATGTCTCAGAGCCCCATTTATTTTAACTGGAAGCCTTCTCTCAAGGTTTTTTCTTTGGAACGTCTTCAGTAGTAATCCAGGCTTGTCCCTGGGAGACTGTACATTAGTGGTCAAAACGTGACAGCCTCATTCATTTCTTAGAGAGGCAACAAAGAAGAAACAGGATGAAAACCAAGCTGAAATTGAAATGGGCCTAATCTTTCTAGAAATACTTTACCTTCTGAGGTACACGTAAATGGGTACAATTTCTCTCCCTGTTCCTTTTGCAAACCAACACAAATTATTTGAACCTCAAATGCATGCAAATACTTGGAATTGCAGGAGAATCCACTCCTTACCAACCAATTGGCATAAAAAAAATATATATATTTTTAAAACATATCATTTTTCCAGCAAAGTGAACAAAAGCTACAGTTGACACACTCGCTTGCACTTGGCAGACCATATCTATTCAGCTCTAACTATCAACAGGATTAAGAGAGCACATCATTTACAAGATCAATATTTTTCTTAGGAGACTTGAAACTTTCAACCTAATAGTTTGTGAAGTTCTGAACGCAAGTTGTATTATCAGAATTTTTTCCTCACTGTCTATCTTCTATCAGCTGGTATGTGATAGCCAGAGTAAAATACGAACATAAAACAGATGTAGACCTTAAATTTGACAAATACCAAAGAAAAAGCATGATACAATTACTTCTCTCCGCTCCCCCCAGCGTAGCTTTATTAAACTAGAAGACTGGGGGAAAGGGAGCATAGAGTGGCTTTCTCCAAGGTCAACAAGATTCACTTTCAGTTCTAAAGAAGCAAAATTAAAACTGCATATGCAGTAAAACTACATTTCCTGCTTTTCTCCGAAGAATTGTTTTGCCTTTTCAACGGTAACAAATCTAGTTCAACTAAATAAATACTGACGCAGATTGTTTCAACTCAGTAGCCTAATGTGCGCCATCTAAGGCAGGGGTGGGCAAAATACAACACACAGAGAGGCTCTGTCCAGCCCCTGGTGCGTCCCTTGGTCCTACCCAGTCCAGGTGACACACGGCTGCAACATATCCTGCTGCCCCCTGGGCACTCACGGGGGCTGGGGTGGCTCCATGGCTGGACTGCCTTTCTAGGCAGTGGCAGCTCCTTCTGGCTGCACCACCACTGGCGCTAGCCTGCAATACTAGCAGCCCAGACCCAGTGCACCCCAGCTCTGGACTTACCCAGGCCCAGCAGTAGCAGTAGCTGCTGACTAGAAACTGTTGCTTGGCATGGGGAAAAAGAAGCCTCTCCCCCTCACCATTGCTAGGCAATTCTTGGTGCAGTTGCCCAGAGCCCACGCTGTGCCACACCAGGGTGCCCTGCATCACCACTGCCTGGGCTGCTCTACACTGGCACTGCTGCTGCTCTGGGGAGCCCAAAGGTGGTGGTGATCATGGCAGAGCTGCAGGGCAGCCTGGTGTAGCATGGGCTCTGGGTGCCTACAACCAAGAACTACCTGGCAACAGTGATAGGAAAGGGCCACTTTCCCCCCCATGCCAAGCAATAGTTTCTGCCCATTTCCGCCGCCACTGCTAAACCTGGGTGGGTGAGTCTGGAGCAGGTGTGGAGCGTGCTGGGCTGGGGCTGTGCATGCAGGTCCCCACCAGTACCACCGAGCTGGAGCCAGAGACAGCCAGAAGGAGCTCTCTCAGCCCTGCTGCATGCCCAGGAGGCAGCAGGACCCACCACAGCCAGGTGGTACAAAGCAGGTGCAGAGTGGCTGGGGCTGCATGCTGGTGGTGGGAGGCACTGCGGGGCACATGGGCTCCAGGCTGTTGTGGGGCAGGTGCTGGCCAACTCAGCTGGACACGCATGGGGGCTCCCATGCACACCCCACCGTGGCCTCAAGCCCTCAAAAATAACTACACCCTCCCCCACACACAATCACAAACTCCACAAACACTGCACCCACCCATATCCTTTCTACCACCGTACCACAACCCCCACCACACCCCCCAGCCACTGTGGGGAGCCCTGCTCATGACCACCCACCCTCCCCCTCCACACAACTCACCGCCCCCCACAAATCCCATACCCACTCAGACACTCCCATAAACCCTTCATATCCATCCACCCACCTCCACACATGCCCCCACGCCCTCCCCCACACTCCCCCCAAGCGTCCCAAAAACCCCAAGTGCCACCCCCCTTCCTACAGAAGTTCCTCCAGCACCTTCCACTGG
>JAGPOW010001338.1:68198928-68222159 GCA_030014935.1 Caiman crocodilus
CTGGCTAGCCCTACACTGGAGCACCCTTGGGTCCCAGCCAGCCCCCTGGGAGCACACTGAGCCAGGGTGGAGCAGCCCCAGGTTGGCAAGCTGACCCCTAGGACCTCCTGTCAGCCAGGGCTGCTTCGTCCCAGCTCAGCATGCTACAGTCCGGGCCACACACAAGAACACTGTGCCTGGGAGCAATAAACTCCAGCATGAACAACACTGGAGTTTACTGGTACGTGCTAATTGCACGTGTAGATGTACTCACTGAGATTATCTTCTTGAATAAACTCTTTGAGTAGACTAGCTAAATAACTAGTTCACTCACTGTTATGAGAAAAGATGTCTATACATTCTACCTATATTTTCAAGCTACTCTAGATATCTCTAGATACAAACATTATACAGGAAAAATGAATTAAATACGCAACAGTCTTTTCACACATAGAAACAATGTTGCCAGAAATAATCTGGTAAGAATATTTGCACCTGACGAAAAGATTATTCATGTAACTGCAGGTGACCACAAAATATTCACTAAGGAGCCAAGCCAATGGTATTTTATACCTTTCATGCATGAAACGAAAACATGCACCATTATAAAAATTCAATTCAAAATTCTGAAAAAAAAATGTGGATGAACAAAAAAATTTTATTTATACAATATAAATAATATTTCTAAGGCAGAAAATTATACACATGTATCTATATACTAGCAAATCGCCTGTCCAGCATGTTGGGGGGGGGACGGGACAGGGACAGAGGCCTACATTGCTCCCCTCACCCCCCCACCGCCTCGGATCAGGATCTGGCTTCCCACCCCACCACCTTGAGTCCGGACCTGCTTCCTCCCTTCCCCGCCCACTGCTTCAGGCTCAGGCTCATTCCCATTCTCCTCCCTCTCTCCCCCACCTGCCATTTCAGGTCTGGGTCATCCCCCCCAGTGCTTCGGGTGCAGGCCTGTGTGCCCCCCACCCCTGCCTCCCAGGACCAGGGGTGGGAAAGGGAGAGGAGTTTGCAAATGGCATGCAGCTGCGAGCAGCCACTGGTAACACCTCTTTCCCTCCCTCCCTGCCAGCTGTTTGGGGCAAGGGCAGCACTGCAGGCCTTGACCTTCCACTCTGGCCCCTCAGTTCCCCATCACGGCGGCACCCTGCTGGGTGTGTGTGTGTGTGTGTGGGGGGGGTTGAGACTGCCTTGCTCCACCCCTTCCATCGTGGTGGTGCTCTGGTCCCCGCTGTCCCCCTCTGCCTCCAAGAAGCAGCCCCGGGAGGGGCAAGGCCAGTGCTGCTGGCCCTGCTCCCCACTCTGGCCCCGTTGTCATGGCAGCACTCTGCCACATCTCTGTCTGTGCAAAGCGCTCTGATGGCTGCTGAGACACCCAGAGTATGAATAAAGCGTTACGGACAGACAGATGAATGCTTTTATAATATTAGAATATTGCAAGTACATAGCTTTTCATGTGGAAAATACAGTGGATAGTCTTCAACACAATCGTGAACCTCACTTAGCCAGCGCAGTCTCCATAAGATATGGAGCAACTAATGTATTAAAAAGGAAAAATTAGGAAAAAAGGGAAAAAAAGGACATTACAACCTGAAATTACTTTAATTAGTAATTTAGTTTGACTGAGAAGCTATGCAATAGTACAGGTGCTTTTCTTGAAGATTAATCTGTGGATATATATACAAAAGGGAGCTGTACAAGTTCTCAGAAATAAATCTGGCCTTTTCCTATATATTTAATTTACTTATTGGACCTGTAAGAATATAAGGTATTCACATTCAAAGTGTTAAATTCTTTCATTCTAGATGAAAATCTAATAAATATGCTGCATATTTGGGATATTTTTCAGTAAAATCTCTTTATATTGCGCAATTTAACATGAAAAGCCCCTTAAAGATGAATGCATCTGATGCAGTAGTGAAGAAAAGTCTGCCCTCAATCAAAATAAAGCTAGCTTGTAAAGTCCAACTCGAGTGAGAAATACCTCACAAGGGTTACAGTCAACACACCACCTGAGCAGAACAAACAAATGTAGAGCCTAAGTCTGACACAGGAACAAAGTACAGGAAATGCTACAATAAGTTGCAGTCCAGTGGAAGCACAAGTACTAAAATTTTTCTAACTGATGAAAAACAGACCACGAAAGGCATGAGAAACAGACATGTCACTTCACAGCTTTCTAGGCACTTGCAGCTGCCAGAAAGCTAAATTGTGCAATTCAGAAAAAAGGAGCCGGGCATCACGCCAGCTGTCATATTTTCAGTTACAGAAAGCCAATCAATTTAAGCTGAGGAAGGTAGGTTATTAAGTTCTGGACTTCAGTTTACAGGAACTGTGTGAGTTTCACTCTTTTTTTCACAATCAGTTATTTTAGAAGACAGTCCAAGTATGCAGTATAAAAGGTAGTTAGTTTAATATACATTTCTGTTTGAATAAAAATTGTTTGCTTCATACATAGTCAAACCAGATTCTAGCACAGTAGCCAACTAGAATATCATATATATTTACAGTACTGTCTTACGCCTTACTCTGACTTGTTCATTTTTTAAAAGTTGGGAGTATGACAATTTCCACATACAGTACTCTTGGGGTTTTGTTGTTTTTTTTTACTTGAGGCAGACAAAAAACAGCTAGTTTATCCATTCCCTAATCCCATAAATCTTACCATACCAATTTACCGAAATCATTTTTTGTCAGGTTTGTCCCCGAGCATACACTATATTAGTATTTCTTTATATCTACTTGCTTAATCTCTCCTGCTTTTAAAATATGAATTCTTATTTCCAGTAGCTATTTTATAACTGCTTTTATAGCCTGACCCTATCAGTATCAGTTCTTTATTTAAAGCCATTTCAATATATAGCCAGGGTTTCCCTATCAAACTCATTTCCTAATTCCACAGATTCCCCGCACACGATGCACACTCTCAGACACATGAAAAGCCCTAAGTGGGAAGCTCACCTGCTGTAAATCAGCCTAGCTCTAATCAAGTCAAGGAAGCCATGCTGATTGGTATTAGCCAATAATCTGTCCACCTACAAAACATTACACTGTTAGAAAATTAGGATCGTGTGAATCCACAGAACATTACATGACATTATTAGAATAAACTGAATTAACCCAAGACTTCCTGAGCTCACAAGGTAACTCCTATGATCGTTCTACCTTCCCCTTTGTTATTTAAAAGGGAATTAAATCTAGCTAAGTGTATTTTAGCTTTTAAAATAAGGATTCATTTCAGTTCCCATATTAAATGAGCTCTTGAAATATAGAAAGGGCTGGGGGAAGGTGGGAGGGAGGGAGGGCATGTCAGCAAGAGGGGCAGATCAGATGTTTTGTTATGAAATGCAGCTATTTTGGTGTGTAACATCTTCAGAAGTGCTCATTTTACTCCTATTCTTGCTGAGAAGAGAATGCTGCGAAACACTGTCTAATGAGAAGAAGATTCCTGAAGGAGAGTAAAGAGAAGAGTTATATGCTCATCTTGAAACAAAATTAAGGAATTCCTCTGCACTTAGGGGGAAAAAAGTCCGCTATGTACTGCATTAAAACTTCATTTCAAGTCAAAGATCTCTTCTGAAGTGTACTTTGTTTAAAGAGGATGAATTCAGTATTTGACTGAATTCGTATCAAGGCACTGTACTTCTACATGTCTGACAGGAAGGAACATCCCACTTGAACCGTTGTTTGTTTGTTCAAATCTATGCCACTTCACTGACAGTGGACACATGGAGATAAAGACAGTGATCAGATCTGTTGCCCTGCTTCGTTTCCCATCAGAGGCAAACTCTAACACACACCACATACCAAGGACTTCTATATCTTTAAAAGTCTATGACAAAAAAGTATTTCAATTGATAGTAAACAGCACAATAACAAATTTGTCACTTTAAACTAAGTTTTGACTATTAAATAAGAATGTCAGTGAGTGAGTGGTTTCAGTGTCCAGTGGATTAAGATACTGTTAAACTTGGAGACTTTTTCAGAGATTTAGCAGTCCGCCTGTATAATTACACATTTAAATTGAGATGAAAAATGCTGCCAATAATTTTCAGACCTATTTACCTATCAGTTCCCAATCAAGGTTGAAGTCCCCCAGTGGGTCTAGAAAAATGCCTACAGCTTTGAAACCACACCTCAGCACCAGGACAGGACTTCAGGCAGATCTGGGGGCTGAGCACTAGTCCAGGTGCCCAGCAGAAACATGTCACTTTTGGCTCAGTTGAGATGGACTAAGGGGTGCTTGTAGGCCTGCTGACTCTTGATCAGAGACTAGATGCCGCACTCTCAGTTCACAGAAACCTGCCGTGTCTTTGGCATATGCGGTCACCTTAACTGAAGGAACAGCAGCTGGGGCTGCAGAGAGTGGAAGGATCAGGTATTGCCACAGCACATGGAGCGGCAACTCAGTGGCTAGGACACAGAAAGAGGGCAGTCCTGACGGATGGGAAAGGGGGTACATACCTTTCCATTCACCTTCAGGAGCTAAAGATCTCCCAATGCAGGAGCCAGGAAGGTAAGAAAGCTCAATATGACGATCTGCATTTTTTTTGCTTAATTTTACAGCTACCTAAGCGGGGCTGGGATTGACAGCATAAAGGTTGCCGGCGCAAAGGTTGCAAGTGTGAGGCTGTGACAGAAGCACTCGTGGCATCGCCTGTCAGATTTTTATCACAAGGACGTGAAAAAGGAGAGGGAGCTGCCTAAAGAAAGCAAAAACAAGAGAGCCAGACTTTCTCCTGGTAAAAATGAATGGCACTACATTGTTTTACACTGTGGGAGGGTCTGATTCTGAACATATGAACTTGCTGTAGGGACTGGAACTGAAAAGGGAGGTTTAGGAAGTGTCCAAGGACTGCTACCAAGAATGGAGTATTTTATTTCCTTCCTTATTAGGAGAAGAGACTGAGGTAGACTGATGAGTGCTTTTAAACAAATCAACACTATAAATAAAGCTATACACAAGGTATCTGGCATGCAGAATTCAAGTTTTCCCTGGTTGCCCCCTGGAGCTTTTTACTATATATTGTACAAGTATCTCATTTTGTTAGGACACTGTGTAAGGGTAGACTCGTGATCTCCCTTTGTCCTGTCCTGACATACACTTTTGCTGTTCTTCCACTCTTCGTAGAGTACGGGAATCATGACTTCGAAAGGAATCTCTCTCAGGAGAGAGTTAACAGTGAAAACACCTGGTGGATTTCATTTCAACAGAAAGACATTTTAGCCAGAAGGCTACCTTAAGGCAGTACCCATTGCAGCCCTTTATGATTTTACTTCTTTCCCTGCTGTATTAGAAACAAATCACAAAGAGTCAAGCAATGAGTCATTTGTCAGAAAACTCAAAAGCTCCCAATGGAAATTTATACTGAAATCAGTTTTGGAAAAAAAATGTATTCAGTTATTCATTTTGATTTGTTTAGCATTTAAAATTGTCCATCTAAAGTAAAAAAAAAAAGTTTTATTTTAAGATGTGTATTATATAGACCAGCTGGAGGGAGGTGGAGGGGGGCAAGAGGCTGTTATTTATAAAATTGATTGCTATTACTTATTTGTATTACAGTAGCAGTGAGAGTCAAATCAGAACGGAACCACATTTTCTTTGGTTACTATGCATTTCTGCAGTGCCAGGTGAGACGTGCTCCCCACTTTAAAACAACGTACAACTGGGAGTTACGAAAAAAATGGAAGCAAGGTTCATATGGCTGTTACACTACATAAACAGTTTTGCAGGGCTCTTTAACACAGAAGCATATGAAAACAAAATTAATAAAAATCAGAAACTTGATGAGGAGCCAATCAGTGTTGCTAAAACTTTATGCCGTGCTATTCGGAGTACAGGTCAAAAACTTGGAAGTCCTACAGATGAAGCAGCGGCAGATTTTAGATACGACTTGTCTGTGTAACAGATTATATTCCCATTATATGTCTGAGTGATCAAGACGAGGTTGATCTATCAACAGTGATAGAAAAATGTTAGAAAGGAAAAGGGAAGAAAAGATGAGTTCAGTTATGAACATGCTAAGCTGATGAAAAGGCATCCACCAAGAGATGCTGGAACCACAAGCAGAGTTGTGGAATTGGACAAGGGGAGGTATAACAGGAATAGAGTTAAATACCCAAGTTATAAAAAAGGGTAGCTGAAGCCAAACTATTATAGAGGAGTTAAGTGACTATATAGAATATTAAGATGTATAATGAAACAAATTCAGAGTTTAGTACAGAGCAAGTGTGTTAGGGTGACGACAGGAAGCCTGTACAAATACTGAAGGCACTGGATGAAGGAGTAGGACGACGAAGACATGGTGACATCACCTGTTAAGTAGTCCAAGTAAGCATGCTCGTTATGCCCTGCTACATCCACCACTGAGCTGCGAATGGGAATTAGCTGTTACATGTACGAGTTAGGTCTAACACGTCAAGTGCTCCTATCCCAAAGAGGAAGCTTTCAAAGCAACAAGTCAAGACAGGACACTTTTCCTTAAGCCTTCATTATAGCAGAGCATTGCAATTAGTGCTTTCTGTGATTTTTTGCAAGTGGTAGCTATTTAATTCCAGTCCATCCAGCACGATTATGGAAGTACCCTAGGCATTTCCTGAACACTAACAGCAATCTTTTTTTGTTAGGTCAAATATCAAAGCAAACTCCTGACACAGACTTGAAATCAGCCGTGAGACTCTACGTTTTGTAGTTCATACATACACAAACTGACGAAGACCATTTTTATTTCCAGACCACAGATACCACTTTCTAAGTGCAGAAATTCCCTCTCCCGTTCACAAAAACATGTACTGCTTTAGCCAAAAATGTCAGCTATCACAGTTTCAGACTGAGAGTCAGCTATTTTGCCCGTGGCTTCAGAGGGGAGAGGCCATAAAATGCCATAAAAGGAAATGTCTTGCTGAATACCATTTCTGCCACTTTAGAGAATTTAGGATTGCAAGCCGCATAAAAATAATTAAGGTATACCAGAGTATGTCCACACGTGTAAAACAGGCACTTGTTTAGATAGCAAAAACTAGTGTTCAGTACCTGAAGTAAACAGTATCACCTGTCTCATCCAGGATGTTCCCTGAGCCACGTCTTCCTGCTACACTGTCAGTAGCAGTGGTATGATAACTAGAAATGTAACGATATTTAGTCACGACATACGTACATTGAGAAGTCAGCTGAAGACAGTGGTTTGCCTACTCTATAGAAGGTAGCATAGTTTACATACAGTCCCAAGATACTTCTTAATTTCTGTGGTATCAGAAACAGGCTAGCTATGGCAGCACAGAGCTCATCTTAGATTAATTATACCAGGCCCATTGCTCCAGCTGCTGTGCTGACAATGGTAAAGCTGTCTGTAGCAGGGCAAAACTGCAGGAGGCATGTGGTTAGAGAGACCAACGCTATAGCGCTCAGCACCTTACGAGCCTAAATGCAACACTTGACATTGTTGACTGATTATACAGGGATTTGGGTCTTTTGTTCACTGCTGAAAAATGCATATCTTTTCCATTAAAAGGAGGAAAAGTCCGAAAGAGTGGGTTCCTTTTGCAGGCTGGCAGAGCTCTAGCCTGCAAGGGGTTGCTTATGGCTGGAAAGAACAGCAGTAGGGCTATCAGGCAGGGGACACCATGTGCATGTGTATGCACACGCGTGCACAGAGCAACCAGGCAGCAAGGAGAGCAGCTCCCACAGCTCCCTCCAGTCTGCAGGAGCGTTGATTGAGACTCTCTCCACACGGAGAAAGAGAGTGAGTAGGGTAGGCAGCACTGCCCAGCTGGGGGAACAGGACAGAGCCACAGGCGGCTTGCTCGGCGTGGGGCAGGTGGCTGGTTCCCCACCACTCCCAGAGATGGAGGCATGGGGGACCACATGCCCCACAGATTTCTGTTCAGGACAGGGGCAGATGAGGCTTGGAGCTCCCTGCCCTGCTGCTCTCCTGTGTGGCAGAGTGGGGCAGAGAGGCTTGGTGCCATATCTGGGAGCCCCACATCAGCCGTGCTGCCATAGCAAGGCACCCCCTGCCCACCTGGAAGCAGTGGGGGCACAACTCTGCTGCTGGGTGTGCCTTGCCATGGTGGTGTGCAGGGGCGATGCATAGGGGGTGCACATGGGTGCATGGTCATCCCCTCCCCCCTCCTCCCCACCCGAGTGGCGGTGCACCTCCTACAAAAAAGAGCCACCAACACTATCAGCGGCACCTGTGGGGGTGGTCGCCACTCACCACCCCACTGCCGACACCGCTGGCGGTCCGTGACCCCCACTGGCTGCTGCCGGTGGCAGCTGTGGGTGGTCGCCAACCCTTGGTCGGTGCTCGCCACCCCACCAGCCCCGCCACAGACAGCACCGACGGTGTCTGTGGGAGCTCCCCCACTTACCGCCGCCATGCTCCCACCACTGCCGTGCCCCCCCAGCCAACGGGGACACGAGCTATTCACGGTGGTGTAGCCAGCATGGAGCTCCTGGCAATGGCACTGAACCTCCTCAACCTCCTGTGCTGGGTCCCACCCGCTGGGTTACAAAGGCCCCCAGGGGAGAGCATCAGGGCGGGGAACCCCACCTTCAGCCGGCGGCCTGCATTTGCCCTTCCTGCCCCTCCCTCCCACCCATGGCCTTCACTCTGACCATGCTGCCCACAGACAGAGGGGTGGGGGGCAGCTGGGCTGCAGGTCATGAGTGAGAGGCACCAGCAGGGCTGGGAGTGAGGGGCAATGTTAAGAAAATAGGGTCATACAGAGTAAGTGGGGTCATAAATGGGGTTATGCTGAGGAAAAGGTTAGGAAGCACTGCCCTATGGTCAGACACAAGTAATACGAAAACGTAAGATGAAAGAAAAGAAAAGAAGCAAAATAATCCAGGACGTAAGGTACTGGGGGCCTCATTAGAACAGCAACCCGCCACCCACCCCCGAAAAAGAAAAAAAATTAAAGATGCCAGTTTAGGGAACTGTTAAATATTCTGACACATCTATTGTTTTCTTAGTTAACCAGTTTCATGCTATTTAATAATTACTTAGTCCTGTACTATGATAAGCATCAATATTCTATTCAAATAACACGGAAAGTAAGAAACCCCCCCTCTACATACTATTACCATCATCTGAGGGATAGATATACTCAGTCCTAAATTTGAATGCAGTTCCATAAAGCAGCTTTGACTAGATGGAGATCAGCTTATTTTTGAATAATTGCTAGTCAATAACCTTAGGCACTGTCAAAAGAAAAATCCTATATGGCGTGGCTATACAACTTTGGGGAAGGAAACAATTTTATTTACTTTACAAAATAAAAGGGTTTGATGCATCACAGGTTTACCAGCCTAGACTTTGCCAGCTAGTTTAAAACAGGAATTAATTCCACTTCTTCCACAGGTCTTCTCATCTGTTTTCTACAGATAGCAGAGACCTGAAATAATAAAGATCATTTTGATAAAGTAGATTCCTTTCAAGCCATTTTGTCATATTTTTTTCCCAAGTAAAAATGGACCCAGAATATCCATTCTCTAAAGGAAAGTACTACAAATATAACTTTATAAGACAATTGAAACTTATCATGCCATAGTAAGCATTTCAAAGACGACTTTGTACATAAGGTAGTAACTGTCTTTCAGAAGCCCAATTTTTCAGACCACCACCGAAAAAGAAAGCAGTCCTAAGAGAAAAGGAAAAAAAAAGCAAAAAGCCCTTTTAATTTATAGTTTTACCAACCTCTCTGAATCTATTTTTATTTTTCATTCATATAATAAGTAAATAAATAACTACATCATTGGGTTGGGGAACACTTCCCTCTCTAAGCTACACTCAAGTTCTAGTAACTTCACTGCTGAACTCAACTACCATGTGCTCAGGACCTTCACATACATAATGAACAGGACTGATCGACAGACAAAGTATCTCAAATCTCACCGTCAAAAACAGAGGTCAATATGTGGCCCCTCAGCTCCCAGTCCAAGCCCTGCTGCCCGCTCTGCTCCGCCGCTGATGCTGGAGTCTCTAGGGGCATTTTTACATGTGTAAGTGCTGCAGTGCTGGGCGCTTTGAAAAGCGCCCGGCGCTGCGATGCTTACAATTGCATAAGCAGCCAAAAGCGGTCAAAATGGCAGTGGTGCACTTTTGAACTAAAACATGTTGGAGGTGTTTTAGTTCAAAAATGCACCACCACCATTTTCTTCACACTGACGCACATTTTGCAACTTATACAATGCATGCGGCACAGTGCAGCATGCATCAGCTCGCACGCAGAGCAGACCTGATTAATCAAATCTGCTCAGAATCAGTGGCTCTCCAGCATGTTGCCAAATGAAAAGGTATGTATATAAATGCTCTAAGCTCCCTGCTCTTTCTCTAGCTTCCATTGCCTATCTCTGCTCCTAGACATAGGGCAGCGTGGCTTATAAGGCTGAAGAAGCAGGTGGCCAAGGAGCTGAAAGACTAGGGGACCCCAGGGAATACATCCACTGGTGTGATACAATACCAGTGGCACTGGTATGATACAGTACCAGATTTACAGTCCAGAGTCAGAGCAGCAGGACTCTTCAGGATTGCTCAGTTTTGCCAAGAAGAATTAATATCATAAATGGTCAATAACTTAAAAGCACTCACATCTGCAACTGGTTAATGTTAGCATGGTAAGCCCCTGCATTTTCCTGCTCTTTTCCCCTTCTGAGTTATGGTGAGCCTGGACACTGAAAGACTTGGTCTTGCAGCTGATACATTGCTTACCTATGCCCAAGTTAGAGATTTGACTGGGCATAAGACTTAAGATGCTAAAGTCAGCAGGAGTGTAATGTTTATTCTAACTAACAGCAACAAAATGACATGTTTGTTTACTTAGTAGAAAGCAGGGCTTTAAATAGTTAATCATTTGTCTAATCATTTGACTGTTTGTTTAGTTGTGGAACTCAAACCAGACAGGGGAGGAAACCAGTGGTATATCTAGAGGGAAAATGCAAAAGTAGGCCTTTAAGATGATTAATCGCAGGTGACCGAAGGTAGTAGGGGTGATGACCTCATGCAGGCACAAAATGGAAATTCTCATGGTAACGGACTAAAGCATAGCCAATTTCATGTAAATGCAGGGGCAGAGCCATGGGTGTAATGGGAGGAGACTGGGCATGGTTTAATCTAATGAGTGCAAACTGGAAAGTATAAATGTATGAATGCAATGATGTTCTGGGCTGCTCCTCAGTTTGGTGGGGACCAGCCCAAAGTTGCCTCCACTTCAATGAAGCTCTTAAATGCAATGTGTGCTTGTGTTTGCTCCGTGAGTGGTCGTGCTCCTGATTCCCTGGGCAATTGGTCCGTCGCTCCCTCGTTGTTTGGCCTCACGTGGAGTTGAGGTTTAACAGTTAGCAGCACAGAAACCAGATGCAGAATGCCACATGCTTTCTTTCTGAACTGCACCCTAATTTCAATTTTGAATAGTTCTTGTACGTCCCTATCCCCTTCCCGATTTGTGTGTTGAACCTCTGGCTTTGGACAGAGGTCTCTTTCTCAGTGTCATTCTAAAATAACTGGTTTACAAATCAGACTGCACTATACCATGCTACAAAAAGACTATCAACAGAGCATCACAGACAGTACTGAAAGCTAATACCACAAGATCTCCCTCCTCATGTACCCAAACTTCACAAGAAAAACATGCCTGGTTACAGAGCCCTGACTCAGTTGCAAAATGCACAAAGAACTCCATCTTAAAACTAATGCAGAATCCACACGCCGCCCACTTATTTTCTTTTATAATTATGCTGCAGGGTACAGAGCAGACTCCTGCTGACAACATGAGGGTGCATTTGTTGGCAGACTTTTTTTTTGGAACCATGGAAAATATAGTATTTCCTTTATTCACATTTGAGACAACATAAAGGAGCTTGATGTGAGATAATTTTATTCGACCACTCAGTTTGGGGCTTTGGTAAACACTGCATAAGAGGGTTTTCGTTTGTTTTTTTAAATTAAAAACCCAATCAAACAAAAATACAACAAAGTTTTAGCTCTTGCTTTCTTGATCCCAAAGGCTTAAATCCTTTATACATATCCACAGACTAAATATAGTTAGTAACATCAGTATAATCCTACCCAGTGTCCCACGGTCCTTTTCTCAGGACCAATGACAGTGAGAAGGTTTGTTTTTTTTTCAATTTTTACATCCAATCCACCCTTAACCTCTCCTATGAAACTGGCTACAAAGGGTCATATAACATATATAACACGGTGGTGATTTTTGTGGCATGCATATCTTCTTACAGAGGTGCAAACTGAAAGCAAGCTTCCTAGCTTACAACAGAACTTGAATTTAAAACAAATGTTAAACTATATTAAAACACTTTGCTTCCAACGACAGAGGGAATGTCAGCATTTCAATATTCCCACCATTTTAGACAAATGAGACAGTTTTCTGTCACTCTTTCCCTTAATTGGATATTATAATATGAGAGTTATTCTTAAAAACCTCAACAAAAACAATGTTATCTCCTGGCTCCACACCAAAAACTAACAAACAAACCTTTCAACCCTATGTCTCTTCTCACAATGCTCTTTGATAACAATCAGAAAATGAATAATGAGAAAGGCAGTTCCACTAAAAATAGCTTCTTGAAATGGTGGGGAAGTTGTCAGGCCTCCAGGGTCTAGTATGGAGCAAGAAAACAAGTTGAATTCTTTGCTCCTAATATTCAAAGGCAAATCCTCTTTTATGTTCTCGGACTGTGAAGAGAGGAATCTACTTCTGCAACTCTCATAAATGTCTAATGGTTTGCTATTTTTTCCCTTTTCACTATTTCTTCACTTTGAAATGAGGACAGTACAAATACATATTTTTCAAAATGGCTTGGGGAGATTGTGCAAACTTTCAAGTGAGTATAGCTTTAGATGAGCACTGCAGTGCGTGGACTGAGATGTTCTTTATAGATATGCAAGAAATGCTACGCACCTGACCTGCAGGCTACCCTCAGCTTACAGAGCAATGTCATCCAGCCTACAGGACTCCCCACAGACCCCAAAATTTGGTAGTGGGCAGTAGTGACACAGTGTTAGTTGCTGCTCCTCTGGTGGGGACCAGACCCATGGGAAGAAGCCCCATGGGCTGGATAGATTGGCCCTGCATGGAAGATTCGGTGCTCAGGCCAGCAGGAAGGCAGTGCAGGGCCTGACCTGGCAATGGTGGCTGGCCCTGTGCCTCTCATCTGGCCTGTAGGACCAAAAGGTTGAGCGCTACTGATCTAGAGCAACTGGGCCCCAGCTCACTTGGTATCCAGGTACTATTGCCTGTAAGGCTAAGGACAGACAGCCAAAAAGCTTGAGGCTGAACTGATTTCAGTCTTTGCAGGTTAATCTAAGATGCAAAGATTGAGTCAATAAGCAAATAAACAGACATTAACTTTGGATTCAGGAAATGCAGCAACATGCTTGCAGTGGCTAAAGCTGGAGGCCAGCGGGCGCTAGAGCATGGCTCTCAGGCACATAGCCAGCGTGGGATGTGGGTTCATTTCCTCTTCCAGCTGCCACCAAGGTCTCCGGAATTTACAGTCCAGACTCAGAGCAACAGCACCCTGCAGGACTGCTCATCGCTTCCTCTTTCTGCTTCCAGGTGCCTCTTGGATTTGTAGTCTGCAGTCACAGCCAGCACTTAATTAAGCAGGGCAGGGCAGCTTCATATGCGGGGGAAAGGAAGTTTAATCTCCCCTCCCTAGCCCCAGCCCCCAGAAGGGGTTTGCCTAGGGAAGCCAGTCCTCACCACTCCAGCTAGGGAGCAGAGGGGCAGAGCCAGCTCTACTCTCTGGAGCAGATAGCACAGCACAGCCCAGGGCTGCAAAATGCTAGGATCCTGGGGGACTGTGATTCAACTTGAACCAAGAAGGGGTCTGGGACATAAGTTTCATAAGCCAGTATGACCAAAATCAGTTAAGTCTGATGCTACATTCAACAGGTTTATCTTAAATCTGGTTCAGCCATTCTGAAACTGGTTTATATGCACTGAACTTCATTTCTGTTACTGGTTTAAACCAATTTCTGATTACTTAAACCAGTTTATGTGCAACTTCTGTCCCTAGCCTAAGTGCTGAAGCAACAAGCCCAGCTGTTACTGGTTCTGAATATTAGTTGCACTGTTTTAAATGTATAGTCACCAAGAAAATCACATGAATACTTAGTTTGTAATCACTGTAGCCCACTACAAGTGGGCTGTCACTGAGCAAAAGAAAATTAGCATTATCACTCTCTTTCCTGACTAGAAAGAACACATTCATATCCCATAAATTTTTGTGTATTTTAGATGAAAGATTTATTGTCACTTTATTTTTGTTTGCTCTGCTCTAATCAGCAGCATTCTTCTCTGCAATGAGTAATCAGACACTATTATCAGTGCAGACACTATTATCAAATCTGAGAGAGTTGTTGAACAAGTAGGCCTCTTAATAGTAAAAGCAAATTGTCTGGGACGTGCATCCCCCTCACAAAATGGTTAAAAAGAAGAAAGCTCTGAAATATAAGTAGTCAGCCAGTCCACTGTGGCAGTACAAGAGAACTGCCCTCTCTCTCTCTCCTTCTGTACCCTTCCCCTCAATGTTCAAGTTAAACTAAACAGCTCTGCAAGACAGAATATTAATTGCTTCCATCCAACTATGTAAACTCTGAAGTGCTGCCCAATGCTCTTAGGACTTTGGAAAGCAACTCACTCAACTCCATTTATATTACTCCAACAGAAACGAAAGTTTAAGCCATTCAACTTTACGATCACTCACTCACATTAAACTGGCTGTCTAGCTGGAAGGTTTATTACTACCCATATTCCAGGCAGAACCCAATGAAAAATAAATTCCATTAGTACTTTCTTCAGAGAGGAGATATGGGCTTGTAGTAGAAACAACAGAAGAATCTGGCCACAGCCAATTCACTTCCCACTGAAATTTTTCTAGTGTAAATAAACTAGGTCTTGTAAACAGAATTAAACCTAATGAGAGAAAACACTGTACTTATATAGGTGCTGGAGTGACAGCTCTATAAACGTGCATCTTCCTTTTAGGCACAGACCAGAAACAGCAAAAGCAGCAGCCAGTGCAAGGGTCTCGTATTATGTCTGGACGGATCAGTGATAAGGGACACATGTTGAACGAAGATGTATGTTATTCCTTTGCGCAGTGCTCCCATACTACAGTGACCCATGAGTCAGGGAGAATGAGATTTTAGACAGGCCATTTCCTACGATATTGCTCATGTTATTTTTGCATGTTAAAACAAAAAAAAGTGTTATAAACTGGATTGAAAGTCATTCCCTGCTCTGATAACCCCTTGTTTGTCTGTGTAAAGGTGACCTGGAAAATAAACAATGAAAAGACACAATCCAACAATATTTCCAGTCTTCACAGAATTTAAGAAGCGTGGGGGGTGGGGCAGATCGAGGCCTCAGCAGTGAGGGAGAGAGTGGGGCTGGGGTCGGGGCTACATAGCTGGGGCGAGGTGTGCAATGGAGCCATGAGAAGCTCATCTGAGGGATCCAGGGAGGGGGTGGTGGCTCTGCCATTGCACACACTCTGGGAGGGCATGTGCCCCTGGCAGGCGCAGGGCAAGGGCAAGATGCTGCTCGGAGCAGCGCTGGGCTCTTCCCAGAGGGGAGTTGGGCTGGGGATGTACTTGGGGTGAGCTATGGCAAATTTTAGGGTGGCTGCAGCCTCCCCGCCGCATCGTTCCCATCTCCCATCCTAAGCGCAGCCTGGCCAAGCCCCCAATGGAAAGAACTCAGTGCCACCCCAGTACCGGCCTGCAGTGGCAGGCGACCCTCACCTCGCACGCAGATCTGGGGCACATGCCTCCCATGCTCTCCCTAGCAGTGGGAACTCCCTGTCCCCGAGACAAGCTGCTCGTAGCTCTGGCCCACACTCTGGCCCAGCAGTGCAGCACCTGCCCCAGTCCCTCCTTCACCACGGGGCCTCGATCTGCACCCTCCTTGCCCCTTCCACCCACAACACACTTACGAGCCGGATGCTGCTCTCCAAGCTACCCGGCTGTATATCAGCAATTGGATCAGTATTTATTGACATGGTTTGTTAAAAATCGGCCATCAGTATTGACTCAAAAATTCTCTATCAGTGTGGCCCTAGTAAAAAGTTTGAAAGCACAAATCCCAAAGGCTAAAAAACCCAGACCCCAGAAGGGGGAAATAAAGATGGGGGAAGAGAAGCAAACCCCCAAAATGTTTAGGTTTTTGTTATTATTGTTACTACTATTAAGAAGAAAAACAAGCTTCTTGTTTTAACTGTTCAAGCAGGTAATAGGTCATTTAGTTTTGTAATTTTTGAGAACAACTTTCCTATTAGTCTGAATATATTCTTATTGTAAGGGAACATGAAATTATATCTTATCAAGGCTCAAAAGGTCTGAGATTCAAATGAGTTTTTTTAGCTCAGCTGTTTATCTTCCAAAACTGCTAAGACTTCCCCAACCTCCCAACTTGAAACAATGCTCCCTGTATCGCCTATCCCTAATTTCAGATATCTTACAGATTCAAAGAGAAGTCAAGTGGTCTGCTACTCCCTTGTCTTGGCAAGCTTTCAAGGGAGGACAACTTGTCCAATTCTTTGTCTTTAGTAACTTCACAATAGCTCTACAAAAGCAAAAATGTAGAGAGCTTCCAAGACAGTTCCCCATGTAAGTTTTATTACAGATGTAATAAAACACTCAAAAGCAAGCTACTGTATAGTCACAATATATTTTAAGAGTAGCATTTTGCAGGTATCAGCCAATTCATGGGCCAAAATTGAGGCAGTAAAGCAATGCCAGGAGCCATCACTTGGGACTTTATCAATTACTCTCAGTATCTTGCAGGAAGCATATACTTTGCTGCACTATAATCAATGGATTTGGCAAGGCCACACCACCAGTTGTCTTCTCTTGTTTCACATGCGTGTAAGAAAGCCTATTTAAAATTTCCTTTAATTTGCCCATGCCCAACACCAGCCAAGCCTGGTACTCTTTTAATGGGAAGGCCTTGCAGCTTGACAAAAATAAATAATCCAGACAAAAAGAAAAACCAGCAGAATGAGGCTCAGGCCAGTGGAAACTGACATTCTCCAGATCCATTTAAGCATCACATTGCTTTCTTCATAATGCTTCAGCATTATTTTCACAGATGTTGTATGATTTCAAACATGGCTTATTTCAAATATTAAAAAAGAAAAACGCCAAATGCCAAAACCTTAAATACAAATGGGACAATATCAGCAGCTCTCTGGTCATAATCATATTTCCAACGAAACGGTGCAAATGATTTGGCACAAAACAAACAAACAAAAATCTGGTTTGCAGTAGGCAAACACCAGCATTACACTAGTGATTATGTTGATCCCAATCACAGAGGAAGGTAGGGAAAAAGAGATACCATGATTAAGATAAAGCATGATTTCTTCTAACAAGAACTCTCTCGCATACAAGGGAAAGCTTGCAAATATAGAACTGCTCATCCTAGAAAAGGGAAGATTGCTCGGGGGTGTAAGCTGGTGGCAGCTTACAAGTATATCGGGGTGAGCATCAGGAGGTAGGCAAACAACTATTCATCGAAGTACCCCAGGGGGAAACCAGGAGCAATTATCATAAACTCCCAGAAGAAGGTTCAGACTGGATATACAGAAAAACTTCTTTACAGTTCATATGGCCAGACTCCCAGCAGGGGCGGTGCAGGCACCTACCCTGGAGATCTTCAAAAGGAGGGTGGATGCACACCTTGCTGGGGTTATTGACCCCAGCAGTCTTTCCTGCCCAGCACAGGGGGGCTGGACCCAATGATCACACGAGGTCCCTTCCAGCCCTATACTTCTGGGAATCAACTTTAAGAGCTCAAGGAAATAAATGCTCCACTTCTGATGCATACCTATGAGTGTTATTAATAAAACCATTTTATTATGATGGGAATAGTAAGCTTTAAACAGTGCAAGGGAACTGAACCCATATCTTCCAAGTTCCCAGTCTAAACCACAAGCCCACATCAAAGTTCTGTCTTTTGGAGTCTGTAGTAATAATCATCATCTGGGTTTATACCATGCTACCCAATTGCTTCAATGGTATCCTTAGTCTGATTTAGCCATGTTTGGTACATTTTGTCATGAGTAGGGACCAGGGTGCAATCATGCAGTTGCACCCTGCTTCACCACCAGGCGCTCTAGTCTTGGCCACCAGACACATGCACACTGAGCTTGCCACACCCAGGAAAGACTACAATGAAAATGTTTCAAATTCCTCAGATTCATTTGCACCTCCTGGTCGCTTTTTCTTGGGGCAGGGAGATAATGGCGTGCAAAGGAGAAGAGAGGGCAGGAAGAAACTTTAAGTAGGGAGAAGAGGAGACTATTTATTAAATGGTTATTTCCAGACTCAGGTCAAGCAAGCAGTACAAGAAGCTGCAATGCTGCAGGTGGAAAACCTTACCTAAGACTGACAGATCCTGTATGTAACATGTATAGAGTGCTCTTCACAAAACATTACAGCAAAGAATAGTAGGGCCACACAAAAATGTGTCTTTTGCAGGAACTCCCTTGAACAATATTTGTAAAAGCCAAAATGTTGAACTTTAAATATTTTACCCATAAAGAGACTTCTGTGTTATGTAACTTATGATTCAATTTAAAAATCAGAAAAAATGGTTTCCTCAATTTCTCATATTAAGTGTAGCTAATGGAACAGCATTAAGCAATACCCAAAAAAAATCCTGTCACCTTCAAACTCTTGCAATCCCTATTCTGGCATGCTACAAACATTACAAACTTACATTTAGGATAAGATCCAAACAGTTACAGCTTTCAGGTCATCATAACATAACAAATACATCACTGACACCAAGTCGTCATCATTTCATCATGCAGAGGACAGCAGGTTTGACAACTCTAATGTTACACTTGTACTTATTGAGTTTATCCTAGTTACGTTAGACAAGTATAGAAGATAAACCAACTGTCAGAAACGTATCACAAGAAGTGGGACCATACAGAAGTTTCTTTCCCACACAGAGAAATGTGCGTAGGGGACAGTATGGGGAGCTTTCCCAAGAGTCCACAATAAAAAAGGATTCAGCAGAAAAAAGCCAAATGGTGATCAATGCCAGTACCAAATAGTGCACAACAGCATCAGTCAGATTATGCAAGGCCAATGGGATTGCAGAGACATCAATAATTGCACAGTTGCTCACGTACAGTAGATCCTTTACAAATAGGGATGGATTTTGTTTTTAATTAAAAAGAACTTGATTTGAGTACCACAGCGCAGACCTAGTATGAAAGGATTAGCACTTAGCAATACATTTCTGAACTTAAAGCCTGGGGCAGAAGCTGAAGCTGAGCCACTGCCTGCCCCGAGCCGGCACTCAAACCTAAGACAAAACTTCCCCCTTCCCCTATGTTGTTTGGGGAGAAAGAAAAACAAAACAAAACACAAAACCCATCTTGGATTCAAGTAAATTCAATAAGTAATCTCTACTTTCCTTGATTGCAGGCTAACTTTTACTTCTGATTGGAAGTAATACTACAGCATTATCTAGTTATGACAATTTATTGGATTTATGTTCCTAGCTATTGACTCAGTGCTGCTATTATTGGAGGTGACCACAAGTGGGATCAGGCCCCTATATCAGTCTTAATTAAGGAAGACAGCCACAACAAAAAATATGGACATGAGATCAGACAGTCTTTATCTGATTTTTCAACCCCATTGTTGGTTCCTGCATCCTAATTGTACAAACACTCCCATGTGGTTAGTCACATACATATAGTTGCATATGTGCTTAAGCACCTTCCTGGATGAGAGGCAAAACAATAAACACCTTGCAGCCTGTGGCCCATAATTCAGACTTCTCACTTACAAAACATCTCTGGGGCCCAGCCAATCTCTCTGCCATCTTTTCCCACAAACTACTCCCACTTCCTACACTCCTCCCAACCATTTCTCTGACTACTCCCTTTGCATCCTTTCGTGCCTAGATTTATTCTTGTTTTGTAGTACTCTGTAGGTTCACAGCAGATTGTTTAATGCACGCTAGTCAAATTTCTCCCTCTCAAGGGGGAAAAAAAGTCTATTGGCCCTCTAAAGTCCAGATATATCACTAGAAGCACTATAAAACTGCTTAGAGAAAAAACCCTATGGTCCTAAAGATATAAGCACATACAATAATGTTTATATTCTATATATTACAAAATTCAGTATGCAATCAGGGAGCTACATGTTATAAAAATTAACTCATTTCTAAGTAGTAAAATTTCCGCATTATCTGATAAGATGTCACCTATTTCAACCACTGCGCCTGGTTTACAAGATTAGATGTACAAACATAAGTAGCGTCAAATATGTTACACATACTTTTGCACTTCTTTTAACCTGCAGTATCTTAATTCATGAAACTCTGCAAAGATCCCCACGGAAGAACTCACAATGGTCCACCTTGTGACAGTATCAATGAATAATTCCATTAAAACCAAATAAACTTTCAAGGAAAACATCTGGGATTGCTTCAGAGTTAATATGTACAAATAAACACTTTTTACAATGCAACTTTACAGGTTATTTAAACTTTTATGAATAGCATTCTTGTACTAAGTATTGTTTAAACTTAATTGCAAGGTGTCAGAACTAAATACCAGTTGGATATTAACTTTGGACACAATGACCAAGATTTACTCTCGCCACCCAGAATGCATTGTATGCATGAATGTACAAAAGCCAAAGAGGTCTTAAGCATCAGCAAGACATCAAAAACTACTTTGCTGTTTTGTTACCGTATTATTTTAAAACAGCCTGTCCAAATCCCTTCAAATCAGCAGTCTATCTATACATGAAAAGCATTCAGATTTCATCAAGAAGAAAAGGAAAGTGCATAGTACACACTGTTCTAGCGTATCAGGAACAAACACACCAAACTGTTCAAGTTACCAGAAGAAAAAAAAAAAGGAGCGGTGGAAATCAGCATATCAGAGCTAAGCATATTTCATCTCCAGACCAAAAGAAAAAAAAAAACCTAGGAAGAGTAAAATGCATTTTCTTAGTGGTTAAGGGTCACAGAACTGAGACCTGGAGACATTGTCTAAACTGGGGCTATCCCCTTTCTGAAAAGCCTGGAACCACATCCTACATGGATCATGGGCCCCTGGCCACCACCTGGCCACACATTGCTCGAGCTCCCCAGGATCCCTGCCATGAATCCCAGATACACTGTACCAGCAGTATGAAATCCCTATGCCCATTACCCCTGGGTGAGCAGCACGTTGCCTCCAGCTGTGCCCGTCCCAGAAACCCCTCGCCGCAGCAACTTCAGGAGCAGTGCAGCAAGTGGCAGCCAGGCACAAATTGGCAGGGTGCACATTAACTCCTTCTGCACATTAACAGCCCTAGCTTAAGTCAATTCTTTCCCCCTGTACCAATACAAAAAACACATTCACCATGCCTAATCTATGTGGTACATTAATCAAGGATAAGTCTATTATACAGCCTGAATATTATAATACACAGTCTTCACGTTCTCTCTTTCCCTACAATACTCTCGGCGCATAGCTACCCACGTACATACCGTGGCTGCACTCTAGCTCTTGCACATGCTTGAAACCATTACAAATAGCATGTCTGTTTTCCAACATTTAAAGTATATGTGGTTAAATACATAGTGATGCATAGCAAGTAAGAGGTCCCAAACAAGAATGCCTACGCCACATGTCTTGACAACCTCTAATTTTGCACCCCGTTTGTCATGAGAACAGCCAGCCATATTTTACTACAGACAATTTCTTGCAGATGTAAAAGTACAACCATTAAATTATAACCTGGATTAAGGGCTGATTTAAAAAAAATCTCAACCCTTTAAGACCCTGAACACACACAGGAGGATATATTGAAGATCAAGCTGACATTCCTGAAGAATTTAGGGAACATTTGAATACAAATCTAGAATCTAAGAAATACGATTCTTTTTTTGAAGAGTAGCTCCAAAGAAAATGTTCTACTATGACAGGCCTGAACCTGAATTTACCTCCTCATACCTCCCAACACCCTTCAAAGGATGTGGCAAGGGTTACTCTAGTTGCGAATCACTACTCTAACCCTTAGCAAGCAGAGTTGAGTTGAAAAAAAAAATAAACAAAAGTTTCCCACTTTCTGATTCAGATATATATTACAATAAAGTTAATTTGTATACAAGCATTCCCACAACACTCCATTTTGGATTACAGATCCTGCTCTCGCCCCCGCGCTGCCCACCAACGTACATGTCCAACAAATCTCTGCAAGGCCAAAATTCTGTCCTGATCTCACCAGTATAACAGTGAGGTGAGTAACATGAGTCACATCTAAATGAACTATCAAAATCTGAACTGCAATTCAAATTAGCTAAGAATATTCTAAATGATGTATAAATACAAATAGAATTCAATACCCTCTCCCAGAACTGATACTTCTCTAACAGGTGTAAGAATAAATTATTCTTGTCACTAACCTAAAAGAACATGTTGGGGGCTGGTAATCTTTTATAGCAAAACTGCAGTTTAAAAACTGCTTTACGTAGAAGGAGCAAATAGCTCAGAGGACTAAGATGACTTCACCCATTAGCTAGAAGACTTGTACAGGCTTTGCAGCATTAGAAATGTAATTCATGCCAAATACAAAGTCTTCAGACATTCTAGTAAAGTTTGAAACTCAGCCCAGGTTGAAAGAAAAATATTCACTGAGAATGCTATTTGGGGGCAGTTGACTCTAGCCAGACACTTCATTGCTATTGACAAGTTTTGACAGACAAAGATTGCATTTGTTGCAACTAGCTCCTCAAATCATTTGAGTAGCAGTTAAGAGCACCTATACTGTACAATACCCGTGAGAAACTGGCAAGTTCATTCAAGCATGCTAATCGCACACTGTTTACGGCTACTGTAATTAAACTGCCCTTTTTTATTGTGCAAAAGAACAGATACTTGAAAGGCTTAAGATTTGCCCACATAGCAGCATGGGCTTTTTGTTTAAAAATCCATGATATCTGCAGCTTGAATAGCATGCAGCTACATCTCCGTCCCCAACCTTTAGCAGAAAATTGCATTATATTGCCTATAAACTAACAACCTTCCTTCTGTTTCTCTGACATCTACGAAAACATAAATTGCAAGAACATGTTTCTCAAGAAAAGAAAGAAAAACTTCAAAGAATAAATGTATGGTCCCCACGGCAACTCTACTTGAGGATTCAACTATTACACAAAGTTAACTTGGCTTATTTTAAGAAAGTATTTCGCCTCTT